>CM019064.1:329960814-330560814 GCA_009667805.1 Leptobrachium leishanense | reverse complement strand
ACAAATCGCCCCAACAGGTGAAGAATGATTTTTTTTATTTATTGTATGTATATGTACAATTTCATATTTATTCATTATTATTATTTATTTGATATGAAATGAGGTACCGCAGAACTTGGACAGGACAGCACCGTGCCTAAATACCCATGATTCAAGTTTAACAATGAAAGGACATAAGGCAAGAGTAAGTATCTTTGTGACGCTCACCTATTTAAACTTCAAAGAACAGTTTTAAATATCAAAACAACAGTTAAACTCCAAAATCTAAAATAAATGAAACATGAGAAAGATATTCTAGTTTCTTTTTTCAATGTTTGATTAAAAAAAAGTCTATTCTTTGTTGCCGTTAAAACAAAAAGCGGTTTCTGTGACAAAAGTAATTTGTGCCAAGTACACCAAAATAAATAAATAAAATGTACAGTGTAAAGAAAACAAATTATATCTCTTTCTAACTGCAAAGCATAAATGTTTTGATACAATGAGCCACTTTCCATATTTTTCTTCACCCTTTGTCTTCATCTCCTCAGTAGCTCTGACAGGATTACAGAGAAAATAACATAATTGCAATAAAGCATGACATATACAATATATATGTAATACTATTTTGTGGTGCTCGACGTCGCCTCTAACCCAATGTTTTTCTTGATATTATTTAAAAGAAACAAATTTGCCGTCTAAACATGTTAAGACCAAACTCCAAAATAGCAAAATAAAATCCCTACTAAAGTCAGAATGCAGAAGCTGAATATGCATTAATAAAAAAGCAGTCATAGAACATTACTGAAATGCATTCAAGTCTATACTTTTATAGATATTTTAGACAATGTATAGACGTGAGTGACGGATGTACAAATCCTATTAGAGGATGAATATCGTTATCTATAAATCTGAAATTTAAATGTTCCAAAATCCAAAAGCTTTTTGAACAATGGCATGATGCCACAAGTGGAAAATCCCACACCTCATCTTATATGAGTTCCATAGCGCTGTACAATGGGAGAGACAGAATAACAAATATACATACACATTACACACACAGAACAATATGAGAGAGGACCCTGCTCAAGAGCTTACAATCTAAGAGGAGAGGGGTGACATATTATGTGAGGTGAGGGTGAATAGAGTACAAGAAGTAGCAGGGTGTATGTGGGCTGTGTGGGAAGAAGCAGCAAGAAATGAACAATGGGGGGTTATGGAGTGAGCTGATAGCCTTCTCTAAAGTAATGTGCTTTCAGACACTTTTTGAAGGACTGGAGAGACGGGGAGAGTCTGATGTTGTAGGGGAGGGAGTTCCATAGAAAGGGGGCAGCTCGAGAGAAGTCTCAAAGGTGGGAGTTGGGAGGTGAAGGTGCGACAAACTGATAGCGGTAGATCATTGGCCGAGCAAAGTGTACGAAATGGGATATACCTGCTAATAAGGGAGGAAATGTAGGCAGGGGCGCAGTAATGGAGAGCTTTGTACGTGAGGACCAGTATTTTTAAATGGAGTCTAAAGGAAACAGGGAGCCAGTGTAGAGATTGACAAAGGGGTGAGGTGTGAGAGATGCGATTTGAGGTGTATGAGTCTGGCACAGGCATCATAACAGACTGCAGAGAGAGAATCTGGGATCTTTTAAGGCTTGAAAGAAGGTTACAGTAGTCAAGGCGGGAGATAATAAGAGCTTGGATGAGCATTTTAGTAGAGTCCGGATTATGAAAGGGACCAACTTTGGAATATTGCCCAAAGTATCTTGTTCTTCTGATTTCCTTCTACCATCTTGTGTCTATGCTCTATGATCTTTCTCGACCTCACTTCCTTCTTTCCTTCTCGTTCCCTTGCTTGCTACTAGAAGGTTCTCTCCAAGTCCTAATTGGAAATGTTTGCTTTATCATAGTTTAATAAAAAAAAATCCCAGAGAAATACAAGCCTGTTATGCTGAAGAAACATCCAACTCCATGGCTGTCTTTGCTCAACAGTCCTCCTGTAATGTCCAAATGTATCAAGCTGCAAAATTCATACTCACTAACTGGGTAATGTTGATTTATCCTCAGCAGTTGATGGGTATGACAATACTAGTAGCATATTATTTAACTTGAAATAGAGCTTATATCTTGCTTGCGATAACAAAAATGCAAACATTGACCTACAAAGAAGGCAAAAAAAACCTAAGGCCATATTACAAAGCTGCCGCTAACTTAACCAGAGCGGTTGTAAAGTTACCAGAGCCATTATAGTCTATGGGGGCTACATTACACTCTGGGTGCTAACGTTAGCGCTCACCTGAGTGAGCGTTAACGTTAGCCCTGGTAGCCACTGCACATTACAGTCCAAACACTAATGGGTTAAAAAAACCATTAGCATTTGGTACCTTGCACTTCTCAGCGTGAGCTTACTGTACTTTGCGCTCCCTATACTTAACATGGGGAGCGCAAAGTGTTAATCAGTGTTAGGATTACAAAGTCCTAACGCTGATTAACGTCCGGCTGTGGTTAACAAAATGTTAACCACAGCCAGGACTTGGTGCTAGCGGATTCCGCTGCTGCAAAATCCGTTAGCGCCATCCAGAAACCCACCAAAAAAAAGTCAGATACTCACCTCCTGTCCGGCGGCGAGGACCGTGGCTCTGTCTACCTCCTCTGTCCGGCGGGAGCAGAGAGAGACTGGGGGGAAAAAGTTCCCCAGTCTATCCTTGCGGATCACTACGCCGACCTGTCGGATCTCCTGAGGCACGATCCGGCAGGTCATGTGAATCGAGTCCTATGGACTCCATCGAGCGCGCATCCCGTGGCTTAGCCCCCGCTAACAATGCAAGCAGCTTTTTAAGCACCTGCATTGTAATACCGTGCTAAAACGGGGTCGCTAGGGAGAAAACTGCAGGCGCAGTTTTTTCTCCCTAGCATCCCCGTTTTAGCACCAGGAACATAATGGAGCCCTTGAGTTATTAAATTTACAACAGCTCTGGTTAAGTTAGCACCAGCTTTGTAATATTGCACCGAGTTGGCTAAAACATTTCCTGTTAAATATATATATATATATACAAAAAATAATAGAAAGGCGTTCCACACTCTCCTGAAGTGCAGGGAAAAGCCGCCGCACAACGGCCGAATCGAAGGTAAAAACCGCCGAAAACATTGGATAAGCCGCCGCAAAAACATCAGATCTGATTCAATAAGCCTCCGCAAACCCGTCAAACGCATCCAACAATCCGCCGAACACATCTGAAAAAAGCCAGGAATCTGCTGAACACAGCACCGACCAGCCGCTGGAAAAAGCCAACAAGCCGGCGAACGGGGTAAAAAAAAAGAAGAAAAAAACCCCACCAAGACTTTGAAAAGCTGTTTGCAAAAAAACTACTGCATGAAAATGCCTGGAATTAATTTATAAGGTCCTTTGAATAATAAAAAAATGCCTGTCACAGAAAAAAAATTGCCAAAAAAATGCTTAAAAAAATCCTAAGAAAATAGAGACTTTTTGTTGCAAATTAAAATAATAAACGGTTTAATTGATATTTAATAAAAAGGGGAATATTTTTAACATTGAAACAAATGGAATTTGCTTGATTAAATCTGCCAAATGAAACCACCTTAATATCAGGGCATTTCATTGACATCTCAGTGCTGTTTGGTGTTCTCTAAATACATTAACCATTGCATCTCTATGGGGATTTTACTGCTGCCGAAGATCACCATATTTCGCTGGGAAATTGGCTAATTGCCAGTTCTTGACACATCAAATGGCCCCGAATTTGCACTGTATGGTGAAATTCACTGTTCGGTGCAATTTCGAGGCTAGTTCGGCTCTCTTTGAATAACCATGTATGTCAATATTATTAATAAATTTATTGAATATAAAAGTCAACTTTTCAGTCCTTGCAGGGACTTTTCTCAATGCATGTTTGCATTATTAATATCTTTATTTCTACAACTCTGGTTATCAGTTCATATGTCTTTTCTTTTTTTTCTCAAAAAACTACTTTCTCCTATCTCCTGTGGAGTATATTAAAAACAGAGATTCAAGATGTAAAAGTTTCAAGATTTTCTCCTGACACAGGAAAACAAGCTCTGACTTTTTGAAAACAGCAAATATTTATGATTTGTAGCTTTTTTTCCCCACGCTTAAACCTAGTAAGGATGCTGAACACATCTGGATGCCTGGGACATTAGTTTTCCTTTTTTAAGATTTTAGATGCTGTAAGAAAACCATAAAAAGAATAAAAAGGATTTTACTGCATGATTATGGGTGACTTATTGAATTTGTTTTTAGTACTATGTTATAATTTTGTTTTTAATTAATTTCCTCTAAAAAAAATACAAAAATGAAATGCACCTTAAAAATAAGAAAACTGACTTTTAAAATTAAAAAAACAAACAATATACATATAGCGTGATTCACTAAATGGCAATTTTCACGCAAACTGCATTATGCAATATTGTGCGTCTGTCTTGACAAGAAATTATCACAAAATTGTCTATGCAATAACCCTGGCCAATGTATTGAGAGAAATCACCAATGTAGCTATAGGAACTCACACTGGCAAGTTGCTGGAGTTTTGGTACCTGGCAGCCAAAATGGTGCCTTCAGAAGCCCCGCTTTAAAAAACTTCATCCTGGGAAAATACACTTTTTCAATATAAAACCCCCTCTTGATGAGTCACAAACCTCTTTGACATCACCTGCAATATTTAATTTTAAAAATATGTAAATATATTGCAGGTGGCTTTTATGAACCAACTGTTAGGGCCCTCACCGCCACCAGCGCAAGAAGGGAAAATCCTGTGTTGCCACTACATGAAAGGTGCTGCCTGGATTTTCTTTACTGCCTGCTGGACTTCTCTGCTACAGGTGTCAGCCCTTACCTGCAATTAGCACAGCTGAAAGGGAGATCACACCCTTCCTTCCTTGTTTCTGCATTGATGTTTCCCCACTTAGTCTATCCCATCCTGCAAGTAGCTTGCTCTCCCCCATGTTCGGTTCGCATTCAAACAATTTCAAAAGTTCGAGTTCGAACTCGAACACGAACCGAACTCAATGCAAGTCAATGGGACTCGAAAGTTCGAATTTTAGAGTGCCCTCCAAGAGGGCATATACAGTTGTGTTCAAAATTATTCAACCCCCAATGCTGTAAAGGGTTTTAGGGAATTTAGTGTACATTTGTAATTGTATTCAGAATGAAATCCTACAAGGACTTTTTAAAGAACCATATGCAACTAAAATGACATCAATTGGTTTTGTAATACAGTAGTAAAGGTTTCTTTTGTGAATTCTTCATTGACACAATTATTCAACCCCTTAAAGACTACCACTCTGAAGAACAGAGGTTCATTCAAGTGTTTTCAATCAGGTATTGAAAACACCTGTGGATGTCACGGAGCAGCAATAAAGCATAATAAGCACCAATTAGGCAGCTTTAAAATGACTGTGATACTCGGCTCCTTCTAGACATTTACTGGTGTGATTACAAACATGGTGAAGTCAAGAGAATGGTCTAGGAAGACAAGAGAAGAGGTGATTACTCTTCACAGGAAGGGCAATGGCTATAATAAGATTGTAAAGATGTTAAACATACCAAGAGAGACCATAGGAAGGATCATTCGCAAATTCAGGGCAAAGGGCACTGTTGAAACGCTACCTGGTCGTGGCAGAAAGAAGATGCTGACTTCGACTGCTGTGCGCTACCTGAAGCGTAGAGTGGAGAAAAGTCCCCGTGTGACTGCTGAGGAACTGAGAAAAGATTTGTCAGATGTGGGTACTGAAGTTTCAGCTCAGACAATACGGCGCACACTGCGTAATGAAGGCCTCCATGCCAGAACTCCCAGGCGCACCCCCTTGCTGTCTCCAAAGAATAAGAAGAGTCGACTGCAGTATGCCAAAAGTCATGTGGACAACCACAGAAGTTTTGGGATAGTGTTCTGTGGACTGATGAAACAAAATTAGAACTGTTTGGGCACATGGATCAACGCTATGTTTGGAGGAGGAAGAACAAGGCCTATGAAGAAAAGAACACCTTGCCTACTGTGAAGCATGGCAGGGGGTCAATCATGCTTTGGGGCTGTTTTGCTTCTGCAGGTACAGGGAAGCTTCAGCGTGTGCAAGGTATCATGAATTCTCTTCAGTACCAGGAGATATTGGATGACAATGTGATGCAGTCCGTCACAAACCTGAGGCTTGGGAGACGTTGGACCTTTCGACAGGACAATGATCCCAAGCATACCTCCAAGTCCACTAGAGCATGGTTGCAGATTAAAGGCTGGAACATTTTGGAGTGGCCATCGCAGTCACCTGACTTAAATCCGATTGAGAACCTCTGGTGGGACTTAAAGAAAGCAGTTGCAGTGCGCAAGCCTAAGAATGTGACTGAACTGGAGGCTTTTGCCCATGACGAATGGGCGAAGATACCCGTAGATCGCTGCAAGACACTTGTGTCAAGTTATGCTTCACGTTTAAAAGCTGTTATAACTGTAAAAGGATGTTGTACTAAGATTGAATGTCACTTGGGGGTTGAATAAAACTGATAATGATGTGAGCACAGAAAAGACATTTGTGCTTATTTCATTATAAATGTTATGTTATATTTGTCTGACCTACACGTGCCTCTTTGATTTAATTGTAAGCAAGATGACTGAATGATCAAAATCAATGTCAAACTGGCCAAAACACTCAATTTCAGTGGGGGTTGAATAATTTTGAACACAACTGTATGCAAGATATTTGCCATAAAAGGTGTCCGGGTAGTGCCCTGGGGGACAGGAAACAAGGACACTTAGTCTATCCCGTCCTGCAAGTAGCTTGCTCTCCCTGGATTTCTACCTGATTTGTGTACGTACCCTTGGCTTCCGTCTGGACTTTGTTTTATGGGCTACCCCTTGATTACCTTGCTTTGTGTACCCTGCTCCCACTGTGCTTTCCTCGGTGTACCCCTCCCGTGTCTCCAGTGTGCCCCTGCCACCCTGGTCTACAGTCTACAGTGTCCCTAGATTCCAGTCAGCCTTTTCCCGTCCCGCCTGTCTGATGTTCTCGCTAATAAACCTCTGTTTCACTACCGTATCCTTGCCTCCTGCATGTCACTGCATTCTGGGCTCCTAGCTGCTCACCCCACACACTGAACCTGACAACAACCTTGCCAGCTTTAGATTTGTGACGCTCGGCAAAGAATAAAGCATTTTCTCAACCTATTGCCAACTTTAGTGATGAGTGAGAGTTCTCATTCACTAGTCTTGATTAGGGATGATCTGTTCGGTTCGATCTGTTCGGAGTTCGCATCGTACATCGGCCGTTCGACAGTTCGCGAATTTCAAACTTTTTGGGACGTTCGCCAAACATTCGAAAAAAAAAAATTGAAAAAAGTATAAAAAATGCTTAAAAAAAAAAAAAAATCGAGAAATAAAGAGACTCTTTACTGCAGAATATTATAAGCAACGGTTTATTAGATATTGAATTAAAACGGGAATATTTTTAACATTGAAGCCTATGGGATAAAACATTGTTGTTACTAAAACATCAGGCAGACATGGCCCTCTAATCAGTCACTGTAGAGGACAGCCTGCAGGGGCCTCCCAAGGATCCCCTTGAGGAGCAAGCGGTCACTGGATGACAGAGCTGCGACTGTGCGGGCTAGTCGCCTGGGTGCATGTGGCAGAGACAGACATGCAGGGAGGGAGCCACTGCACCTGCGGCCACGGCAGACCCCCCCACAACCAGGATCCAGGGAGCCCCCACTGACCACCAGGCTAAGTTAAGGCGACACATTTCTAAAAAAAATAAAATCCGAGGATATTTCTAAATGTCCCCGGGAACATAAAATAAAACTTTTTTTTTTTCTTTCTCTACCTGGCTGAATGTATTTAATTATATATATTAGATACATTCAGCCAGGTAGAGGGGGGTGGCATGTGGGCTGCGCGGGGTCTCAGGCAGTGGTTTGTTTTTTTTGTGTGTACATTTTAGCAGCTTTATAGGGGAAGGTAAGGGCAGGTATGATATATATCCTATATATATATATATATATATATCTCTATATTCTTATAAATATATATATCCAGACTTGTATTATACACACATTTTGGCAACTAATTCCCCCCCCCCATTTGGCTGATCACTCCAGAAGAAATGTTGAACCCGATAGAGCAGAGAATATTATATATATATTCTCTGCTCTGTCGGGTTCAACATTTCTTCTGGAGGGATCAGCCAAATTAGGGGGGGTGCATTTAGTTGAGATTGTCCACATGCCACCCCCCCATGTGCGTATGTGTATATATGGTCTGAGGTCTGTGGGTGTGTGTATATATATATCTGCGTGTTGATATATACGTATATATAGGTATGCGTGTTGATATATACGTTTATGTCTGTGTGTGGTATCAATGCATCCCTACTCTATACACGGCGCTCCGCGTCCCTATAATATATATGATCAGGGGTTACCTTTTTTTTTATATTTTTATACTATTCCTATTAAATTAACTGTAATTTTTGATATATTTTATTCAATAGAAACTTTTTTTGCCTATATAACATGTGCTTTGTGAAAATAAAACAGTTTTGTGTGTACATTTTAATTTACTTAGTGGATTCCTGTCCAGTGCGGTGAGAAGCAAACGTAATGTAGTGTAGACACGCTGCGAGGCAGAGCGGAGTGAAGTCAAGCATGCAAAATGTTTGCTTCTCTTCGCTTTGACACACTCAGTGTGTCTCAGCCTTTATTCCCACATCGCTAGCTTACCAAATCAGTTTGTATACTTGTTACTGACCCTGCTTGTTCTGAGGACCCGATCTGTTGTCGACTTTGCCTGCCATTTGACTGTTCTCTCTGTGTATTCCCTGCCTGTTCTGTTTGCTTCCTGTTGCTGCTGGTGTGCGCCAATTCTCACCATATACAGTAGCGCAGTACAAGTGCCTAAACATTGCTGACCTGGTTTTGTTATAGCTGCTGATGTAACTGAATAGATCGGGGATCTCTTCTGCAATACCAAAACCTCCACCCCTGCACTCTTCCACAATACCACAGAGGGGTTACTTACGGTGTGCAGGCACTTGCTGCCACCAAAGGCACAATATTTGGGTGCACTGCCACTGACGCCTATACCAGATTCATATAACTTTAATATTTGACCACATGGTCCAACCCTGCACTCTTACACAATACCACAGAGGGGTTACGGTGTGACGGCACTGTTGCCGACACTAAAGGCCCAATTTTAAGGCACCTATTCTTACTTTCATCCAAAGCCTTCATAAGTTTCACCATAATTTAGCCAAAAAAATCACTAAACTTGTTCTGCGTGTCCTAAAATGTCTCCTCTTTTCATACAGACTGCCGCCCCAAGCAGTTGTTTAACCCTTTCGCTGCTGAGGCTTTTCCCGCCTCTGTGCTGAGGTCATTTTTACCGGTTTTGCTCATCATGTTTAAACGTGTTTTGAAGGCTTATTTTAGTAGATGACCCAGACATATTATATATCGTTCTTTCCGTCAGACTCGGCAGATTCAGAATATGTCATTATTATATGTATACGTCATGTCCTGTCTGTATATTATAACAACAAATGCAATAAAATATGAATTTTCAATAATTTACAATGTGTAAAGTGTTTTTTTTTCACATTTTAACATGCGAGCAATTGCAGTTATATTTTGTATGGGGTGCGCTTGTTAAAAAAATTAGAGATGGGGTCTCGTTACATTTTTTTTGGGGGAAAATTACGCGATTTTTAACAAACGCACCGCATACAAAAATCGTTAGTGCAGCATCATTGTTCACATTAGAATTGAAATGAGAACAATATTGCTGCATTAACAAAACAAAAAAAAACAAAAAAACTTGTTTGGTTTTTTTTTTTTAAATATTTTTTTATTTTTAATTTTTATGTTTTTTTAAAAAACTTTTTTCACAGTGGTGTTTGGTATCGTTGGAACGGCCATGCTCTGGCCGATCCAACAGTACCAAACATTAACCCCTAGCTGCCACGGATCGGGAGATAGGGGGTTCATTGGAACCCCCTATCTCCACCGTTGGTGGCAGCTAGGGGTTAACTCCAGGACTGGCGTTATCGTGCATAGCACGATGACGCCAGTCCTCAGGGGGAGTTCCCGGAGGCTTGGCCGACATCCAAGATGTCGGCCAGCTCCGGGAAAGGATCACGAACCGGCGCTTTTCAGCGCCGATTCGTGATCCGGCTCCCCAGGGGTTAATGACAGCCACCTGTTAGGGCTGCGGGCTCCGCGGCGCTTGCTCCGGCCGCCCCCTCCTTTTCGGGCCCGTGCCCGGAGGGGACGGCCGGGTCCCAGGGGACCGCTCGGCGATTCTTCAGGACCCGACTCACCCCCTGTGGTGGCTCCGGGGTCCCAGGGAGCTGGGAGATCGGGTCCTGGATCGCCTGCGGTGGTCCTCCGACGGAGCCCACGGTTGCAGGCACAGAGCGGGCCTTAGATTAGACGCGCGCGCGCCCAGGCTCCGCCAATATGGCGGCCGGGCTGCGGCGCACGTCTATGACGTCATTGACGTCTCAGGCCGGCGGGGTGGAGCTGGGTGGGTATTTAGATTGAGAAGACCAGTCTCTCCTTGCTTCGTGATCAGAACAGTTCCCTAGTATAGCCTTTCTGCTTTAACGTTTGCCCTACAGTTGTGACCCCGGAAAGTGACCCCTTACTACGAGAATCTCTCCTATCCTGACCTGGCTTGTGACCTCGACTTCGTATCTATTCTTCTACCCTTTGGCTTCCACGTGCCCGGCACCCGGGATCCCAGACACCACCGTTTGGAAGTGCAGGCTGTGCCCTTCCAAGCAGTGTCTGTTTTAACTCGCTACTCCCCAGCGATCGGGAGGGAGAGAGGTCCGAAGGACCTCCCCCCTCCCTTTCAGGCGCCTCCTCCGCACATGCGGGGGGGCGCCTGCATTAGATGTCATCGCGTCGCCGCGATGACATCGAATGTCCCCGCCGGGGTCCCGGATTGACGGGCTGACATCCAAGATGTCAGGTCGCACCGGGGGGGCGCAGCAATCCACCGGAATCCGGCGGATTGCTGCCTCCTGTGCTCGGACGCGCTGAGCGTGTCCGTAGCACAGGAGAACCACTTGGCTGGACGCGCTGAGCGCGTCCATAGTAGCCAAGTGGTTAATCTATTCATAAAGGAAAACCATTTACCGTAATTTGAAATGTCATTTTTTTGTTGTTAAATGTTTCTATACATCCTAGAAATCCACCACTTCACGGGCAGGTTATGGGGACCTACTAGGCACGATATTTGAAGGAATTTTTCGTTTTTATTTTTAACCTTTATTTCATGGAAAACTCACTGTTCCTTTAAAAATGATTTTTTTTAACTTTTTGTCCTTGTTTCCTGTCCCCCAGGGCACTACCCAGACCCCCATACACCTTTTATGGCAAATATCTGGCATATATGCCCTCTTGGAGGGCACTCTAAAATTCGAACTTTCGAGTCCCATTGACTTGCATCGAGTTCAGTTCGAACTCAAACTTTTGAAATTGTTCGAATCGAACACGGGGGTGTTCGGCTCATCACTAGTCTTGATATCTTCCAGAAAGGCTTCCTAAATGGCCCATCACCAGATCCCAAAGTGCAGCAAAAGAGTGTCCGGGAATGCCGCAATGTGAGGACTCAGATCGCACTACTACTGAGTTCTTTGTGAAGTAGGCAGGATGCTCACAACAATATCATGGCACGTGGCTTCTTTCATCATTTTTACAGGTGTCCTCACATGTAAGTTATTGATAATAACAATAAATAATGTTATTTCTCCACGAGGAGCATATTAGTGGGTAGCAAAGGGAAAAAAAATGATTTCCCTTCTGGGAGAGTTATATGTTATGGAGATGTTTACTTTGTATTGTTTATTCATACACTCACATATAAAACTGAATAATGGTCATGAGGACTACATAATTTTCATGAAATATGACCTGTATGTGTTTCAAACACTTATCCTGCTTCAATATTATTTCATGTATACTGTGAACATCATCAGTATATTCTTATATTATAAATAATGTATATTTATTGGCTTAGAAGCACTTCCTGTATAAAGCCTAGTAATCAATTTCGTCTTGTGCATTCATTTAAAATGCATAGCCAATGCATTATTACTTAGAGAAATGAGGAACTGCACGATTCCTTCTCCGCAACATCATATTTTAGAGGTACACCAGGTTCGTGCCTAGCATTACCATTCATTTGTTCAAGTTTGGATGTAATCAAAGATTGTGTTCAAGATGTTCCATGGGATGTGCATTTTCACGCTATTTCCCCATGAGGAGAATCTTTTGGGTAGGTTAAATCACAGCAACATGGACTTCTGCAAAAATGCAGAACAGTCACCAGAATAAAAAGTTGCATTAAAAAAAAAACATTAAGCAGAACTTACTAGCTATCTAAACAATGGAACCACAGAAATCTACTTAAACATTCATGTCTCCTCTTTTAAACTCTAGTGATATAGGCATTCAATGTACTGCTCTTTCACGGTTCTCTTCCTACCTGTCCCAACGATCATTTAGTGTCTTATTTTTTGGAAGTACCTCCTCCCGCAGCATGTCTCTGTTAGGGTGCCCTAAGGTTCAGTACTGTGCCCTCTTCTTTTTTTCGATCTACACCGCCTCTCTAGGCAAACTGATCAGCTCCTTAGGATTCCAGTTCCACCTATACGCCAGTGACACTCAAATATACCTCTCCTCACCTGATCTATCTCCTGCTCTCCTAGATCGAGTCACTGACTGTCTCTCTGCCATCTCGAATTGGATCTCTACCCGCTTCCTTAAACTCAATCTTGCCATAATTGAAATTGTTGTTGTTCCTCCCTCCAAGAAAAACCCAATACCACCTAGCCCGACACCTCCAAGCTCGCTGCCATGATGTCACTTTCGATTCTGACCTAATGTTCGCTCCCCACGTCCAGAGAGTGACCAAATCCTGTTACTATCAACTCAAGAACATGGTGCGCGTATGCCCTTTTCTGACACAAGATAGCGCAAAGGTGCTGGTTCCCGCTCTCATCATTTCACAACATGATTACTGCGACTTTCTCCTTATTGACCTCCCCAATGCCTGTATTGCCCCTTTGCAATCTGTAATGAATGCAGATGCCAGGCTTATTTTTCTCACGAGACGTACCTCGCATACCTCCTCCCCTCTGCCAGTCCCTCCATTGGCTTCCTGTACATGTCAGGATACAGTTTAAAATACTGATGCTCACATTCAAATCATTCAGTAGCTCGACCTTGCCTTACATGTCTTCTTTACTCTGCAACCACGTCCCGTCTAGACAACTACGGTCAGCGGGCGATCTCCGCCTTTCCTCTGTCTACACCCGCACTGCCAATGCTCACCTCCAAGACTTCTCAGGGGCAGCTCCAGTCCTGCGGAATGACTTATCTCACCCTATCAAACTGTCCCCTAATCTTCACAAAGCTGGGAACATTTTTGGAGTATTCTGCACACCCCGGATGGGAACCAGCGCTAATGCTTCGGGAAACATGAGAAGATGCATTGTATGGATAAAAATAAAAAGTGTTTCAGTGCAAAAAAGCCTGTTTGTTTTTCTTGAAGAATCCGAAACCCAAATTTCACTTGAAAAATACCTAATAAATTCTAAAGATTCAATAAATAAAAAGGCTTTTTGCTGCGAATTAAAAAAATTAACGGTTGAATACATAAAAGAATAAAACCAATAATATTTTTTACATTGAATCCTATGGGCTTCACACACAGCAGGTGATCTTTTCACGTTTCCCTGAAGGATGCCGGTTTAACCATACAATGCATCTTTTACACGTAAACTACATTCAGCGAGTCAAGAGAACACCTGTGCTGCATTCCTTTCAATTGCTGTTAATTGCCTGTTAATCTTGGGCAAGGACTTTTTTTGACCTTTTTTCTTCCTTTTCCGTCAGTTAACACCACGGTTGAGCAGTAGGAAAATCTATGCAATTAGCATCGGCGCTAAAATTAGCGCCGGGACCAAACGATCTGTTGATTAGAATAGCGATAGTGCTCTGTAGCGCTGCCCATATTAAGTATAGGACACGGTAAGTACAGTAAGCTCGCAATACAAATTGTTAATTACCGTGTGCTAAGTTGTTTTTGCCGTTTGTAGCAAGAGGGAAATGATCTGTTGGTCCGGCGCTAGACTGAATTTACCTGGTGCCAACACGAAAACAGGCTGACGCTAGGGTTAGCGCACACCAGCTGATAGTGCCCTCTATCTGCAGGATAGTTACAGGTGCAACCCTTTTAATGTCTCTGCTACCTCCCTTCATATCCTGTCATGAGCTGAAGCTGGTAAGAAAGGTAAGACCATTAACTCATTTAAGGTAATCTAATAGGAAAGTTTCTTAATCAACACATTTTTTTTCATCTTGAGGTCTGTAGCCATTATTATTATTATTATCCATTATTTATATAGTGCTACAAATTCCGCAAAGCTTTCCAAGATCAGTGTACAAGGTGTTGATACATTATAATACCACAAATGGATGATGACCTGATTCAGTGCGACACTGCTCCCAAAGGAATTTACAATCTAGAACAAGTATGAGGTAGGCCATCCATATAGGTGTCTCGCTGGTGGTGTCTTCTGAGTGGGATCGAGTTGGCTTTTCATGATTGTGATTATAGATCAGTGACATGGTGGTTAGGTTGAACCCGCTTCTCGTAAAGTCGAGACTTGCATCTCCACAGTTGTATTGTAGGGATGTGCTTAATGGGAGTTTGACTTGCTTCTCCTCAAGCGAAGGGCAGCGACGAAACCATTGGACACCACAGCTGATATTGTGTGGTAGGCAAGTATGTACCGTTAGGTGTCTTGCCCAAGGCACTTACTGTAGAGGTGCTCTGGCCGGGATTTGAACCTGGGTCTCCACAATCATAGAGCAGAGATGTTACCTCTACTCCATTCTACTCCATCCAGCCAGTAGCCATATACAATGCTATGAAAAATAGAATTCACCAAAGCCTGTCTGAATGCAACTCAACAATATCTAGATAAACGGAAGGACAGCCATACAGATAGATATGTTCGCGGACTGACAAAATACGTTGAATGAAAATCACAGTTCACCTCAATAAATTAGCTATCAAATAATATTTGTTCTAAACTCTTGCCTCTTTTACATCAATTCTATATTTTTAAGATGACCCTCATATAGTCATGTTTAATGCAAAAAACTTCGAGCACATTTGCATATTTGTACATCTTAAATAAGGTTATGTCAAATATGCTGTTTTAAATTATATCCATTTCACTCTGTAGGCATTTCCTTTAATTACATATTCACGTCAGGAAGTACAGTGCAACTTGATGCCAAAACTAGTTTGGCATCGTAAATGTTTTTAACGATTCTCTACAAATAATTAAAGAACAACCACAATAGAAAAATAACTAATCCTTCACTGAAGGAGAAAAAAACAGCTGCATAAATTCAACATCCACATTCATCTGTGACAATATAAATTTTTGATGCCTGTAAGGACATGTTCTCTAGTGTCTGATTTTTCTAGCGCTACAAAACAGGATGTGCTTCTCGGTAATTATCTTCAACAGCCACCTTTTTAAAGAAATAATGTAAAGTGACATTCGCAATGGGAAAATGATGTACAAAAATGTCTTCTAATGAGGCCCCTGTAGAATGGCACCAGCAAGGACCATTAAAACTACATTTGTCAGCTTCCTTGTCTATCATCAAGGAAAAGATACCTAGAGATTTTAAGCCATTATTCTTCATTAAAGACTACAATAATAGGCACATATCCTTCCCAAAGCAAATTTTCTTGCTTATATACTTAAAGTTAAGACTCGTATTTATCAGCACTCAAATGCCTTTCTTTGTAAAGCAATAGGGTGGAAATAAATGGAAAAGTTTGTAATGGCTACATCCGTTCAGCAGCAAATTCTATTGGTCTCTGCCATGCTGGGCAATATCAATACAAAAGTATAAAAAATGAGTAGCTAAAGATCATGCCTCGACCCTATTCACCAGATCTTCATAAAAGATGACACTGAATTCCAGTAGATCTCATGTCTTAGACTACATTCAATAGATATTCAATTATTTGGTGTTCAATGTTTAAAATAATCTTAAAAAATAACTTTTATAAGATTTTAACTTAAGTTTGTTTTTTTCTCCTCCACTTTTTCTTTGTGTCAGTCTAAGTTATTAGAGTTATGTGAAACACGATGTCAGGGACAGAAAATCAAAAACATAAGATGACATTCAGCTGGTTAATAACTGTGTTCAGTGAACAGCTGTTTTACAGGTTAAGATTTCTTTTTAAACAAACATAATAATAAGCCTAGAATACAGGATTTGTGCGATGTCTGAGTTATTGTTACTGTAGCTAACCGTTTATGCATGACTAAATTCCCCTAGCTTACTCTAAGCATTGAAATAACAGTGAATGCATATTTTATTGACAATATCTAACAATCTGTACATTTGGTCATCAGGTCACATATCATACCCCTCCACCTTTAAAAGGATTAAATCTACAGTAATAAAAAGTTTGCACCACATGAAAGAGACATACTTGAAACTGCAACACAGGAAGAAAAATTGCCAAACATACACCTGTACTATATAATCATAAACTGTGAAACAAAGAATGCCTTCATTTAATCCTGCAGCACCCTGAAGGGAAACAAGTTTTTTATATGTTTTTCAAGGTATGCTTATATTACATCTTAAGTGCACAAACTTAATGTTCAGTGTTTTTAATGTTCCGTTTGTTTCTCGTTTGGAAAAAATCAATAGAACATAAAAACTTTACTACCTGGGAAGGTATGAATCCCTAATATATGATTGAAAGTCTCAGCAGAAATATAATTTGACTGTACTTTTTTAATCCTACTTTATTTTGTAGCTATTTGATATTATATGTCCCTTGTATCTGTCTCTTGCTTGTGCATTAACTTTTACCATATGTAGAAGTTATAACTCAACATGTACAGTATATGGGGGTGAAAAGACTTGGTTTCGGAATTTGTGGTTCGTCCAATAATTATGATCTCTTCTGTGCATTCAAATTTCATTGGACTGACAATTCTGTTCTAGAATTCAGACACTATACTTTGTTTTCTAGATATTAGTTTGTTGCCGGTAACAGGTGCATGGGCACAAGTTTGCTACTGCGCAGCTAATTAACTAAACCGTAACGCCTGTGATTGAGAAGTTAATGGAGAGGGCTCACTTACTCCATAAATCCATGGCCCAATATAGATAGAAAGACTCCTGCCCTCCTATCTCCACCATCCTGTGCTTGTGGCCAGCGGTTGAGGGGTCATATTAGAAGAGGACATTAGATAATGGGTTGGAGTAGAAAGAGGTCAAGCAGTCCACCCACTCTGGTTTCAATTAAATGGAATGTACCTGCAAATTATTCTTGTGGGTAGACTAACATGAACCAAGGTGAATCGGACAAACTAAAATTGTCCAGTTAAATCATTTTTTTGATATATGTGTTGACTCGATAAGAAGTTCTTTCATTGATTCAGGTTTTGGATGAATTGACAAGTCGCACAGAATTTGCATAAATATTACTTTGCAAAGAAAACCACGTCTAATAATCATTCTAAATTTTTTGTTCAGTTATTAGCTTTTTGGAACATTAACATTTTACTATTATATCCTAAATGAATATAATTGTAGTTTCCTGATCTTCATATGCCAGGATTTAAAGTCAAAAGATGTGGATGACTGATATTAAATTCAAGTCCTCATTTATTTTACAGTATAATAAGGATTATTTTGTGTGGCTTGTCAGTTGAATACTTTATACAGTAGCCTAGGAAGTTTTTCAGGCACACAAAAGATCAGGTCCACTTAGTCTTAGAAAATAATTTTTAGTCAAATTTAGTTCTTGTGGCTTACACTTACGGGATTTTCTAAACAGAGTCTAGAAGAAACTCTCTAATCATTGTCCATTTATGGACACTTTAAAATAAGGTAACTACCTACAACTTATGCTCTAGAAATACTTTATCTGCATATTTTTGTTACAGCCTTAACTATGTTACATTTTCTGCTTTTTAACCCTTTCAGGGACCAATGAAATTGTATGCCATCATGTTTCTCTGGCCTTTAAAGTTCCTATAACAATATTACTTTAACCCCTTAGTGACCGGGCGGTTTTACAAAAGTCCGTCCTTTAGTGCCCGCTGCTGTTTTTACGTTTCTGCGCTGTTTTTGTTTAGGTCAAATTTTCCTTTTACTGGTTTATGCAACCCATACATATTATACACCGTTTTTCCCGCCATTAAATGGACTTTCTAAAAATACCATAATTTCCATCATATCCTATAATTTACTATAAACAAAAATGAAATATGATGAAAAAAAGGTAAAAACACTTTTTTTTATCTTTAAAAATTTTGTCCCGAGAATAGAAATACCCATTTTTTAAATGTTTTTGCTTTTTAACCCCCTCACTGCTGAGCCAGTTCACCTCTGTGCGCTGAGCTAATTCTGACCATTTTATGCTCATAATTTTTTAGTGCCAGCCTAGGTCCTATTTTAGTAAACCCCCCAAGACAAAATTAAAAAAAAAAATCACTTTTTTAATGTTTTTTTTAATTATTATTATTTTTTATTTTATTTCATTTTTACACCAAACCTGGTCATGTTCACGGCCATGGATCGGGAGATAAGGGGATACAAAGGATCCCCCTATCTCCACTTGGCAGCTAGGGGGTTAACTGGCCCACTGACTTCCTCACACATATGGTGAGGATGTCAGTGGGTGGGGGTGACCTGGAGGCTTGGCTGACATCCAAGATGTCAGCCACCTCCAGGTTTGAATCGCGATCCGGCAGTGAAATAGTTAATGCTACAAAACCGAGACTCTCCCCTTTCCAGCGGGGCAAAAAGCATTTTTCGACCTTCAATGGTTGGGGAGATAGAGGGCTCCAAAGGAGCCCCCCTCCCCTATCTGAATTTTACTGCAGGTGCCCGTAGGCGCCTGCTGATGATGTCATCACGCAGCGTGAAGACATCATCGCACCCGCCTGCCCCTCTAAACCAGAAGGGCAGGCTTCCACCCTGCCAGAACTCAGAGGGAGCCGGCGAGGGAGGTAAGTATCGGGCGGGAGGGAGGTTAGGCGACCCTGACATACTATGTACTTCCGGGGTGTCTAAGGGGGACTTCCCGATCGGATGTACATAGTACGTCAGCAGTTGGGAAGGGGTTACATTCCAGAATGTCATGACTCGGCCTGCAAAAATGCTAGATGTGGCCACATCTTTAAGAGACCTGACACTAACTGAACCCTGAACCCCCAAGGTCCCCAGTCTGGTTCCCTTTATAAATCCAGTAACAATAGAAGTCAAGTATCATACCAGTATTCTTAAAAATAGTATTTCATACCACCAAATGTGGACCTTGGCTCAAAAGGTTATCAAATCTTCTATTTATTATTTACTTTAGGAACTGGAGGAGCCATTTGGAAACAACATTCTATTTCTACTATTCACCTGGATGCACAATCCAGCATTGCTGGTTTCCTGTATAGTCTGTTGCAGGAGTTTCTCAGACTTCTGTTGATAATACAAAAAGGATATAACAAAGGAAAAGGATTAATAAGTTAGATGTGAAAGCATTAAATAGAAGAAAAAATCCTGTAAACAAAAAATTGGGGGTAACCCATACTTAAGATTGTAAAATTTAAAGAGTAGTTTACAGTATGAGAATGCAAAAAATAATAGGTAGAAATGCAAAATATTATTGCAAAAAACAGGAGAAAAAATCTTATTTTTTATTGCATCCTAATAAGGGCGGCTAAAGAAAATGTCAATGCTCGAATAGCGGCAAAGTGATCAAAAAAGAGCCTAAAACACACAAAATACGTATATACAGCAAAAAAAGAGAAAGAAAAGATACTTTAAAATTACTGCCAATAGACTTATTGGAAGTAAACCACTCTTTTCCCGCTGGTCGGAACGTAATTGGTGAATTTATCACAATAGCATATGTATATTCAGTTCCATAAGATAAATGCGGTATATCAAATGCCAGCAAAATCTCAAATGTTGCCAGTAAATAGGGCTCTAAAATACAATGTAACTGGTCGGCTAAAGTTAGCCGTAATGTTTCCTATACAAAAATAGGGTAAACAGATCAAAAGGTGCCACGATTGCATGCACCAATATTTGAATTATTGAACCAATAATTTGTATTAAGAAGTCACAAGCTACAGACAGATAGCATTGCAATAGCTAGCTGAGCTACAGGCAGGTGTGAGGTTCTCGCCCCACAAGCCACTGCTGTATGGTTAGAATGTTTAACCGACAAACTGCTGGTAGATTAGCTCGCACAGGTCTCCTATGGGGTTGACAATGATATGAGAGAGAAAAGCATACCCAAAATTGTAGGTGGACCAAAGATTTTTTACCCCGGGTAACCAACACTGAAGTGGTTTTGGTTAACCAGCAGGCTGTCGGTTAAATTGCCCACAGAGTTCCCTATACAGGGGACAATAAAAGCGGGGATAAACCACAGAATGAGCGAGTATGAGGTTCTTGCCCCAAATATCCACCGCTGTATAACTGAAGTGCCAAAAAAAAAAATAGGATGGTTTAAATACACCAGACACTTTTTTGTAATAGAGGCACACACGGAAATGTCAAAATAATACCCAGTAAACGAGTGTGTGTTGGATTCGAACACCTCAAAAGTAAAGAAAAGAAAAAAAAACACAGCGGATTATGCAGATACAAGATATATATATATATATATTCAGCTATACAACATACCGCTTGATAGAATGGCGGGCAGTCCACCCAAAGTGGTTAGCTGATCTGTACCAGAGTCTGCTCAATGCTTGACTCTATTTGAAGACCTTTAATCGTGGCAATAGGTGAGTGGAAAAATTAAAAGCACAGATTCCTTCAATAAGACATTTTAACTCGGCTCAACGCGTTTCCCTGCTAAATGCTGCGTCATCAGGAGCGAATAGAGTTATATTGAAGCAGAAAAATACTGCTTAAGGCTGGGGTCAGACGAGCGTAGTGTTCACGTCCGTGATTGCGCCTAAAAGTACGTCCGTGATAGCATGAAAGTAAGTCCATTGGAGCCCGACACATGAAGTACGTCCGCACTGAACTGCGGACGCACAACGGCCGCGGCAAACGGACGCAGGTTAGGCAAGAACGTAATACTGCTAGAACGTACGTCCGGAGTGCGCCACGTCCACAACGTCTGCATAGCTTTGTGTGTGAGTGATGGAGCATGGTCAGACGGACTGCATTTATACGTCCAGCATTTTTGACGGACAGAATGTTTTTTCATTGTAATTTATTTTTCCCTCCTACATCCGTCAAAAATAACTTCAGTGAAAAATGATGTCCGTACTGCACGGACGTACAGTCCGTAGAAATCACGCTCGTCTGACCCCAGCCTAAGAAGGAGAAAAAGATTAAACAGTCATAAAGACATCATGCAGTATTTATAGTGAGTGAGTGCACATGATAGTTAATTAAAATGGGAGGATCTGCCCTACTCAGACAGCGTCTAAAGTGACGTCTACTCATTGCTCAAACTAGATATAATTGTAGGAAATGTTTATAATCAGTAGAATCGTGGAGAGAGCACAAAAAAATAAAAAAAAATACATACATATACTGTATATATATATGCACATACACATACATATATATACATGTATTGCGTGTGTTTTAGGCTCTTTTTTGACTACTTTGCCGCGATTTGAGCATTGACCTTTTCTTTAACCGTCCTTATTAGGATGCAATAAAAAATAAGATTTTTTCTCCTGTTTTTTGCAATAATATTTTGCATTTCTACCTATTATTTTTTGCATTCTCATACTGTAAACTACTCTTTAAAGTTTCTCAGACCTCTTAGGTTTTTTTAAAAGGCTACATTGAAGACAGACCACTACTTCTTGGCTCCCAGCCAGCAATCAGTATACTACTATCACATGCATCTGTAAACACTTCCCTAGCTATATAATCCAGTTTTAGCAATCCTTAGCACTCTAATAACGGTTTTCCACTCTGGTGGATTGATGCTACTGGATTACTTTTCTAGACCTATTCTCTGCTTGTTTATCTGAATCTGAACCTGATCTGTCAGGATTATTCTCTGAATTGCCTTACTAGGCTTGTGGATTGAAACTTTGTACTTCATGTCTGGATTTGCCGCTGTGTTTACTCACACTACTTAGAGACTTTATATCATGAGGTTCTTTTGAGTTGTACAGTTTTGCAAGGGTGTGCACCATCTTCTGCATTCTGGAATCCAGTATTTGGCAAGTTCCTGACTTAATATATACCACTTAAGCTCGTGTCAGACGAGCGCACTGATCACGTCCGGGTTGCCGCACATTTTAACGTCCATGGTAGCATACAATTATGATCAATAGAGACCCACACACGAAGTACGTCCACACAGAAGTGCGGAAGCACAACGGACGCGGCAAACGGACGCAAGTTAGGCAAGAACGTAAAACCGCTAAAACGGACGTGCGGAGTGCGTCACGTCTGCAACGTCCGCATAGCTTTGTGTGTGAGTGATGAATGAGGTCAGACGGACTGCATTTATACGTCCAGCATTTTTGACGGACAAAATGGTTTTGCATTTTAATTTATTTTCCCTGCTGCATCCGTCAAAAATAGCGTCAGTGAAAAAAATGCGCTCGTCTTGGGAGCTTGGAAAAAAGACGAGACAGAGGAGATATGATAGAAACATTTAAAAGCGTAAATAATATGAAAGCATGGGTCTATCCTCCCTTGTATCAATGGTTCAGGCAGGTGGTGGTGGTGCAATGGTGTGGGGATATATTCTTGACACACTTTGGGCAGCTCAGTGCCAATAGAGCATGGTTTAAACACCACAACCTACCTGAATATTGTTGCTGACCATGTCCATCCCTTTATGACCACAGTGTACCCATCTTCTGATGGCTACTTCTAGCAGTATAAT
Source organism: Leptobrachium leishanense (assembly GCA_009667805.1). Classification (NCBI taxonomy): domain Eukaryota; kingdom Metazoa; phylum Chordata; class Amphibia; order Anura; family Megophryidae; genus Leptobrachium; species Leptobrachium leishanense. Next base: position 330,537,892 of record CM019064.1, on the reverse strand, counting down.
GCACTATGTCACAAAGCTCAAATCATCTCAAACTGATTTCTTGAAAATGACAATGAGTTCACTGTACTCCAATGGCCTCCACAGTCACCAGATCTCAATCCAATAGAGCACCTTTGGGATGTGGAGAAATGGGAGATTCACATCATGGATCTGCTGCCGACCTAATGAATACCTAAATAGCTTATAAAGTGGCCGGTGAGTGTATATTCTCTATTCGAATACAGCAGTGGTGTTAAAGGGCCTCAAAATAAGATTTTTTTTCATACTATTCAGAGATATCAAATATTTTTAAACAAAATACACAGAAAAAAAGTAACATTAAGTACCTTTGAAAAGAAACAAACTGGCTTGATACTATGGTATATGCCTTCTTGTCAATTGCCACAAAATGACATATATGTGCTTTATAGGAGTAAAAACATGGTCTTACTGGAAGAGATCACAATCAAAATAACAAAGAAACCCTGGGCCTAACTAATACAATTACTGGTACTTGTATTTTTCTGTTCCAGCTGATTAAATAGTACACATTTAACACTGCAATATAATACATTGAACACACACCATAACCACATTTAATGACACATCTATTTTATCTCTTGCAGAGATATTGTTTTCTCTTTGGCACGTACAAAATACAATTATCTGTTTACATATTATCATTACAAATCACATTGCAGATCTTATATTTATTTCCCATATTTTTCTCTTTCATTTAAAAAAAAGGAAAAAGAAAAATATTCTCTTGGGTATGCAATGTTCTCTATTAATAATATGAAAAACCTAAGTTATTAATTACTAAATAAGACGTGATGGAGACTTCAAAAATTAGGCAAAATTAACAGAATTGAACATAAAGTAATATTACAGTATGATTTTTTTTAAAAAAAGAATTTAAGATTAATGTTCTTGAGTCGCATTTCAATAAAAATAAAATTTAGATGGTACAAGTTGTTAAAATGGTTTGTTAAGATTTGACTCATGCTCACCCATACACTGATCAATATCTTGGACAACACATATATTACCTGGCAAACATGTTCAGGCCCCAGACACATTCTCAATATGTTCAAATTATTCATTGTATATGATGTCGTAATGATCAGTAAGCAAGATGTTCATTTTAAGAATTACGTAACAAAAGTAATACTGGAAAAAAGGGACACTTTGATTATGTTACACGTGAATGCAATGTGAGCACTTAAAAAAAATAAGAGACCAAAACACTAATCAGCCGGCCCTCGCTAAATAGGGGAAGCTAAGGGGAAAAATTAGCGTTTGCTAATTACCCTTTAGCACCCCCATTTTAACATTAGATTACGGGACAGGCGCTGAGTCTAGCAGCCTGCCGGTAGTGGCCGCTAGTCTCCGCCACCTTGATCATTCCCTCCATGGCGTCCATAGGTGTCCGTTAGTGATTCGGAGGTGATTCAGGCAGAGCACTATCACCTTATTTAAGCTAGCCTAATGCTCTTTTATGTGAGCGCTAGTGCTAGCGTTAACAAGGTGATAGAGCCCATTGTATGCATTCCACAGAAGCTACAGAAGAGGAGAACGATTCAGGAAGTGGATACTTCATTCAGGCACTTCCCAAAACAAGGCATGTTGCATATACTCATGAAAGGATTTATCTGAGAAGCATTTAGAGGCCAAGAGTCACTTTGAATGATGAACTATTAGTCTGTTTAGTTAATGAATCATGTTGCTTTTTCAACCACACAATGCTGCAAAATACTTGACCTTTTTTATTTATTAAAGAAAAAAAAAATGTCTACAACCATAAGTGTGGCCCAGCTGCTTTATGGAGAAAGGTATAATTGTGACATAGTATAGCATACAGCTTTATAGCAAAGCTGGAAAGTATTAAATGGCACAAAAGGAGCACTGTGCAGAACATAATGTAATCTGTACTAGACATGTGAAATGGTTTTTTAGATTAATTGAGATTTGTCCAAATTTGGGGCATTTGTTGATTTGCTCAAAACACAAATCAAGTGCACTTTAATTAAATGGATGGGGACAATATTCTTTAGTGTGGCACATTTTAGGTCATGTCAGTACAGCAGTGGGTATAGTTTATGAGTGCATTGCATTCAAATGGAATCAGAGCAGGTGGGTTGCTGTTCCACTTACCAACACCCATCCCATATCATCAATCCTTGCTTAGTAGGTAGAAAATTCTTAAATGGGTTGAGAACTGTTGAAATGCTGAAAGGGTTAAGGCTGGGGTCAGACCAGCGCACTTTTAACGTGCGTTCTGGCGCACATAATTACGGCTGCACTAGCAGCAGATGACGGGCAATGACAGCCAATATACGATGTACGGCCGCACAAAAGTCTGGCCGTGCAACGCAAGTGGAATTTAAACGCATTTTTCTGAGAACGCTGAACCGCTAGTACTGACGTACTGAGTGCGCAGCTGCGGCATAGCGGCGTGTTTGCGTGATTAGGAGATGTCAGACACTGCTAATGTCCAGCCTACATAACGTCCAGACGCAAAAAGAGTTTTATTGACGATCCGTACAAAATCACGACTGACAATGCGCGTCGTCTGACCGTTTTTGCGCATTCTGTGAAAAAATACGTCAATGCGTTCGGACGCACTTTTTCACGTTCGCGGGGAAAAATGCTTTCGTCTGACCCTAGACTAAGAGTTGTTAGAATCTGTAAGGGGGTTACATTTTGGAGAAATCTTTATGTTTGGATACATATGCTCCTGTTGTAATCTTTGTATTTGTTGGCTGGAGTGTTCTCCTCCTGGTGAGCTGTGTTCTCTTTGTCTTGGGAAGTACCCGCCCTCTGTGCTTAGTACAGGCTGAGTACTGCCCTCCTGGTGTCTTCTGTATGAAAGGGGCTGACAGCCCTTGACATGCTCCCCTCCCTGTCACAGGTGCTCCACCTTCAGGCTCTACTTAACCTTGAATTACAGGGATCTCCAGTAAGGATTCTGTCCTCAGTAAGTGAGTTATTCCCATAATAGTGGTCATTAGGTAGTGTGCAGTAGGACCTGTCAAAGGTGGGATACAACGACAGTGTTGACAGGCTTAAGCAATTTATGACCATATATGACTAAAATCCCATCATTATTTAACAGCTTTAAAAGTCTTAAATAGGTTGAGAACTGTTGAAATGCTGAAAGAGTTTCTTAGAATCTGTAAGGGGTTAAATTTTGGGAAAATCTTAATGTTTTGATTTATAAGCTACAGTATTTACCTTTGAATTTGTTAGCTGGAGTGCTCTCCTCCTGGTTAGCTACTTGCTTGGTAGGTGATGGGTTAATTATGAGCAGGTGGGTTGGTTGACATTAGGGATGAGCCGAACACTCCCTGAGTTCGGTTCGAAGCCGAACCCGAACTTTTCAAATGTTCGGATCCAAACCCGAACCCGAACTCGAACTCAATACAAGTCAATGGGGCTGAAAATTCGGTTTTTAGAGTGCCCTCCAAGAGGGCATATATGCTAGATATTTGCCATAAAAAGTGTATGGGGGTCTGGGTAGTGCCCTGGGGGACAGGAAACAAGGACAAAAAGTTAAAAAAAATACGTTTTTAAAGGGACAGTGAGTTTTCCATGAAATAAGGGTTAAAAATAAAAATGAAAAATTCCTTCACATATCGTGCCTAGGAGGTCCCCATAACCTGCCCGTGAAGTGGCGGATTTCTAGGATATATAGAAATATGTAAAAACCAAAAAATGACATTTCAAATGACGGTAAATGCTTTTCCTTTAATCTATCCATAAACAACTGCTTGGGGCGGCAGTCTGTATGAAAAGAGGAGACATTTTCGCACACGCAGAAAAAGTTTACTGATTTTTTGACGGTGAAAAGCAGGAGAATGACTGGAGAACGGAAAATTCTAGACCAAATAGCCGATTTGGAAAGTGAGAAAAATGGGAGAATTTTTCTGGTTTGGCTATTTTGACCTAGAATTTTCTCTTCAGTCATTCTCCTGAGTTTCACCTTTCTCTGAATAACCCTGTCATGGTTATTCAGAGAGCGGTGTAGAGCAGGAGAATGACTGGAGAATGGAAAATTCTAGGTCAAAATAGCCAAACCAGAAAAATTCTCCCATTTAGGCTAGGGTCACACTAGCGAATTTTTAACATGCGTTTAGGCGCACTTAATCACGGCCGCACTAGCAGCAAATGACGGGCAATGACGGCCAATATACGAAGTACGGTCGCACGAAAGTCCGGCTGCGCAACGCAAGTGGAAAATGAACGCATTTTTTCGAGAACGCAGAACCGCTAGTACGGACGTACAGAGTGCGCTGCGTCCATTAGCGGCGTGTGTGCGTGATTTGGAGACGTCAGACCCTGCTCATGTCCGGCCAACATAACGTCCAGACACCTGAGACACCAAGTTTCCTGGCTTGGATCCGTAAAAAATCACGCACAAAAATGCGCATCGTATGACCGTTTTCGCGCATTCCGTGAAAAAAATACGGCAATGCGTTCGGACGCACTTTTTGACGGTCGCTGTGAAAAATGCGTTAGTCTGACCCTAGCCTTACCTCACTTTCCAAATCGGCTATTTGGTCCAAATTGTTCTCTTTTCCTGCCATTCTCCTGGTTTTCACCTTTCTCTGAACAACCCTGAGAGAGAGGTGAAAGCCAGGAGAACTGGCAGGAGAAGAGAACAATCTAGACCAAATAGCCAATTTGGAAAGTGAGTTAAGTGGGAGAATTTTTCTAGTTTGGCTATTTTGACCTAGAATTTTCATTTCTCCAGTTATTCTCCTGCTTTTCACCGCTCTCTGAATAACCCTGTGAATGTTCAATCCCGAGGTGAAAAATAACATTGCTTAAGGCTGGGGTCAGACGAGCGCAGTTATCACGTCCGTGTTGCTGCACATTTGTACGTCCGTGGCATTTGTACGTCCGTCTGACCAATGGAGCCCCACACACGAAGTACGTCCGCACGGAAGTGCGGATGCATGGCGGACGCAGCAAACGGACGCAGGTTAGGCAAGAACGTAATACTGCTAGAACGGACGTGCGGAGTGCGCCACGTCCGCAACGTCCGTGTAGCTTTGTATGTGAGTGATGAAACGAGGTCAGATGGACTGCATTTACACGTCCAGCATTTATACGTCCAGCATTTTTGACGGACAGAATGTTTTTTCATTTAAATTTATTTTCCCTGCTACAGCCCCCGGCACACGAGCGTTAACCGAGAGAGGAAGGAACGTCCGTGAAAGTGGGCGTTCCTTCCACTCTCTGCGCTCAGGAGAATCTCCTATGGAGAATCGCGCTTTGTATCCTGTCAGCGTCCGTTTAGCTTTTTGACGGGGAGGGCTTTTTCACGTCCGGTGGATGGCTTTCCCCGTCAAAAACGCACGGACGCAGGAAATTGCGGGCGCACATGAGCCGTAAATACGCTCATGTGCCGGGGGCCTAAATCAGTCAAAAAATACGTCAGTGAAAAAAATGGACTGTTTGGCCACTACCTTGTTGTCAGTCAGTAAATACGTCCGTACAAAATGCGCTCATCTGACCCTAGCCTTAGATGTTATTTTGAATTTTTTTCAAACACCAGTTAACCACTTGGCTGCTATGGACGCGCTCAGCCAAGTGGTTCTCCTGTGCTATGGACGCGCTGAGCGCATCCATGCACAGGAGGCAGCAATCCGCTGGATTCCGGCGGATTGCTGCACCCCCCAGTGCGGGCTGACAGCCCAACATTCCGGGACCCCGGTGGAGCAATTAGATGTCATCGCGGCGGCGCGAAGACATCTAATTCAGGCGCCCCCCCGCATGTGCAGAGGAAGCGCCTGAAAGGGAGGGGGGCCTTCGGACCTCTCTCCCTCCCGATCGCCGGGGGGCAGAGGGTTAATCCAGGCACCATTTGGAAGGGCACAGCCTGCCCTTCCAAACGGTGGCTGTGAATAACCTCTGGGGAGTCGGATCACGAATTGGCGCTGAAAAGCGCCGGATCGTGATCCTCTCCTGGAGCTGGCCGACATCTTGGATGTCGGCCAAGCCTCCAGGAACTCCCCCTGAGGACTGGCGTCATCATGCATAGCACGATGACGCCAGTTCTGGAGTTAACCCCTAGCTGCCACCAATGGTGGAGATAGGGGGTTCCAATGAACCCCCTATCTCCCGATCCGTGGCAGCTAGGGGTTAATGTTTGATATCGTTGGATCGGCCAGAGCATGGCCTTTCCAAGGATACCAAACATAAGCATGAAAAATGTTTTTTTAATAAAAAATAAAAAATAAAAATAAAAGTATTAAAAAAAAATTCAAAAAAAGAAATAAACAAGTTTTTTTGTTTGTTTTTGTTTTGTTAATGCAGCAATATTGTTCCCATTTCAATTATAATGTGAACAATAATGCTGCACTAACGATTTTTGTATGCGGTGCGTTTGTTAAAAAAAGCGAAATTTTTCCCAAAAAAAAATGTAACGAGAAACCATTTCTAATTTTTTTAACAAGCGCACCCCATACAAAATATAACCGCAAATGATCGCATGTTAAAATGTGAAAAAAAAAAAAAACTCGGTTAAACATGATGAGCGAAAGCGGTAAAAATGACCTCAGCACAGAGGTGTGAAAAGCCTCAGCAGTGAAAGGGTTAAATGCAGCATATTAGGATGTTTTAGGGAAATTAATTCTCAAATCTCAATCAGAAGCAGACACCACCCCACCCTCAGTATAGTGTACAATGTATCAAATTGATTACCAGACTAAAAACACCTGGTGTTATGCCCATTTGTGAACAGAGGTCATTTAGAGTTGATAATCTTTCCACGTACACATTAGTTTTTAATTCAATATCTAATAAACCGTTGCTTATAATATTCTGCAGTAAAGAGTCTCTTTAGAGATTTTTTAGTATTTTTTTAAGCATTTTCTATACTTTTTTCAAAATTTCTTTTTTTTTTTTCGACTCGAACCGGACACACCCAAAAAGTTCAAAATTCGCGAACTCTCGAACTGCCAAAGTTCGGGTCGAACTCCGAACCGTCCGAACCCTAACAGCTCATCCCTAGTTGACATCATATTTAATTCCTTGACTGCTGGCCATGGTTTGAGGGTATAAGGAAAGGGGTCAGCAACCTTGGTTCGCTAGATGATTTAGAACTACATCTCCAATGGGGCTCGGCCCCTCGATTGGTTGGTTAAGATTTAATGGGAAATGTAGATCCAAAAGAAAGCTGCTGACCCCAGCTATAGGGGGAAAATAGTCCCTCTTTGAGGGGCATTTTGTTCGGGAAACGGTGGACTGTCAAAGGGTGAAGGTTTAATTAAGGCTAGGGTCAGACTGAGGCAGTGCGAACGCGCGTGCAGGCGCACTTATTCACGGCCGTAGAAGCAGCAAATGCCGGGCAATGACGGCCAATATACGAAGTACGGTCGCACAAAAGTCCGGCTGCGCAACGCAAGTGGCAAACGAACGCATTTTGTCGAGAACGTAAAACTGCTAGTACGGTTGTACAGAGTGCGCTGCGTCCGCTAGCGGCGTGTGTGCGTGAATTGGAGATGTCAGACACTGCTAATGTCCGGCCAACATAACGTCCAGATGCACAAAGTGTTTTATTGATGATCCGTACAAAATCACGAACGCAAATGCGCATAGTATGACCGCTATCGCGTATTCCGTGAAAAAATACGTCCATTCGTTCGAACGCACTTTTTCACAGACAACGTGAAAATGCGTTCGTCTGACCCTAGCCTAAATGATTGTATAGGACCAAGTCTAAGTATAAGTGCAGAGGCTTATTCACCAGCAACTAATTAATTTAAATGAAACATAATATTTCATCTGAATTAAGGACAAACCGTATCAACAATCCAATGAAACTCAGATGAGCAAAAAATTGTGAATCACCTTTTTCAACCCACACACGTCTACTCTGTACCTATAATAAAGTATTCTGTTGGCAGCATAATCTTCTGAACATACTTCTTAACAGTGGGAAGATTCATGCCAAGCTGAATTGATTAAATAATGGAGACATAAATGGTAAATAATGCAATATAACTTGAAATATTGAAGGCATTCAGGAATAAATGAGTAAATATTAACATTTGTTCACAAGAATCAGATAGTGCTACAGTTTAACCATTATAATTACAACCAAAACCTGAGAAATGTTTAACCTATCTGCTTAAAACAATGGCGTTCACTGTTAATTTCTAACCCTTACAACATGCTTTAGCAAACTAGCTGTCTTTTATTAGTTTCCCATACGTTAAATCACAACTGGCTTCAAACTCTATAGAATTCAGGATTTTTAAGAATTTGGGTACTTTTACAAAACTTCTTTCATTTTTGTTAATTGACATATAATATGATAACCTCACTAAACCACCCTCAGTAAAGAGAAGCCGCCTTACCTGTTACCTCCTCCAGATGTCCTGCCAGCATTCAGCATTGATGCCAAAAAGGCCTCTGAGGCCACGAACGCAAGCTTAGAAGACCTCCATGGATGTAGACATGTGAACAGTTAGACTGGTCTGTTGTTACAGTAAGGCAGAGGAAAGTAACTTTGATGCTCCAATTGCTTTGGAACTACACATCCCATGATGCTCTGCTTCTTATTAGGTTGGCTGAGCCACATGGGAAATGTATGAACAAAGAAGGACCTCAACTTACTGAGGACCTAAGGAACCCGAGCCACTAATTAGATAGAGTCCAGGACCAAAACAGGGGGTGACCCAACTATTGAATATAAGAAAAGCCTCACGAGGAGGCTATTGGTCTGAACCATATATCATGAATAAAATAAAACCTTTATTAATTTAGTTAAAAATTCACTTAGAACGAAAAACATATACACGGAAAATACTTCCAAGAGTCTTAGTGTAATTCACACTTTATTGAGTAGATATATTTTTTTTTAATTCTTTTCTTCTTCTTTCCTCTCACACTTTCGGAAGTATTTTATGTGTACTGTAGATACTCGAGTATAGCGTGACCCGAATATAACACGATGGATGGAGATTTATTAGGGAAATGAGAGAATACTCAAGACTCGACTATAACGCGAGGAGCAAAATTATAAAAGTATACTGTACTGGGAAACCATTAAAATCCTTTTAGGTTCTCTTAATACAGTCAGGCTACCCCTCAGACCAGGGTGCTCAGCTCTAGAATGATTGTAGTTGTTACCTAGTATGAAGCCGACGGCCACCCTTCTTCTTACTTGCGATAAGATGGCCGGCAGAGCGAGATGCAGAGAATCATTCACCAATAGCCATCATGAAAGGAGATGTGGTTTCTGACCTCCGGCTCCAGCAGGCAGGCTCATCCACTGCGTCGTCCGCTGATGCTCATGGATCCCAAGTCTCCCTGACTAAGTCACATTTTTTTGTTTTTTTTCTTCTTCCCGTGATGCAGATGTCTCTAATATAACGCGACACCTCCAATTTTAGGGTAAATTTTTGTTACCAAAATCTAGCGGTATACTCGAGTATCTACAGTTTTTCGTTCTAAAAGAATTTTTAACTAAATTAATAAAGGTTATATTTTATTCATGATATATGGTTCCGACCAACAGCCTCCTTGTGAGGCTTTTTCTTACATGGGAAATATAGTTCCAAAACATCTGGAGGGCCAAGTTTGCCGATTCTTGAATTGTGCAATAAATTAGTTTGTGTCGATGTGATAAAAGAACATGTGCTAAAGATGTGCAATTCATATATACATATTCTATGAAAGAAGTCCTTAAGTGGAGCACCTGCTGATTCTTAAGGACTGTTTGTAATAATTATACTTAATAGTGGATGATTAGGTTTTTAAAGAATCTCTCAAATATGTATTTATACACACACACACACATATATATTTTACTTAGTGTCGTATATAGTATAGTGAATTTATATTTGCTTTTCTAGCGAAAATGTTAATTGTATCAAATATTATTAGCTCAGCAAGTATATGTGGTACTGTAGATAGCAAAACTTAAAGGAAATTGCAGCTCATGGGCAAAATAAGAACAAAGCACAATTATTAAATATTAACTATTTACTCTATTTTTTTTAATTAACAGAGCCTTGATAAACTCAATACAAAACTGGGTCACTTAGCATTTTTTGAGGTGTTTCATTGTTACATTTGACAGTATGCCACTTTAATAGGAAACCAAGCGATAAGCCTAAAGTTAGAGAGAAAAATAACAAGCTGATTTGGGAATGATTCTAACAATAAGAGCAATAATGGAACGCTTTCTGCTGTTGGGGGTGTAAAATATGTATGACAGAAACAAGAGATCATAAACATAAAAAGAATGGCTTGGAGCTGTATTGGTCAGAGAATCAGAATTGCAGTCTGTGCTTTGTAAAACTTTGAACCAACAATCAGCATATGTTACTAGACCGAAATATTGGCCCAAAAGAGCTTTCAATTTAAAGTCAGTCTACAACAAGAATAAGATTTATTTTTTTCGTCACCAATAAAAGACTGTGCTCTGTGTGCATGTCTGCAATTTAGCTTGTGGGATTTTTTTTGAGATATGGGGAAATTAACTTTAATATAATTTCAGTTTCCGAAATAAATAAATAAATATAACAATATATGGTAAATAGAAAAAGACGTACAGGGTTATTCAGAGCAAGGTGAAACTCTGGAGAACTTTTGGAGAAGTAAAAATTCTAGGTCAAAATAACCAAACCAGAAACATTCTCAATTTCCAAATCAGCTATTTTGACCCATAGTTTTCACTTCTCCAAAAGTTCTCCAGAGTTTCACCTTTCTCTGAATAACCCTGATGGTTTCTTTCAGTTCTTGTTTATGCGTAATATTTAGAAAAAAATTATGTGCTGCACTGTCACTGTTACCTTAAATTATAAATAATCACATGTCCTATTAAAGTTTTTTCAGATCAAAACACTAAAAAAAATCTACATTAAAAAAAAACGAAAAAAAAAAAACAAACAATGAACTTACCCTAACGGAAAAAACGAGGGTCGGTGAAAAGGTGTCTGCAGCGAGAGTTGAGGCGGGGTCGGTTCTATAAATGAGTTTTCCATAGTCGCTGGGAGTGTGCAAAAAAGTTGCAGTACATGCGAGGCAGTTGCAATGCACAGTCGTGCCACCCTGTAATTTAAAGAGGGTCAGTACAATATACACTGCCTTTGCTTCTGTTGCCAATATTATGTAATACAAACTCATTTTGTCATGGAATCGGCCCTGTGTGTATTTTACCTTCTACAATTACTACTGCCATATTTCTCATTTTTTTAAAATTTTATTAGTGTTTTCAATTTATAATACACTATATATGAAAAAATGTAAACCAATATTAATATAATAAATAATAACAAATGAATATAAAAGAATAAAAAATTAACGAACACTAATATTTTATAAAATAGCTCCTGTATTTTTTTTCTTTGCTTATGAATTTATACACCTTGACACCCTTGTCATGGGTTCCAATCTATATCACTGGAGCCTATGGCAAACAAATATTCATCCCTGTCAATTAAGCAGCAAAATACACATTGTACATTAATGAACATTATTTGAAAATATATGTTATCATATTGAAATCGTATTTTTGGGAACCTGGTTTAGCCTATCAAGGTTTATGGATTGAAAAATAAAAATGAATGTATAATATTCACATTGAGAGAGATCTATTCGCTTCTGGTACCTGCGCATCTTATTTCAGTACCTACACTGAGTTAGCAGGTATTGAAATATATTTTCCTTTGATCCATGTTCTACTACACACCTACTGCACAGGAGCCTGCAACTGTCTGCCAATACTAGTATTATCTTCAATGTACCCCTGGGAATTGCTGCATTTATTGTAGCACAATAACCCTTTCTCCTAAAACCACTAGCAAGAACTAGGATTCTTTTTGATAGAATCCTTTAATGTGCCATTCGAACCCTTAACCCCATACACACTCACACAACTCTACCTCTCTCCCCAATCATCAAAAAAAAACATTTAGAGTAGGCGGATTATCTGATGTTGTAGAATGGTTTTGCACAGGTGATGAGTGGTGCATGGTTTTCTTCAGACATAATGCTTTGGATTGAGACCACATAGCTAAGTCTTCCTCTCATCAGACCACAGTCCTTTAGGTGCTGATTTTGCAAATTCCTAGTCGTTCTTCTTATGTCTTATAATGAGGACTTGCTTACATCTGGCCTGATGGCAATAAAGTCTGGATCTGTTAAGAGTTGCAGTGATGGTTGTCCATCCACAAGTTTCTCCCATCTCCACAAACATCCACCCATAGAGTTCTTGGTCGCATCTCATGCCAAGACCCTTCTCTTCATATTGCTCAGTGTAGCAGGATGGACAACTCTGGCGAAGAGTCCTGTTGTTTCAAACTTATTCAATTTCATTATTATTACAGTCAATGCGTTCTTGGAAACCATTAATTAAGCATAAAAAAATGAGTAGCCCTTCTGCCCTCTGGAGATATGTACCTTAACACAATACTGTCTATGAGCTCTGCAGACAGTTTCTTTGACCCTATGGCTTGGTTTTTCTTCTGCTTACATAAGGTCTCACTGTTGTTACTGCATGACAGGTGTGTGCTTTCGAGAAATGTGTCAAATCAATTGAATTTGCTACTCAGGCTCCAAATAAAATGTATTCACATCTCAATGATGGTACTCAAGAATGATTTCTCTTGAAGTAAGTCAAATGACCAACTCAGCACTCCAAGTAAGGGGGTAACCCAGATTAAATAACAAAATATCAGGGACACAGACTGTCCTGTTTATGCTGAGCAGTGGCATCACTAGGGTTGGTGTCACCCGGTGCGGCAACTCATAGTACCCCACCCACCACATTACTACTTTTTTTAACTACTGTTGCTCGGAAATCTGAACTCCCATAGATAAACACACACTGAATGTAATGACAATAGTAGTGTATTAAATACATAATAATGTGTGTACTAAGTAATGTAATAGCATTGAAACCTCTATGATTGATTAATACTAATATATATTTTTTGTCTAAAGTACAGAGAATTTTTTCATAATTTCATCTGGGACCAGATGAGTATAGTATAAAAAAAAAGAAAGAAAAAAAAGCTCCACAGTAATAAAACTCACAGTAATGTACGATGTGTAAGAGCATATCACAGAGCTCCACAGCAATAGAACTCACAGTAATGTGCAGTGTGTATGAGCATATCAGAGCACCACAGCAATAGAACTCTCACAGTAAAGACAGTGAGTATGAATGTACACAGAATCCACAGCAATAGACCTCTAATAGTAAAAGTAATGAGTCTCAGCGTGCACAGGATCCACAGCAATAGAACTTTAACGGTAAAGGCAAGGAGTCTGTGCGTACCCAGGATCTACAACAATAGAACTCGAAAAATAAAGGCTGTGAGTCTCTCGTTTTCATGTCTTCCTCACTTTATCATGTCCATCTCCCCACCTCCCTTTATCATGTCCATCTCCCCACCTCCCTTTTCAGTCCATTTCACACCCTTCCTTTTCAGTCCATTTCTCCCCCTTCCTTTTCATTTCCACGCTTTCCATTTCACCCCACTCTTCTCATGTTAACTTCACTGCACTCTTTTCATTACACCCCCCACTCTTTTAATTTCACCCCTCCCCTTTTCATTTAATGTCATACAATATTTTCATTTTATTTCACCCCCTTTTTCACTTCACCCCCCCTGTTTTCACCCCCCCATGTTTAATTCACCTTCAGTGAACATGGTTCTTGGGAGCCACTCCTTCGCTCTCCTCTCTGACTCCACGTGCATTAGAGTGCTGGGAGGAAGTGGTGTTATATGATCACATCCTCCCAGAGCCACAGAGTGCACGTGATGGTGCGACTTGGGAGGAAGCAGAGTCTTCGTCTGGCCTTGCAACGCTCGGCAGTGGATCATTATGATCCACATCCGAGCCGAGGGAGGCTCGTGATTGCACCCTCCTTTGGTGTCACCCGGGTATGGTCCGTACCCTCGCACCCACCTTAAGATACCTCTGATGCTGAGTACCAGATTAAATCCCTAATATTTAGACATATTATTATTATTCTTCATTTATAAAGCGCCAGCATATTCCGCAGCGCTGGAATTTCACAGCTGTCGCAGAAAAATGGGGTGCATCTAAGCTAAATTTCAAATGTCATATAGCAAAAGGTCTAAAAAACCTATATCCACGTTCTATTTCAGTTTTCTCTTGTTAATACATGTGTTATCAATTATCTGTTTTTTGTTTGTTTGTTTTTTGCTTTGCCATTATGGGGCATTAAGTGTAGATTGATGTGAAAAAAATATTTAAGTATAAGGCTGATAATTAAAAGATGTGAAAAAATGAAGGGGGCTGAGCACAAATTCTCATTCCTTAATTTATACAATTTGCCTAACTTCTACTTAGCCAAAATCCTTCCACTTCAGATTTGGTAGCCTACAATAAGAACAGGTTGAACATGTTTTTGTGTATTATAGAATTATGCATGCCCTTCAGGAAATAGGCTTCTTGCTGAGATTAAAATTTTGTGTATAAATTATGACACCTGTCTGCTCAATAGGAGAGGCAAAAATAACATATGATATTGTATAGTATATGAAGCGTAATATACCAAGCAGTTATATGGCAGCACCTTAGATGAAACCTAGAATTTTCAATCACAATTATACATCCATTGATATGCTTGAAGATTTCTGTGTAATCATAATAGATTGTTAATAAGATCTTAATTACACACCGATATTTAGTATGCAAGGAACAAAATATATAACAGGATAAATACAGATTAACGAACACGCTAGAACACCATCCAGGTGTCTAGCTTTAATAAAAGGGGATCAGATTTATCACACTTCATCTTTTGATTGGAATAAACAGCATCTGTTCCTTTTTGCATCATATTTTAGCTACATGGTCACATTCTATTTCCGTTTACTTGAAACCATGCAAAGTGAGAAAAAAAAATCTGTATATTTTATTCTTTTGCCCGGGTAAAATAACTGGGAACTAGGACTGTAAATATTATACATAGTAGATTTGGTAAGCCGTGTTAGTCCAGATGCCAAAATCACCAGAGTATAGCAGTATTAGTGATACCCTTTTTATTGGACTAACGTTACATTTAAAACCGTGTTTCTCAACTCCAGTCCTCAGAACCCAATACTGGCTAGGTTTTCCAGTTATCTGAAGCACACTACGGGTGATATAATTTGCTGCTCATTGATTGCAGTGTTTAGTCTGCATTTCCCCAAGGTGATCCATAAAATCTGGCCTGTTAGTGGGTCCTGAGGACTGGAGTCAAGAAACACTGATTTAAAAGACAAGCTTTTGAGAGCATACTAGAGATGTGCATTCGTTTTGGAAAAAATCTGAATTTGTAACGAAATTTGATAATTCATAGTTCAGAAGTACTTCCGAATAACGAATCAATACGATACGCATTCAAAACGAAACGGTATATAACGAATTTATTTCGTTATCATAAAAGAAAAATTTGAATAATTGATATCAACTATCAAATTGATATCAACTATCAAATTTGAAATGAACTATCAAATTGATATCAACTATCAAATTGATCTTAACTTAAAATACAAGTAATAGTCAGCAAAGGACTTTATGAAACAAATTAATTTTGTTTCACTGTTTAATTTGACTCAAATACTTAATCTGTGACACAGTTTAAAATTTAACTGTAGCTTATCTTTTAACAGCAAAATTTGATTAATTGGGGTCTTATTTAGTGATCCAAAATTCGAATTGATATCAACTATCGAATCAATATATGAAATTCGAATCAATACGAAATTGATCCAAAATTGATATGAAAAACAAAACAAAACTAAACGAAATACGAAACTAAATTAGTTACGAAATTCCGAAAACAAAATTATTTAAAAACGTAACAAAACGAAACTAAATGAAACACATTTTTCAGCCATGTACATCCCTAGAGCATACCTCTCTTCTTCAGGTCTTGAAGCTATAATGAGCAAAATCAAGGAACAGTAAAGAGCCAAGCAGATCATAGGTCTTTGATCTGTCCTCTCTCTTTGTTTACCTTTCTTGACCATATGATTCCACTATTAGTATTTACAACACCCCCCACCCCCACCTGCTTGGCTCTTTATTGTTCTCTTCTATGATTTTGCTCAGTATAGCTTCTAGACCTGAGGAAGAGAGTTACACTCTAAAAAGCTTGTCTTTTAAATGTAACGTTAGTCCAATAAAAACGGTATCACTACTACTGCTATAATCTGGTGATATATATATTAATAAAAGGTTTTGTTACTTAATTACCTGCCTTTTTACAAGAGTTTTTGTTTTAACATTATTATACAGTGAAAGGGTCACTGTTTTATAGGGAACTCTTCCCGGTTCGTAAGCCATTATGTTGATTGCCTTCTCCTGCTCTGTAACCTGAAAACTGAAGACAGACACAACACATTGTTTGTAGTAGAGTCATGAGAAAACAGAAGATTTGAACTGACAACCTCTGCCCAATTATTTGTTCTTTTCCGGTGATTTTATCTTTCCTCCCTCCCCACGCGAGGCTCCTCCTATTCAGCTCAGGGACACTGAACCCAGAAGCCCCAGCACCTGAGGCATTTTTGTGCAATTTGAACTCCTATTCTACTTACCTTACCTTAGGTACTGTAAATTGCGTAGTGGTTTCTGTAGCACCTGTGTAGATCCTATCCATCAGCTGCCTCTCGGAGACCACTTTCCACCACATTTGATATCAGAGAGGGTGATGTCACTAGTGGCATCAGATTAGTAAGAACTAGGAGGGGGAGGGAGACACTCCTCACATCCTGCACACTTTATAACTGTAAAGTGGTCAGGAGGATGAGTAGAGTGTTTATATATAATTACTTAACCTATATAGATAGGAATACCTATCCTAGATACAGGGGCGGATCCAGGCCCCAGTCTCGGGAGGGGCATTCTACCAATTTTGGCTAGACAGGGCCCTGGGAATGGCAAATTTGCAAGGACCCCACCTGGACCCATTAACACCTTAAGGACCAATGACAAAACGTTTTTGTTGTAAATGCATTGACTTTAAAGACCCTTGGTCCTTAAGGGGTTAATGGGGTATTGTGTTGTAGTAACCCTTATTGAAATCTCTAGTAAAATAAGCATTTTAGCAATAGAAACTGTTTACTACAAATTATTTATTCAAACGTTTTCCTGCACCTTATCTTCCTTGTTCACACGAAGGGATAGGAGTTTTCTGCTGTCCAGTGCAGAAGCTTAGGGTGCAGGACCTTAGGGTGCACCAGCTAAAGGACACTGAAATTTCCATTCAATGCACTGAATTGTGAACCATTTGTTCACCTGGCACCTGCTGGGTAAAGCACAGAACAGGAGACGCATAGGAACAATTCCTATGTGATCCCATTGCAGCACGAATAGCAGAAAACCAGGGAGGCTGCTTGCAGCCACTCGTACAGACGTTCCGTGTATTAAAGTGGCCTAGGTCACAAGGGGACTGATAGGTGCAATGAGCGGGAACATGGAGACACAGGCAGCAGCTCTAGCAGATATCAGCCGGATTTGCATGGCAACTGCCAACCTTAGGGACCAGCCGCGTGTGTGCACATTGTATATTAGATTGTAAGCTCTTGAGCAGGGTCCTCACTCCTCCAGTTCCTCCCGTGTGTGTAATGTGTATGTAGATTTGTTATTCTGTCTCACCCATTGTATAGTGCTACAGAACTTGTTGGTGCTTTATAAATACTAGTAACTGTATATGTGAGCACATCTTACATATACATATATAAATATACATACATAAACAATATATTGTGTTAAATAAATCCTAGGTGTTTTCTTTGTAAGAGCTACCAAGTTATTTGATCAATTGTGTACCAGATCAAACACAGTATTTTCCTTTTTCAGGGATTTTTACACCTTCAATGTTGTGCAACTACTTATCCCACAGTGCTCCTATCTGACTGCCTGAGTATTGTGGGATCTGTAGTTACAATACATGCAGGTCCTTAGAACAAATCAGCAAAATCAACAAATCAAAGGAAATAAAAGCCATTTTGCCTTTATATATATATATACATATACTTTATATATACTTTAGTATATACACACACACTCTATGCTCCCTTCTGATATACTTGCTTCTTCGTCCTGGGGAGTGGGAATCCAGAGCAGCTCTGTCCTCCTGTAACAGCAGCACATGGCACAGTCTGCACTTCCTGTCACCGCTCTCCCCCTACACACAGAGGAACCTCCCGGTCATGTGATCACACAGCCCGGACTCATCTATGTTTACAGAGCCATCACAGCAGCAGGCACTGCTAGTAACCTCATGGCTCACCACTGATCTACCCCTTTAGTTTATCGGTGAGGATGGGAGGGAGCCTTGGGGTTGGTAATATTTTCTCGGGGGGGGGGGCAATTGCCCGTTGCCCCCCCCGCCCCTGCCTAGATAACATATAAAAATTTCATATATTTTACGTAACCTACAGCTTTCTTAGTTCGGTCTAAAGTGGTCAAATATCAAATCAAGGCAATTACTTATAACGATTCTTAAATTTGCTGATTGTATGAAATGAAGTCATTCCTCATTAAAAGAGTAAGTCTTTTCAAAGTCATCTGTTAAAATAAAATAGCCATTTTCTTAGCAAATGTTTCCGATAATCATTGACCCCACTGACCCTTTCAGTGTAAAACACTTTAAATGCCAGAGGATAGAGCAATGTATAGAATAATTGCTTTGCAGTTGAAGGGTTAAATTAACAGCAAGTGACCAATTTTACAGTAACCTTGAACTGCTAATATTTTTTGTGTTTGAATATAAAGTATATTCAATGAAATTATATGTATCTGTGTGTGTATATATATATATATATACAAGGTTTTTTTTCAGCCGGTGCGTGTCGGTACTAAGTACTAGCACCTCCCGGCAGGGCTGGCTCGACAATGGAGCCATTTTGTGCAACCGCTCCAAGCAGCAAATTTTTTGGTTCAGTGGGTCACGGCGGTTTCTCTCCGCTCCGGTATCCGGAGCAATGATCATCTGCATGGTCGGACTCACTCTCATCAACATCAGTCTCCTGGGGGCCCAGCGGCGCACTCTCAATCAAACCGGCGCTGCAGTGTGCCTAGGCGCCACCCCCTCATGTGATGCGCGTAGGGCACGAAGGCGCAGCGGCAGAAGAGGATTAGCCTTCTGGATGCTTTCATTCTTGTGCAAGTGGTTGCAGGCAGTAAGGGACTACACGAATCTGTCCAGCCTTTCCAGGTTCGCCCCTTGCTGCAGGACTTCGCACATGCAGGCTACTTCCTCCTGGGTGAAGCCATAATAAGGGAGCATCGACATGGCTCAGAGGGCTTGTGACAAAGCCACAGGCAACCAGACAGAGCAGATGCAGTCATACACTGGAGAGACAAGTAATGGACTGTATATCCACAGGTTTGCAGGCAGAGTTATCCCCTCCCTCCTCAGCCTCCCCAAATGCTGCACAGGCAGTCTGACAGGCTGAAGATGTTGCTTGCAGCAGGAATATGTTCGTTAACCTTGTAGCATAACATACACACAAATAAGTGTGTGGACTCAGAGCCAGCTGTTGTATCCATTATGAAAGAGGACAGAGGGCCGAATGTTGGTTTTTATCTGGTTATGGTGAGCGACCTCCCACAGTGATATGCTGGGGCTGGGGAGGTGAATAAATTGATATGCTGGGGCTGGGGGGGAGGTGAATAAATTGATATGCTGGGGCTAGGGAGGTGAATAAATTGATATGCTGAGGCTGGGGGGTTAAATAAATTGATATGCTGGGGGGG
The DNA here is from genome assembly GCA_009667805.1 of Leptobrachium leishanense. Classification (NCBI taxonomy): domain Eukaryota; kingdom Metazoa; phylum Chordata; class Amphibia; order Anura; family Megophryidae; genus Leptobrachium; species Leptobrachium leishanense. Next base: position 330,518,173 of record CM019064.1, on the reverse strand, counting down.
TGGATAAATTGATATGCTGGGGCTGGAGGGTTGAATAAGTTGATATGCTGGGGGAGTGGGGGGTTGAATAATTCTAAACTGCACCATCTCGTAAGCCAAATATTTTTAAAAAAGGTAACTTGACGCCCTGTTCATTTAAATGAAACCCACCAAAACACAGTTTAGTAGACTGAGCATTGCTTTATAAAGGAGTAGTTATTATGACACTAAAAATAGTCACAATAATCAGTTTTCCCTGGGCGTGAGAGTACCCCCACCTATTTTTCCAGAAAAAAGCACTTATATATATATATATATCTCACGAGTATAGCAGTATGTAGTGATACCTTTTTTATTGGACTAACATTACATTTAAAAGACAAGCTTTCGAGAGTATACCTCTCTTCTTCAGGTCTGGACGCTGAACTGAGCAATATCATAGAATTGCACATTAAGATATTAATGGGCACATGGGTGGTGGGTTAGATGTCGTAAATAGTGAGAGTCAAATGGCATAGTCGAAACTGGGAAATAAACACATGAGCTCCAGGAAAGGACTTGTTCCTCAGTAAGTGAGTTTATCCCATGAAGGGCAGTCATTAGGTTTGCAGAGTAGGACCTGCCAGAGGGTGGATTACATTGACGTTGTTGGCAGGTTTAAGCAATTCATGGTCGTTCATTGCAAACTAAATTTCCACCATTTTTTTCAACAAAGCTTAGTTTTAAGAATTTATCAACATGTGGTAAAATCTGCTATAATGTACCCATGCATGAAGCTGTTGTTCTTGGATTTTGAATGTGTTGACTGGAGTGCTCTCTCCCTGGTTTGTTTGTATTTTATTTTAGAGATGTACCCGCACTGAAAGCTTAGTTCAGGTTGAGTGCTACCGCCCCTCATGTGTTATATATATATATATATATATATATTTTTTTTTTGTTTTCCAAAGATTCAGGCGCACGCAGAGACTGGCTTAGATAATAAAAAAAAAAGTATTTATTTCGAAAACCACCAATGTTTCAGTTCCCAGTGGAACTTTCTTCAAAAGTTAACTGCAGCTAGTACCTGGTGCTAGCAGATTCCGCTTCTGCGGAATCCGTTATCACCAGCTAAAAATGAAAACAAAAAATCTGATACTCACCTCTCATTCCGCAGTGAGAACAGCGGCTTGATCCATGTGACCGGTATCCAGTAATTATCTCCAGTAATATTCAGGGGCTCTGTGTGAATATACAAGGCTTCCACTGCCACTGTAAATCATCACTGAACACCCGTGCTCCCACATTCCTGGAGGACCTGGAGTTTAGAAGCTGCCAGAATAACATTGAGTGACGTGGCTGCTCGCAAATGAGCATTTCTCCTAAGGCTTTCTGGCAGGCATTTACCCATATCTTGAGTAGATCATGGGAAAGTACCCCCCTTGTCTGTCCCAGACAGCGAGTAACTCAGTACGCAGACAAAACCCAGTTAAGCGAGGAAACCCCTAATCCTTAGAATCGCCAGACTTGAACTTAATGGAGAATATGAACACGGACAATACATAGAAGTGCTGAACCCACAAGGACAAGAGAGATATCACAGTACAAATACATAGCCAGAGAGCGGTATACAGAATCAGTATTATAAAAAATCATTCAGGGAATAAAGTGCAAAACCAAAATCCAGATACCATAGCCAGGGTCCGTACATAGAATCAATATAAACCAAACAAGAACATGAGCAGAAACCAGAAATAAAAATACTAAGCCAGAAGTCAAACCGAGGGATTAAGATCACAGATAAAGGAATGCACAGAGGTGCCTACTGGAAACCACAACAGGGCACAGAGATCTGTCAGTGCTACTATTTAAACTCCTCCTGGGTCTATGACCAGGTGCAGAAGTCCCAGAGCACGTGTGTCCAGAACAGCACCTTCTCTGCCCAGGAGGACTAACAGCAGCAGGAGCAGGCACAGCACCACCAGGCAGGATGACTCTATCAAGGGTTTGCACATATATACTATATAAAATAAAATGTGTATTTTTAACAATTTTAGAATAACGATCTTATGCAATATTGCTATTTTACCCTACACTTAATAGTTAACTGCGGAGTTATTGGTTCAAATAAATCTTATGATAGTTTTAGGTTAACAAGTATATATATATATATTCGATTTCTGATGCAACTTTGTATGTTCAAAATAACTTTGACAAATAAAAAATTTTTCCGTAGAAGACTGGTATCTGAACACTGAGAGGAAGTAGTGAAGGTTACTAAATACATGGTAACCAATAAAAATAATTTTTCGTTTTGGTGAGCAAGAGAATTACTGACAATGTCACATTTCTATGTTTAAATACATATATTGTATCCAAGATAACAAATTGTTTAATGTTTCTCAGACTTTCAATATGTTAATGGTTGAGATCATCAATACATAGGGAACTGTTTCTATCTTTCTCGTGTTTTAGAAAAAGGCTAGTATAGGCTTATATCGGTTTGACTTTTTTACTGTATTTTACATTGTTTATATGGAATATAGAAGGTCATATTAAGGGTCAGTTAAGTTAAAAGTCATTAAATTGCAAGTTATGATGAGTTGACAACCTAGTCGCAGTATGTAGGACAACAAAAATAGCAGTTCAGAAAATAGCAAAGAAGTAAAACTTTCTCCGTCATGACCTAATTTGTTCCACTTGGTTATCTAGCCCTAGTTAAGTTTCTCCAAGCACTAGTTTAATTCATTTTCTAAATGGTTTTATTGCACACTTTATTATACAAGCTGATGACTGATCAAAAAGATTAAGATAATTTGATAAAGCCAATAGCTGTTTTTATGGCACCTTTTATGTGCTTGTTGCAAAAGCATAATTCAAAGACCTATACATTCACTAAGGTAGGATCGGATGTGCCTTGAATGCTTTAAGTCTATAGGTATTGTTCTCTTTTCTTGGTTTTAACATAAGCTGGGAGAAAAATAATTGATTTTGATTAGAAGACTTGAAAAGAACCAAGCTTGGAATACTAGATCAATACAAAGGATAATGAACCATTGTTATATTTTCCAGAATATACTTTCCAAATCTATTACAACATAAAATAGAACTTGCATAAATAAATATCATAAAGTAGTACTTTCTGGTACAGAAAATGGCATTAATACATAGAATAAAGGAAATCAGAGACATAATAATGTAGGGTTTTATATAAAATGAGTAATTGAATCCAGAATTATCAAAATATGCATTGAAAAATTATTAGTCAACAGTTACTCATGATTTTGTATTATCTATATAATAAAATAGACTGGTGGTTTATTCATCAATTAAATGGAATTTACTGATTTGTTTTCAAACATGTGAAAACGCAGTTATTTTCTTATGAAAGGAGCTGATGATTTTCAGCTCATGAATATTTATGATGTGTACATCTGATGACTAACATTATCATACAAAATAAAACAAGATCTGTTTATTCATGTTGCACAATGAACACAAACACAAAAACACACAGCTTTATAGAGTTGGCAGTTTAGGTTCAGATATGGCAATGTTTTAATTTATTTTTGTCATATCTTAAAAAAAATAATTTTTCATTCTTTAATCATATTCATTATGTTTTTCTTTGCACATGTACATGCTTTGTACTGCCTTCCATTTTTTGTTTACGATTGACAATGTTTACAGTTTTTAAACCTAAGATAGTTTTAATCTTCACATGTTATGTTCACTTAAACATAATATTAAAACAAAAGATAATATCTAAAGTAACTCAATCTATCCTGCTTGGTAAAATTTAAGCAAAAAACAACAGCTTGTCATAAAAACATACATAAATAAATAAAAAAAAACATTATTAGACTCTTTCAAACACATGCAAAGTGTCAAAAAAATGCACATTTCCCATTAATAAAGGTTTCTAATAAGAGTGCATTACCTGACTATTTATAATCCGAACCAAGAGTGCTTTAAGGGATTTTCTATCCTTTCAGTGCATCTGTACATTTTATTTCTTACTAAGCTTTTGGCGAGTATGCTGTTAAGTCGAACTGGCTGCAAGACTATGTCTTGAAAAACACACTGCGTTGACCTTTTATGTATATGTTAGCACACTTGACAGTCACATTCATGTTCTGCTAATGAACAGAACCTACACTTGTATGCTTCTCATGATAAGCCACGCACCAACAGAGTTTATAATACTTGTGCATTGAAGCACCGGCCTCATTTACAGTTTCACATCATAAGAATCTAAAATCTAATATCTCCAAAACCACAAACCTACCCTTTTGACTTCAGAATCTCCTGCAAAGCGTGCTCTCTCTCCTTCTACATGTAACATATCTTAAAAGTATGGTTGTAATTTTCTCTCATATTAATAGCAATTTACTTTTAGCTTCTGTTGTATCTGAAGATGTCTACTGCATAACGTCCCCATTCCACAGTGTATCAAAATGTTTGGAATACATTATGGGCCCTATCACCTGATGTGAGCTAACCCTAGCATCAGCGCCAGGTAAAAGGAGTCTAGCGCCTGACCAACAGATTGTTTTCCCCCACAAGAAATGGGAAAAAAAATCACTTAGCGCGGGGTAATTTGCGATTCATAGTGTGAGCTTACTGTACTTACCTCATTGTATACTTAACATGAGGAGCGCTAGAGAGCACTTGCGCTATTCTAACCAACAGATCATTTGGTGCCTGTGCTAAGTTGTAGATAGACACTAATCACAAAATTTTACCTACTGCTCAGCCCTGGTGGTAACTAGAAAATAACAAGATAAACAGGTCCTTGCCAAAAATTAACAGGCAATTGAAAGGAATGCAGCACAGGTGTTCTTTTGGCCCCATACACCATAGTAATGGATCTGGTCAGCAATGCCATTGCTGTTGCAGTAGGCTCTATTATGATATATATGTATCCTTTATCCCCATATTTCCCTACTCTAAAATATTGCTTAATTTTAAACATTTTATGCTGGGGGTTATTCATTGTATGTAATTGGTTGATTATTAGGGGGTGACTTCATGGACCATGTTTAAAGGGATACATGGATAAGCCTTGCCCTGAAACATGTAGTATTTATATGCTGCAGCAGGGAAATTATTCTCGCTCACCTGGCCTTCCTTTTGGATCTATTAAATGCAGTGTAATGAATCTACATGCTGTCAGGTGGCATTTATCATGCAATGCCCATAAGCCTTAATATATGTGTGCATCAAAACATGGATAATACGGCCACCTTGGAGGATTTTAATAATGCAGGGTGTAAGGGCTCTTCGCTGGATGTGTTCACACTTATACAAGCTTGTGAAGGCAGAGGATAAGTATGACTCGGCACTCTGCACTGGAAAGAAACAGTTCTATCCTGTACACAACCGCATTAGCAATTGGGTCTCAGCCCGGGTCTTAGCGTTGCCCTAGCGTCAGGGCCGGATTAAGATCTCTATGGGCCTGGAGCTGAAGATTTTGGTGGGCTTTTTTTGGAATTTAGTGAAATGAAAGCATATTTTAGGTTATTTATTATTGCAGATACGGATATATCTAACCAGGCACATACTGTGTGAGGAAATTTACATTTAGATTTCAATCATTTACAGAGTGTAAAATAATTTTTTCACATTTTATCATCCAAACCTTTGTGGTTATATATTCTATAGGGCATTCTTGTTAAAAAAAATTGAAATGGGATCCTGTTACTGCATTTTTCTGAGAAAATAAAAAATTTTAACCAAAAAAATGAAATATTTCCCTTGTGTTTTGGAGGAAGGTGTTTTATGAATAATATGGCTATGTATAAAACACTGATTTTGCTCCCAGCGTGGGAAATGAGAAGGTGAGTAATGGCAGTGGTATTGCTCATTTTTATATGTGACAAATGGACAATGCCATCGCTTTGGAACTAAAAATAAGTAGATAAAAAAAGTTTTTTTGGTTTTCCTTTCTTTTAGATTTTACATGACCATGTTTGGTATTAATGCAAAGGCCAGATGCTGACCTGTCCAATGACACCTCCCTTGACCTTGTGAGGATAAAGACTAGTGACGCAGGGTTCCAAAGTCCCTCCCAGTGCACTTTGCTGCAGTGCGGGGGTTTAGGTTTTTGGTGTAACAATTCGTAATAATGGATCGTGCCATCACCTCCACACTTCAGATGGTGAGTTAGTGCAGCATCATTGTTCACTTTATAATTGAAAAGTGAAAAATATTGCTGTGTTAGAAAGAAAAAATAAATAAATATTTATTATTTTATTTTTATTGTTACATAAAACCTGGTCATGTTTGGTATCATTGGACAGGGCATGCTCTGGCCTTTCCAGTGATACCTGACATGACCCTGTAGCTGCTATGGTGTTGGAGATAATGAGGTCCAAATGTCCATCAATGCAGACATTGTTATTTTCTCTCTGGGCCTATTCTGGGGCATGGGCCTGGAGCTGCTGCTTCATCTGCCCCTATGTTAATCCGGCCCTGCCTAGCGTGCGCTAAACGACATGTACACGGACTACCGCGGACAAGGTGATCTGTTGGTGGGTCGTCAGGCGCTACCTTTTAGTGACTCGCATGAGATTTTTCCGTTAACAATGTCATTTTAGCACACACCAGGTGCCCTACATTTTTATTGAGCCAATGCCATACTATTCTAGTAATAAGTACTTAATAATACATATAAAGCTGATGTGCAATCACAAGGTCATTAAAATGGGGATCGACAATGACTTGGAGTTCGTTCACCTTCAGTATCCTGTAGATTGGCTGTACAGTTACCTTATGCTATTGTAAATATGGAAACACACAAGGCCTGGATCAGAAAATACAATATTCAGACCTTTGATCAACTGACAGATAGATGCTCAGTCTTCATATATTATAAACAGCAAGCGATTAACCCCTTCACTACCCTGATCACATACTTTATATACAATCATCAATAGCAGACATAGCAGCCCTTGATCGTGTCTGGAGCTAAACGTATCATTACAAATTAAATTCATTTGTTTCAAATTAATTTTGATTACATTTGGGCCCCCCAGAAGGTGCCCCCAAAGTTTTAGCACTGTAAGCATGATACCTGGGGTGCTAAAACTGTTTTTACAAGTGATTATATCAGTGTAACATGGACATATTAACTTGCTGCATCAGAGAGCCCTAAACGGCAATAGCTTCTTTTGACCAGCAGCTCACCGGTCAACTGGGAATATTGTTGTAAAGTATGCATTAATTATATATTGGGTCTATTCCCACTTTGTAATTAATGAAAACTGATTTTTCAAAACTCTCCTGGTTCATGGCATTTTTGGAGAAATCCAATAGTAGTGAAGGAACTAATGTATTGATTTTTCTCATCACCCATAAGTATGCTGTAGACTGTTATGGATGTGTCTTCCATAGCTTTTTCATGTAAGAGCATCAGAGTGGACAACAAAGTAAATTCACACTTTTTAATATAAAATAATAAATTGTAAAATAAATATGTCAAAATCATCTGAAGTTAATATCCCTCAAATTTTACTTTCAGAAGGTATGGTAAGAGTTTATTCATGCCCTTTGTAAGGTGAAAGACCCATTTGTATAGAAAAAAATATATTATCAGGGTTATCCAAAGAGATCCGAATTGCTTGAGAAAGGTAACCGAACGCTGAAAATCAGCGTTCGGTTACCTTTCCTGGCCATTCGGCTATCCAGAGAGCAGGCAATTCGCCAAATCCTGGCGAATTGTCTGCACATATGGTGCCTGTTCGGTCCCTGTTCGAGGGCAGTGAAATCCCCATAGAGAAGCACTGCTTCGGCTATTCAGAGAACACAAACCAGCAGTGAAAGGTTCCCCTAATGTCCTGCCATTCGGTGGTTTAATTCGGCAAATTTATTCAGGAGAATCCCATAGACTTCAATGTTAAAAATATTCCCGTTTTAATTCAATATCTAATAAACCGTTCATTATAAAATTCTGCAGCAAAAAGTCTCTTTATTTATAGATTTTTTAGGATACTTTAAGCATTTTTCTTTTTTTTTTTAATTTTTATTAAAAGTCCGATTTTTTTTTTTTTTTTTTTCAGTTTACTTATTTTTTTTGTAACAGCCCTCTTTATTATCATTCCCTGGATCTCCTGTGAAAATTTCAGACATTTTCGCTCAGTAGATTCTTTGCAAACAGCGTTTCTTTTTCCCAGATTCATACAAATGGTTTTTCTAATTTATTCACTGCCTCCTCTACGTCACAGCTGCTTCGGCTCTGTGTGATTCGGCTCATGTTCGGCTCCTGTTCGGCTCCTGTTCGTCTTTTTCAAAGGTTAATCCAGATGTTTTTGCTTGTTTTCAGCGTGCATTCGGTTAGTTTTCGGTGGGTGTGCGGCAGCTTTTCCCTGCAATTCGGGGACCCTGTGGTGTTTGCTGAATACACCGCAGGGTCACCGAAATGCAATCGGCAAAAGGAACCGAATTGAAGAGAACGAAAAGTCACCGAACGTGCGGTGACTTTTCGAATCTCTTTGGATAACCCTGTATGTTTATATTCTTCAGTGCTATACCAACACAGTGTTATAAAGACTGCAGAGACCCCCCTTAACTTACACCAATATATATCTTTGTATCACTATATGGGAAAATATTAATTTGGCCAGCACATTTTATTATAATACACATTATTTACTAGTTGTTTATTATGTGACAGCAGGTTAATTTATTACATGTCATGGACTCTCCTACTTATTCAGTATTACAGAATATACATCCACTGAGTGGAAAGGCAAGTTTTATTGTTTTCTCTTTATAATGGTCTTCCAAAGCTTACTAATGATGATTATTTATAAGCAACACTGAATGAGTTTATGTAGATGCTTTTTGCATTGTGTTTCTTAAACACAGAAATACTAACGTGCACATTAGTTTGTTGTGGACACAAAGCTATCATTACAGTAAGACTCTGTGCTCATTAAGCCCTTTAGGTCATGTTTTATTATACGATCCAGACATAGAATATATCTTTTTTTATGGCATACTCCGCAGATTCATAATATATGATGTGAAAATTGCAGTGGAGCGCTTCACCAAACAGTCCCCACCTAATATCAGTGAACCGTCGCTAAGTACCAGTATTGGTGGTTTCCCCAAAAAAACAAAGCTAGGATAACTCCCAAATTCCAGTCAGTGATGGTACAGCGCACTCAATAAAATTGAACAACATACATTTGTGCTTCGAGCAGAAGATCTTCTCAATGTCTGCTCATAGTGTAGGAGACAAAATCATAAAAAGATAATTGCGCAATACGTTTCTATAACATAGGAATCGTGAGTGTTCAATGACAACACACTTACAAATAAAGAGCCAATACTGGCTCTGGTATGATCTGCCTTATGGGTGTTTTTCTTCTTTTTCACAGATACCCATCCACCCTTAGGGATTCTTTTAAATAGTATATAGAATATAAAAGCAGAAAAGACGGAGAATCTCCCGTGCAATTCTGTTATACACTTATTTAGCAAAGAATGGCCAAATTTCCACCTACTATAGATGGAGCCCACCATCTTTTTTTTCCCTAAAAAACCCACTTGCTGTTGTTCCTAGAGCCTGGTGGGCTCATCTATAGTAAGTGGAAATTTGGCCATTCTTTGCTAAAGTAAAAGTGACTGAAAGTGAGGCAAATAGTGGGCTGAGTAGCATGTGCTCTCAGAGCTCTCCATCTATAATTCACATTGCAAATACACACTGCACATACTACATACACAACACATTGTGCATAATACACACATATGGTGTATGTATACATTCACAGCAAACATACAGTAAACACTAGACATGTGCATAGCTGAATAATTTGGCTCAGTTTGGATTATTTTGGAATCCAGAAATATCAGAATTCAGAAGCTACCAATATTTCAAAATAGACCCAATAGGGAATATCGAAGACGTCCCCTCACAGTGGTGTGACAGCTTGCATTTTAGATGAAAGATGCATAATAGCGCATTCTGCTATCACCTCCACACCCAAACCTGGCATGGAAAATGAGATGGTGAGTTAGTGCAGCGGCATAGGTAGCTTTTATAAGTATTTTAAAAAAAGCAATGCTGCTGCTTTTAGAACCAAAAAAATATTTATTTATGTATTGTTAAACAATACATACACATGTTTGGTATCATTGGAAAGGCCAGACAATGACATGTCCAATGATGCCTCACTTGACCTTGTGGGTGAACAGCTTTGAGATACAGGGGTTATGGGGGTCTAAATAACCCTTTCCTCTCCTTGCAGCTTGTGTTTTTGACTGAACGGTGTTTAAGAACACACTGCACCATCACCTCTACATATGAGAAATGAGAAGGTGAGTAATTACAGCACAATTGTTTATTTAATAATTAAAAAGTAGACCTTGGTGATGTTTTAGAACAAAAAAAGGACATTTTTATTTATTTATTATTTTTTACATTTACTGACTACATGGGCATATTGGAGATCATTGCTTCCCGCAGCTGGGGGCAGTCCCATAGTGTGGGCTGACTTCCAGGATGTCAGCCCGCTGTGGCGGAATACCCTGCTTAGAATCAGATTTGCACAGGACAGAAGCCTCCACTCACGGCCATAAACAGGAGGGACACATTCAAGGCCATCTGCGAGGCTGATTTAAAGATGAGGCCAGATACACTGCACCCCTTGCACCCGCTAAGAGCTGGCCTTGTGTCTAAAGCAGTCTTAAGAAATTGAATGCAATAATTTGAAGATGTTTTATCTTGATCACCCATCAATCAAAAATCAACATCGATTTCATTGGGAATCATTAAGATCTTTAGCCTTTCTATTTCTCATTGTTATAAATAAGGTTTAGTTCCATTCTTGTATTTGTACAAAACAGAGAGTCAGAGTCCAATTTCTTGTTTGAGGACTCAGACTCGTTTAATAAAATGCTGTACCATATCTTTCCAGTTGCTGATCCTCCTGTGGAGTGTTATGTTCTGCAGGCTTCATGCACTGATCCATCTCCATGCTTTCTTACCTCTAAGTCATCTGGTTCATTTAGCTCCACGTTTCCCTTATCTGAGCTAGCTTTCATTAACCCTTTATTTTATGAATATAAATAAATATATATATTCACAATATACAGCATTTGAGTAAAGCAAAGCAGATTTTCTGTTTTGTAATCTAACATTTTGATCATTTAAGATAGTCCTTTGCATTTTACCTAAGCTTAAATCCAACACCAATTTATATAAAAAAAATATCCTCAAGATAAATTGTACTGGTGGGGTTACGCGCCTTACAAACTTACATACTGTAAATACCTTATTTCATCATGTCAATTTTATTACCCTCACATTATCATTTACATGTTATCATACATGTTAACCAAAAACTCATTTTGTATTTATTCTACCATACACTAATTTTGGATACGCCAACTATTAGCCAGGTTGGAAATAAATTGCTGCTTTATTAACAGTTACACCAATAAATTGCTGTTTGGTAAATAAACCACAAATAAAGAAAAATGATAACAAAATATAAACTATTTTTCCTCTTTCCGTGAAGTGCTTGCTGGAATATTTCCTTTTCATTTGCTGTTTCGGTCTTACAGTAAAACAGTAGAGTGGATCTTCATGGAATATAGACACTGCAGCAAGATTTCCCGCTGTGTTCTGTTTGCCAACTTATAATGGCTCTGAGAACAAATAGTGCCAACTTCCAAATGCCATGTCCCTTCATCCTCCAAAACTGGTCCTTGTTTACCTCCCAAACTGGAAATCCTTAACAGATAGCTATAGTACAGCTCAATAATTCAATTGTTTATTTTTTTTTAACCACCTGACTTCCTCAGATAAATGCTTCCGGGATTTTGCAGCTCTTAAAACCTCAGGTGCATTTTCAGTGCTGAATATGTGAGAGGAATGACTCTGGTTATTGCAGAAAAATGTCCTGGTTTTTTTTTTTTTAATCATTGTAATGCTATAAGGGTGCTCCCATGAATAGACGTGCCAGTATGACAGATTCAAGATGTAGGATGTGCGTTTGATTATTTATTACTAAGTAATGTAACTAGATTCTTCTGTGAAAGTCATACACAGGCTAAATATTTTAACTATGCATTATGAAAACAGTATGGCTAAACACAAATTGTCTTGCTGTCTGATGACCAGTTCCCTCTATAGTTACATTGTTGTTCTTTGCATTAGAGAGACTCAAATAAAACACAACAGGTTAGCTAACGCCTGATAGATAATTTAGAAAAACAAAGTTTTTGGAGCCATTCAGTCGCAGGTAAAAGTCAATTGGGCACAGGGGTATAAAAATTAAATGGATTGATAATCGCATTCCTATGTGCCAAGTAAGTGTTGACAAGTTAAACTCTACTGTAATCACTAGGGTCTTGATTTAATTAAGTTTGATAGCCAAAATTGGAACCGTCCCTTTTCAGCCTTATTGGGGCCATATTTCGGATCAGGAGAGTCAAATGAAGGTTTACATGCATTTTAATCCCCCACTGTCAGGTCCCAAGCAGGAAAGCCCGACGCCGCTGCAAGAAGTCCTCTGCCTCAGCGTCCTGAGGTTCGGTGGCAGCAAAAACTTGTATATTTGTGTTGTATGTATTCCGGGCTTTCTCTCTTACCAACTTACAGACATCAAGTGCGTAGCTCCATTCCAGTTATCCAGCTCCAGTTGCATTCACTGTTTCCACTGTGGAGTAATTATTTCACTATATAAGGAAACCAGACCACACCTCCAGGGCGTCTGCATTGTATGTGTTATTTCCACCTGTGTGTGTGCAAGTGTCTGCTTGACCTGTGTTTTCTTCCAGCAACCCCGGTGACCTTCATCCACGGTCTGCAACCCCAGTGACCTGCATCTACGGTCAGTAACCATGGGGACCTGCAACCACGTTGACTTGCAACCACAATGAACTGCATCCACGGTCAGCAACCCCGGTGACCTGCATCCACAGTCAGCAACCCCGGTGACCTGCATCCACTTGAGCAACCCCAGTGACCTGCAACCCCGGTGACCTGCATCCATGGTCAGCAACCCCGTTGACCTGCAACACCGGTGACTTGCATCCATTTGGATCAAACATCAACTCTGTGGGCTATACTTTTCAATGGAAATAACTGCTATATAGCTCAATTAATTTCAATTTAATTTATATAAATTGCAATATAATTAAATTTATTGGTAGGCTGATTTCTGTAAAAAATATCAACTACTAACAGGTGTTGATAGGCTGTGATGGATTTTCAGGCAGAAACTAGAGGGAGTAAGACTTAAATCTTTTTTTAAAACACAGGAATCTTCTAAGAGGCATGTTTAAAGGAACATATCTGTATGATTAGGGTTGCACCGATACCGATACTAGTATCGATATCGGTGCCGATACCGGGTACTGCAGGAGTACTTGGTACTCGTGCAGTACCCCCGATATTTTTTTCCGATACCGGAAGCCGGCATTGAGCCGGCTTCCGGTATCCGAGGGGCTGCGGCGGCTGTCCGAATGCTCTATCGGCATTCGGACAGCCGCCACTGGAGCTCTGCGATACTTACCTTCCTTCAGCGCCGCCGAGAATGTCTTCGCGCGCGCGCGCTGGTTGGAAGGACCCCAGCCGCGACCACGTGGGACCAAGTGATCACGACTGGGGTCCTTCCAACCAGCGCGCGCGCAGAAACTTTCCGGCGTCGCTGAAGGAAGGTAAGTATAAACAAAGTGAGCAGCTGCAGGGCCTGTCCGAATGCAGATAGAGCATTCGGACAGGCCCTGCAGCTGCTCTCCGCTCATACTCACCTTCCTTCAGCGACGCCGGGAAAGTTTCCGCGCGTGCGCTGGTTGGAAGGACCCCAGCCGCGATCACATGGTCCCACGTGGTCGCGGCTGGGGTCCTTCCAACCAGCGCGCGCGCGCGAAGACTTTCCCGGCGTCGCTGAAGGAAGGTGAGTATGAGCGGAGCGGAGGGGGGCATATCCATGAGCAATGGGGCAATATCCATGAGCAATGGGGCAATATCCATGAGCAATGGGGCAATATCCATGAGCAATGGGGCATATCCATGAGCAATGGGGCAATATCCATGAGCAATGGGGCAATATCCATGAGCAATGGGGCATATCCATGAGCAGGGGGCATATCCATGAGCAATGGGGCAATATCCATGAGCAATGGGGCATATCCATGAGCAAGGGGGCAATATCCATGAGCAATGGGCATATCCATGAGCAGGGGGCATATCCATGAGCAATGGGGCATATCCATGAGCAATGGGGCATATCCATGAGCAATGGGGCAATATCCATGAGCAATGGGGCAATATCCATGAGCAATGGGGCATATCCATGAGCAATGGGGCATATCCATGAGCAGGGGGCATATCCATGAGCAATGGGGCAATATCCATGAGCAATGGGGCATATCCATGAGCAAGGGGGCAATATCCATGAGCAATGGGGCATATCCATGAGCAGGGGGCATATCCATGAGCAATGGGGCATATCCATGAGCAATGGGGCATATCCATGAGCAATGGGGCATATCCATGAGCAATGGGGCAATATCCATGAGCAATGGGGCATATCCATGAGCAATGGGGCATATCCATGAGCAGGGGGCATATCCATGAGCAATGGGGCAATATCCATGAGCAATGGGGCATATCCATGAGCAATGGGGCATATCCATGAGCAAGGGGGCATATCCATGAGCAAGGGGGCATATCCATGAGCAATGGGGCATATCCATGAGCAATGGGGCATATCCATGAGCAGGGGGCATATCCATGAGCAAGGGGGCAATATCCATGAGCAAGGGGGCAATATCCATGAGCAAGGGGGCAATATCCATGAGCAAGGGGGCAATATCCATGAGCAAGGGGGCATATCCATGAGCAATGGGGCATATCCATGAGCAATGGGGCATATCCATGAGCAAGGGGCATATCCATGAGCAAGGGGGCATATCCATGAGCAAGGGGGCAATATCCATGAGCAAGGGGGCATATCCATGAGCAAGGGGGCAATATCCATGAGCATGGGGCATATCCATGAGCAATGGGGCATATCCATGAGCAATGGGGCATATCCATGAGCTGGGGGGCAATTATCCATGAGCTGGGGGGCAATTATCCATGAGCTGGGGGGCAATTATCCATGAGCAGGGGGCATATCTATGAGACCTGGGGCTTTATAGGAGGTCTGTTCTTATTGGAAAGCGTCACATGGCATAAAATAAAAGTATCGGTAATTGGTATCGGTGAGTACTTGAACAAAAGTATCGGTACTCGTACTCGGTCTTAAAAAAGTGGTATCGGTGCATCCCTATGTATGATGATGGCCTAATATAAGGTATGTGGGGGGTTTCCAGCCTACTTTTTTAACAAACTAGCTGCATTTTTTGAATGTTGGCACGGACCATATTTTTTCAACTCAATCAGCTGCTATTTGGAAAAAAAATATCCTCCGCAAGCAGCTAATTTGATTTTATTAAATCAGGGGATAGCATAAAATCAAGCCCTGTTGACAAATCGCAACGTGAAACATCAGCTAAATTAGGAAAGTTAGCGGACACTTATTTCCTTGACATAGCCAAGCCAATGCTGACAAATACAACTCAGTGGTTACAGCAGAGTTGTCCTTGTCAGGGCTTCCTTTGCACTTAGAACCTTGCTTTTGACATTCACAAAATGCTCTGTTGAAAACACACACTTGTAATAATCAAAAATTGTTAACCAACACGCTGTAAAATCTGCCAATGGCATTAACTAAAATGGACATCAGTGGCAGTGCACCCAAATATTGTGCCTTTGGTGGCAGCAAGTGCCTTCACACCGTAAGTAACCCCTCTGTGGTATTTTGGAAGAGTGCAGTGGTGGAGGTTTTGGTAATGCAGAAGAGATCCCCGATCTATTCAGTTACATCAGCAGCTATAACAAAACCGGGTCAGCAATGTTTAAGCACTTGTACTGCGCTACTGCATATGGTGAGAATTGGCGCACACCAGTAGCAACTGGAAGCAAACAGAACAGACAGGGAATACACAGAGAGAATAGTCAAATGGCAGGCAAAGTTGGCAACAGATCGGGTCCTCAGAACAAGCAGGGTCAGTAACAAGAATACAAACAGTTTCGGTAAGCTAGTGATGCGGGAATAAAGGCTGAGACATTCTGAGCGTGTAGTGACGCACAGCGTAGTGAAGCGAAGAGAAGCAAACATTTTGCAGGCTTGACTTCACTCCACTCTGCCTCGCAGCGTGTCTACACTGCATTACATTTGCTTCTCACCGCACTGGACAGGAATCCACTAACTAAATTAAAATGTACACAGAAAACCGTTTTTATTTTCTCAAAGCACATGTTATATAGGCAAAAAAAGTTTCTACTGAATAAAATATATCAAAAATTACTGTTAATTTAATAGGAATAGTATAAAAATATAAAAAAAGGTAACCCCTGATCATATATATTATAGGGACACGGAGTGTATAGAGTACGGCTGCATTGATACCACACACAGACATATACGTATATATCAACACGCAGACCTATATATACGTATATATCAACACGCAGATATGTATATACACCCACCCACAGACCTCAGACCATATATACACATACACACATGGGGGGTGGCATGTACACAATCTCAACTAAATGCACCCCCCCATTTGGCTGATCACTCCAGAAGAAATGTTGAACCCGACAGAGCAGAGAATATATATATATTATTCTCTGCTCTATCGGATTTAACATTTCTTCTGGAGGGATCAGCCAAATTGGGGGGGGGGGCAATTAGTTGCCAAAATGTGTGTGTAATACAAGTCTGGATATATATATTTATAAGAATATAGATATATATCTTATATATATATATATATATCATACCTGCCCTTACCTTCCCCTATAAATTTGCAAAAACAATGCACACAAAAAAAACAAACCACTGTCTGAGACCCCACGCAGCTCACATGCCACCCCCCTCTACCTGGCTGAATGTATCTAATATATATAATTAAATACATTCAGCCAGGTAGAGAAAGAAAAAAAAAATAATTTTTTTATGTTCCCGGGGACATTTAAAAATGTCCTCGGATTTTATTTTTTTTAGAAATGTGTCACCTTACCTTAGCCTGGTGATCAGTGGGGGGCTCCCTGGATCCTGGTTGTAGGGGGGTCTGCCGTGGCCGCAGGTGCAGTGACTCCCTCCCTGCGCTGCCTGTCTTTGCCACATGCACCCGGGCGGCTAGCCTGCACAGTCACAGCTCTGTCATACGGCGGCCGTATGCTCCTCAAGGGTATCCTTGGGAGGCCCCTGCAGGCTGCCCTCTACAGTGCCTGATTAGAGGGCCGTGTCTGCCTGATGTTTTAGTAACAAGAATGTTTTATCCCATAGGCTTCAATGTTAAAAATATTCCCGTTTTAATTCAATATCTAATAAACCGTTGCTTATAATACTCTGCAGTAAAGAGTCTCTTTATTTCTAGATTTTTTAGTATTTTTTAAGCATTTTTTATACTTTTTTCAAAATTATTTTTTTTTTAGAACTTTTGGCGAACGTCCCAAAAAGTTCGAAGTTCGCGAACTGTCGAACGGCCGATGTTCGATGCGAACTCTGAACAGATCGAACCGAACAGCTTATCCCTAGTTGGGAACCACTGATCTAAGCTCTTTCATGGAAGCACATATTCAAACATACACAATATACCCAAATATGCATTTTTTACTTTGAATCTATACACCTTTATAATTACGAATCACAGTGTATAGAGGAACACACATAACAACCGTTACATAAAAGTTAAAGTGTAAGACTCTCTTAAATGGACTCAAGTACCAGGATGCCCATAATAGCATCTGCTGCTTGCATACAGTATGTACGGGTCAATGGGTTAAATGGTTATTCTAGTGAAAAATAACAGCATGTCCTATTTGAGAAAGCATATAATTCTTACTTGAACTTTTAAATCCTTTTTAACCTCTTAGTATGTTTAAAAGGAAAAACACATTTTCACAGGGCATACAAAATTACATGCTCTATTTAAATAGTACTTTTTTTTTATTTTACAAGAATATCCCCGCAAAATACAAAGAGTGGAAAATCATTCCGATGTGTTTAGACATTTATAGGGTTATTCAGAGAGCGTGAAAAGCAGGAGAATGACTGGAGAATGAAAAATTCTAGGGCAAAATAGCCAAACCAGAAAAATTCTCCCTTTCATCTCTCTTTCCAAATCGGCTATTTTGACCTAGAATTTTTCATTCTCCAGTTTCTTTTGTCTGTGGAACCTTATATGTTTCCTAAACATATGATTAGTAGTATCACCCAAGATAATACTGGTATTTCACATCAGTTAACCGTTTCACTTCCAAGCACGTTTTCTGTTTTTTAAATGTCAAAATATTTATTTGAAATATGGGATGAAAAGTTAACAAATATAGGTTAAAATAATAATTTTGCACAGAGATTGTTGTTCTGAGATACCTAAAAAAAATAAGGGCTGTATTAAAATCATCGCGCAAAAGCGCACGTGCAGCGCAATTTTTTTTTGCGCGCAGAGATAAACGTTAATGAGCGAAAAATAACGGTGGTATTACAATCCGTGCGCATTTTTTCATCCGTCAAAAAATAACGCGTGTAAAAAAGACACACAAAAACGCTCGCGCATTAACAGAAATCACGCAGAAATCGGTGTGCGGACTGTTTTTTAACGTAATTCAGCCAATCAGAATTAAGAACCACAACTGTCTCCCATTCAGTCTTTGCGCCTGTCAAAGTCAATCTGTGTATATATGCTGCAGCAATAATAAAAACACGCACAACGTCTCAATTTTATTGTTTGGGTATGTGTAGAATGTGTAACTATACATTGCTGTATTTTTTTTTCGGGCTGGTGTATTTGGTTTCGGCCAGGACGTTCAGATTTGCCATTAACACCAGCTTTTCAAAGACGTTAAAATAATGCGCGCAAACGTTGTCTGTTAAAATTTGCGCATAGATTGTAATACCATCCGCGTACCAGCGCACAAACGCATTTGCGTCACAATGTTAAGTATACGACGCGCAACGTACATTACACTCGCAAAGGGTTTGCGCAGGTTCACCCGCGGTAGATGTTAATACGCATTTTTTGCGCGGACATTGTAATACGACGTTCTGTGCAAAGGGTTTTCCCCCTCGCATTTTTGAGCACGAGTTAACGTTTGCGCAAAGTAGTTAATAGAGCCATAAATGTAAGGGGGGAGAGCCCTATCAGTCACAGATGCCTGGCTAGCTGCAATAGGCAACATGCAGTATTCTAAGTCATGGAAACCCCAATGTGCCAACGGCCACAGGAGACCCACTCCGTAGAACCACCACCACTCACCCACCCCAAAAAAACAGCTCGTCAGAACAGCATTCAATCGTCCTCACAGAAAGCACGACCCGCTCAATAGGCTGCCAAAGCAGCAACAATGCGGAATGTTTTTGTACAATGACTGTGAGAGCTGCTCCTTGTAACTTCTTTACAGTAGGATAGGTGAAAATGAGAGAGATAAGACAGTGGATTAAGTTTCCCCACAGGAGGCACACTAATCTTCCTTTTAAAAGGTATACAAATGGGATTTGATATGCTAATGATTGTGTTCCAATGCAATACCAAGCTAACCCAATTTGGGAGTGAGAGGGTTAATTATTCCTAAGTATTATTTGAAAAAATAATCAGTTTTCAAAGGAGTCCCCAAAATTTTAACACTTTTTCAAATAAGTAGATACCAGATAATTTCTTTATTTGATAATTTTCAATGCACATAACAAAATGTGACCAACGGTCGGCGGATCATGGATGGTTCCAGATGATGAATTGCAGGAGGTCTGAGCCATTGTGGCACACGCTTATAAGCACATTTAGTTATGTGCCTTGAATAATATCAAAGTGGAAGTGGAAAGCCGTTAATTGGGGACCCAACTATGTCTGGGGACCCAATATTTTTGTTTATATTAATACATTGGTATTCGATTTTTTTTATGCACGCAATTGCGCCATTGTATTATTTTTGTGACTATCTAAAAATATATTCTGCCATAGTCTTATAAAAAAAAGGGGGGTTATTGTGATTACAGTGATTTGAGGGAAACTGGAAAACAACTTGCATAATACAGTCCTACAATATTGACAGTAATTCCATAATTAGTGGGCAGGCGCCACAATTTGAGACTCTACAGAGAATGATACACATTCTAAATGCCAATAAATGACTATTTTGCGAACGATCCCCATGGGTTATTTTACCTGTCCATCTCTCATTTTTTCTTCTCCAGCTGGAGCCCTATACCTGTGGTTTAGAAGCACATGTTATCATACCAGGAAGAGTTTTTGATAGATGGAATAGCTTACCAGCTGTGATATAGACATGGGGGGCATTTAATGGAAGGTATAGTTAGACAAAGCAAAATCATGTTTTTTTGTCCTTAGAAAATCCGTGTTTTAGAACAAAAGTAAAAAAATTATAAAAATAATTTGATAAATTAATAATAAAATATCCAGTGTATAAAACATATCCCTCTCCGTCTCAAAAACAACAACGAATAATGCCAGATGGATGGTACGGTTGTTTGTTAGTATATTAGCATCTGTATAATAATTCTGTATCATTCCATAGATTATTGTTTGTAATATACAGGGTTATCCAAAGAGATTCGAAAAAAGTCACGGCACGTTCGGTGACTTTTCGTTCTCTTCAATTCGGTTCCTTTTGCCGATTGCATTTCGGTGACCCTGCGGTGTATTCAGCAAACAGCACAGGGTCCCCGAATTGCAGGGAAAAGCTGCCGAAAACCTGACGAAAACTAACCGAATGCACGCTGAAAACAAGCAAAAACATCTGGATTAACCTTCGAAGAAGCCGAACAGGAGCCGAATCACACAGAGCCGAAGCAGCTGTGACGTAGAGGAGGCAGTGAATAAATTAGCAAAACCATTTGTATGATTCTGGGAAAATGAAACGCTGTTTGCAAAGAAACTACTGAGCGAAAATTTCTGAAATTTTCACAGGAGGTCCAGGGAATGATAATAAAGAGGGCTGTTACAGAAAAAATAAGTAAACTGAAAAAAATAAATAATAAAAAATCAGACTTTTTAAAAAAAAAAAAAAAATGCTTAAAGTATCCTAAAAAATCGATAAATAAAGAGACTTTTTGCTGCAGAATTTTATAATGAACGGTTTATTAGATATTGAATTAAAACAGGAATATTTTTAACATTGAAGCCTATGGGATTCTCCTGAATAAATTTGCCGAATTAAACCACCGAATGGCAGGGCATTAGGGGAACCTTTCACTGCTGGTTTGTGTTCTCCCGGGTAGCCGAAGCAGTGCTTTTTCATGGGGATTTCACTGCCCTCGAACAGGGACCGAACAGGCACCGTATGTTCAGGCAATTCGCCAGGATTTGGCGAATTGGCTGCTCTCTGGATAGCCGAATGGTCAGGAAAGGTAGCCGAACACTGATTTTCAGCGTTCGGTTACCTTTCTCAAGCAATTCGGATCTCTTTGGATAACCCTGATAGTCTTGCATGCACAATGACTCTTGTAACTGCCGCTCAACCAGGAAGGGTTTCACATTAACAATTCCTTAATTCATATACAATTAATTTACCCCTTCACTGCTGAGCCATTTCACCTCTCTGCGCTGAGCTAATTTTTACTATTTGATGCTCATCATGTTTAAATGCTATTTGAAGTCAGATTTTATTGTAAAACCCAGACAAATTATATATCCTTATTTTCAGTAGACTCGGCAGATTCATAATATATCATTATTATATGTATATGTCGTGTCCTGCTGGAATGCTATAACAAAAATATGTAAAAAAATGTGAATTTCCATACCGATTTCAATCATTTACAGCGTGTAAAATTATTTTAATTACATTTTATAATCCAAGCCTTTGTGATTATATATTCTATGGAGTACGCTTGTTAAAAATATTAGAAATGTGAAGGGGTTACTGTGTTTTTAAATACTCAATTTAAGCTAAAACTGAAAATAAATAATTTCTCATTATTGCAGCATCATTGTTCTCATTATAACTGAAAGTGAACAATAATGCTACACTATAAATAAAAAAGACATATTTATTATTATTTCTTTTTACACTTAACCTGTTCATATTTGGTATTATTGGAAAGGCCATGCTCTGGCCTTTCCAATCACACCAATCATGACCCTCTAGCTGCCAATTACCGTTAGATATAGAGGTCGGAATGACCCCCTCTATCTCCACCATAGGAATTTCCTCCAAGGCAATCCCTTGGCAGCTAGGGGTTAATTCCCTTAATGATATCATCATGCCCACATGCGTAGATGTCAGTGGGTGGGAGGAGGCCCTAGAGGCTTGGCTGACATCCAAGATGTCAGCCACCTCTGGGAGAAGTTTGTTATCTGGTTCTGTGCTTTCTCCTAAGAGAGGCATCACCAGAATGACCAGACTGTGACCTTTCCAGCGATGTCTCTATTTCTTCTGTGACTTTTAGCGATGGGGAGAAAGAAGGGTCCAAAAGACCCCCCTCACTTTCAGGCTGGGGGTGCCTGAAACTGATGTAATTGGGCACCAGTGTGATGACGTCAGTGCGCCGGGATGTATTATATTGGACGGTCTGATTTCAAGGAAGTCAGACCAACCTCAGACCACCCCGAGACTCAGTCCCGAGCGAATGGTGTCTCCCCTTCATACCCTTTTGTTTAAAAATAAACAACTTCTTTCTACGTTGAGGAAAAAAGAGAGATGGTTTTGTATTTTACTTTCATATTTGTGATATATGACATTCCACTTTAGGACTACAAAGATGACGTCCATTTAAACTACAAAGATGGAGATCAGAGGTGGATTGCATCTATGTCTATTTCTGGAATGTAAAAGCTTCCGTTAGTGGATTGTGGAGATGGTGATCGGGTGTCTGAGCTGTGTGGAGGAGATTAGAGGGAGATATGTGTCCAGGACTACAAAGAGGGCTAACGGAAATGACATCAAGGCACACGCGACAGACGAACGTCATTCGGGGGCATTCCAAGATGGCAGTGATAGCCGCATGGAGGCACGGAGGACACTCGGAAACATAGTTTCTTAATTGAGACATGATTAGAGGGGTATATATAGGGCTTATATTCTCTGAACATCAGATGGATTTTTTTCCTTGAGAAAGTCACTTATTGTGACGAAACACGTCGGAACTTTGATTATCCATGTTTGTATTTATGTTATTTTATTAAAGTCAGTAATTTTATTACTTTCCAGTACTATCCAGCCCCTTTATTTTAAATTGCTGTACTTTATCCTGTGGTTCTTTCTCCCAACTGGGTCAGTTCCAGCAGATCGAGCCTCGCTGGGGACACTGAGTATACATGATTGATATGCACACTATATTTCTTACATCTTGTAAGTATTCTTTATAGCAGGGGTATCTATAGCCACCTGTAGTTGCAATATTACCCTATGTGTACTCTATTTTGTTTTATGTAGAGTGATCCACTATTTGATTTCATGATTGTATCTCACGGATGCAGATTTGAGGAGCCATCCACACAGGGATCCTCTTAGATACAAAATATATAAAGATTTATACGTGTCAGTGTGTAACCTCTTTTTCCCTTAGCTTTTTCTTTCTTGATATATCAAACCTAACCTTCATTAAACTTCTCAAATATTAAAATACACTCATATATATTAAAATAATTATGTATATATATATGCCACTCCTTGGATTTTTTATATTTTCTCAGGCCTTGCAACACATTTTGCATTGGTTTTGCACTTTTATATTTTTTGGAAGGAACTGCTGGTTCCTGTATACTGTATACTTTATATATATATATATATATATATAATAATACTATATATAATAATACACACCCTAACAGGGGCCTGTTGTTCAACCGTTAAACATAATGTGTCCTCCCCAACATCAGCGCCTCTCCTGATTCGCCTGCTCCCTCACTGACACTGAGAGTGACAGACTATGTCCCGGTCCAATCGACGTTCTGCCCACCCCTGTCCTAAATGATGAGATTGCTCTAATAATCTTGCATAATAAAATATTCACAGTAAACTGCTAGACCTAACTGTCTCTGCTTGATAAATAGATCATTGTCGTATATACTATACTGTAGATTACACATAGGATCCTTAAAAAAGTGACACTATTAATCTCAGCACACAAATAGGTTTAGCAATCCAACACTAATGTTGCTGCATTAACAACTATCGTGTCTCCTTATAATGGGACTCATAACTCTGTACTTGCCTCTGTATACTACTAATATCTGCCTTAAATAAATATGTAGCTATATCAATTACATAGGCGATAGTCATATTTTTATACACAGCAATACCCATGCCAAACAGAGCAGGCAAACAAACCCTATAGAAAAACAATACAAAATACAGAATTATAACCACCCAAGAATACATTTTTTTTTGCAATTTGGCATACAAACCGCTTAACATGCGTTTTAGGCTAGGGTCAAACGAAAGCATTTTTACACGCGAACGTAAAAAAGTGCGTCCGAACGCATTGATGTATTTTTTCACGGAATATGCGAAAACGGTCATACGATGCGCATTTTCGTGCGTGATGTTTTACGAATCCAAACCAGGAAACTTTTTGCGTCTGGACGTTATGTTGGCCGGACATGAGCAGGGTCTGACGTCTCCAAATCACACACACACACACCACTAGCGGGCGCAGCGCACTCTGTACGTCCGTACTAGCGGTTCTGCGTTCTCGAAAAAATGCGTTCATTTTCCACTTGCGTTGCGCGGCCGGACTTTCGTGCGACCGTACTTCGTATATTGTCTGTCATTGCCCGTCATTTGCTGCTAGTGCGGCCGTGATTATGTGCGCCAGAACGCACGTTAAAAGTGCGCTGGTCTGACCCCAGCCTTACTGTCCTGCTAGTAGCGGTTTCATCAGGAGCTCTTAACTAAAATAATTAAGGATTTTGCTTTTACTTTTTTTTCCAGCCCGCACTTAATTAAATTAGTGTCCGGTGTACGCTGTTCTGCATGTAGACACTACTGACCCTGATTTCAGGAAAGGTTGGCTCAATATTATCGCATCTCCTTGGTAACCTGGCAGATCATGGAACCCAGATACCACCCTTTCTGTCATCTCAAAAGTCTATTGGTTATCCGCGTGATCATTTTCATTGATGGAATTCCAGTCTCATATCAGTACTATCATGTCCCCTTGATAACCCAGCGGACTATGGAACCCAGACAATACCCTTTCTGACGTCTCCACACCTGGGCAGTATTACAAAGTTGGTGCTAACTTAACCAGAGCTGTTGTTAACTTAACAGCTCCATAGACTATAATGGCAATGGTAAGTTTACAACAGCTCTGGTTAAGTTAGCACCAACTTTATAATATAGTCCCCTGTTGGCTATCCATGAGGTCTTTCCCATTGGTTGAATTCCAATCTCATATTGAGTTCATTCGCTTACTTTACCACTCTAGCATTACTCTCTCACATTGCCTCTCTCCTCACTGGACTACATCGTAACTGATTACCAAGGAGATGCCGTACTTTTGAGCCGAGGCTTCCTGAACACCTGAGCTTTCATCCCAATCACACCAAATAAGGCATTATGGACAGCCAAGCCACCAGGTATCACCGAATCTGCGCTGACACTGGAGACAGAGAAGAACACCTGAGCTAACTGTCTGCATCATTTAAGCAAAAGGGCTTTAAGGAAAGGACAATTTCTTAAAAATAATCAAATCGGCCCTGTTGCGCTACAAAGAAAATTAAAATACCACACGGATTCCTCTTGTTGTATCTTATAACCTGACCCTAGAAGGAATTTGCATAATCATCAAAGATCTGTAGCCACTGGTCACAGAGGACCCTACACTCTAAGAAATATTCCCGCAGCCCCCCTTATTGGCATTCAAGCAACCACCAAACCTTAGACAAAGACTGGTCAGCAGCAAACTTACCCAGGGACAGGACGGCATACAGAATGGGAGCTCAGGCTGACAATAATTCCCTCTGCAAACTGTGCCAACTTGTATATGTGATAGCAGCACTGCCCAGCACAATAACGCCACATACAACATCAAGAGCTCTTACTCCTGCACATCTGCCAATGTGGTGTACATGATCCAATGCACGGCCTGTAATAAGGGCTGCTATATTGGTGAACCTTGCCTTAAACTGAACCTCAGGATAAACCTGCACAGACACTCCATCAAGAACCATTAGGAAAATAAATGCTGTACCTCGGTGGGACATCACTTTAATTTAACAGGCCATTCCATTCAGAACCTCAGGATTAAAGTCCTCAAAGGAAATATTAAAGACACTCGTGAAAAGACATTCGAAATAAAAATGATCACATATTTTAACACCATAAAGGAGGGCCTCAATGTAGGCTCTGACTTTTTAACTATCATAATGTCATGTAACATTCAGCATTGTACCTGGTTTATGTGTTTTTTCTTTTTTTTATCTTTTTTTCTTTGTCTTTTGAAGTTGTGTCATTGATGCCTTCCTCGTCTTCACATCACGATGCTTATCTCTGTTGTTTTATGGGCCAAGGAGCTGTCCTCTGTTTACCCTTCTTGACAATACCATTCCACTATTCAGTATTTACAACACCCATCCTAACCCCCAACCCTTCTGCTTGGCTCTTTATCATTCAATTCTATGATAAGGCTCAGTAAAGCTTCCAGAAATGAAGAAGAGAATTATCCTCTCGAAAGCTTGACTTTTAAATGTAGCATTAGTCCAATAAAAGAAGGTATAACTATGTACTGCTATACTCTGGTGATTTTGGCATCTGGACTAACACGGCTTATCCAATCTACAATATATATATATATATATACATACCGATATGTTGCCTGTTGGTAGCCAGCCCGCTGTTGCATATGAGCCTCCGTGCAAAGATCCCAAGGAAGATAGATAAATTGAACGGATGAAGGGATGCACTGAAGGTCTTGATATTTAAAATGAAAAATCCTTTATTGAATATTCATTAAAATAAATCCCGGACAGTAACCCGACATTTCGGCCCCATTAGAGCCTTTTTGAAAAAGTTCATCCACACCTGTCATCCATGTCTTTATGGACCTTGCTTTGCGCACTGGTGCACAGTAATGTTGGAAGAGGAAGGGGCCATCCAAACTATTCCCACAAAGTTGGGAGCATGGAATTGTTCAAAATGTCTTGGTATGCTGAAGCATTCAGAGTTCCTTTCACTGGAACTAAGGGGCCAAGCCCAGCTCCTGAAAAACAACCCCACACCATAATCCCCCTCCACCAAACTTTACACTTGGCACAATGCAGTCAGTCAAGTATCATTCTCCTGGCAACCGCCAAACCCAGACTCGTCCATCAGATTGCCAGACGGAGAAGCGCGATTCATCACTCCAGAGAACGTGTCTCCACTGCTCTAGAGTCCAGTGGCGGCGTGCTTTACACCACTGCATCCAACGCTTTGCATTGCACTTGGTGATGTATGGCTTGGATGCAGCTGCTCGGCCATGGAAACCCATTCCATGACGCTCTCTACGCACTGTTCTTGAGCTAATCTGAAGGCCACATGAAGTTTGGAGGCCTGTAGCGATTGACTCTGCAGAAAGTTGGTGACCTCTTCGCACTATGTGCCTCAGCATCCGCTGACCCCCCTCTGTCAGTTTACGTGGCCTACCACTTTGTAGCTGAGTTGCTGTCGTTCCCAAACACTTCCATGTTCTTATAATACAGCTGACAGTTGACTGTGGAATATTTAGGAGCGAGGAAATTTCATGACTGGATTTGTTGCACAGGTGGCATCCTATCACAGTTCCTCGCTGGAATTCACTGAGCTCCTGAGAGCGACCCATTCTTTCACAAATGTTTGTAAAAACTGTCTGCATGCCTAGGTGCTTGATTTTATACACCTCTGGCCATGGAAGTGATAGGAACACCTAATTCTGATTATTTGGATGGGTGAGCGAATACTTTTGGCAATATAGTATATATATATATATATATATATATTACACGTTAAATCATCTATATTGTCAATATTGTCAAATTTGAGAAGAATTTTAATGCACAGTTCGGTGCTAAATACCCCATAGATTTAGTGTTTATGCTTGCAGATAAATGTGTGTTTTAAATATTTCTTGCAAGTAGAAGAAAAGAGAATCCATTTTTCTACTGGAATGTAAAAATAACTATGCTATTAATTAACAATGCATTAGCTTTCCCCTGAAATAAAAAATGTCGTTTATAAAATTCCAGTATTGATTTTCATCTCAATCTTACAAGGCAGTGCAGCCCTGCTATTGTTATATGTGATGACCCCATGATTTGTGATCATGACAGTAAATGAGAAAGCCACGGCTTTTAACTACCATTTAAACAACCAGATGATAATGAGCCATCCTCAAGACTTATCATCTTGATGAAATTTTAGAGATCAATGTTTAACTTGGAATATGTAGATATGTAAGTACATTGAGATAAATGAGAAATTAGAATTTACAGCAGGATCATTAGCTGTTCACTGACGGGGCCCATCATTTTCAGATTTACAAAAAAGGAGCATTTTGATAAAGATAACAACATTGACCTTTTTTCCCAATTATATTTATATTCAGATTCTTCATGGGATTTTAAAATTATTCTATTGAAAACTTCTTGGGTTGTTTTTTTTTATATCTTGCATTTTATTACTTTGTATTTCTGTAACAATTCAATGTTCTTGAACCCAGGACATACTTGAAAACGAGAGAAATCTCAATGTATCCTTCCAGGTAAAATCCTATATAAATAAATAAATATCGTGTGCCTCTCAATAAAACCGGGTTGCTAAAGGGAAAAATTAGCGATCTCTAATTTCCCCTTTGCGTCCCAGTTTCACCAGCAGTTTGCGGGGCAGACGCCGAGGCCAGCAGCCTGCCCAGAAGCATCTGCTAGGCTCACGAATGCTGGGGCAGCACTAACTCGCCGTTACGGATGAAAAACAGTGGTAATCCAGCCGTCAGTTGATGTATTACGGGATCAGCACATCCAGCATAACCAGTAGATAGAAACAAAGGTACAAGCCAGTAGCAGAGCCAGCCAGCTCAACGCATTTCTTCTATCAAATCTTCCTCAAGAGCTGACATAAGAGACTCATTGTTCTTCTTAAATAGCACCTCTTCTTCATTAGAGAATAACTAAATGCACCGGAATCGTTTATGGCGCACCGGAAGTGACTAATAGCTAGTTACTCTGTGCTTGTAGTTTGCGCTCCCCATGTTAAGTATAGGGAGAACAAAGTACAGTAAACTTGCGCAATGAATCGCTATTTACGAATCGGAGGTGATTTGGGCTTAA
The DNA here is from genome assembly GCA_009667805.1 of Leptobrachium leishanense. Taxonomy (NCBI): domain Eukaryota; kingdom Metazoa; phylum Chordata; class Amphibia; order Anura; family Megophryidae; genus Leptobrachium; species Leptobrachium leishanense. The sequence goes on along the minus strand of CM019064.1, from coordinate 330,488,899 downwards.
CGCTAACGCTAGCGTTAGGGACCCTTGTGTGGCTTAGGTGTTGAGGTTGCCAAATGTAAATTGACAGTTCCTATACTGTGCATAGGGAGAGCTAATAAGTAGGCAGCTGGAGAATAATGAGAGTTCCAAGGTCACTTGTTATTGGAATTTACTGCTGGTAATGACAAAGAATTATTGGCTGAAAGATAGTGGTGTTAAATGGTTTTGTTCTGGCAAAATCGCTGAACACACACAAAAAGTCTTTACAAATTCCGTACTCATGTTTTGACCCACATTGTGATCTGCTGCCTCCACTCACTGTAAGCAGAAGAACACTGAGAACAACTAGTCCCTATTGTAGATCTGCTGACCCTGTGCAACCCTGTTCACACAAGCTCATCCAGGTCTTGTGCAAGTCTCCAAGGAGTCCTGTGGACTTCATAACAGTGCATAGCTGCCAGTATTTTTGAGACTTCCAGTTTAGGCTAATGTCAGACGAACGCAGTGAACACGTCGTGTCGCTGCACAGTTTAACGTCCGTCGTAGCATAGAATCATGATCAATAGAGACCCACAAATGAAGTACGTGCGCACTGAACTGTGCATGCACAACGCACGTGGCAAACGGACGCAAGTTAGGCAAGAACATAAAACCGCTACCACGGACGCACAGAGTGCACCAAGTACGCGTAGCGTTCTGTGTGAGTGATGAGATGTCAGATGCAGCGCATTTGCGACGTCCAGCACCTTGACGCACAAAATGGCTTTTCAAATCCTTTTCAAATTTTTATCATTTTTCATATTAATTTTATTTCCCATAGTTCCCTTTTTTCTACGTCCGTCAAAAAAACGGACCTTGTGGTGTCTACAGTATCTTCCGTCAGAACGTCCGTCCGTTGTGCACGCAGAGTGCGCTCAGACATTAGCCTAATACTAGTCAATTAGTTTTGATTTATATAATTTTTTATGAGGTCATATGATATACTAACTATTTGTATTAATTTCTTGTTATCGCCTCAAAACTTATAGATTTGTTTTAGTTCTTCCAGAGGCTTTTGTGATTTTCATGTACAACCCATCATGATAGAAGATTGGATTTTTTAATTTTTAATTTTCTTCGGTATTCAGTAAATTTTATTTATGATCTGGTTTAACTTCTCCCAGAATGCTTTTCAAAATATGCTTCTGTGTTTTATATTGTACAGTTTGTTTATAATAATACTTTTTAGATACTTTCTTCTGTCCAGTACCAGTCTAAAACATACTGTTCTTCTGTAGTCAAGGGGATAATATTTTGTAGTCTTTCATCTATAATAGAATGCCCAATTTTATTTTTTAAAGCAGGTGTTTTTTCTTTGTTCATTAACAGGAAAGGATCATACAGTATAATTTTTTTCATCCCTCATTTTTGTTCATTTTGGCTGCAGGGACTTTTATGGAACTTTGGCCAAAGTAAGGTTGAACATTTTAGAGAGACATCCATTGAAATGTGTAGTGTATGCCCTGATGTCCCACCCGCGCCTACACCTGCACATCCCCACTACTACCAGGAAGTAATGTGGATGTCTTGGCTGGACTTATACTTCATAGAGGGACTTGATGGTGATGAGGACTGCATTTGGTTGTCAATACCCAATGGTATATTTCTGATCTTTAATATTTATAGATAGGTCCATCAGCAGTTATGTCTGAGAGCACTTTTACATTTAATACATCTTTGGAATTCTCTGTTTGCATTTGAGATCAATGATTAAAAAGATCACTTTTGATATTTTTATTAAATTGCTTTTTCATGTGGTTCACCTAAGAATTGAGGGATGTAGATCATTACAACATTTTATTTGAATTGTATTTGAAGGTAAAGTGTGCATATCTCTTCTTTATCAGCATTGTAGGTTTGTTGCTTTTATTTATGTGGATTTATGATGTAATACAAACATCTCAGACTCTCATAGATGTGCTGTACTAAAAGAATAAGTATTATTTTCAAAATCGCCTACCAATTCATGTAGTGTAGAGCGACATATAACAATTTATATTTTACTCTATTTCAGCTGTAACAGTACAATTCGCATAGTGGGAAGATCTCAATTTTGCACATTCTCCAGAGTCGAAATTACAGATAGAATGAGCTTATACTCTTTGAATGACTGTGAAAATGGAATATTAAAGTTAAAGACGGAAATAATACCAAGAGCACTACCGCGTCCCCTGAGCTAAGACCACGACACTAAGGGGAAAAATTAGCATTTGCTAATTTCCCTTTAGCGTCCTGGTTTCCTCAGCAGATTGAGGGGCAGGCACCGAGTCCAGCAGCCTGCCCCTTACCGATCGCTAAGCTCGCGGATGCTGGTAGTAACGCTACAGCGTCGTCCCCAGCATCCCTTCCATAGGACTCCATGGAGGATCGTGCTGCCGGGTCACATGACTGGCAGGATCTCGTCTGCAGCAGGGCAATCCATTACCTGCACCTCTGAGCTGGTGGTAACTTTTTTAGGTAGTGCCAGCTCTTAGTTACTAGCATTGGGACCAAGGGATGCTAATGCTAGTTAATCTGTGCTTGCACTTTGTGCTCTCCATGTTAGGTATAGGGAGCGCAAAGTACAGTAAACTCGCAGTACGAATCGCAAATTAACGAGTGCTAACGGGTTTTTTAACCCGTTAACGATTTGAAGGCGATGTGGGCGAAGTGCTATGACCTCCTTTAAGCTAACTCTGATGCTAGTGATAGCTTGAAGGAGGTGATAGAGCCCCAAGTAGTTTATAAAAGGCATATACTGTATATACACACAGTTTCAAAAAGTTGAAATCGGGGATGACAACGCTGTAAAGATGAACACCATCACAGTGCACTCTGCAAATGCTTTAGCAAATTCATGCAACAGCACATATTGTAAGAGTTGTGTGAAAAGATTGTGCCTCACTTGTCCAGGCATTCCCTTATTCGGCAAGATTTGAAAGTAGGTGAATTCTAGACTGTAGTTAACAAATGTTTAATGATTGCACAATTAAATCTAGCATGAAGGACACACTAATACTCATGTTGGCCCTTTCTCAAGGCAAATGCACACTTTAGCAAATCCTACTATGTGACGCCTTTCCTCTTAGATTGTAAACTCTCAAGCAGGGTCCCTCCCTCCTACTGTTCGGTGTGTGTAACATGTATGTATATTTGTTTTTTGCCTCTCCCATTGTACAGCGCTAAGGAATCTGTTGGCGCTTAATAAAGGCTTGTAACTGTAACTGGGACTGATCTGATTAACATTGTTAAAAAACTGAGGAACATCTTACATTCTGCCCACCAGGAAATAAATGAGGACAACAATTCTGCATCAACAACAGCGAGTGAGACACGCAGGGCAAGTGAAATGGATGCAAAAAAAAAATTACTTGCGCATCAAGAGCAAGCTATACGTACAACACATATCACTTTCCAATATGTAAGTTGGCAAAATCACAAAATTAGATACCTGTAAAAATATATTTGAATTGAACCTAAAGCTCGCATAGGTATTAATGTTTTCATTGAGATTGTGCACTCAGTCACCAGAACAATTGCAGTGAGTAGAACTCTATACTTTCTAGGGCAGAAAATGTGCTTGGTATTTACGCTCAATGGGGATTAGCTCATAGTTCATGGAAATATGCTGCACAGTGACTTGATGTTTCATGATGTGCTTCAGGATCTCACGTAGGAACCTCTGTGCATGGGATATCTGTGGGTCTTCTTGGAATTGAAGCGCTCAGTTTGGTATAAACCAGGATCTTTATTAATAAACATGGAATGCACCAAATAAGACATGTAGGTGTTAGATAGCGACGCTCGTTATAAGCTAGCTTCAAGCTGAGCTATAGCAGAAAAGGTATATAAAAAGGTTTATAGCACGCAACAGTTCAAACATGCTTCTGGCCGGTTTCCTTCACTGTTTGGCATTAATTCGTCAAAACTAGAGTCAAGCTTAATTTTCCTACCAGGATCAAAAACAAAATTACTTATTTTGTCATACTTAAAGTAGGTCCTTTCCAGTAGGTACAATGAGGACAACCTGAAAGTAACAGTGGGGTGACATATTAATATGACCAGCTGGTATCTTTACAATTTTAGAGTGGGGGGGCAGGAATATCTGCAGATTAAGGAAGACAAGTGAAGAAACACAAAGGAGGGCAGGCAGGGTGCAAAGCTGCAGGAAAGCCAGGAGTCCAATGAACGGGTAATAGTCAGGAAGCCAGAGGGAAACATATTTTAAGTTCAAAGCCAAAGATGGAGTTCACAAGCACAAGTAGTGTTTTTGCCTACTAGCTGCAGTGTGTATTCCCATAAAGAAACCAATCTGGTTCAGGTTATCTGAATGGCAGTGTCATGGTTCCCGGATCCCACCACGCAGCCCTTAAAGCCCAACACTCCACAGAGCCAAAAAGCTACCAACAGAGTAGCCGTAGAACAATCCCTAACTGTCTGGTCCCTAGAATTGGCAAGGTATACTAGCTAGACAGAAAGGGTTAATCAAAGACAATGTCGTAATACAAAACCAGGTCAGCAACACGGGCAGTCAGACGAGCCAGAATCAGGAATAAAGAGTATAGAATAGTCAAATGGAATAGCTGGGTCGATATCAATGCAGTAGCGTAGTACAAGGAAAATAGTCTAGGGCAGCTGAAGGCACAATGGTCAGAAAACAAGCAGCAGTCAATAACAGGTTAAATCACGAGAGACTTCAGGTACAGGGAGCTCAGGTATGGATAACCACAATCTGGCACTGCTTAGAAGGAACTGTGGGTTTTAAAAGACCTTCACCAGACCGCGCCCCCCTCTCAAGCCGCGCCTCATGCAGCCACCTCCCTGCCTGTCTCTATTTAAACCGGGCATTGGTCAGCAAGCAGCATCAGACATGCTGCCTTCAAGCACACTGGAGAGGCTGGAAGCCCCCAACGTTACAGGCAGCATCTATGAGACTATGTAGGTCCTGTACAAAGTTAAGATTAATGTACCCCAACCAATATATAAACAGTTCAAAACATTCTGAAATATTATTGGTGAAATTCTCTTGCCATGACTATGGTACAGTGTGTCAAAAGGGTGCCATGGAGATAGGAACATGAGGTTCAAGTCTCTCAAGAGCAGGCCTCAATATGACATCAGCAGCTAGATGTCTGAGACTTCTTTTATTCTCAGAGAGCTTGATTCCTTGATTCCCACCTGTTCGGTTACCTTTCCTGGCCATTCGGCTATCCAGAGAGCAGGCAGTTCGCCAAATGTTGGGGAATTGCCTACACATACGGTGCCTGTTTGGCACCTGTTCGAGGGCAGTGAATCCCCATAGAGAAGCAATGCTTTGGCTATTCAGAGAACAAAACCCAGCAGTGAAAAGTTGTCGAATTGCCGTGCCATTCTGTGGTTTCATTCGACAAGTTTATTCAGGTGAATCCCATAGGCTTCAATGATAAAAATATTCCCATTTTAATGCAATATCGAATAAACCGTTGATTATAATATTCTGCAGTAAAAAATCTCTTTATTTTTAGATTTTTTATGATCTTTTAGGCATTGTTTGTGATTTTTTTGCAAACATTTTTTTCCGGTTTTTTTTTAATCGTTCTTTTTTCTGTAACAGACTTTTTTATTATCATTCATTGGATCTTATATGTAAATTTCAGACATTTTCGTTCTGTAGTTTCTTTGCAAACAGTGTTTCACTTTTCAAACATTCAAGCGTACTGTTTTTTCCTTTACTCCATTCGTCTGCGGTGTCGGGTTTTTCCGGTGGCTGCTCTGCGCTGTGATCGGCTCCTGCTCGGGTTTCTCTGGCGTGTTCGGCAGGGTTAATCCAGATGTTTTTGTGGGTTTTGGTGTGCATTCGCCTGGGTTTTGCGGTGAGTGTTCGGCAGGTTTGCGGCAGCTTTTCCCTGCACAACGACGGCCCTGTGGTGCTTGCTGAATACACCGCAGGGTCGCCGAAATGGGATAACCAAATCGCACTGAATTGAAGAGAACGAAAAGTCACCGAACGTGCGGTGACTTTTCTATTCTCTTTGAATAACCCTGATAGTCTTCATAACTAGTACCCTTTTGTTAAAGAATGAAGGTTAACTAGTGGCATGAAACAAAGAATGGGTCAAGTAACTGATCTCTAATCACAGTGGTATGTGAGATTTGGTATACACTCAAGTTATAGACATTTGATTCTTTTTTTACATATGAAAAATGTGTTTCCTAATCTTCGACAGCTACAAAAAATGAGGTACCTTTCTAATTACAGTTGGACATTTGAAATTCTGTGTACGATCTGTGTACCTTGTGACATTTCATATATTGCAAATTTACCATGTCCACTAGCTGTACACATCTCAATATTACATCAAAGTTGGGTTACTCTTTAAAGATTGGAGCATATCAGCTGCAAAAACATATAGTTGAAGAGAAATTAATATTGAAATAGGCTTTGCTTTCATAAGAATCATCAAGGGTTTAAGTGCCTTATTGATCCATCAGACTATATTGAAGAATAAGCTAACAGTATTTGAGATTTATAGAGTAATAATAATAAGAAAAATTATTATTCTTGAGACACAAATTTAATAGCATTTTAATAACATAAATTGCTTTAATTTTACACAAAACAACATAAAACGTTTAGAGAAAAACCTTTTGATTGCAGGCCAACAATTAATTATGACTACTGTAACTATTAAGATTCAGACCCCCCAAAACTCTCGTCACGCAAGCTGTTCCTTCCTTGTTACAAAAAAGAACCCCCCCACCATGTATTTCTCTACGTGAAGAGGGGAAGCTCATCCCCCCGACACCTCAAGCTAATTTCCTTGGTGTCATTTTTCATTCTGACCTTTTGTTTTCTCCCCATATCCAGTGACCAAATCCTGGTTTCACCATCTTAAAATCCTTGCCCATATGTAACTCATTCTGATGCAAGATACCACAAAGGTGCTTACCCATGCGCTCATTATTTCACAACTTGATTTCTGTAACTCGCTCCTTTCTGGCCTCCCCATAGCCTGCATTGCCTTTTTGCAAACTGTAATGAATGCAGCTGTCAGGCTTATATTTTTCACCGACCTTTCCACACATACCTCCCCCATTGGCCGGTCTCTTCACTGACATTCATGGTCAAAACTCTCAACAACACAACCTTTCCATACATGTCTTCCTTACTCCTCAAGCACACCCCTACTAGATCACTCCGGCCAGCAGACGGCCACCGCCTGTCCTGTGTTTCCACCCACACAGCCAACTCGCACCTGCATTACTTCTCAAGGGCATCTCCGGTCCAGTGGAATGACCTACCTTGCCATATCGAACTCTCCCCTAATCTTCAAGAAATCCCTTAAAACCCACCTCTTCATATTAGCATTCCATATTACTGATGCTGACCTATCCCTTTTTCACCTACCCCAAATCATGATAAAGACCCCTTCCTTGTACCCACCATTTCTGTAACACTAGTGCTAGTGATCCCGACAATCAATAAAACTCCCTGTCTTCACCTACCCCAAATCCTCCAGGCTGTAAGGTAATCCTAGCAGGACCTTCTACACATCTTGCCTCTGCACCTATTTTTGTCTCGTTCCCCTTTGGATATTGTAAAGTGCTACGGAAACTGTTGGCACTACATAAATGATAATAATAATTCACAGACACCAACAGCCTTTCCTGAAGCTCTCCTCACCCACCTTCCCCTCAATCTAAATTTATACTCTTATCTTATCTTGCAGCACTTCCCATATTAACCCTCTCACAACCTTTATGCTGTAGCGATTTTTGCTGTTTCCAGCTTTACACTCCCTCTTTTCCCTTTTGTCTCATGTCCCTTGCTTTCTTCTATATCAGTGGTTCCCAACTGCGGTCCTCAAGTACCCCCTAACAGGTCAGGTTTTCCAGGTACCCGAAGTACAGCACTGGTATTATGATTTGCTGCTCAGCGATTGCAGGATTCAGTCTGCATTTCCACAAGGTGTACATGTTCCTGTACATAACATAGCAAGGAGATCATGGCTCTACAGGCCGATCTAATTCTTTTCCTTTTTTGTGATATCTGCAGGTTTCATGTGGTGATTTACTCTTGACGCCTCTCATCTGTCAACTTTACCACAATTGGGTCATAATGAATCTAAGCCTAGGTGTTTGGAAAGATTAACTTTTTAGATCTCTTGTCCTGAGCACTGCACACAGTGACCATACATTGCCCATTATGTTCTCGCCATTGCCTTGGTCTTCACATACTGCTACAATTAGATCTCCTATTCCCCATGTCCCCGTGTCCAGTATTCGTACCATAGAAGGCAGGAATGAATGCAGCGTGAAGTGTTAAGTGCTCAGCAGGCAAACTTTGGTTCTCAGTAGCTATGAAAAGCTTCTATTGGATGGTGACTACTAGCCAGGATGTAATGTGCTCAGTGAACCATAAGAGCTTCAGGTGCAGGTAAGAAAATGCCACAATAACAAAGAACCATAGCTCTCTTGGATATTGAAATAATAGTTTAGGTCACACTCTCTGTCCACCAACTACAAATTCCCTTCTCCCTTTTACCCACGTCCCATCACCCGTAGGTTGAACCCAGGACATACTTGAAAACAAGAGAAATCTCAATGTATCCTTCCTGGTAAAATCCTTTATAAATAAATAAGTAAATAAGTATGGGATATCTGACAGAGCTCTCTGTATAATGTGCTGTATTGCTGGACTGTTGGACTCTTATCCCATAAGCAGTGCCCTGTGTTCCTTATGTTCCATTATATCTCTTTTTCTATTTGTAAATCGCAATGGGATATGCTGATGCAATATAAATATGGGGTAATAATAAAAATAAAGTCCTAATTCATACTATTTTGAACAACTAGACATTTCTGCCTGTTTTTCAATGTACTCAATACACAAAGTATTACATTTTCTAAAAATATACACACATTGTCTATCACCGAATATGTATGCCAATTAGATCAGTGCAGGAGCTGTTTGGCACCACTTCAGAATGTGTATAAATAAACATAAAATTTCCATTTGCCCTAAGGATGCAAAGAGTAATTGTATTAACATATAAGAAAGCTGTAAATCTGGAATAATTACACGGAAACGCGGGCAAATCCATAACGGCTTTGAACAAAAAATGAAATAAATAAATTTGCCAGCTGTAATGTTTTTAGTTTTATTGATTACTGTACGGCATTCATCTGTGTATTTAGCAGAGGTAGGACACTTTTTTCATTATTAGTGTTTTTTTTAAATGTAATCTTAAAAATAATACTATATAGTATTTTACAATGTTTGAACCAAAAGTAACTTTAAATTGAGAGGTATTGTTTTATTGTGCTGGAGAGGCATTTTGAGCACAATCTCTATGGAACAAAGATCAGAATTCATTATCTACATGCATATGTATTGATGCTATATGGAGGTAAGTGTTATACTCCTTTAAGCCACCTGAGGGAGCTCATTATAACTAGCAATAGCAGATATGATTGACAGCTCCTGTCTTTTGAAAAATGACAGCTGCTTGATTGATTACATAGAATTTTTAACCAGATGAAAACACAGTAACAAAAAAAAAAAAAAGGTTTTTCATACCAAAGCATCAAAACATTAAAGGAAAAAAAATAATTTGCTGTATAAAAGAAACTGTTATTGTTCTACAAAATAAATTAGCATACAAAATACAAATTATTTGAATGGATCTATAATGAAAAAGCTTTAAAATGTCACTTTTTCTCATAAATAATTGTGATGAATTTGAACAGATAATTATAGTGCAGAATAGGGGTTAAAGGATGAGGGAAGAGAAGAGATGAGTGGGTCTCTTTTTCCGAGCTGGTAATAGGGAGCCACTAAAGGGAGACTGAGGCACAAGCCATTAACTCGTAGGTATTCCCTATTACATGCTCTATTATGAGTGAGCTGCTATATCAGCACCTCTACTCATATTGTATATGGGACCCACTATTCGTTATCAGCAATGGTATAGCCCGCCTCTACCGGCAGGGTTACTTGGAGTCCATGAGACTCCATGGAAACCAGAGAAAGCCCTTTGCGAGATGGTATTTGTTTTCAATTAATATTCCATTGTCTACATTTTTTTTATTATATATGATATATTTCTTTATGCTTCAAATCTATGATTCTTGCATAATTTTTCCATGAATAACAATATTTACTAAATTTACTATATTTCTACTATGTGCTCAAACTGATGATGCTTGTGGCAAGTTTTGGATCCAAGCAAAGCTTGAGTCATTTTAGGACACTTTTCGCAATTCGACGACTTATTTTTAGACACAGAACATTCTGTAATTGGCATTTTGATGCACAGTAAAATCCAGTCATTATTCCAATAGTAAACCCTTCAGCTAGGTTATGGGGGCATAGCCATAGGAAGGTAGGATTTAAGAAAGCAGTTCTACCTTGATTAATTCTCAGGGCTGGAGAAGGATGGATGGAAGTCCAGGTTACAGGAAATTGGTGACAATATTGTGTAACATGGATAATGTATTTACTGCAACAGCTGTTAATAACTTAAATATGTTTCAAATACTGAAAAGCCACAGATTTGCCGAATGTTATTTTAAATGCTAACAACATCCAGACCAGGAGAAAAGGATAATAATACGCAGTAGGAGATCATAGGTCCAGATTGTGCCCTGCCCAAATGCAAGCCACACCTATAAAAAAGCATCACCCACATACACATATAGCTCACATCATTGTATTACATAATTTATTTCTCCACACTATTTTCAAAATTTAAAAAATTGCCTCCGCTGTGATGTGGCAGCTAGCTCTGGCAGCAGACTCTAGAAGCCGCCAAAGCACTTTTCCGGTATAAAGATGTATGGCAGCCATCATTATAAAATAAGTACAGCCTGAGCATCGCCATGAATCATAGGCAGGGGAAGGGGGTATAAAAGGCTCCAATTTGAAGATTAGGAAGCATAAATAACTAGTGCGCCAAAACAACTACAGAGAGTCTGGGATTTACAGCTGTTTGCATTACACACAATACAATAAAACAATAGCACTAACTAGGGATGCACTGAAATTTCGGCCACAGAAAAATATCGGCCGAAAATGGTGTTTTCGTTTTCGACCGAAATGGAAATTCAGCCGAAAAAAAATAAAAAAATCAGCCAAAAATTTCCCTTTCAAAATAGGGCCTGGAGGCCCGGCCAAGCCGGGGGCTCATCTGAGCCTGGAGGCCGGCCGAGCTGCCTGCACAGCCGGCTTCCAGGCTCAGACGAGCCCCTGGCTTGGCCTGGGCCTAGAGGCCCAGCCGAGCCTGGGGCTCGCCTGAGCTTGGAGGCCAGCCGAGTTGCCTGCTCGGCTAGCCTCCAGGCTCAGGCGAGTCCCCAGCTCGGCCTGGAGGCCCAGCTGAGCAGAGGGCTCGTCTGATTCTGAAGGCCGGCCAAGCAGGGGGCTCGGCGGGCCTCCAGGTCCAGGTGACAAATTTTGTTGGGGGGGTGGAGAGCATTGCATATACTCACCTACATCGCCCCGAGTCCTCCAGCAGCAGCAGTCCTCCTGCATCCAGTGTCCTCTCTCCGTTGGTCGCCGGTATGACGTCACAGAAGCCTTTGACCCTGGGTGATGTCATCCCAGCGACCGACACAGAGAACGGACACTGGATGCAGGAGGACTGCCACCGGTGGAGGACTCGGGCCGATGTAGGAGAGTATGTGTAGGCAACATACACACCTACATCCTCCTACTTCGGCCCTGAGCACCAGCGGTGACAGTCCTCCAGCTGTCGCAGGCTGCTCGGCCGGCCTCCAGGGGCTTGCCTGAGCCTGGAGGATGGCTGAGCAGCCTGTGACAGCCGGAGGACTGTCACTGCTGGAGCTCAGGGCTGAAGTAGGAGGATGTAGTTGAGTATGTAGGTGCAACCAATCAGTCATGTGAACCTGGGCCTGGAGGCTCGGCCGAGCAAGCTGCTCGGCCGGCCTCCAGGTTCAGACGAGCCCCCGACTCGGCTTGGCCTTGAAGGCCCAGCCGAGCCAGTGGCTCACCTGAGCCTGGAGGCCGGCCGAGCAGCTTGCTCGGCCGGCCTTCAGGATCAGGCGAGTCCCCGGCTCGGCCCGGCCAAGCCTCCAGGCCCAGGTTCTCATGTCTGATTTTCGGTTTCGGTATCTGTTTTCAGCTGAACAAATGCCGAATTTTCGGTTTCGTTATCGGCTGGAAATTTCCATTTTGGTGCATCTAGCACATGCTAGCATCTAGCACTAACCCAACTAATACAGTAACATTATGGTCAAACTAGTTTACTGATACAGAGTGGAACAGATATAAAAAAGGTTGGGCAGATATATAAATATATACACACAGCAGGACACATATATATATATATATATATATATAGTTAGGCACATATATAAATATATATACACTTGAGCAGATATTGTTATACACAGGCTGATATATATATATATATACATACAGTGGGGCAGAAATAGAGCTGGACAGATGCAGAGGTAGACAGCGAGGCATATACTGTATATAGTATATTTACATACACATTTTCGCAGACATCTATCTATGCATACATACAGTAGGGCAGATCTATACACAGCTGGGAAGATAGCAATATACAGTGGGGCATTCACTCACCCACAGAACTGGAAACTGGCCTAGATCTTTAAAAATGTCGAACCAGTGATCAGTGTTGCTATGAATGAGGAATGGAGTTCCAGGTCTGGGGTCAGGGAGACCCCCTCCACCTTACCTCCATATGCAGAAGTTGAGTATGGGACTCCACTTAATGGCAGACAGTGCTTACAATCTTGTAAGTGAATTACAAAGCTTAGTGCAAGCTGTGGCTCCTCTAGACCTGTAATTTCCTATGCATTCACAAACGTAGCAGGTGTGCGGATGGAGCTTTTCCCCTCTGCATCTCTCTTCGCCGTTACTATTTCCCCATGATTTTTATTGGTGTTAACTAGGGATGAGCTGTTCGGTTCCATCTGTTCGGAGTTCGCATCGAACATGGGCCGTTCGAAAGTTTGCGAACTTTGAACTTTTTGGGACGTTCGCCAAAAGTTCGAAAAAATTTTTTTTGTAAAAAGTATAAAAAAATACTAAAAAAATCTATAAAGAGACTCCTTACTTCAGGATAGTATAAGCAACAGTTTATTAGATATTGGATTAAAACGGGAATATTTTTAACATTGAAGCCTATGGGATAAAACATTCTTGTTACTAAAACATCAGGCAGACACGGCCCCTAATCAGGCACTGTAGAGGGCAGCCTGCAGGGGCCTCCCAAGGATCCCCTTGAAGAGCATGCGATGACAGAGCTGCGACTGTGCGGGCTAGCTGCCCGGGTGCATGTGGCAGAGACAGGCAGCGCAGGGAGGGAGCCAGTGCACCTGCGGGCACGGCAGACCCCCCCACAACCAGGATCAAGGGCGCCCCCACTGACCACCAGGCTAAGGTAAGGCGACACATTTCTAAAAAAAAATAATCCGAGGGCATTTTTAAATGTCCCCGGGAACAGAAAATAAAACTTTTTTTTTCTTTCTCTACCTTAATTAATATATATAATTATATACATTCAATACATTTAGCCAGGTAGAGGGGGGTGGCATGTGGGCTGCGCGGGGTCTCAGGCAGTGGTTTGTTTTTTTTGTGTGCATATTTTTAGCAAATTTATAGGGGAAGGTAAGGGCAGGTATGATATATATATATATATATATATATATATATATATATATATATATAGATAAGATATATATCTACATTCTTATAAATATATATATCCAGACTTGTATTACATACACATTTTGGCAACTAATTGCCCCCCCCCCCAATTTGGCTGATCCCTCCAGAAGAAATGTTGAACCCGATAGAGCAGAGAATAATATATATATTCTCTGCTCTGCCGGGTTCAATATTTCTTCTGGAGGGATCAGCCAAATGGGGGGGGGCGCATTTAGTTGGCATTGTCCACATGCCAGCCCCCCATGTGCGTATGTGTATATATGGTCTGAGGTCTGTGGGTGGGTGTATATATATATATATATATGCGTGTTGATATATACGTATATGTCTGTGTGTGGTATCTATGCATCCCTACTCCATACACAGCGATCCGTGTCCCTATAATATATATGATCAGGGGTTACCTATTTTTATACTATTCCTATTAAATTATCAGTAATTTTTGATGTATTTTATTCAGTAGAAACTTTGTTTTGCCTAAATAACATGTGCTTTTTGAAAATAAAACAGTTTTGTGTGTACATTTTAATTTAGTTAGTGGATTCCTGTCCAGTGCGGTGAGAAGCAAACGTAATGTAGTGTAGACACGCTGCGAGGCGAAGTGGAGTGAAGTCAAGCCTGAAAAATGTTTGCTTCTCTTCGCTTCGCTACGATGTGCGTCGCTACACGCTCAGTGTGTCTCAGCCTTTATTCCCGCATGGCTAGCTTACCGAATCAGTTTGTATACTTGTTACTGACTCTGCTTGTTCTGAGGACCCGATCTGTTGCAGACTTTGCCTGCCATTTGACTATTCCGTGCCTGTTCTGTTTGCTTCCTGTTGCTACTGGTGTGAGCCGATTCTCACCATATACAGTCAGGCCCGTTTTTAATATTGATTGGACCCTGGGCAAACATTTTCTTGGGCCCCCCCCCCCGAAAACCTGCCCACCGCATAATTTTGCTCCCCACCCCCAACATACCAAAAAAAAATAAAAAAGCAACACATAAACGTCATGGACTTGTCTCAAAATCTTTAATAATGTAAACACAAAGAACTGGCTCACAAACAAACAAAGGTCCTTAGATTGATCTGTATCAGTAGATACATGCCAATTCTAGCTTCATCTTTTCTCATCATATATTTCTATTAACAGTTCTATGCTCTTGGGAGAAAAAGGCATGTTAATATCTTAATAACTTTCAGTAATAAAGTGCAAATGAACATTTCCACACTAATGAAACTCACAGTAATGCACGGTGTGTATGAGTGCATCACAGAGCTCCGCAGCAATAAAACTCACAGTACTAAGCAGTGTGTATTTATGAGCGTATCACAGAGCTCCGCAGCGATAACTCACAGTAATGTGCAGTGTGTATGAGCGTATCACAGAGCTCCACAGTAATGTGCAGTATGTGAGCGTATCACAGAGCTCCGCAGCGATAACTCACAGTAATGTGCGGTGTGTATGAGTGCATCACAGAGCTCCACAGCAATAACTCACAGTAATGTGCAGTATGTGAGTGTATCACATAGCTCCACAGTGATAAAACTCACAGTAATGTGCGGTGTGTATGAGCGTATCACAGAGCTCCGCAGCAATAATACTCACAGTACCGTGCAGTGTGTATGTATGAGTGAATCACAGAGCTCCGCAGCGATAACACACGGTAATGTGGGTGTGTATGAGCGAATCACAGAGCTCCGCAGTGATAACTCACAGTAATGTGCGATGTGTATGAGCGTATTACAGAGCTCCGCAGTGATAACTCCCAGTAATGTGCGGTGTGTATGAGCGTATCACAGAGCTCCGCAGCAATAATACTCACAGTACCGTGCAGTGTGTATGTATGAGTGAATCACAGAGCTCCGCAGCGATAACACACGGTAATGTGCGGTGTGTATGAGCGAATCACAGAGCTCCGCAGTGATAACTCACAGTAATGTGCGATGTGTATGAGCGTATCACAGAGCTCCGCAGTGATAACTCACAGTAATGTGCGGTGTGTATGAGCGAATCACAGAACTCCGCAGTGATAACTCACAGTAATGTGCAATGTGTATGAGCGTATTACAGAGCTCCGCAGTGATAACTCACAGTAATGTGCGGTGTGTATGAGCGTATCACAGAGCTCCGCAGCAATAATACTCACAGTACCGTGCAGTGTGTATGTATGAGTGAATCACAGAGCTCCGCAGCGATAACACACGGTAATGTGCGGTGTGTATGAGCGAATCACAGAGCTCCGCAGTGATAACTCACAGTAATGTGCGATGTGTATGAGCGTATCACAGAGCTCCGCAGTGATAACTCACAGTAATGTGCGGTGTGTATGAGCGTATCACAGAGCTCCGCAGCGATAACTCACGCTCATACACACCGCACATTACTGTGAGTTATCGCTGCGGAGCTCTGTGATACGCTCATACACACCGCACATTACTGTGAGTTATCGCTGCGGAGCTCTGTGATACGCTCATACACACCGCACATTACTGTGAGTTATCGCTGCGGAGCTCTGTGATACGCTCATACACACCGCACATTACTGTATCACAGAGCTCCACAGCATTAAATCTCACAGTAATGTGCGGTGTGTATGAGTGCATCACAGAGCTCCACAGCGATAACTCACAGTAATGTGCAGTATGTGAGTGTATCACAGAGCTCCGCAGCGATAAAACTCACAGTACCGTGCAGTGTGTATGTATGAGTGTATCACAGAGCTCCGCAGCGATAACTCACAGTAATGTGAGATGTGTATCAGCGTATCACAGAGCTCTGCAGCGATAACTCACAGTAATGTGCGGTGTGTATGAGCGTATCACAGAGCTTGTCTAATTCAAAGGAACACTATTGAAAAGTAGTGTCCCTTTTGCCCTTAAATAATTGGGCAGAGGTTGCTGACAGCCTCTGCCCAATTATTTTTTTATTTTGCCCAGTTTTACTCACCTTTTGTCCTACGCCGGGTGCAGCACCTGCTCTTCGGCTCAGGGACTCCTGCACGTTCCTGAAGCTTTTCCATGAAGTTTCCGCTTCCTCCTCTACTTTTGTAGTGTAGGAAACACAAATTGCACACTGCTACAAGACTTGCAAACTTTATGCACACAAGTCCCATACCAACAGTGCAGAATGATGGATCAAAGCTGTGCGCAGGCGCAGTTGTGATCCATCGCAGCCTGTCTGAGACTGGTCGCTAATGAGACTGGTCCCAGTGAAAGTGACGTCAACATGTCCCTCTGTGCCGACGTCACTAGTAACTGAGTAGTAATTGGCAGCCAGGAAATTCTAATTACTGGCTACTGGTGAAGCTGGGTGGAGAAAACTGGGGGGGGGGGGTACTTCTCATATCCCGACCATTTAAAAAATATAAAGTGGTCAGGATGTCTAGAGTGTCCCTTTAACAAATACACTCACCTGATACCATACATACTGTTAACACAACCTGTGATTAAAAGCAATTCAAGCTGCCTCAACTAAATTACTTAAAAAAGCCACAAAACAAGCAGACAGGCATGATTATTATTTTTTTAATTTTTTCGTTTTTAGAAGAGGAGTCTCTTACTGTGCTGCTCCTGCTATCAATCAGCTGGGCCCAGCATCCTGCATGTGTAGGGGAGCTGTGATACGCTTCCTTTATGCCTGTGCTCAGATCCCACAAGCTGTGTAGGTGAGGATGCGCTGACCTGGAACCATGAGGAATGCAGGCAGAGGGCTCTGCTCATAACTCTATGCAGAGCATGACCGCTCTGTGTCCGGCAAACAAGATTAACCCCATTACGCCTGATGGCTGAAGAGGGAAGCAGCTGTGACCCGTGTTCTTATCTCCCTTACACTCTCTCTGCCGCCGGGTGTGGGGAGTGGAGGCAGCAGCGGTTCTAGCCAGGCTGAGGTAATGCTGTGAGCTGTGCGAGGGGGCTGCATGTGATGCACGCAGGCGCAGTAGCACACGGACTCCTGACTGACCACCAGGCAACTTTCTCACGTGACCTGCACGCAGCTGCCCATACGTCAGCTCTTGAAATCCCGCGAGATGCTCGCACAGCGGCGGCAGCTGGAGGAAGGAGGAGAAACACGCTCCGTTTCCTCCACTCACTCATTCGGGCTGCTGGCGTGTGATGTGTGGGTCACCAGAAAGAAAAGCCCTGGATATCCACAGTTTACGGGGGCCCAAGTGGCAGCTGCTTTGGGCCCCTCAACAATGACTGGGCCCGGGGCAGCTGACCCTTTTGCCCCGCGTTAAAGACGGCCCTGTATACAGTAGCGCAGTACAAGTGCCTAAACATTGCTGACCCGGTTTTGTTATAGCTGCTGATGTAACTGAATAGATCGGGGATCTCTTCTGCATTACCAAAACCTCCACCACTGCACTCTTCCACAATACCACAGAGGGGTTACTTACGGTGTGAAGGCACTTGCTGCCACCAAAGGCACAATATTTGGGTGCACTGACGCCTGTACCATATTCATATCATTTTAATATTGGACCAACCCTGCACTCTTCCACAATACCACTGTCACGGTTTTCGGCGGGGGATCTGGAGCCCAGGTGCAGAGGCGGGAGAACAATCTCAGGATCGCAGTACAAAAGGAGTTTCCAATAATCGTAGTCGTGGTCAGAAGGGTGGTCAGGGTCAGGCGGCGAAACAGGGGAGGTCGAAGGATAAGCCAAGAACTAGTACACAGGTAGAACATGAATAAGCTTCTCAATTAGTAACCACTGGGAGTGATACAATGCTGAAGCGAGGACTGAGTGTGACAGGAGGACTTATATACGTGGTAAGGTTTGTTTAGCCCCTCCTAGAGATGTCTGTTCTCCAATTAGCTCATCCTGATGGGAGAGCCAATCAGAGCCCGAGTGCGTCTTGGTGCTGTTCCCCATCAGGTCCACCCAGGTTTGGGGTTCCTCCCCTTGGGCCTGCTCCACCAATCCGGGCCTCTGTATCCACCCCTGTGACGTCAGACGCCGGGAGCCGCCATGCCCCACGTGGAGACAGCGGGACCGCGGCGCTGACTCCGTCAGTGCGGGCATGGAGAGGGCCGCTATGGACTGGGCAGGGCCCCGGGATGTCCCCAGCCCCTGAGCTACACGCCGGGGTCGCCGGCGAGATGGACCGCCAGAGCCAGCCCCTCGCGAGGGGCGAGCCCCCGGTTGTTGCCGCATCGCCGGACAGCGCGACAGCCGGCGAGATGGACCGCCAGAGCCAGCGCCTGCGAGAGGTGAGCCCCCTGGTCGGTGCCGCATCGCCGGGCGCCATGACAACCACAGAGGGGTTACGGTGTGAAGGCACTTGCTGCCACCAAAGGCACAATATCTGGGTGCACTGCCACTGATGCCTATATTACCAGATTCATATCATTTTATTATTGGACCGCAGTGTCCAACCGTGCACTATTCCACAATACCACAGAGGGGTTACGGTGTGACGGCACTGTTGCCGACACTAAAGGCCCAATTTCAAAGCACCTATTGTTACTTTCATCCAAAGCCTGCATAAATTTCACAATAATGTAGCCAAAAATATCACTAAACTTGTTCTGCGTGTCCTAAAATGTCTCCTCTTTTCATACAGACTGCTGCCCCAAGCAGTTGTTTATGAATAGATTAAAGGAAAACCGTTTACCGCCATTAAAAAGAAACAAAGTAGCAAAACAAGAGGACATAGTCTTAGATTAGAGGGGCAAAGGTTTAACAGTAACATCAGAAAGCATTATTTTACTGAGAGGGTGTCAGGTACCGGTTTTCCAGAGGAACCAATTGTGCAGAAGTAGCAGCCCTTTCAGTACAGCTATTGGCAAAAAGGGCTGAATGGCATACACAGACCTCTCTTGCTCAGTAGGAGTGATGTTTAGACAGAGAACTCTTGGAACATTTCTTAGCACAACCACGATTTAATATCTTTATATATAGCAATAATCAGTGTCTCAGCAAGGTCAGTTCAGAAGTAAAGGATCATAAAGGCAGGCGGCAATCAGGCGTAATCAATAACAGGCAAAGGTCGGCAACAGGTATCAATATCAGAATATACTTGCTAGTAGATTTTCCAGGAGACAAGGATCAACAGCTTGGTGTAGGTAGTACTTCAGCAAGATAGAAATTTAGCAAGTATTCAATGGAACAGGTAACAGGTGAGGCTTCAGGCAAGGATTCCACAGGTAAGAGGTTTCAGGTAAGGATTTCACAGGTAGGCTCAGGTTGTAAACCGCAATAAACGACCAATGACTTACTTAGCTTGTAGATTTTTTATAGTCGGGTATAACGAGTTGATTGGATCCAGCCGGCGTGCATCAGCGTGTCCAGACTTCCGGGTTGAGTTGCAGCTGTAATGGCTATATGGGAGGATGCCTGCTCGCGCGCGTGCGCTTTTCATTCAGACCTTAGTCATTGAAGGAGAAGGACCAGAATTATAATGTCTCCTCAGCATGGACAGATCTTGGGGCCCAGGAATTACCAGGAGCCCAGTCGGCCACAGGAAGAGCCGCTGAGGCCAGGAGAGGTACGTGACAGAGGGTGGTGGATACATGGAACAGTCTTCCAGTTGAAGTGGTAGAGGCCAAAACAGTAATTGAATTTAAGCAAGCATGGGATAGGCATAAGGCTATCCTAAACAAAAAGATAAATCCAGGTAAAGTATCCATGTAATTGGGCAGACTAGATGGGCCGAAAGGTTCTTATCTGCCGACATTTTTCTATGTTTCTATGAAATGTCATTTTTTTTGTTTTTAAATGTTTCTATACATCCTACAAGTCCGCCACTTCACGGGCAGGTTATGGGGACCTCCTAGGCACGATATTTGAAGGAATTTTTCGTTTTTATTTTTAACCCTTATTTCATGGAAAACTCACTGTTCTTTTAAAAATGATATTTTTTTTTTACTTTTTTTCCTTGTTTCCTGTCCCCCAGGGCACTACCCAGACCCCCATACACCTTTTATGGCAAATATCTTGCATATATGCCCTCTTGGAGGGCACTCTAAAATTCGAACTTTCGAGTCCCATTGACTTGCAATGAGTTCGAACTCGAACTTTTGAAATTGTTCGAGTTTGAATGCGAACCGAACACTGGGGTGTTCGGCTCATCCCTAGTGTTAACATGGGGCCCTGCTGAAAGGAGCTGACCAAGCCTTTTGGGGGGCCCTACAATCAGGTCCTGTGGGCCATGCTTGAGTAAATTTGATATAACTGTTGTTCCAGAGTAGTGATGAGCCGAACACCCCCTGTGTTCGGTTCGTATTCGAACAGCTAAACGGCCGAAATGTTCAAATATGAACTCGAACACAATGTAAACCAATGGGGGCCGAACACGCAAAATGTGTTCGCAGTTCTCCTAAATGTAGTGGCGGCTGCCGGTACATTTAGGAGACCTGTGGCTGCGGCCCCCAGCCCCTGTAACTCACCTGTCCTGCAGCTGTCCCGGCCTCCTGTTCCCCGGTCCATCAGCTCCTCCGGTCCGTCTGGCCGCAGCTCCTCTCTGCCCCACGTCTTCATGCTGAATGATCCGATTTGGCAAAGTCCTGCGCCTGACCTGGACTTTGCCCAATCAGGGCTCTAATTCAATATTGAGCCCTGATTGGGCAAAGTCCAGGTCAGGTGCAGGACTTTGCCCAATCAGAGCTCAGCATGAAGATGAGCTTTAACCAAGCTCTGATTGGTTAAAGTCGGTGCAAGACTTTAACCAATCAGAGCCTGGTTAAAGCTCTGCCCCATGCCTCATCTTCATGCTGAGCTCTGATTGGGCAAAATCCTGCACCTGACTGGAGAACTGAAAATTCTAGGTCAAACTAGGCAAACCAGAAAAATTCTCCAATTTATCTCTATATCCAAATTGGCTATTTGGTTTAGATTGTTCTCTTCTGCTGCCAATTCTCCTGAGTGGCACCTTTTAGTGATTAGACCTGTTAACCTTATAAAAACTAATTTCAATAACATAAGAGCATATTTCCAAACCAGTAAATGGGAAGAAATATTTCTGAAAAATACACAGAAGATAAATGCTATATACAGTACTTAAACTGACTGTAAAATTATGTTTCTAAACATGTACCACTAGGAAGTAAATCTAGAAGAAACAAACTAATCTGGCTAAATAGAAAGGTTAGCAATGGAACGTGAAAAAATAAAAAGACCTTTAACCCCTTAGTGACCGGGCGGTTTTACACAAATCCGTCCTTTAGTGACCGCTGCTGTTTTTACGTTTCTGCGCTGTTATTGTTTCTGTCAAATTTTTCTCTTACTCGTTTATTCAACCCACACATATTATACACCGTTTTTACCGCCATTAAATGGACTTTCTAAAAATACCATTATTTCATCATGTCGAATAGTTTACTATAAAAAAATATGAAATATGATGACAAAAATGGTAAAAACACACTTTTTCGTAATTTAATCCCCAAAATCTACAACCACCAAAAAAGACCCCGGCTAAATAGTTTCAAAATTTTGTCCCAAGAATAGAGATACCCAATTTTACATGTTTATGGTTTTTAACCCCTTCACTGCTGAGCCAGTTCACCTATGTGCGCTGCGCTCATTCTGACTGTTTTGTGCTAATTATTTTTAGATGACAGGCTAGGGCCTGTTTAACTAAACCCCCCCAGACAAATTTTTAAAAAAAAAAAAAAAATTTAAAG
This sequence comes from Leptobrachium leishanense, assembly GCA_009667805.1. Taxonomy (NCBI): domain Eukaryota; kingdom Metazoa; phylum Chordata; class Amphibia; order Anura; family Megophryidae; genus Leptobrachium; species Leptobrachium leishanense. The sequence goes on along the minus strand of CM019064.1, from coordinate 330,466,593 downwards.
TATTTTTTTTATTATTTTTTTTAATTTTATTTTTAAACCAAACCTGGTCATGTTTGATATCATTGCAAAGGCCTGATCAGCCATCTAGCTGCCACGGATCGGGAGATAAGAGGATCCAAAGGATCCCACTATCTCCACATGGCAGCTAGACGGTTAACTGGCCCACTGACATCCTCACACATTGTCAGTGGGTGGGGAGGTTTTCAGTGGGTAGGGGGGACCTGGAGGATTGGCTGACATCCAAGATGTCAGCCCCCTCCAGGTTTGAATCACGTTTTGGCGCCGATTAGTGCCGAATCACGATCCGGCAGCAAAAACGTTACTGCTATACGCGCTGAAAAGGAGAGACTCTCCCCTTTCCAGCGGTGCAAAAAGCAACACTGCAGGTTGCATGGTTGGTGAGATAGAGGGCTCCAAAGGAGCCCCCCTCCCCTTCCTGAATTTCCTCTACCGGCACCTGCCGATGACACACGCAGCATGATGATGTCATTGGATCCGCCGGCCCCCAGGAAATGGCGAGACAAGCTTCCAGCTTGCCGTAAATGCCGAGGGAATGAGCAGGGAGGTGAGTATCGGCGGGAGGGAGGTTAGAAGCCCGCTGACATACTATGTACGTCCGCGGGTCTAAGGAATACCCGTGGGCAGGACGTACATAGTACATCAGCGGTCATTAAGGGGGTAAGAAATACAGTTAGATATGTCAGCCATATCATACCTGATATACCAAGATGCTAATAAATCCTAAAAGGGTCATTTGACTTGTTAAATTACACCACTAATAAATGCTCACCAGAAAAAGACAAACCCCAAACCATGTCTTAATACATTAATGCAAAGAACTTTAAGAATGAAAGTATTTAACCCATTACATTTGAAAGAAAATAAATCATTTCAAATAATGTTAAAAAGGTAAGAAGAGTCAACAGAAGCTGAATGGCAAGTTAGCACTACAACGTTTCTTGTGTCAGCCAGTAACTTGATTGTAGAAAAGCGAGTACTTAAACAAGCAATTAAAATTCAAGTAGACAAAGCCCTGGGTCCAGTATCAGAGGGATTCGCCCTCAGGTACTCATGGAACTTACAGGTCTGTTCACTAAAAGCTGAAGTCTGGAGAATTGGCAAGAAAAGAGAACAGACTAGAGAGACCAAATAGCCGATTTGAAAAGTGAGATAAATGTGAGAATTTCTCTGTTTTGGCTACCTTGACCTAGAATTTTCACTTTTGCTCTTTCTCCTGACTTCACACTTAATGAATAGACCTGTTAGCCAGACATTTAATAGTCAAAGATTATTTCCAGTCATAACAAAAAATTGCTTTAAGCAGATGTGGTCCCATTTTTTTTAAAAAAAATGATTCTGAAACTGAACTTGACATCAATAGGCCTGTAATCTACCATATATTGGTGGGGAAATAGTTTCAAAGTTTATCAATAAACTCACACGCAGAAATACCTTTCAAATAGTAATCTAATCAGTGGGAGTCAACATTGTTTTGTGAAAAATCGATCATGTCATACCAATTTAATTGAATTCTATGAAGTTGTGACTCAAAGTATAGATCAAGGTGTTACACAATGAGCTCTATTTAGAGTTTGCTAACGTATTTGACATTGTCCAACTCGAACAGCTGCAGCACTATCTAAAATAGAATGGATTAATCAAACATACCTCTGGCATTGAAAATTGGATGCAAGTGGTAGGTTTGTTATCTCAGGGTTCTGCGGTGGGTCAAATTTTTTTAACATTCATTATTGATAGTCATACACTTGTGCTTGTCCCCCCTGATGTTTTAGAAATACATCTCTCATGATGCTCAGCTACTCATTTAGCTCTGCTGAATCTCATGTAAAATATAGTTCTGAATCATCTAGAAGAACAAGGTTGCTCACCCAAGCTCTAGTGAGTATTAAGGTCCGGGGTGGCAGTCAATGAGAAGCAAAAATTGTTGACAGTATAGTTTGTAATAGTGTACAGTGTCAGACATCAGCTGCAAAAGCCAATGAATACTTGTCAAGCATAAAAGGAGGTACTGGATCACATGATGAAAAAATATATACCTCTTCTCAAAGCAAAGGTAAAAAGTAGTTCTTGAATATGCGATGCAGTTTTGAGCACCAATATAGGAGAAAGACTTTATGGGGTGGAAGAAAGTGCAATTGTACAAAAAAGGAATGTAAACTTTTAAGAGAGACTAAAATATTTCACTTGTGTTGCCACCGGTTCAAGTTGGCAAACATGTAATTGCTTTGTGTTTGTGCATAAAAGCAATTCACCAAGAAACATGTTTATGGTAAGGGCAAGAGATACGTATATCTTTAGCAATTAGGACTATACTTTTCTTGTAAGAAAAGCAAAAGTGATGTTATTAGATCTGTTGAGAATCATTCTTTTTTTTTTCTTGAAATATAAAATGTCAGGAATTGTGTGAGTCACAAAATATCTTCCACTCCATACCTGGTATATTAGCAGTCATTGCTATGTTACTGCTATTTTGATCTCTAATATTCAATATTTCAGAGACAATGTATTGCTGAAAAACCTGAATAAAGAATTTATAAACATATAAAGCAACTTTTAAAACTGGAAAAGTCACCCAAAATTAAGCTCTCAACCTCTAATATGATTTAATATTACATTTATTCTACTATATTTAACCAACTTTTTTTTTCTAACGTTATCTATCAACGACCACATCTTAAACATTTTAGAGATAATCTTTTCATCTAAACATATAGTATGACACCCAAATCTACCTTTCCTCTCCCGGTCTCTCTCCTCCAGTGTTGGACAGTGTTACAGCCTGCCTCTCTGCTGTCTCCGACTGGATGACTTCATGTTTCCTAAAGCACAACATCTCGAAAACTGAACTTCTTATCTTCCCTCCCTCTAAGACCTCCATTCCTGCACCAGGAATGGTGCCACCATTACTTCAACCTCTCAGGCTCGTTGCCTCGGGGTTCTCTTGGACTCCAATCTTTCCCTCACTCCTCACAATCAGTGTCTATCCAAACCTTGCTATTTCCACTTAAAAAACATTGCACACATCCGTCCCTTTCTTAATCCAGACTCTACTAAAATGCTCTTTCAAGCTCTTATCATCTCACGCCTTGACTACTGCAACCTCCTTCTTTCTAGTCTGAAGAGATCCCAGATTCTCCCTCTGCAGTCTGTAATGCATGCCTGTGCCCGACTCATCCACCTCACCTCCCGCACCTCTTACACCTTCGCCCCTCTGTGAATCTCTACATTGGCGCAATATTTCCTTTAGAATCCATTTCAAAATATTGCTCACATAAGAAGCTCTCCATAACCGTGCCCCTGCCTACATCTCCTCTCTTATTAGCAGGTATGTCCTGCCCCAACCACTATGCTCTGCCAATGATCTGATGCTATCTGTTCCTCGCACCGCACCCCCAACTCTTGCCTTCAGGACTTCTCCTAATCTGCCCCCTTTCTATGGAACGCCCTCCCCGCAACATTAGACTCTTCCGTCACACCAGTTCTGTAAGAAGTCTCAGAAAACACATTAGAGAAGCCTTTTGGCTCACTCCATGATCTCCCCACTGTAATTCTAATGGGTCAACCCTCTCCTCTTAGATTGTGAGCTCTCGAACAGGGTCCTCCCGCCTTCTGTTCCGTTTGTATCATGTATGTATATTTGTTATTCAGTCTCTCCCATTGTACAGCGTAAGGAATCCCATTGTAAGGAATTTGATGGCGCTTTATAAATACTTGTAACTGTAACTGTATGTTCTTTTTCATAATGGTCTATCCTTGATGTCAGACTTTCCACAAATATTAATTGTACATGCCCAAAATAAATTAATGCATTGCTGAAAATAGCTGCAAACATCAATTTTAACGTGATTTTTCTGTGGATTTGTATGTAATAATGTGCAATGTAATTATTTAAATCATATGAATAATACAGTGGAAATAATTCAGCTATTAATAGTTTTACTGCTCATGGTATGATGCAGAGTCTGTCATTTAAATTGTAATTTCTTTAGGGACTTTTAATTTTTAATAAATAGAAAGGAAGGTGAAATGCAGTTTAGGCCAGCTCAAACTCATGTCCATTGTCATACTCTAGCAGTCCCATCTAGCAGACAATCAAACATCAAGTGTACTTATTTGCCACAAATATAAATAAGTGTTTGGGTATATATGTATGTATATACACCCAGAGAGTGTGTTTAGGGGCAGAGTGATAAACCACAGTTTATTTAGCGGGCAGATGGAGAATGCCCTTTTCCCCTATAGGGTTAATTCACATCTGAGGCCTGCTTAATGCCCTGCCTTTTATAGGTATGGTGGTTCCCTCTGATAGGGTAGTCTTTTTGCTGGTTGCAACAGGGAAGGATGCTAAATCCTGAAGCTAATAAAGGAAAGTACGTTTTATTTTGTTTTGCTTATTGGTAAACGGCTTAGCCGCCAAATGTTCTAGTGAGGGGAAACATGTTTAGTTAGGTTCCACATAAGGAGCAGGCTTTTGGTTTATATTTTCTTATTTATAGAGCACTCTGCATGTACCGTGGCTGCCCAATAAAGAAACGCTTGAAGCACTGATACGGGTGTCCATTGGCTATGGCTAGGGTCAGACGAACGCATTTTCACGTTGTCTGTGAAAAAGTGCGTTCGAACGAATGGACGCATTTTTTCACGGAGTACGCGATAGCGGTCATACGATGCGCATTTGCATCCGTGATTTTGTACAGATCATCAATAAAACACTTTGTGCATCTGAACGTTATGTTGGCTGGACATTAGCAGCGTCTGACATCTCCAAATCACACACACACGCCGCTAGCGGACGCAGCGCACTCTGTACAACCGTACTAGAGGTTTTACGTTCTCGACAAAATGCGTTCGTTTGCCACTTGCGTTGCGCAGCCGGACTTTTGTGCGACCGTACTTCGTATATTGGCCGTCATTGCCTGGCACTTGCTGCTACTACGGCCGTGATTAAGTGCGCCTGCACGCACGTTCGCAATGCCTCAGTCTGACCCTAGCCTAAATCACAATATATACACACACACACATTTCATAGCTTGAGAAACACCCATTTATAGACCAAAATTTGCTATTGGTGTAAAGAAATAAATGCACTTTTTATGGTCTTTACAAACTTTTATCTACTGTATTAAAAAAAAACTTTCTAAGAGTTACATATATAATTCTTTAGAATAGAATATAATAGCTCACTAGAAAGTTTGTTAGAGGTACTTTATTGTTATGGCAGAATCAATCTTGATTTTGTACAAAGGATACACATGGCAGAACATCATTACGTCTTTAAATTAATGTTTTTTCTGCTGTTAATATTACTGAGTGTAAGAAAAGGGGCTGCTGGGAGCTGATGAATTGGGTGCTGTGATTGAAGATGAGCTGTTTTCGAGCAAATAAACAAACCCAACTATTTAGCATGAATTTATAAATTAGGAGAAGTAGTCTAATGAGGTTTAAAAAGGCAGTCTAATTATTTTATAAATTAACTTGTAAAACTAACACAGAGAATGTCATTTTGTATATACTATTGTATTTCCTTCTCTGGTCAATCAGCTGCTGAGTATGACAAGCACAATTTGACACATGACAACAAACTTTATTAGTCGTATTTGATCTGACATTTTGGCCAGCTCTTCCATATGGAATTTTGAATTTCAAACCTATTTATTGAAAACCTTTTATGTATTTTGAATATTAATCATAACATAAATAAAGTATAGCTATTGCACTGATCATAAAGGTAGTGTCATATCTTATAGGCTTTAGGAAATAAATCACTATGTCCAACTCTACTTCGACACTGAGTGCATCAGCATCCCCCAGGAGTGTTTAACGCCCAAAGTGACACAGATGGACACCAGTACGCTGGCATTCACTGACTGGATGAGAGAGAGAGAGAACTGTAGAACCACTTGTATGATGGTTCCCCTGCATGGTTCTCCTGCTGTCTTCTGTCACTCAATTCCCAAGACAATGATCTGACATTTTGCGCAGACCTCTATGCCAAAGAAATGATTGAATGTTATGGAAAAACACTTTTGTTTTTACCTCTTAAAAGGAAGCTTATACTTTTGCTAGCACGAGATTTGAAAGGTTCATTCAGATTTCATAGTAACGTTGTTTGCCTGAGTACAAGCAAAACTGGCAAGATTATTGTAAAAACTATTAAGGTCCTAAAAAGATTTTTCTAAGCCTATTATATGCAAACAATGTATACAGTAATTCATACCTTCATGCGTAATGAACACACATTTTACCCATGATGTCACCAACACAGTAACCATGTACATGGAATGACTTGTTTCTACAAGTTTTACATTATTATTCTGAGATCTAAAAGGAATTCAAATGAGTAAGTCACTGATCCTAAAATAAAATGAAACAAAATCGAAATGTCAAATATAGTCTCTGTCTGACTCAGCTAAATTATAAGTTAGAACAATGACAGGCCGGCCAGGCTTCAGGGAACGTAAATTACATGCAGAGAGAAGACCAAGTAGTCTGTAAATACTCACTAATAATAGTCTTAATCTTTTGTCGCTTTCACTGATCTGTGTATTATAAATTAGCATAAAAGCACAGACTATATTAAACCTATAACTCTGTAATGGTAGAAGTGTTGTTCCATTAACTATAATGCAAAAAAAAAAAATACTGGAGTACCAGCCTCAATAAAGTGGCTACAGACCTTTAGTTAGTTGCTTAAGGGACATACTCCATTATTGAACCCTGTATCATGAATAAATTAACATCAACTACCATATGGTAGTACAAACGCCAATGTCCCAAGCTACTGAATGCGGTAAAATATAACTTTTATTATATAAACATCATAAAATCGTTTGAAAATGAAGAAAAAATAAATGATAAAGATATACAGTTCAGAATATTTTGATCTCATCAACGCCAGGGATTATGGTACAATCAATTAACGAGCCGAATTTCCTTATATCATATGTAATCAAGGAGCACCCCCCCCCCCACACTTTGTTATTTTAACTGTGATTCACCTCAAAAGTACAAGTGCTAATATATCATTTGTTATAATTTTCCTGGCTAGAAATCATTCTTAGTAATGAATGGAAATGATAAATAGATAAAAATAGAGTTCAAAGAATTTATGGCCCAATCGCCATATAGAATTCAGAAATATATATGGCCTAATAGCCACCAGGGATGTCTTTGTTTGATCTATATAGTCACTAGCAAGCCATACCGATCCAATATCAGCCAACAATAGATTTTGTATCACATTCAAATATGGAGCGCCCCCCACAGTGTGCTGATTGACAACAGATCAAGGGCTAGCTAGTGAACAATGTTTGTTACAATTTGTCCCTGGCTACAAAGCACTCGACACGCATTTTGCTGTCTAGCTCTTCAGGAGTGCTCCATTAAATATAGATTCTCCCCCTTCCAATAGATTCTCAGCCCTTCCTCATACCTAATCTACTTTAGCCAACACTCTCGGTCAACCACCTCAGTGTCTGTGATTGGGATTCTGTTAAAAGGATACACCATGTATAAAAGGGAAAGGGGGAGCAGAGCCCTCCTGACTCCCTCTGCACTTCCTCTAGTTTATTTTTAAACTCAACTTTATTCCAATGTCAATTTCCCTTAGTACTCGTCTGGATGTCTGAAGCATGTCACAAGACCGCAAGGAAGCAACCAATCCAATGATTGTCTCCTTGCTGTGCACATTGAGTGTCATTGGTGCTAGCTAAGTAGATCCACAATTGGGGGTGAAATGTACTCCTAACAGGTTTTCAATAAAAAGATGCCACATAGGTGGGTGCTCATGAGACCCTGAGCTTGCCCAGGCTCCCAAATGGAAAAAGGTCCAGGAACTCCACTTGACTGTAAATAGCATGGGTTTATTGGGGAAACTACAATGTTTAGCAAGCTTGAGAAAGGCCAGCTTATGGATGAAGAATCACGGTTTCTCCAATAACACACGGTATTTACAGCCAAGCCAAGTGGAGAGCCTAGATCTTCTTCCTTTCCCGTATTGGTGCTAGCTAGGTTCTCGTAGGTCCAAAACTCCTGACACTTGAGCTTAGGTTCTAGGTAGTACTAAGTCCCTGAACTGAAAGAGCTGTATCAGCCCTCTGAGACCCACACTGGGAGGGGGAGAGGGACAAAGACGGAGGGTACTGTGACAGCTAAAATAACAGTGAAGGACTACAGAGCATTAAATGTTCCATTAACCTCAGTGTCTCTCCACCATTTCCCACAATTTGTGATACTCCATTCATGTGTCTGAGATATGCAAATATATACTCAAATTGTATGGAAATTATTTTTCAATATATCCCAACTGCATTTAGTACAAACCATTAATTTATGCAGACCTAGCTTTTCATTTTAAATTATTGATTCCGCTTCATACATTTACAAAGAAATATTCCCATCTTTTCAACATCTGAATTTAAAGCAGAATTAGAAGCATATTCTAAAGAGTTATTTGAATAACTGAAGGCAAACAAACCATAAACAAATGGTAGATTTGACCATGAATACCAATTTAGACAAGAAAACAGTGACAGATGCTTAACAAGGCAATAAGGAGTTTGCCGCTAAATAATTTTATCTACCTGCTCGACACAGACACTAGCGATGTATCAGTTTACAGTTTTTTTGGAATATAAATGTATTATAATTTCAAGGTTGTTCCTCTGTTGAACCAGAAAGCTCTGCTTATTTTCTATGCAGCTGCGTTGCGTTTAAAAGAACCATAGTGAAATTACATTTATTTTGAATCCAATTTTAAGCCCTCATGCTTATTTATCTAATTTCCACAGTTTGAGAACCTTTTGTCTAAATAACAGCGCGGTGGTGCTTGTGCATCTTTGTAAATATAGACAGAGATTTATCTACCTCAAACACAGAATATCACCTGCTCAACTCCCATCAGTCTCAGGGGGAGTTACGCAACCCTAAAAGTCAGCCCAAAAACTTGCACAAGAATAAAATATTTTTTGTCACTGTTGTTCAAAATCCAGTAGATCTTACAAAAGGAGATTTGTAGTTCACTTAGAATGGCCATTAAAAGTATAAGCACATTCACCAAATCAAGGCAAACCGCTTTAGTAAAAAAATAAATGTGAAAAATACAAAAAAAACAATAGCGCAAGTGTGGCAAAACATCAGAAAACAAAACACAAGAAGTGCCGAATAGGGAGACTAGGTCTCAATAAATTCCAATACAAAGTGCCAGTAACTTATTTTTATATTGTAATGTGCAACTTAAAGTGCTAAAATAAATATATAAATTAATATCAGAAATAATAAAGTGTACTGTGATACAGTTCCTTGCAAGTGGGTCAGCACCCCAATGGACATCACAAGGTTTCTGGTCTATTGCAAAACCGAAACTTAATTTGGTGGGATTTATGAGCTCCCATCCCAGGTACTCCCAATTAGGAGCCAATTAAACATCGTGGCCACGATGAGCTATCAAATGCCTGGGTGAGTGCTAGTAAAAGTGCTACAAAGAAAGACAAGGGCCCTATTCTAAAATTAGACGGTAAGTAAAAAAAGATCTTTCTTTTTGGGAACCTACCAAGAACAGTACTTAATTAGCACATAGCCCTGACCTAAAGTACAGTGCAAACTGATATTTGCAGTGTCTCTCAGTGCTGCCACGAGTATCAGTTTCTGGAGTCCATAAGACTCCATCAAGGGTTGCGAGTCACGAATGCAAACTCTGCGTCAGTTTGCTCTCGCTATATCGTGCAGCAACACTGAGGAATCATGGAAGGAGACTAGGAACTATTTGTTCCCATTCTCACTCTGCTCCCAGCGTGAAGAAGCAAATTGCCCCGCTTTATGCACTGTGAATATGGGGTTATTAGAGGGGGTTAAGACAATGTGGTACATGGTTTTGCTAAAACAGAATTACGTAACACCAGCTTTTATGAAATGGTTTTTCATCATGAAATATCGTCTCCCAAGTGGAAGTGCAAGCTACTTTGGAAAGCCTGTGCTTCCACAAGGAGTGCAAAATTAACATCTCCTATACAAAGTATAGGAGACGTTACTTTTCAGTAATCGAGCGCAAGGAGGCACAACACTTGAGGCGAAAGCCCAGCTTGCACCAAGAGTGGAATAGGAGTCCAGGCGGGCGATTAGATAACCTCGAGATGTTATGTGTAAGAAGAAGGTATCTTATCACCAACCTTAGAATAGGGCCCAAAATGTTTCCTGCTCAGCTCCCATCAGTCTAAGGAGGAGCTATGCAACACCAGCAGTGAGCCCAAAAACACTCACAAGAAAAAACCACTGTTGTCACGGGTGACAAAATCCAGGAGAGCCTACAAAATTTGATTTTAGTTCACTTGGAATGGCCGTTACAGGAGAAAACTTTGTCACCTTTATTTTTGACTCTCTCAGTAGATTTGCCTCATCGTGACGAGTGAGCTTAGACATTCAATGACCATTCCAAGTGGACTACAAATCTCATTTTGTAGACTCTACTGGATTTTGAGCACCTGTGACAAGAATGTGTTTTTTTGTGCAAAAGATTTATTTAATGTCATATATGGTAGAGATGTTACAACTACTAAAGTCATATTAAAGGGACACCATCACAAAAAAGTTCCTAATTTGTTTATTTATCTTGCTGACATCTTACAAGTACTTCGTTTTTTACATGTATGTTTAGTTAAGAACATTTTTACTATATATGTGTCACTGTGAGTAGAAATACAGCCTTACTACTTTAGATTGGTTTTGCCCGACAAACAGTGGAAATACAGGACTTCAAGTGTGTGGAATTGTGTAGAAATTACACAAATGATTAGACATGAGCATTTGCAAAGGGAATTAATGAAGATGGCAGAATACCTTATTAATGGGAATGAAATATTCTGTTATAGGCACATTCTACAGTGCAGTGTGAGCAATTTATTTATTTGCAAAGTATTTTACCAGGAAGGATACATTGAGATTTCTCTCATTTTCAAGTATGTCCTGTGTTCAAGAACATTGAAATTTTACAGTTGTTACAGAAATACAAAGTAATAAAGTGCAGTTTTATTCTGCAGTAAGAAGTCTCATTATAAATAGATTTTTAGGATCTTTTGGGCATTTTTCGGGATTATTTTGGCAAAAACAAATTCCGCTTATTTTAATAGCGGATTTTCTTTTTTCTGTAACAGACCTTTTTATTATTATTCATAGGACCTTATAGGTAAATTCCAGACATTTCCGTTCAGTAGTTTTTTTGCAAACAGCATTTCAATTTTGACACTTTAAGGCTAGGGTCAGACGAACGCATTTTTCGCGTCGACCGTGGAAAAGTGCGGTCGAACGAACGGACATATTTTTTCACGGAATACGCGGTAGCGGTCATACGATGCGCCTTTTCGTCCGTGATTTTGTACGGATCATCAATAAAACACTTTTTGTGTCTGGACGTTATGTTGGCCGGACATTAGCAGCGTCTGACGTCTCCCAATCACGCACACACGCCGCTATGCGGCCGCAGCGCACTCTGTACGTCAGTAGTAGCGGTTTGACGTTCTCGAAAAAATGCGTTCGTTTGCCACTTGCGTTGCGCGGACGAACTTTCGTGCGGCCGTACTTCGTGTGTTCCCCGGCATTGGACGTCATTTGCTGCTAGCACGGCCGTGATTTTGTGCGGCAAACGCACGTTAAGCTGCGTTCGTCTGACCCTAGCCTTAATCGTATTTCTTTTCTTTTACCCATCAGGCGGCTTGTCGTCTTTTTTTGCGGCTGGTCCACGCTGTGTTCGGCGGCTGAGTTTGTCAGGTTGGCGGCAGTAGGCCATGGGTTTGCGGCGGCCGGTGGGTTGGCGTTTGCATTCGGCGGCCGATTCCCTGCACTTCGGGGACCCTGCGGTAAATGGGGAATTCACCACAGGGTGGGGAAATTTGATTTCCCGAAGTGCAGGAAATGACAGAGCACCAAAATGTCAGCAACATTTCGGTACTCTGTATGTGTAGGATAATAGCCTCTGTTCACACCTTAGGTCATTATTGAAATTCCTTATTTATTTCTATACCCACCAACACACTATAGATGTCACAAAGCACATGGCAATAACCCTATCATAAGGGGAAGCAATTAATGCACCAGGACATTGTTTTGTAGATATCCTTGATATATCACTGGTTTTCGAGTTCAGTTAAAAAAAATATCTTGAATAATGAGGTGTATCCACTAAATTATTCTTTAGACTGTCTTAGAGCAACATCTGAAACCTTTTATCTGTACAAAGTATGGGAATGTCATTGTTATTCTTCCTTAATAGCCAATTACAGTTAAATAAATACAAATTACTCTGACATGAATTTAAAAATCTCGTATAATTGGTGTTAGATGAGCACCTTGTTGCCGGCACATTGAATATGAATCCCATTCCTTCAGGTTGATAATCCAATGAGAATTGGAAATCTTTGACCATATCTAGAAATTGTACTTGCACCATCAATTACTACGACATTTTACTATACTCTCCGTGTATTGTATTCACATTTTTTTTAGCTGTTGCATATCTCATTATACAATAGAGGTACTTTTAAATGGACATATATATGAAATATGGAATGCAATGGATCTAATTTATTTTCAACCTATTTTACTATGCACATGTGTAACTGTATTCATATGCTGGCGTTACCGTTAATACCCCAGAAAGCTGCATTAGTGGACTGAATGTAGCCTAACTATCAGGGTTATTCAAAGAGCTCTGAATTGCTGGCAAAAGGTAACCGAACGCTGAAATTCAGGGTTCGGTTACCTTTCCTGGCCATTCGGCTATTCAGAGAGCAGGCAATTCGCCAAAAGTTGGTGAATTGCCTGCACATACGGTGCCTGTTCGTTGCCTATTCGAGGGCAGTGAATCCCCATAGAGAAGAAATGCTTTGTCTATTCAGAGAACACAAAACAGCAGTGAAAGGTTGCCGAAATGCCCTGCCATTCGGTGGCTTGATTCGACAGGTTTATTCAAGCTATTCCCATAGGCTTCAATTTTAAAAATATTCCTGTTTTAATTCAATATCTAATAAACCTTTTATTATAATATTTTGCAGTAAAAAGTCTCTTTATTTATAGATTTTTTAGGATCTGTTAAGCATTTTTGGGGATTTCTTTGCAAAAAAATACTTCCGATCTTTTTAAAAAAAAATTTATAAACGTTTTTTCTTTTTTCTGTAACAGCCCTTTTTATTATCAATCCTTGGACCTCATATGTAAATTTCAGACATTTTCGCTTATTAGTTTCTTTGCAAACAGCGTTTCACTTTTCAAACATTCAAGCGTACTTTTTTTTTTCACTCCATTCGTCTGCGGTGTCAGCTTTTTCCGGCGGCTGCTCTGCGCTGTGATTGACTCCTGCTCGCGTTTCTCCGGCGTCTCAGGCGGGGTTAATCCAGATCTTTTTGCGGGTTTTGGTGTTCATTTGCCTGGGTTTTGCGGTGAGGGTTGGGCAGGTTTTCGGTGACTTTTCACTGCACTACGACGGCACTACGACTGAATACACCGCAGGGTCACCGAAATGGGATCACCAAATCAAGCTGAATTGAAGAGAACGAAAAGTCACCGAACGTGCGATGACTTTTCGATTCTCTTTGAATAACCCTGTATGAGTAAATTCAATGTCTGCTAATATGGCTAACATCATGAGTTATACACTCTTTTCTGGTCTCAATATCTAGTAGACTGAAGTATATTGTGTATTAGGTTAACTAGATTCAACATCTAAAAAAAAAGTGCAAAGTGCCAAAGGAAAAGTTCAGGGCGTTTGGAGAAAAGCAGAAAAATAAATAAGATTTTGTGTAGTAAGTAAACTGCATAAAGGTTTCGTAACTGAGGTCAAAATTCAGGATTTTTAGAATCCACAATAAGGTACCCAACCATAGAACTTACAAGATATGTGTGAAATGGGTAATTAGTCCTGCACGCACACAGAGACAGGATGATGTCACCCACACAGAGGGTATCAAATCACTCACTATGATGATGCAGCCAACAAATGCGCCAAAGAATATATTCTGGAAGGTCGTTGGAATTTAGGTCAGTAATGTAACCCGTAAACACATAAATCATGTTTTAATTATTATTTATTTGGGAGCATCAGACCCAAACCCACCAAAGATGTGCATGGGTGCCTTTATAATTTGCATCAGCAACAGTTAGGGTCAGATCCTTGCTGAAGTCTTGCAATAACTGCTAGGATCCTATACCAAAACGACAATAGTGACTATGAGGTTTCTTTACGTTTCAACCTATTGGAACCGGAATAGGCTCAGTGGCCATCAAAAAAGTTCATGCCCAGTTCCCATTCCCATAGTCCTGGAAATCCATGACAAAATCAATCGATTGAATAAACTTTTAATGATGCAAAATCCAAGAGTCACAGAGATGGCCATACTGCAGATCTTCTCAGTGGAAGTGATATGCAATTTAAGATTGTGTTAAAGAATGCTAGTAAAGCATGATTTAATGAATATTGAACAATATTGTCCTGCAATGAAGTGCATTCATCATTTTGGAAAAGATGCATCAATACCACACAATGGGCCGTGTTACATAGTTAACGCTAACATTATATAACGTTGGGGGCTTCCAGCCTTTCCGGTGTGCTTGACGGCAGCATGTCTGATGCTGCTCGCTCACCAACGCCCGGTTTAAATTGAAGCAGGCAGGGAGGTGGCTGCATGAGGCGCGGCTTGAGAGGGGGGCGCGGTCTGGTGAAGGTCTTTTAAAAACCAACAGTTCCTTCTAAGCAGTGCCAGATCGTGGTTATCCATACCTGAGCTCCTTGTACCTGAATTCTCTCGTGATTTAACCTGTTATTGACCTCTGCTTGTTTTCTGACTATTCTGCCTTCCATTGCCCTAGACTATTTCCTTGTACTACGCTTCTGCACTGATATCGACCCGGCTATTCCATTTAACTATTCTATACTCTGTATTCCTGATTCTGGCTCGTCTGACTACCCCCCTGTTGCTGACCTGGTTTTGTATTACGACATTGTCTTTGATTAACTATTTCTGTCTAGCTAGTATTACATATACCTGGCCAATTTTTAAGGACCAGACAGTTAGGGATTCCTTTACGGCTACCCTGTTGGTAGTTTTTGGCTCTGTGGAGTGTTGGGCTTTAAGGACTGCGTGGTGGGATCCGGGAACCGTGACACATTAGTGCTCAGCTGTGTGAGTGTTACTGTTAGGTTAAGTGGCTGTAGCGCAGGCCGACCATATTACAATCCAAATGCTAACGGATTAAAAAATATTGGAGCATCAGAGATTGTGCTTTCAGCACAAGCTTACTGTACTTTGTGCTGCCTATGCTTAACATGGGGAGCGCAAAGAGTTAATTAGCGTTAGGATACAAAGTCCTAACGCTAATTACGGCCCGCTGTGGTCAACTCAAAAGTTAACCACAGCTAGGAGCTGGTGCTAATTGATTACGCTTCAGTGGAATCAGTCAACACCAGCTGAAAACCCCCAAAAATCAGATACTCACCTCTTATACTGCAGAGAGAACGGATGCCCGATCCACTGCCTCTGGCTGTCGCAAGCAGAGAGAGACTGCGGGAAAAAAGTCCCCAGTCCCTTCCCCATCACTCCACCGACCTACAGGATCTCGCTCATGTGACCAGCAGTCGAGACCTCAATGGAGTCCTATGGACTCCATGGAGGGGATGCACGCGGCGGCGCTTAGCGCTGCCTTGAGAATCCTGAAGCTTAGCGCCAGGTTATGGTGCAGGCTGCTGGATTAGCACCTGCCCCATAATATCAGGCTAAAACGGGGACGCTAGGGAGAAACCTGCAGGCGCACATTACCCACCTTGGCTTCCCCAATATAGCAGGCAGAATGTAATACTGCCAAATGAGTCTACAAACCAATGTTTTGCTCTCAGTAGTAGCAAAATAATAATTTGACTCATACAAGCAGAAAAGATCACATAAAAAACAAATACACTGTATTTGTAGAACATATGAAATAACTATCATCTACCTAGTTTAAGGCTAGGGTCACACGAACGCAGTGCGAATGTGCGTTTAGGCGCACTTTATTATGGCCATGGTAGCAGCAAATGACGTCCAACGCAGGTCCACACACGAAGTACGGCCGCACAACGCAGGCGGCAAACGAACGCATTTTCACAAGACCGTCGAACCGCTAATACTGACGTACAGAGTGCGCTACGTCCGCATAGCGGCGTGTGTGCGTGATTAGGAGACATCAGACGCTGCTCATGTCCGGCCAACATAACGTCCAGACACCCAAAGTTTCCTGGTTTGGATCCGTAAAAATCACGCCTGGAATTGCGCATCGTATGACCGCTATCGTGTCTTCCGTGAAAAAATGCGCTTTGAGGCATCGACGCACTTTTTGACGGTAGACGTGAAAAATACGTTCGTCTGACCCTAGCCTAAAAGATAATAAAAACTTTGACCAAGCACAAATCATGGTAAAAAAATACCTTGGTGATGTCATGTAAGCTGATATTCTAACTTACAGGAACAATGTTTTGATATTTGTGGACATTTTGCTGAATCCCTTTCACTTAGGGGTTAAATCATCATGGAAATGCCTTGGCAATGGACATACTGTATATTATATCCATTCAGTAAGGCTTTTTGATTTAAATCCCCAAAAATATATTATATAAAATGGACTGGCTATCACATTTAATATTCTGATTCTGTACTGGCTCTTTCATCTTTCGATTCCTTTTTTTCCCTTCTATATTTGATACCCATGGCCTTTTTTCTGAATTCTTTTTAAGATCTAAAATTATGCTGCTTTGGAGAGTGTTATATTAATGTGTGAATCCCTGAACTATTTTAGTAAAAACTGAAAAGTTATATATATATTTATATACACACCCCTTTACACACTATTATTGATGGAATATCAATGTGCTGTATTATTAAAAATGTAATTGTTATTATTTTATTTATTTATGAAGGATTTTACCAGGGAGGATACATTGTTCATGTCATTTTACTGCAAATGCTATATTCACTTTCAAAATGGGTCCATACCCCTTGACTACCAAGCACTTTTAGAGAAAAATTTTTTTAACTTCAAACATTGGATACAAAGTTAACCATTTAACCCTTCACGACCAAGATCGAGATAACACTGGACTTCAAAGGCACCATCAGGTTCCAATATAGAGATATCCCGACCTGCAGCTCTGAAGGACAAAAGTTCATTTGCTTTTGGGTGCAGAAGGTGCCCCTAAAGTTTTAGCCCTGTGGGCATAATGCCCAAGGTGCTAAAATTGTCTAAAATTGGTTAACTAAATATCCTAATAGGACTTTCAACAGCCGATGCAGGGAACCACGAGCTGCAGCTCATAAGGCTGTAGTTTAATTTGGCCAGTAGATGGCACCATCTGCCTAAAAATAGATTATTACAGTAAGAAACAAGGCTAGGGTCAGTCGAACGCATTTTTCGTTTGACGTATGACCGTCAAAAAGTGAGTCCGAACGAATGGATGTATTTTTTCACGGAATACGCGATAGTGGTCGTACGATGCGCAATTACGGCCGTTATTTTTTACGGATCCAAACCAGGAAACTTTGGGTGTCTGGACGTTATGTTGGCCGGACATGAGCAGCATCTGACGTCTCCTAATCACGCACACATGCCGCTATACGGACGCAGCGCACTCTGTACGTCATTACTAGCGGTTTGACGTTCTCGAAAAAATGCGTTCGTTCGCCACTTGGGTTGCACGGCCAAACTGTCGTGCGGCCGTTCTTGGTATGTTGTCCGGTATTGGACGTCATTTGCTGCTAGCACGGGCGTGATTAAGTGCGGCTAAATGCACGTTAATACTGCGTTCGTCTGACCCTAGCCTTTACTGGGAATATTCCCAAATATTTTTTACTGTATAATTAATTAAAATGATTTAAAAAAAAAAAAGCTGTTTCCTGATCATGGTTTTTTGGAAAATCACTTCGTAGTGAAGGGGCTATATATATAGTAAAACTGAAATTTTGCGCGGATTGTTGTTCTAAACCTCTAAAAAGAAAATAATGCAAATTTGTTCATGTTAGGAGTATTGCTGGAATGAAAGATTCTATGCGCTAGATGGCATTCATTATATTACACAATTTTACAAAGGGTCTACATTATGAGCATTCAGGTAGAAATGGCTTTTGTTTCATATATAGTAAATATGATAGAAATTATAAAAATCATCAGATGTCCTGCTTATGGGGATTTGTAGTGATTATAAAGAGATTAATAGCAATTCAGCTTCCAAAGATATCAATATAATAGAAAAATAATATCTGTATGTGGGATAATGCCTGTGTATGGAAATTAGAATAACACCTTGTATCTGTACGTTACAGAGATTTTCAGCAATTACAACTTTTGAATCATTTTCATGTTCATTAGTGAGTGAAAAAACAAAAGCAGAAACACTGGGGAATCAATACAACCAGTGTCTACAATGGGCTTAACCCTAGTAGGCAACAAAATTAGAAAGAGGTAGACACTGGCTACCTATATACAACTTTATTAGACATATACATTATAATCACCAACATATAAAAACATATAAGTGCATTGAATCCTCCATAAAGAGGGTGGACTACCATACTATGGTCTTTCAAAGGAAATGTAAAATCACCAAAGATAAAGCCTCATGTGAGCGGCGAAACGTGTCAAGATGGCATTTAATGTACAGTATATGTCTAATAAAGTTGTATAGAGGTATCTCTTTCTAATTTCATTAGTGAGTGATCCCAGAGCTCTAACTGCATACTGCATTCTCTGTGGTTATTTTAAAGCTGCAGCAACGTTTTTGAACTTTTTGTTACAGTGAGGTCTGGGTCTGCTCTTTCTAGCTTGTTTTACAGCAATTCTCACAATGCCTTTCCGTTCTTTGCAGAGGAAACACTAATCCTGTCTTAAATAATACGCAAATGTGGTTTTCATATGCTAATGTTTGTTTTTCAATATATTACAATGTATATCACTTTGGTAGTGAATGGGTTAATAGCAAAAAAAATCACCTTTTGTGATAAAAAATATGCTGCCCAGCATCAAACACATGAACACAAGAAATTTTGCAGAAAATGTAAACTTTATGCATAACATAGGACTTAGATTACTAAATCGTGATCAAGATTATCAAAAAGCAAGATATATCTGAGCAAATGTCAGGCACAACATATACATAATACTAGTAATAGTATTTGTAGATATTCACTGCAATTTTTATGACAGGAAAGGTGGAAAGATAAGAAGGTTATGTGTATCGTTCATATCAGTTAAAAGCCTATTCCCGCTTAATTAACGTAATTATTTCTTTGTTAATTAAACAAAAACAAGATTAGAATGTCAGTACCGTTGAGATTATATTAGCACTGTTTGTCAACTATTAATTCAGAATAATAAAGCGTGCATTCACATTCTGTTCTATCACACTCTTAAGTGCTACATTATTTTACGTAGTCCCTCTGGCAATGCAATCATTACTTGCAATATCCAAAAAAACTGAGGATGGAGGGACACAGTACCAAAGAAAAGAATGTTTATTATTTAGCTGTTCTGCACAAAATATCTAATGTCATATAATTTAGATACCAACAAAAAAAAGCGTAGAATGTTGACAGTCTTGGAAATATTTGCAAAAGATAAAAAATTTTTGTCCAAAATCTGAAAAAAACAGTGACAATAAATGTAAATACTGAATTTTGTTTTCTATAACTTATAGGTGACATAGTCTGGTCTGCCACTTAACCCTTCCTCAAATGATAGGATATCTCGATCTTTAACCTTTTCTGTTGTGCAGCAGTCATGCCAATACTGGACTAGTTACACTAGCGTTAGCTGCTAGTTGTAAAACCAAGATTGTGAGCGGGGCTGACTGACCCATCGGCATTCGGGCACTGCGATAGTGTGAAATATACCTTTGCAGGTATTGTATTACCGTATTCTGAATTTGGATCTTGCATGATGTCATTTAAGTTACTACTGATTGCGTTATGTTCTCTGTATTATTTTCTATGTTTGACTTGCAATAAAGAGAAATACATTTTTAAAAAAGACAGTGGAATTCACTTCTGCACAAGAAGCACTCTAAACTGTCTTTAACCCCTTCACGACCAAGTGATTTTCCAAAAAAAAATTCAGGGTTATTCAGAGAGAGGTGAAAAGCAGGAGAATGAAAAATTCTAGCAGGGTTATTCAAAGAGATCCGAATTGTGGCCGAAAGGTAACCGCACAGTGAAATTCAGCGTATGGTTACCTTTCCTGGCCATTCGGCTATTCAGAGCGGAGGCAGTTCGCCAAATGTTGGGGAATTGTCTGCACATACGGTGCCTGTTCGAGGGCAGTGAAATCCCCATAGAGAAGCAATGCTTCGTCTATTCAGAGAACAAAAACCAGCAGTGAAAAGTTGCCGAATTGCCCTACTGTTCGGTGGTTTCATTCGACAGGTTTATTCAGGTGAATCCCATAGACTTCAATGTTAAAAATATTCCCGTTTTAACTCAATATCTAATAAAACATTGATTATAATATTCTGCAGTAAAAAGTCTCTATGTATAGATTTTTTAGGATCTTTTAGGCATTTTTCGGTATTTTTTAGCAAAACTTTTTTTGTATTTTTTTTTAAATCGTCTTTTCTTTTTTCTGTAACACCCTTTTTATTATCCTTCATTGGATCTTATATGTAAATTTCAGACATTTTCGTTCTGTTGTTTCTTTTCAAACATTCAAGCATACTGTTTTTTTTTTTACTCCATACGTCTGCGGTGTCGGGTTTTCCCGGCGGCTGCTCTGTGCTGTGATCGGCGGCTGCTCGGGTTTCTCCGGTGTGTTCGGCAGGGTTAATCCAGACGTTTTTGCGCGTTTCAGTGTGCATTCGCCAGGTTTTGCGGTGAGTGTTTGGCGGGTTTCAAAATCAGCTATTTTGACCTAGAATTTTCCATTCTCCAGTCATTCTCCTGCATTTCACCTCTCTCTGAAGAACTCTGATTGTCTGGAACCAGTGGTTTTTTGAAAAATCATTTTTAATTTATTATACAGTAAGAAATATTTGAGCATTTTCCCAATGAATTTCTTCCTGTAATAACATATTTGGCCAGAAGATGGTGCCACCTACTGCCAAATTGAGTTATATTTGTTACAGTGAACGACGGGCTGCAACTGTATCGGCTGCTGAATGTCCGATGTCAGCTTATTTTACACAGTTTTAGCTCTTTGGGAATTATGCCCACATGGCTAAAACTTTGGGGGCACCTTCTGCAGCCCAGAAGCAAATGAAATGGAATAATCGAGATAAGTCGACGTTGAGTTTGTAGGGGTTAACTAAACTCACAATAACCATATGATTTTAAGCATACATTAGTTGTATGCCATCTGTAAAGCAATCAGGGAGCTGGACAATTTCCATTTACCTAAGTCATGTCACCCTACAAAAATGGAAACGAACCAGAATGAGTTGCCCTCGCCCTCACTCAAAACAAGTTAATTTGTATTGGGCTTTAGCAACAGCCAGGGAAAAGATACTGAAACTCAGTGCTCTAGTTAAGGTAGGATTTTGGTTGAAACTGATGAAAATATCATTGTACTATATTTATAAGGGGTGCTGGACAAAATCCCTACAACCAGGTTCCCTAATGCCAACATCCCGATGGCCAACTTCCAGACAGAACAAGTGCCGGACATCCCAACTTCCCTACACGGCCAACTTCCAGACATCCATAATCCCAGCAGCTAATCCTAATACTAACACCCTAACCCTTAGGAAGTTAGGTTTAGGTGTTATGGTTAGGGTTAGGGCTAGGTTTAGGGGGGTTAGGGTTAGGGGGTTGGGGTTAGGGCTAGGTTTAGGGGGTTGGGGTTAGGGCTAGAGTTAGGGCTAGATTTAAGGGGGTTAGGGTTAGGGCTAGGTTTAGGGGGTTAGGGTTAGGTTTATGGGGGTTATGGTTAGGTTTAGGGGGTTAGGGATAGGGCTAGGTTTAGGGGGTTAGGGAGTAGGGTTAGGATTAGCTGCTGGGATTTTGGATGTCGGCTGTCAGGGAGTTGTCTGTGTAGGGAAGTTTGGATGTCCAGCACTTGTCCTGTCTGGAAGTTGGCCGTCGGGATTTTGGCATTAGGGAACCTGGTTGTAGGGATTTTGACCCAAACCCATTTATAAGGTGTTACTGTTCTTTCTGTATTCAGTCATTATGCCCTTCAACAGGTATTGTTTTTCATTCCTTAAGGGGTTTTTGAACATTACACAGGTATGAAACGTGGTGTCAAATATTCATACACAACCTGTTTTATTATTTTTATTTTTCTATGCCATATTTATTGTATTTCGTTGTACACATATGCAATTGCTACTTGCGTGCTTATAAAGCAGACTCCATTTGAAACTGTAAAAGATAAAGGACACCACATCGAATAGTGTCTACAGTCATCATGATGGCTGTTTTTTTCCAGATGAAAACAAAAATGAGGTGTGAAATAGGAGAACGTTTTGATTTTGGTTTTAAACTTTTCTTGCCACATCGATTAATTATAATTTTGTAAAAATTAAATTCTACGTGTTTGAAAGAAACACTACCACATATAAAAATACAGATTTGAAATCACATTGTATCAAGAGCATGTCTGTATTTTAAAGTTTATATTAAAAGATCAGCAATCTTTTATTTTGCCTATGATTCATACGTACCTTTGAACATAGAGAATCAGTAAAGTGCCAGTTCTTGTAAAAATGTAGGTTATGTAGGATAAGGTGCAGGCATCTGTCAATGTCAACTGGTTTCATGTGCTTTGGGTGTCACTGCATGTCTGCATAGCTAGTGTGATGCTATATTTAATTCATTTTTGGATGACGGAATATTAAATGTCTCAGTTTTAAAGATAAAGTTATTGAAAGTGATGCCTGTCACTTGTGTGTTATAAAAGAGAATCTTTATCAGTATGTCATTATGGTTTTATTTTACTAAAAAAAGAAGAAAACCTAAATCCATGCATTTTATAAACCGTAAGTAACTAATGTCTAAATAATACTTATTTATCTTGACGCTTTTGGTATTTTTTCCTCTTTTCACAGCTTTAATGAGATCTTGTAACCAATAAGTGAAACATACATGGTTAGTTAATTTAAAAAAAATGCAAATAAATAAATGTATCAGTTTTTTTAAAAAAAAAAAAAAATAGAAATAGTCTGACTTAATTCCAAAGTATAAACTTGGTAGAAATCCAACAGGGTTTGTCACTTAAAGAATAGAGTACCTGCTGTCAAGCATTTCCTTGGCAGCATCATGCGAAGAGTCTGTTTCCCTTCAGGAGGGACAGACATTCTCATAAGGAAAGAGGTTAAAATGGAACGTTTCATCTATGAAAAGATTTCTACATGATATCTGCACCCCCTCCCCCTCCAGAGGAGAAAATTATAAGAAAATGTTGAAATGTCAACCAATAATCCAAAATATGCTTCAAATTTAATCCGTAACACTGTTAAATAAATAAGATCTGTATGCAAGAACTTTAAAGTCAAAGCATGGGCTTCATTTCAATAATAACTCATACAACATTTATGCCCAAGGTTTAATATACTGTGATAAGGTGAGGGGAATGATTTACAATGACAAGTATATTCTGCCCTATATTTGTGAGAGGGGATTGGGTTGTTTGAGCCCAAGAGGGAAATATGTGTTTTAAATTGTTCACTTGCTGCAAATTGTTCTCCATCTACTAATTAGAAGCCCTTAAATGTTTCCTGGGTGGAAGGATGGAGGAGAAGGAAGTGAGAGAGCGAGAGAGCAAGTGAGCAAGGTGGAGCTCTGAACTGACAGCCTTAAAACAAGGTTAGCCGAGATTTAAAAAAGTTGGCATTTATTGTTCAGTATACTTATCCCAAGTAGTGAGGGGTATGTTATTAGTTAGTGAGTGCTGAGACGAGCTAGGTTTTGTTTTCTGTTATATTTTGTTTGAATGCAGAAATAAACTTTGAACCGTAGAGAGACTGTGTGTGCCATATTTGCTCAAGAGGATCATACTACAGCGCCCTGTGACTGTGCAGGATCGCAATACAAATTTCTAATCTAGGATGGTTCCCTTGTCTACTGCACCGATTGGGTTATATAGCTCCCTTTTCATTTCTATAAGGGCCTTGCACAAAGAAAATAGTATATATCCTGATTTAAACACTCTTCTAGAACCAAGTGGGTTGTTTTTTAAAGACATACCAAAAATATATATATATTGACAACTCTAATTAAGTTATGTACCATTGTAAAAACAAGCACGTACTAAATCTGCTGATGACTATGACAAGTACAACCCTTTTCTTGTAAATTACTTACATATTGGGTATAAAACAATAAGCTTGAGTTAATTTTTTTTCAAATTTTTTTCAAATTTTTGACCGATATTTTTCTATATTTTTTTAAAATATGACTGATCCAATTCAACTATTCGGGCACAGCTGAAAACTGAAGAAATATACTGTTCCAAGAAAATAAAGTCAGAAAATGCATGTTTTCAGCATGCAGCATGCTGAGTTTTGAAAAATACCATGCCTATTTGAAAATCGAACATAATAAAGAGGGTCTCGGTTTGATTTTCTGTTTCTATATCTGAAAATACATTTATCAAGCCGTATCAGCACTTGAATTCTTTTTGAAAATCAGATTACTGAATTTTAAATTGAAATCAGTGAAATTTCCATTAGCAAGTGAAAGCGCAAGTGCCGATAACTGAGCCAAACACTTAGCATGAATCGAAAATGCAGGCATGCCCTTAATTACAACTTCTGAGCTTATCCCCTACCAAGATCTGGTTCCCCTATATCGAGCTATCTCGATCTGCAGATCTGCAGCCCTAAAGCAAATGAAATTAGTTTGCTGCAAACAAATCTTTTTTGCTTTTGGGCTGCAGAAGATGCCCCCAAACATTTAGCCCTAATAACTAAAACTGTGCAAAATTGACCGATGATTCCCTGACATCGGGCATTCAGCAGTTGATGCAGAGGGGAAAAAAGAGCTGCAGCTGTAACTCAATTTGGCAGTAGATGGCGCCATCTACTGGCCAAGCAGGTTATTTCCAGGAAGAAATACAATACGAATATGCCCAAATACTTCCTACTGTACATATAACTAAAAATTATTTTACAAAAAAAAAATGGTTTCTGGTAGTGAAGGAGTTAAAAATGGGCAAAAAGCAGCTGAAAATGCAGTATATTTTTGCAGTCAGACTTAATTAATCGCGTCCAAAGTTGGCTACTGCTATTATGCCAGTAATGCAGAGAACCTGATCTACACTGTCTTTCCTTTTGCCTATATCATCTTTAACGAACACTGCTGCCAGATTTCTCCTCCTGAAATATTTATTTTTCTTCGTATTAGCTATATAAAGCTGAAAGACATGCTATACAATCATATTTAAAATAAAATATTTTTCCACACTTTCAATGTAATAGTTCATTTAGACACACATTACGTCTATCTAGTCAGAGTTACTTGTAAGAGAATAGATTGGCTCAAGATTTTATAAAAAATTTCTACTTTACAAAGAGTTAATGTACAGGAACCAGCAATAATATCTCGGCGGTTGCAGATCAGATATTATATGTCCCTGACTTTTTTATGGGAAGATGTTACAGCAATGTTCTCCTTAATTTTCTGTGGAAGGTGACAGAATTATTAGTTGCTACATAACTATGTGGAGAAAGGTACTAAAGCAGCCAAAATCTGAATTGCAATGAAAATTTGAATTCATGTTTTTTTTTTTTTAACTATATATACATATATATATATATATACACCTTTCCCGTTACCCAAAATAAAATGGATAAAATGCAGTCATTTTGATCTTGGCAAAAATGTGTAAATATATGGGCTACAATTTGATTACAGATCATAAGATAATATATTCCATCTTCTGCAGTGATAATGTTAAACATCTCAAATATGAAATACGCATTCCCCTTTTTTATCGTACTGCAGCTCACACTATTTTCCCTGTTATAATATTAAAGTACAAATCATGCATCATAAGGTGTGATAATCATGTTGAGAAGGAAAAGCGAGTACAATTTTTCTTTCTGCATAATCACTAGTACAAGTAATACGCTTTTTATTCATTTCCCATGCTGGTTTATAGAACTCTGAAACAGTCTATTTAACAAGGAGCTCATGTTAATGCTAAATGTATAGTTCTTGGCATAGTTTACAATAAAATAGCCAAGCGAAATATATATTGTGTAATTTACAGATGATTGGTGGAAGTTGGCAGAGGATCGTTAAACTTGGACTCCATCAATAGGAGGGAGTGCAATACATCTTCTATACCAGCCCAGGAGCGTATTAAAGCTCAGGTATGCAAAATATATGTGATTAGGGAATACTAGAATACAAAGCTAGGCTTAATGTTAATATTTTCAGACTCAAAACATCAGGGAACATACTGACATCCAGGTTTAATATCTCAAACAGGAGAGACCCACATTAACATAACTAGATTTGCCAATATCAATAAATCACAGACTCTATTGCTTGCATTAAATTCTAAGACACAAGTTGTTTGTGTTTCTTTAGGACTAGGATGTCCTGTGAGGCTGTAAAATTCTAATTAATCTTAACTTTTATGGCAGGTCACTCTAGGGCACTGAATTTGATGCCTTGCTATAATTTTGACTTATAAACGACGGTAATGACTTTCATAACCAGGTCTGCAGAAGGTGATGAACCATGTCCCTTAATGAAAGCCGTCACACAACAACCCTGGGAACTGACACATGACATTAAACACTGAACGTTTTGAAAGTAACATGGGATACAATGTTTTTATGGATAGATCCACGTGGATATTCAGTAGGTTAACACATGAATACAGAAGAAAAGCATAGAAATATAGCGCCCTATTCTAACGGAGCAATTAATAGCGGTTGGCTAATGAATAAATTATCCATTAATGGCTCTATCGCAACTGAGTCATTGTATTAGCAGCTTGTGTAGCCCTATTTGAGAGACACTCAAAGATACTGGCAATGCCACACTGCTAATCCTTAGAATAGTCACCAGTGCCCCTCTGCGATCACACACGGCCCAGCGTCACAACCCTCCAAGGAATTGTATGGACTCCAGAAGATTATACTCATGGCATCGCGGAAGTGCTACCGCGGGTATCACTGAGGGGTAGCACTTGGTTCTGGGGCAATGTGCTAAGGTAGCACCTGCTCTGGAATCTCATTCTAAAATGGGGACACTACAGGGAAAGATGCAGGCGCAGGTTTTCCCCGTTATTGTCCCCATTTTACGATGAGCTATGTAATCTGGACCAAAGTTTGAAACAGATAGCAATTTTCAGAAAAAAGTTGGATATAAAAATTGCAGGAAATTCAGATGTATAAAATACGTTTTATGAGGGAAACCTCCAAAAAAATTTAGACAAACGTTGCGAGTGTTACTGCTATCCAACTCTGAATAGACAGGTACAGCTCACATATTAGCATGTGCGGACATGGGACATTTATTACTTACAAACTGGAAATACTCACAGTCAATGTAGTTTTTCATGAACCAGTTAAGATGCACCCAAAAAGTGCAGATGAGGACAAACAATGTCGACAAGCAGAATCAATTTACCATTCAGGTTCTCACTTTGTGTCCTCCTATGAGGGTCTGTATACTAACCTCCAATTAGCCAGAGAGTATCCCATCTTTGCTCTTACAAAGATAACTGACTAATGCTGTAAGTAACTGCTTAGGAAATGTCAGCTGATTCTAGGGAAATAGTAAATGTTTCCTCTCCGAGTTATCGGGTGAAACACAAGCAAGTGCAACACAGCTACAGTATAACTGAAGACTAGCACCAAGCTGTAGCATGGAGTTTAGTGAAACGACCTCTATGTGACCATAGAACCATTCCGGTTTCTCCCCCATTGTCCGTGCATTTAAGACAAGGAAAAGTTTGGGAATTTTGTTATTTTTTGTCTTCAGCCTAAATATTTGCTCTCCTAAGTGTGCTCATACACATTATAAACCATGTCAACAAACAGAGCTTTCTTTTGACTTATAGAAATGAGAAAGAATGAATAAAAATTGTATATCTTAAAATCTACTGTAGCTGGTGAAATGTATACATAAATAAACTTACGCTGATTTTAGGAATACTTAAAATATCTGGGATTCAACGAAATGTATAGAAAATATAGGCCAAATACTACTATTATTGTATTTTTTATTTAAAGCTAGAATCTCGTCACATTTTATTTTCTGAATGTAAATTTAATAGCAGCTACTAAATCCAAAAGCTCAACATCAACACGTAAGTGTTATACATCTCTGCCAAATGAATTTGTTAAGTTCTGAGGGGGTTTTTATTTGAAGACTCTCAAAGCACTAGAAATTTTCAGAAATTATTGTAATCCTGATGCAGGCTAATACAGAAATAAAAACAGTTTGTGGTCAGTTACATCCCACTAACATCTCCTTTTTATAGATTTTAACTTATGTATAGGATTTATAGGGTTAAGTGTTAGAGCTATCACTATTTGGATCCAAAAAGAGTAGAGGGGACTAGACATATTCAGGAGAGTGTAGTGTCACGTTTATTGTAGCAGTGCTGTTCCAGTGTCACTACTCCCTCCTGGATGTGCCCGGTCCCCTTTACTCATTCTGATTGCCTTTAGGAGTTGGTGACCCTAGGATCCTTTGAGCATCCTGGTGGGGTATTGTATTAGCACGTATTGTTGTCAGCTGAGTGCTGCATTGTTCCCTCTTTTTCTCCTATTTCAAATTAGGATCCAGACTGCAATCTCTGCAGATTGAATCCCTGCTCCCGTGTCACCTTGAGAACAGAATTGCAATCTCTGGTTCCCAAATAACCCCATCAAGACAAGTTATTTTATAAAAGTCGGAAGACTGAGACTTTTTCACATTGCTCATTTTTTTTATTACAAATTAAAATCACACCTGGGGCGTACTGCACAGATGTTGTACATTGCACAGTTTCACAATACTATCACTACTCTATTGTACCCATCCATTTGTGATGAGAAAATGGAAAGATTGCGCTGATGAGATGACACAGATATCACCTGCCTGTTTCATCCCAATGGAGGCTATTAACAGGATGCCTCAATTAGGGAGGAATCCTTCATTAGTGCAGACTCGCAGTAGCTGGTGAGAACTGCTTCAAAGGGGACATTTAAATGCCTGACATTCTTCTGGAAACCATTGAGGACACAAATGACAGAGAAGTGCCTTGTATATATGCAGTCACTAAGGGTTATATAATAACTCAGACAGATGTGACTATTAACATAGATTCCCCAGTGTTAATACATCACAGTCACTACTGCTAGTGTTGAATCCTTTGTCATCAGTTTTTTTGTATTTCTTTAAGAAAAAGTTTATTTCTTATACTATTAAAAGAAAAAATCTAATTAATCTTCTTCCTTGTGGCTGATCACTCTAAAGCACTGGTTCTGTTTCCTTGTTATTAATTTGATTTATTTGTAACAGTAATATCTTTCATTACCAGGTCTACATTCGGGGATAAACTGCATCTGCTAATGAAAGATGTCACATGGTGTCCCTGGTTACAGAGACTTGGAATCAACACACACAGCAGTTTTTAACCATTTCATTAACAAAAAACTGTAAACTTTGTTTTGCTTTGTAATATAATTATATACAAAACTAGCACATAAAAAATAATTTTAAATATTTTATAATGTAAGATCAGTGTTCCCCGTTTAGAGAAATGCTCACTGAGATCTCACTCCTGTCACCCTATATTACTGTAAAGAAGACAAAATGAGCAGCTTCCAACCTCACCGTAAAAAGGTTACACAGAGTTTACCGCTGCATTACAACAGCCAGGGAGGGGGCAGAAAACATAAAAAGTTCTGGGGTCACTCTGATAACTGATTTAGCTTCTGCAGAATCAGTTATAACCAGCTGAAACCCTCCCCCAAAAAATATCAGATACTCACCTCTCATCCAGCGGCTTGAACGGTGGCTCAATCTGCCGCTTCTGTCCGCCAGAAGCAGAGTGAGACTGGGGACAAATAGTCCCCAATCTCTATCCACAAATCACTCCGCGGCCCTGCATGATCTTGCGGGAGCGAGATCACGAAGGGCTCGCAGCTCGGTTGCACAACAATCCATGGTGTCCTATGGACTCCAGGAGGTGTTATCCAGGAGGTTAACACTGCATTGTGGGGCAGGCTGCTGAATCAGCTTCTGGCCCGTAATATGGCACTAAAATGTGGACTCTAAGGCCCCTTTCACACCTGGGCATTTTACAGCGCGTTCCTGCACGCTGTAAAACGCCCAAACACGGAAATCCCAAGATTTCCTATGGGGCCCATTCACACCTGGACGTTTTACAGCACGTAGGAACGCGCTGTAAAAACGCCATACGCCCAAAGAAGTATAGGAGCTTCTTTGGGGCATATTGCAGCGCGTTCATGGCCATAGACTGCAGCGTGAACGCGCTGCAATGCGCATTTGCCCGTTTTTTAATGTTTGGGCGAAACGCGCGCGTATTACGCGCATAAGAAAAACGCTGAGGTGTGAACCCAGCCTTAGGGAAACCTGCAGGGGCAGGTTTTCCCCCGTTAGCATCCCCGTTTTAGCGCCATGCTTGTATTAGGGTCCTTACTGTATTTCAGCAAAGACCATTTCTGTCTGTAAGCTAATTTCACAGATCCCATGTGAAATTATGTAAGATAAGGGACACCATCTATATTTTAGAACCTTCAGCAATATTTATGTAGAGAGTCAAAGAAAACACGAAACGTTTAAAATGAGCAAATTTACAACTGATTGCTAACTACACATCTCAGGATTCAAATAAATGTTATGATAATATGTTCAACAAAAGGTGCTTGTAGTGAAGGGGTTAAGTCACATGGGATAAAGTGCATTAGTGAATGAACTCACGTTTATCAGTGGGTCAGTTCTATTTAAAAACGCCTATTCACTCTAAGTGATGTATATAGTAAATTATTGATTGACCTTGGTGGGATATGACTTGCTAATGGGCTACAAGGGTTGTTACACCTTATTGAACGAATACCCAGACATGCCCCATTAACTTTTTTACAAGAAATTTTTGCCACGTTTAACTCCGTAATGTTTAATAATGTGTGCAATAACGAAGGCAGAAATAATTTGTCATGATCCAAGATTGTCTTAGAATTATATGTCTGGTACTTTGAGTGATGAATGACGTTCAATGGAAAGAAAGATTAATTACACTTTGACAGTAGCAAAAATACTAGCAAATAAATTACGAAATAAAAACTGTTATTTTTTTTTATACGTCTATTAAATTGAATGTAAATCATTTTATTGGGGTATCCATATTGGACACCTGAAAGATATTTAAACTGTTTGAAAGTATTAGTATTCTGCAGTTAGTGACAGAGCATTAGCATACATTAAAGTGCCCGCATTAAACACAGCTTTAATTGCGGTTTTAAAGATCTGCTGTTGTTGCTTTTCAGAGGCTCGGGCTTGATTAATAATATCTTAATAAAAAGCTTAATAGTGCATTAAATTAAGAAAAAAGTTTTGCCTTATTATGAAGCTGTAGTCTGAGTTGGTATTTTGAAACAGAGCATAATAAAAGCCTGCTGTACTCCACAGAAATCCGCCGCTACATGGTAGGACTGCGTTGTAAAGGGAAGTTTCAGCTGTGGAAAACTATTAACGCCATAAAGCATATCGCCGTATAGCTTTGATAGGAAAATTTAATGAACCCCAGCTTCTGGGACAGCTTTGGTTCACCTGGGTTTATAAAATGAGTAATCATATGTCCTCTGTGACTGGCGACTAATAAATCTGCTTTTATTCTTATTTTGTTTTGTTATTTAATTATTTATTTTAGTTTTGTTATTTATTTAATTATTTATCTTTTGTTTTGTTATTTTCCAGCACTATACTTGCTTGGAACAAACGCAATGAAAACAGAAATCCAAATAATTCAACAGGTCAGGATGCCTTCTTTTTATTCAGGCTTGTAAACGCTTTAATATAGTGAGACAGATGCCATTTGCATATCCTACCCAGAATTCCTTGCTGCATATGGGGAATGTGGCACAGGAGCTCTGGGATGCAATTCATCGAATTGCTGTGATGTGCAAATGGCTTCTGCAATAATAAACACACTTATTATAGTGTGGAGGCTTTTTATCTCACTTTTTCTCCTCCACTACAACCATTGTAGATACTGATTTGCCCTACGGGTCCCAAGCATCCACTGCAACTGGTCCTACCTCCTAGCTGATGAGGGTCCAGCAAACGCAAAACAGTGCTGTCCTAGGAGTGGCTTTGACCAGCTGCATAAACCTTATCTCTGCTATAAAGACACAGTGTGGCATAGCATTGATTTTAGGGTTCTGTGTAATAACAGACCCAGGATGCATAAAACTGAGACAGATGTCATTTGCATATCCTACCCAGAATTCCTTGCTGCATATGGGGAATGTGGCCACAGGAGCTCTGGGATGCAATTCATCGAATTGCTGTGATGTGCAAGTGGCTTCTGCAATAATAAACACACTAGTGTGGAGGCTTTTATCTCACTTTTTGTCCACCACTACAACCCATGTATATAGATATATATATACAAGTATATATTTTTTCCTGCAGCATTGTAATGCAAAAGAAAGGCAACTTCTCCGCTCCTTTAAATATTGTAGAACACATTACTCCACCAATCCTTTATATATATTTATAAATATCTAATATTATTAGAGGACAGGGGAACATATCTGTTGACATGCGGGAGCTGACCTGGCGAAGATGTGACATTGAATATAATAAGGAGTTTTATTATCTTCCTATAGTATTAAATTGCAATGGGAAACCCATTTTAGATATTCATAAGGGCTTCTAGACTGCAGGGCACACTAACCTGAAGAATAAGAAGAACATAACAATAGTGAATCATTTGCGTTTAATTTTTATTATTATCTTATTGCAAAAGAACAACGGGGCACATTCTTTCGGTCATCGATCATTGGGGACACATGATTACATAGCGCACGACATGACTAGGTGAACCAGAGCTTTCAAGGTGCCATATAAATGCAGAGGATGGAAGAATGCACTGATCACGTATCAGAGAGTCTAATCAATACCAACATCTTTTGAAAAACAGATGCTTGCACAGATTGCAAAGTCACTGGTAAGTCTGGAAAAGAACATATATGTCATTACATGTTGAATGTGTTAACTCTGTAATTGGGGGCTTATACCAGGCTGTTACCTTTTTTATAATATATCTCTTGTAAAGCTATTTGTTTATTATTTTTTAAAAAGCCAACATTTTTAAGGAGCAGATTTATTATGACATGAAATTAGAGGCAGAGCTGCCTCCTGATATGTTAGCTTCATATGGATTCCATTTATATCATATAAATGTGGTGTTTTTTTTATGAAAGCCTCTAAAGAGGAAAAGAAGTTGCCTTTGAAATACTGTAGAGTCTTGCCTTGCTAGCTGACTTGCAATTTATCCATAATTTTACTCATACTTTTGTAAGATACAAGATTAAAATCCGTTTTAGGGAACAAAGTTTCTCCCCACATCACCTCTTCACATGATAGACTGCAGGATTTCTCACGCACAGCCCCCATTCTCTGGAACTCTCTCCCTCGTACTGTCAGACTTTCCCCTAGTTTCTCTTTCTTCAAACGTTCCCTTAAGACATTCCTATTTAGGGAGGCCTACCACCCGACTCACTGACGCAACCAGCCCATCACTCTCACCTTGCAGTCCTCTCCTCCTGTTTCCAACCCCAACCCTTCTAGATTGTGAGTTTCCACGGAACTAGAGCCCTCATTTCCTCTCGTACTGGTTTGTCAAAATGTTGTTCAATGTATTGTAACTCTGTCTATATTGTGCCCATTGTACTGCGCTGCGTAAAATGCTGGCGCTTTATAAATAAAGATTAATAATAATAATAAAAAGCTACATTTATTTAAAAACATCATAAGAGGAGTTTGTTCATAAAGCTGGCATCAGTGGAAATGTTTTTCAGTACCACAGACAGGGTTACCTACAGAGAATTAATAAGATGCACTTCCAGGTATGGAGACGTTTATGATATGGCTGTGTCAGTCTCTGACTTATCTGAGCAACGAAAAGTAATATATAAATATGCATGTTGTCAAATTTAATTCCTGACAATGTACAATACATAGTTTGATATTATTAAAATATGATTTTCTCATGCATTTTAATTTATTTGTAACTGCAAATGGAATGGGGTGTTGTTAACATGATCATTTAATACAATGTAATGGTTCTTACCGCCGATGCCGTAAAAAGGCGCAAACCATTGCTGCACCTTAAGTTCCACAGGAAAGATGCTGCCTTGGTTTTGGCCTTCCTCTGCTACAGGCACCATGTGAATAATTGAACCTTGACTGCCCAAATAAAAAGACATCCCATCCACAGTCATTGCAGCCTCTACATCAGACATACACCCAAACCCTGTGTGCTGCTAAATATACCAACCTGATTCTCTATCTCCCCCAACAATATGCATTTATCCCTCTGGATCCTCGTCCCTCTCCAAGTCTCCAAACCTCCAGGTTTCTTGTGTCCTATGTTCACTGACCCTCCTTTTTGTCTCCAGCATTCCTGCCGGGTACAACCCTTTTCCTGCTTTGCCCTTTAGCCATAACCTGGTTATATGTCTATAGCCTGGAAACTACATCCACCTTTCCTACAAGTAACCATTACGGCACATTGGCCAGACCAACCACCTTGGCTGGTTCTCAGCCGACACCTAAACCTGTCAAGACATTAAGTATAGTATACTAAAGAAACATTTCACATAGTGAGGTGTATAGGTGTAAAGGAATAACTTATCTAAGGTATACAGAAATGTTATTAGAGCTGCAGTAAGAGAGAACAAGGAACCAAGTAACGACCCACGTCAACCAATCTATAATTATTCTCCATTCTCGAATTGTAATTAAAAAAAGAGATAAAATGAATACACTACAGTGGCAAGAAAAAGTATGTGAACCCTTTGGGATTACGTGGAGTTTTGCATGAATTGGTCATAAAATGTGCTCTGATCTTCATCTAAGTCACAACAATTTGAAAAACACAGTCTGCTTAAAATAATACAACACAAACATTATATGTTTTCATGTTTTTATTGAACATAACATGTAAACATTCACAGTGCAGGGTGGAAAAAGTATGTGAACCCCTAGCCTAATGACTTTTCCAAGAGCTAATTGGAGCCAGGAGTGAGCCAACCTTGAGTCCAATCAGTGTGATATTATTGGATGTGTTGCTGAAAGCTGTCCTGCCCTTTAAAAACACACACCAGTTTTGGGTTTACTGGTTTCAAGATGCACTGCCTGATGTGAACCATGCCTCGCAGAAAAGAGCTCTCAGAAGACCTACGATCAAGAATTGTTGACTTGCATGAAGCTGGAAAGGGTTATAAAAGTATCTCCAAAAGCCTTGATGTTCATGTGTCCATGGTAAGACAGACTGTCTACAAATGGAGAAAGTTCAGCACTGTTGCTACTTTCCCTAGGCGTGGTCGTCCTGTAAAGATGACTGCAAGAGCACAGCGCAGAATGCTTAATGAGGTAAAGAAGAATCCTAGAGTGTCAACTAAAGACTTACAGAAATCTCTGGCACATGCTAACATTTTTGTTGACACATCTACAAAAAGGAAAACATTAAACAAGAATGGAGTACATGGGAGGACACCACGGAGGAAGCCATTGCTGTCCAAAAAGAATATTGCAACACGTCTGAAGTTTGAAAAAGAGCACCTGGATGTTCCACAGCACTACTTGCAAAATATTTTGTGGACAGATGAAACCAAAATTGAGTTGTTTGGAAAAAACACACAACACTTTGTGTGGAGAAAAAAGGCACAGCACACCAACATCAAAACCTCACCCCCACTGTAAAATATGGCGGAGGGAGCATCATGGTTTGGGGCTGCTTTGCTGCCTCAGGGCCTGGACGGATTGTTGTCATTGATGGAAAAATGAATTCCAGAGTTTATCAAGACATTTTGCAGGAAAACGTAAGACCATCTGTCTGCCAACTGAAGCTCCGCAGAGGATGGGTGATGCAACAGGACAATGACCCAAAGCGTACAAGTAATTCAACAAAAGAATGGCTTCAACAAAACAAAATATGCCTTCTGCAGTGGCCCAGTCAGAGTCCTGACCTCAACCCGATTGAAATGCTGTGGCATGACCTTAAGAGAGCGATTCACACCAGACATCCCAAGAATATTGCTACACTGAAACAGTTTTGTGAAGAGGAGTGGTCCAAAATTACTCCAGATCGTTGTGCAGGTCTGATCTGCAACTACAGGAAACGTTTGGTTGAGGTTATTGCTGCCAAAGGAGGGTCAACCAGTTATTAAGTCCAAAGGTTCACATACTTTTTCCACCCTGCACTGTGAATGTTTACATGTTCTGTTCAATAAAAACATGAAAACATATAATGTTTGTGTTGTATTATTTTAAGCAGACTGTGTTTTTCAAATTGTCGTGACTTAGATGAAGATCAGAGCACATTTTATAACCAATTCATGCAAAATTCCATGTAATCCCAAAGGGTTCACATACTTTTTCTTGCCACTGTATATAAAAAAAACACATTCTCAGGTCAGATGACAAACAGCAAAATTAAAATGGATCCAGGCACATACCATGTTCAGTGGTTAAGAAGCAAGATATATATAAAAAACTTAAAAGCAAGAAGGGACGCTATCTCAAAGCTTGACATAAACTGTAAAAAAACCAATCTGATATGTACTCTGTTAAATGAAACATGCAGTGATACACTAAATAATAGATACACATGAAACCTTAAAAGTCAGAACAAGGAAAAACAATATACTAATGCTGTTCATGGTGTGTTGTGACCACTTGAATACGTTTCTAAGGTACAAGTCATTAATAAACCAGAGAAAATGAAAAAGTAAAAAGATAAAAATAATGTAAGATTATGTATGTTGGCTGTAAGCAACATCCATGTGTTGAAGAACAAATGGCCATTGAAGAGCAGAATAACAAATGCCCGTTGTACTCGAAGGTGAACGTAGAATGGCATAGTGGTTATAAAGGGCCAGCTATTTCTATGTTTGATAGACAAATTTCTGATTTCAACTCTATGGTATAAAGTGAAGTACAAGTAAAAAGAAAAAAAGAAAACAACTAATGTGGGAAATAATTTACCTCCAATGTGAGTTGTAACCTCTATGTGAGTGAGAGCCAGTAGGTAAAGAAGTTAAAAATGATATTAAATGGATCTTAAAACAACAAATACCATAAAAAACACCATTTTAAGAAAATTGAATTTAGCAAGTTATGCATGGACTGGGAGCAAAATTATGCTGCTCTTGACTGGGTGCTAGACATAAAAAGAACCCCCAGTTAGCTATATATTCCTGTACAGCTACCTAAAGCTCTCTTAATGGGTATTATGCTGCTCTCCTAGCTGGATAGTCACTGTAAAATATGATAGCACGTTAATGTTTACAGCTAAGAGATAAATCACCTATAGCTTAAGAATTCAAGAACACATCCAATCGATATTCCGTGGCAGTCGCTAGCTCTGCACCTCACCTCGGAATGCAGTGCAAATCTCCTGGACACTAGTGGTAGTGCTTCCTCGCCTCCATGAGTATCAACTTCTGGAGTCCACAGGACTCCATGGAGGGTTGTGCTTCCTGGCCACGAGCCCCATGATCTCGCTTTTGCGAGATCTCACAGCGCTGCAGAGTGATCACGGAGAGAGAATGGGAATAATTTGTTGACAGTCTAACTCTGCTCCCGGTGATAAGAAACAGTGGATGAGAGGTGAGTATCGGATTTATTGGGGGGTTTAGTTGATGCTAAATGATTTCGCATTTGCAGAATCATTTAGCGCCAACTTTTTTTGTCTTGTGTGTGCCGACGGTAACTAACACTTTGTAATAGCTTACTTATCAAAATGCTAATTAATGATTGCCCTCCCCATGTTAAGTATAGGATGCGCAAAGACCGATGCGCTAATGGATTACTAACGGGGTAGCGTTAGGAATGTAATATGGGTGGCATGCATTAAACACACTTATCCTAGTGATAACGCTTACACGTCCAGAAGCCAACATTAGCACTCACTAGGGATTGGTGCCCGAAATATGTATACCCTATGTCAGCAGTTCCATTCACAACCCTGTTGTTCAAGTACCCCTACTGGGCCAGGTTTTAAGGATTGCCTTGGGGAAATGCAGATCAAATACTGCAATCGTTGAGAAGCAAATTATATTACCTGTGCTGTGCTTCAGATATCTGTCAAACCTGGCCTGTAGGAGTTGCTTGAAGAACCAGGGTTGGGAACTACTGCCCTAAGCAACTGACCAGGATAAAATGTTATTTGTCAACAGTGGCTCCCAACAATTAACTCACCAGGCAACAATCATTCACAAGTTAGGAAAAACCATCTATAAGTTAACACCAATCAACCAACCGCTGTTACCATCGAAGACATTCTTGTCCTGATGCTATACTCGATGCCCATCCCAGACCTAGCCCCCTGCCCCTAGCAATTCCAGTGCCGAATCACACAACTCTTCTTGATACCATCCCCTAAATGTTTCACTGTAGCAGAATATATTTTCTCATTTGCATTCTGGCAGTTTTTAATATTTTACATTGTAATATTTCAATATATGAGTGTTGCCTATGTAAATATCAATAGATCATATATATGTATAAAAAAGGTAAAGGGTATCATGGTTCTTGTAGTTAAGATGAATAAATTCTACAGAAAACATGGAAATCTCACTACAACATGAATCGTAACAGGTTTCAGGAATAAAAATCAAGGGGAAAGCATTTGCGTCTTCAAGACACGATTCTTTCACATCAGTTTTATTCTCAATGTGTTATATAAGTGATCACTATAGCCAAACTGTGGCCTTTTATCAGTTTCAATCGAAGTTCTTTCAACTGGTGTTATTCTCAGTGTTTTGTTATTCATAAGATATAGATGTAGGACTGCTAAGGCACATATATATTTATAAAACTAGTAATTAGTAGTGTGTAATGTACCATTTTGATGTCCCATTCACCCCTTTGGTTTGTGTACCACCCAAAGGGATTTCCCAGCTGTTTTTGATCACTTGGAATAATAATTGAAAATAAACTTGTTGTAGCCTGTAATTGACAGCAAATCCAATTTATTTAATGTCTGTCAGGAGACAGATGTGCAAAATAAGAGGCATATGGAAAAGTGTCCTACTGGAGTGAAATCTAATCCAGCACTTCCACCTCCCAGTTTAATCTTCCCTTTTTATTTCTTATTTATTGTTCTAAAAACACCATTCTTTTTAGTAACAAGGATGTTACTAATAGTATAAATTAATCCAATATTTCAATAAAAATAAACGGAATGCAGCATAATGTAAATATATACAAACAGTGATTTATGTAACGCAAATACACATATTTGTTACTCAATATCTACAGGCATGACACATAAAATAGTGTCTCATTCTGCATGTATTTGCCTGTAAATAGGAAAATAAAGCTAATAGAATATTGCCAAGCATCAGTCATGGAAGATACCCCACTGTATTAAGTGGCATATTGATGCTGATCATGGTGGTATTTGCCCTTTGCTTTAAGCAGTAATTAATCATTGGTTTAAAACTAATTTCAACTAGAGTGAGTTAATCCTATTTTTGGATTAAAATAGCGTCCCACAATGGATTGTAGATAAACTAAATCCCATAAGTATAATGACTTTGCCTTTGTGTAGAATATAGGCCACCTTACCTTTATATACTCAATATACATAAGTGGCATTTTGATTATATTGCATCTTTACTACTTTACATTACAACTTAAATAATTGGTATTTTTCCATTTATTTTGATAGAAATAGTATGTAACACCTTCACTACCAAGATTGAGTCTAGTCGATCTTCAAAAGCACCTGAAGTTGCACGGATATCGAGTTTACTCAATGTGGGCCAGTTCTGGGGAAACACAATGGAATTTAGTTTATTACAAATCAAATTTATTTACAAATGGTCATCAGCACATGACAGTCGATGTGTTGAAATAATCTGAAATGCTTTCAGAGTAATTTTTGCAGTACAGAGCCAAGAAGCGATGCAAAATTGTAAATGCAATAGTAGTTTTTGTTGCCAGCAGTGAGTCCTCTCTCTGGCAAACACAGCTTTCCTACAGACTCCATGGAGGGGATTTCTCGCGGTGACACTTAGCGCTGCCTCGAGCACCATGAGGCTTACTCCGTGTTATGGTGCAGGCTGCTGGTTTAGCGCCTGCACCGTAATATGGGGGGCGCTAAGGAGAAACCTGCAGGCAAAGTTTTTTCTCCTTAGCATCTCTATTTTAGCATCAGGATTGAAATATAGCCCCCATAATGCCTCTGTAAGTTTACAACAGCTCTGGTTAAGTTAGCCCCAGCTTTGTAATACTGCCCAACATAGAAAAAGATCCAATTGTGTCATAGTTCTTGCACCACTCAAGCATTTGGTTTTGTAGACAGGTCGATTGAAGCACATGACAGTGGTTTCTAGTGACATTAGCAGACCAACTACTGTATATACAGAAAAGGGAAAAAAATAGGTCTGTGTGCTTAGGAGATGTTATATGACAGGTGGGTCCATCTTAATGCAAAAATAGAAACTAGCATTGCTAAGATTTCATAGACTAAACATTACAAACATGCATTTATAAACACCTTGACTAAAATCATTTTTAATTAATTATAAATTATAAAATATTTGAGTTTATACCCATTGTATTTTTTACTGTTAATAACCTATTTTTGGCCAGTAGATGGCACCATCTGCTGCAAATTGAGTTAGAGGTTTGAGTGGCTGGTCTATTCCTTTCTTTCTTTCCCCTACATCGGCTGCAGACAGCCCGATATTTCAGAGCTTTAAGCAGCTGATTTTACAGTTTTAGCTGTCTGGGCATTATGCCCACAGGACTAAAACTTTGGGGGCCCCTTCTGCAGCCCAAAAGCTAACAAAATTAATTTGGAGCAAATTAATTTAATTTGCTTTTGGGCGGAAGATCAACATACCAAGATATCTCTATCGCGGCACCAGATGGTGCCTTTGAAGCCCAAGATATCTCAATATCGGTAGTGAAGGGGTTAAATGTCAATCTCTAGCATATTTTGAGATGTGCCTGCCAAGTGAGTCCTTACTACACTCTTTTTAAGCTTTGAATGAACAGCAAGGTGAAAAAGCCTTTTTATTTGAGATACTACACTCGATTATTTACACTTTCAAACAACTGAGGGCAAGATTCATACATGCATATGAAAATGACATTTGCAGTACCATTTATTTTCATAGAAAATTTATGTGGTGTTAAAAAATGTCCTGGTTGGGGGATGTACTTGATTTGTACTTAACAGGTTAAAGCTTCCAAATTATCACCAGTCAATGATTATAATAGACTTAATGTCGTTTTAATTAATCATATGGAGATATATTACAGTTGCGAGCATAAATAAGGATATTGAATACTTCCAAATGACTCCAGGGGTTTAATAGACTGGGAATTAAAACAGAAAGGTTTTCTTTACATTCTTTTCTCAACAATAATCAATTATACAGTAAGAGAAGAACTAGCTTAAAATATGTATATCAATTCTTCTGTTCCACAGGATTGTTATAGACAGTTGGATCTATATTCTGAAAGGTGCTTCTGCTGGAACACTGGATCTGCAACTATCAGGGTTATTCAGAGAGAGGTGAAAATCAGGAGAATGACTGGAGAAGTCAAAATTCTAGGTCAAAATAGCCAAACCAGAAAACTTCTCCCATTTATCTCACTTTCCAAATCAGCTATTTGGTCTAGAATATTCATTCTCCTGGCAATTCTCCTGATCTTAACTTCTCTCTGAATAACCCTGTATGTTTAAGAGTTATAACAATTTGGGTATGATGCTGCAAAAAAGTATATGAACTCCTTCGGAATTACCTGGATTTCTGCATTAAATACTAAAATTATCATCTGATCCTTATTTATATCACCTCTATGGACTAGCATGTTGTGACTAAACAAATAACAGAGACAGTTGTAAATTTCAAATGTTTACTAATAGTCATTGAGCAATCATTATTATTTGAGACTAAGTAGCCAACTTGTGTTTGTCTCAGGATACAATGTGTAAAAAAAGTTGCTCTTTAAAAATGTTCCCTTACATTAGGACGCCAGGAGAAAAAAAGTTGTATTTGATGTGAAAAAACGGTAGGGTCTATTCACCAAAGGGGAATTTGGTGAACTCAGGAGAATGACTGAAGAAGTGAAAATTCTATTTCAAAATAGCCAAACCAGAAAAATTCTCCCATTTATCTCACTTTCCAAATCAACTATTTGGTCTAGATTGTTCTCTTCTCCTGTCAATTCTACTGAGTTTCACCCTTTGGTGAATAGACCCTACTGTTTTTTCACATCAAATACAACTTTTTTTCTCCTGGCGTCCTAATGTAAGGGAACATTTTTAAAGAGCAACTTTTTTACACATTGTTTCCGGAGACAAACATAAGTTGGCTACTTAGTGTCAAATAATAATGATTGCTCAATGACTATTAGTAAACATTTGAAATTTCCAACTGTCTCTGTTATATGTTGAATAACCCCCTGTGTCTCTTTTAGGTCAAACAGCACCATGCTAGCAAATGCAATAAACACATTCTAATTGGAAAAACCACTAATATTCATATAACTTGCGTGTCAATATCATGCACAACACTAATAATATAGTGCCAATAGTGCTGATAATTAGCTAGAATAAAACTAAGTAGAACAGCAGAATATAAATGTGGTATATAGTGAAAGATGTGCGAAAACACCCAATACTTATAGTTATTCCTCAAGGGATCCACAATTGGGGCACATAAAGATTATTTTTCCTCAAAATGATATGTAAAGATATAAAACCAGCATAGAGCAGCCTCTGTAAAAAAAGTCCATAAAAGGGTGAAAGAAGGGTTAATATAGCACCACTCACATGTATGGGAGCCAGATATAAGTGGCTCTCCTTTAACATGCAGCAGTTCAGCTTTCAGGGGTGATCTAGCCTGCAGGCTCCAAGTACTCTCTTCCTTGATCACTCAAAGGACAGGATGTGAGGTACATTCAATGCATAGTTATCAGTATTTAATAATCTCATAACAAGCACAGATAACCTGCTTACCCTTGGTGAAACTCCACTCCTTTAGGCTCTGTTGGTATCGTTGTGACCCTTTATATAGGTAGGGTCCAACCTGCCTCGATCTTTTAAGCCTTTAAGCCTCCAACATCTTCTCCGGGATTCAATGATTGTTAGACACTCAATCAAGGTTCTAAAAATATTTTACTGCTAAATCTCTCAAAATAGATACAACATAAATAGATACAGATAAATATCTGTTAGACCCTACCTAAATAACATAAACACATATTCAGCAGCACAGGAACACCTTTGGAGATTAAGCCTGGGTTCACACCTGTGTGTTTTTTTACACGTGCAATACCCGCGTTGCAGCACGTTCACAGCCATAGACTGCAGAGTGATCGCGCTGCAAATACGCCCCAAAGAAGCTCTCGTACTTCTTTGGGCATATGATGTTTTACAGCGTGTTCCTGCGCGCTGTAAAACACCCAGGTTTGAACGGGTCCCATAGGAAATCATGGGATTTCCGTGTCTCGGCGGTTTACAGCGCGCAGGAACACGCTGTAAACTGCTGAGGTGTGAACCCAGCCTAAGGATTCGTTTGGTATGCCATTGCTGCAATATCGATCATCTCATTGACCAGGGTTTTGAGGATGCTAGTTTATCAATGGTGATGGAAAGATGTAGTGGGTGGTAATTTCATTAGGAGTGGAGAGAGATAAGGGACATGAGAGTGGCGAGGATGTGTCAGCAGAGAACTGCTGTAAACCAAGAGAGTGAAGGTTTCTGAGAGCTTCAGAAGGTTTGGGTTCAGTCGGAGGAAAGCAGGGAAAACTGAGGCTACAAATCACAAGATGATGATCAGAGTGAGAGGTGTAATATTAAGGTTAGAGTCAAGGCACGAGTAGGATAAAGCAAAATGGAGCAGTTTCTGTAACCTAGACTTTATTAATAACACTAACACCACTGTCAGTAAAACAATGTTTGTATGGTACTAAATTTGACTGAAAAAATGGTGCAAGTGTGTTTTGTTTTTATATTTT
Source organism: Leptobrachium leishanense (assembly GCA_009667805.1). NCBI lineage: Eukaryota > Metazoa > Chordata > Amphibia > Anura > Megophryidae > Leptobrachium > Leptobrachium leishanense. Next base: position 330,422,398 of record CM019064.1, on the reverse strand, counting down.
TATTTATTCAAAGACAACTTTCTTTCCCAGCGAATACTAAGAAACGTTTTTCTTAGTGCCAACTGTATCACTGTAATGTTTCCCCCAGTGACCATAAGATTGTGTCATTATCATAGTAAACCATAATCATTCGCAGTGCAAGATGGAGAAAAGAAAGGGAACTCTTTAATTTAGTAGCTTTTAGATCTTCATTTAAGGACAACTAGGGATGTGCATGGCTGAAAAATTTGCTTTGTTTAGTTTCGTTACGTTTTTAAATAATTTAGTTTTTGGAATCTCGTAACTAATTTTGTTTAGTGTTTCGTTTACTTTTGGATCGATTTGAAATTTTGTATCGATTCAAAATTTCAAATCGATTCGAATTTCATATATCAATTTGAATTTTGGATCACTAAATAAAACCCCAATTAATCAAATTTTGCTGTTAAAAGAGAAGCTAGGGTTAAATTTTAAGCAGTGTCACAAAATTAAGTTTTTTCATAAAGTCCTTTGCTGACTATTACTTGTATTGTAAGTTAAGATCAATTTGATAGTTGATATCAATTTGATAGTTCATTTCAAATTCGATAGTTGATGATCTTTTATGATGATGACGACACAGTGTAAAATGAAATAAATTCTTTATATACCGTTTCATTTTGTTTTGAATTTGTATCATATCGATTCGTTATTCGGAAGTACTTCCGAAATACCAATTATCGAATTTCGTTCCAAATTCCGAATTTTTCCGAAATCTCTAAGGACAACAATGTCTACACATTTCCTGCAGATGTTTAGAAGTCTAGTACTTTGTTGAGGATGCATTTTAATTCATTCCTCTCTTGGCTATTCCAAAACAGGAATCTTCATCCTTTTCAGTCATTCTTTAGTTTGTTTACTTGTGTGCTTTGGGTCATTATCTTGTTGCAACCTCTTTAGAGTTTGAGCCATGTACCACTACTCTGACATTCTCCTGTAAAATGTCTAGAAACACTTTTTAAGCTGATCGTTCCCTCAACGATTTTAAGTTCTCAGCAGAACAACCCAATACATGATGCTCCTTCTACAATGCTCACAGTTGTAACAAGTTTTGGTGGTTGTTTTGCAGAAAGGAGGAAATGTGCTCTGCTCACAATGAGAGAATGTGCACTTCTCATCCACCCCTCCCTCCGATGAGGAGTAAATATGCATTATTCCAGCATTTCTCTCCCCCGACCCTCAAAAAACCTGCTAATTTTCAGTGGCAAAAGGGACACGTATTACACAGCATGTCATACTGATTTTAATGTGAAATTCCCTGCATAAAATATAAGGGGTTATTCAATAAGGCTTGAACTTGCTACCGAATTGCACCAAATTCCAGGCAGTTTGTCTATTCACTAAACTGTCAATTCATCAAATACTGGTGAATTGACAGTGAAATACTCTGCTGTCCTTCGCAGTTTGGCAAACTTCGGTGGCAGTGAAATTGTCCCATAGAAGAAGTAATGGTTAATCTATTTAGAGAATGTCTAACTGCATCGAAGTGTCAGTGAAATGCCCCGATTTCCAATGATTCAATGAGACAGGTTTAAAAAGTTGAATCCCATAGGATTCAATGTAAAACAATATTATCTTTTTTTTTATTAAAGAGTTTATTCTTTTGATTTTCAGCAAGCCTTCTTTGTATTTAAATTTTTTGGAATATATTTTTGTATTTTTCCCATTTTTTTTTAAAAAAGCATTTTTTTAATTCTGTAACAGACCATTTTTTTTATTGGACCTTTTTTATTATTCACACACATTTTTCATGCATTTTTATTGGTAAACACCTATTAGAAGAATAGGAGAGTTCTGCTTTATTTTTCCTGCAGTTCGGCGGTCTTCAGCGGTCTGTTCGGAGGTCAGCGGCTCCATGTTTGGTGCCCTTCGGGGACCCTGCAGTGAATAGTGCAGTCGCTGCAGGTTTGGCGAAATGGAATCGCCAAAACGCACCGAAGTGCGCCGAACCAGAAAGCACTTTCACTGAAGTTTCTGTGCTTACTGATTAACCCCTACAATGTTCAGATTATTTCTCACCACCCGAAAAATAACTTTGGTATGGCAAAACTGCTCGTTTATTTGGTTTGATGGTTTTATCTCTCACCACACTTAATAGAGAGTAGACCTTAACGAGTAAACAAGGTAATTGCAAAGATTTCACAATTTGTTTTATTGTAACTGTTAACGTATTGAGTGAGCCGTTACATGCAGATTAGATTTTTCCCCATCATTTTACCTTTTAATTACTATTATAAGTATATAAGCACAAGATACTTGTCATATCCAAGAGTTACAAAAGGGAACCTAGCCTCTCCTCCTGTACTATTCAAACATGAATCATTACTTTATAACAATATTGTTTGTGTTCATTTATGGACATTTTAAGAAATAATAGTTACATCCCACACAGCTGAGGAAACTACTGCCTTAATGCTGACTGACACCAACACTTATTCTCTCCTAAGCACCCATATCAATCATTAATGGGATACTATAGGATGAAAACAGGAGTGAGAAAGAAACAAAGGGGTTAGACATTAACCCCCCTGACGGTTTTCCCGAGTGTGGCTCGGGGTTAACTTTTTGTACCGAAAGCGGTATCCCCGAGCAACACTCGGGTGGTATACTTACATGTCCTGCGCTCCCTCGCTGATCCCCACAGCCTCCTCCAGCCACTCGCAATGTCACACTGCCTGGTTCCCTTCTCACGAGGAGTGAACCATGAAGTGTGACATCGCGATTGGCTGCAGTGTGACTGAGGGGACAGCGTGGGAGCGCAGGGACATATAAGTATCGGCCCGAGTGTGGCTTGGGGATACCGCTTTCAGTATTGAAAGTTAACTCCCGAGCCACACTTATACCGCTAGGGGTCAGAATAATTGGACCAATTCTGACATATAAAATATGACAGAATTGGACCGCCAGGGAGGTTAACACCACCTTACCCGCTCCGCACTCTTTTCTCCAGTTCAACCCTTTTGTTTCCTTTTAAAACTCACCTGAATTCTGCACTGGTCTTCCTCTGAGCTGTGAAGAATATGACATGCTGCTAGAGCCAGATAAGTATGTCAAGTGACTGCTGAGAGGATAGACACTCCAGCCAATCCAGTGGCTTTCAAAGTAGGAAGGCTTTGCTCCCATTGGAAGGGAGTAGCATCTGATGTACTCAAAGTAGTGAAACCTAAGCTAATGGCTCTCTTAGCTGAGGGTCTGGGCATGACTAAACCCTTGCATTTGGATGGCTGAATCAATCTTCTAAGCCCCACCTCGGGCAACGAAGTGGGAGCTCAGGGACTGTTAAACTGTGCAAATTGTCCCATTAAACATATAAACTCACCTATCCGTGAAGAAACAGTGTATCATATTCCAGATCATGATAAAAACATGTTTATTTGAATGAGAAAATGGAGATAGGCAGCAAGACTGAGACAGTACCTCTAAATGCTCATCCAAGCTCTTATTATTTCCCGCCTTGACTACTGTAACCCACCTTCTCTCTGGCCTTAAGAGATCCCAGATTCTCCCTCTGCAGTCTGTTATGAATGCCTGTGCCAGGCTCATTGACCTCACCTCCCGCACCTCTCACACCTCGCCCCTTTGTCAATCTCTACACTGACCCCCTGTTTCCCTTAGAATCCAATTCAAAATATTGGTGCTCACATACAAAGCTCTCCATAAACCGCACCTCTGCCTACATCTCCTCCCTTATTAACAGATACATCTCATCCCGACCATTTCACTCTGCGAATGATCTGATGTTATCATATCCTCAGACCCGCACCCCCAACTGTCACCTTCAATACTTCTAACGAGCTGACCCCTTTCTATGGAACTCCCTCCTTCGCAACATTAGACTCTCTTGAGTACTTCAAGAAGTCTCTGAAAACACATTACTTTAGAGAAGCCTATCTCTTACTCCATCTTTCCACTCAGCCAACACGCGCCCCGGAACTTCATGTTCTCTATTTACCCTCACCTAGTGTGTCACCTCTCTCCTCTTAGATTGTAAGCTCTTGAGCAGGGTCCTCTCTCCTACTGTTCTGTTTAACCTGTATGTATAGTTGTTATTTTGCCTCCCATTGTACAGTGCTACGGAACTTGTTAGCACTTTATAAAAACCTGTAGCTGTAACCTCTACCTTCATATGTACAGTTGACCATTTTTTTTGTTTCTAGCAGAAAATTGTCAGAAAGTGGTATTTTAAATCATTTCAAATGTACTATTGCGTTTTCAGTAGGATTATAGATTATTCACTACCAGACCAAGCATCCGTCATCCGGTCAAAGAAAGCTTGATAAACAATATCCCTGGTAGTACAACATATTACAAGCAATTTTATCACAAAAGAGCCCTATGGGTCTATTTATCAAGAGTCAATAAAAAGTAATACATGATCTATCTGTTCAAACAAGATTTTTTTTTGTTTTTAATACCAAAGTCCGAAAAATTGTGTAAAACTAACAATTGCCATTTTTGTTTCTAATACGCTGCACAATGACAATATTTAGTAATTGCGCCATGTATAAAAAAAATATCATAATTTACTTGATGGTTGATCAAGATAACATTAAGTAACCGCCTGTCAACGTTACACAAATATAAATATATATCGGTTGATCATCCAGTTGGTATGATGTGGGAAAAGCTGCTATGTAACACTTATTCCTTTGAGCGATATAAAGAGAACAGTCTGGGTAAAAAATCCATAAACATTGTAATAGAAAAATAGTTATAAACAGTAAACACGAGTACAGAAAGAGATGAAAAAGAGTATGAAATAATAATAAAAAAGTTGACTACCAAGGTTGGAGACAATTTAGAGACAAATTCGTAAATTTTGTTTGAAAGTTTCTCTTTCTGTTAATTTACATATACTATATATTGATATTCTCACCACTCCTGCGTGGAGATTTTGTGTATTCCTCATTCTAATCTTAGTCCTGTACCAAAGGCCTGAAAATCTGAGAGTTCTGTAAAACATTCTAGCTGCTAATAGTATTGCACTCTTCAGAATAGAGTTCTCAGCTCTCCTACATGAAGTCACTCTCCCAATTTAGGGTTTACAGCCCCATGTACTCCTATCAAAACTAGTTCTACTACCACCCTCACTTTCCACATCCTTTCATGCTCCTTTTTCAGCCTTTGGTATCTCTCCACCTTCTCATGTTCCTTCTTCATCAGGTTATAATTAATGGGGTATGCTACATCAAGCACCACTGCAGTCTTCTCTTCCTTGTCTAACAACACAATGTCGAGTTGGTTGGCCAGTGCTAACTTGTCTATCCAATGAAGAAAGGAACCAGTTGCACACGGCCTGGTATCTAAAGGAGATTGATTGGGAATGGCAATGTTTCAGTACTTTGGTTGCTGCAGTATAATTACTAGAGTCCCTCCGTCTGTATTAGTACAAACTAGAAACAAATGCACAAGTTTAGCATATTGTCAATGGCATCACTATCTCTCCATCAAACCAGGTCGCTCCGTCGTAATTTTTGTCAGAGTTACAATTGACTCCAGGCTGCTCTTCATCCCCCCACATCCATTCTCTCTTCCTCCTGCCACAACCAACTGCGTATAATTACCAAAATTCGGGCATTTCTTATTGCTGACAACACCAAGCAACTCATTTATGCCTTTATAATTTCCTGACTTGACTATTGGAATAACCTTCTGACTGGCCTTCCTCTCTCCCATCTCTTCCCCAGTAATCCGTCCTAAATACCTCTGCCAGGCTTATCCACCTCATCTGCATTCTGTCTCTGCTGCCCTTCACTGACTCCTAATCAAGAGCAGCATTACATTCAAAATTCTCACAAATTTCCCACTCCCTACTACCTGTCCTCACTAATCACTAAATACAGTCCACTCCCTAATATCAAACATCAATTTATGCCTTGCTTCTTCCCATATCACGTATTCCCATGCTAAACTGCAGCTCCCACCCTCTGGAACGCACTCCCTCGCCCTGTCCAAATTTCCTCAAATTTGACTTCCTTCAAACGCTCCCACAAGGTATTCCTTTTCCAGGAAGCCAACTCACTAACACACTTTACTTCTCCTACCAGTCCATCACTCTCACCTTGCAGTCCTCTCCTTTTGTTTCTCACCCTCCAACCCTGTTAGATTGTAAGTTTCCATGGGAATAGTGCCTTCAGTTCCTTCTGTGATGATTTGTCAAATGTTGTCCTGTCTAAAAATATTGTAACCCTCTCTATATTGTACCCATTACCGGCTGGGTGGAGTAGAGGCAACATCACTGCTCTGCGTGGAGAGAGCCTGTGGAGACATGGGTTAGATCCCGGCAAGAGCACCTCTCCAGTAAGTGTCCTTGGGAAAGACACCTAACGGTACATACTCGCCACCCAGGACATACTTGAAAACAAGAGAAATCTCAATGTATTCTTCCTGGTAAAATGCTTTCTCAAGAAAAAAAAATGCAGCCATACAGAATACACCTGCTTAAACATTTGGTTACCACTTCTATAGGACTTGGTTGATTGTGCTTAGTACCTTGGAGCCTCATAACTTTCTGTAGCTTTTGTGAGATATTTTGCTTGTTAAATGAACTGCCCTGACTTTCTGCACATACCTTTCTCATAATATTCACTGGCAAATATTTTTTTAGTGAGAATATCATGTCCCTAAATATATCACTCGAGGAAGGGTCTTCACAGCACCCTTGCATATAGAATTTTGCATGAACAAAACCTAATAACAAAAGGGGCAACAGTGTGCAATATGTATACAATGTTTATTCAATACATTGTGTGATTGTTGGAGTTTTTCTTCTATTGTGTCATAATGATTATTAATAATTTTTTAAGCATTTATCTGTCATAATATTATTTATTGTTCACTCACTTCAATATATTCCACAATTTTTTTTTTGGGAAAGGATTTTACCAGGAAGGGTACATTGAGATTTCTCTCGTTTTCAAGTAAACATAGAAACATAGAAAATGTTGGCAGATAAGAATCTTTCGGCCCATCTAGTCTGCCCAATTATATGGATACTTTACCTGAATTTATCTTTTGTTTAGGATAGCCTTATGCCTATCCCATGCCTGCTTAAATTCAATTACTGTTTTGGCCTCTACCACTTCAACTGGAAGGCTGTTCCATGTATCCACCACCCTCTCAGTAAAATAATGCTTCCTGATGTTACTTTTAAACCTTTGCCCTCTAATCTAAGACTATGTCCTCTTCTTTTGCTACTTTGTTTCCTTTTAAATATACTCCCTTCCTCTACCTTGTGGATTCCCTTTACGTATTTAAATGTTTCTATCATATCTCCTCTGTCTCGTCTTTTTTCCAAGCTGTACATGTTAAGATCATTAAGCCTTTCCTAGTAACTTTTCTCCTTCAAGCCGTACACCATTTTAGTAGCCCTTCTCTGAACTCTCTCTAAGATGTCTATATCCTTCTGGAGATACGGTCTCCAGTACTGCACACAGTACTCCAAGTGAGGTCTCACCAGTGCTCTGTACAGTGGCATGAGCACTTCGCTTTTCCTACTGCTAATACCTCTCCCTACACGACCAAGCATTCTGCTAGCATTTCCTGCTGCTCTATTACATTGACTACTTACCCTTAGATCCTCTGAAATAATAACCCCTAAATCCCTTTCCTCAGATGTTGAGGTTAGGACTGTATCAAATATTCTATATTCAGCCCTTGGGTTTTTACGTCCCAGGTGCATTATCTTGCACTTATCCACATTAAAACTCAATTGCCACAGCTCTGACCATATTTTTAGTTTACCTAAATCATTTGTCAGTTGGCTGATCCCTCCAGGAACGTCAACCCTGTTGCAAATCTTTGTGTCATCAGCAAAAAGACATACTTTACCATTAATACCTTCTGCAATATCACTAATAAAAATATTAAAGAGAATGGGTCCAAGTACTGACCCCTGAGGTACCCCACTGGTAACAAGACCTTGCGCCGAATAAACTCCATTTACCACAACCCTCTGTTGCCTGTCACTCAGCCACTGCCTAATCTATTCAACAATATTGGAATCCAAGCTCAAAGATTGCAATTTATTGATAAGCCTTCTATGTGGAACAGTATCAAAAGCCTTACTGAAATCTAAATAAGCAATGTCTACTGCACCACCTGTGTCTATTATTTTTGGTACCCAAGATTAGTTTGGCATGATCTCCCTGAGGTAAACCCATGTTTGTTTCTGATCCTGTAATCTATGTGTTTTTAGATGTTCAACAATCCTTTCCTTAACATGGTCTCCATTAATTTCCCCACTACTGACGTAAGACTAACTGGCCTATAGTTCCCCGATTCCTCCCTACTACCCTTCTCATAAATGGGCACAACATTTGCTAATTTCCAGTCTTCTGGGATGACTCCAGTTAACAAGGATTGGTTAAATAAATCTGTTAACGGTTTTGCTATTACACCACTGAGCTCTTTTAATAACTTAGGGTGGATCCCATCAGGCCCGATTGACTTATTTGTCTTTACTTTAGACAGCTGCTGTAGAACCTCCTCCTCTGTAAACTCATATGTAAATGTCTTTTTAGTGTTTCCTCCTAACAGAGGTCCCTTTCCTTCCTTTTCTTTTGCAAATACTGAACAAAAATGTTCATTCAGGCAGTCAGCGAGACTTTTATCCTCTTCTACATACCTTCCTTCCTTTGTTTTTAATCTAACTAATCCTTGTTTTACTTTTCTTTTCTCGTTTATGTATCTAAAAAATGTTTTGTCCCCCTTTTTTACTGACAGAGCTATTTTCTCTTCTGCGTGTGCTTTGGAAGCTCTTATAAATTGCTTTGCCTCTTTCTGCCTAATCTTATAGGTTTGCCTATCTTCTTCACTCTGAGTTTTTTTATAATTATTGAATGCTATCTTTTTGTTCTTCACTATTTTGGCCACTTCTGCAGAGTACCACAGTGGTTTCTTCCCTTTTTTGTTTTTGCTAACAAGCCAAATGCAATTGCCTGTGGCCTTCAATAATGCCTCCTTTAAATAATCCCATTTCTCCTGGACCCCCTTTAAGCTCCTCCAGTCCTGGGTATGTCCTGGGTGGCGAGTATGTACTGTTAGGTGTCTTGCCCAAGGACACTTACTGGAGAGGTTGCTCGTCGGGATCGAACCCATCGAACTCATGTCTCTACAGTCTCTCTCCACACAGAGCAGTGATGTTACCTCTACTCCACCCAGCCGGTACAGGTAGTGTGGCAAAGGAAGTCTGTGGCAAAGCAAGATTCCGACATGTACAGATATGTAAACGACTTATATTTTTATATTTGCAAGGATTTATATTCTCTCTTGCAATTTGCAGGATTTTAATCTGTTTTTTTCTTCTTAATTTTAGCAGTTTTATATATAAATACAGATACACACACATACACAAACTTTACTGCACTTAGGTTTTGCTAAAACTAAAAGAAAAATTTGCATTCAGAGTATAGTTTTTACTTTCTATAACAGCATAATGTGATTCAGAATTTTTTATGAGGATTTTTTCCACTGAAAGAATTAATATATCCTACTTTAATACAATTTAACTATAGTTTGTAAAATGGAGTGTCAGCGAAGGGCAGACGTGTTCCAAAATACATACAGTACAGTATGTCATTATAGGAACATTGTAAATGATTAAGAGAGCGAATGTTTTGGATGAAAAATAGCACGCATTTTTTTTTCTTATTTCAAGACAATGACATACTTTCTATGACCCAGAAACAACCTAAAGCAGACTACACTGTGCTAGTTCTCAAAGCACAAATATTAGAGGTAAAGTAATAACACGAGGGAATCATTGGCCAAGTTACAAATAAATCAAGCCTTGCAAGAACTCAAGGAATATGTCTGGATTAAAATACCTAAGGACTGTATCAGTGAGGAACTGTATAGCAAATACTTCATTCATGACATTTGCGAAATCTAAATAAACCTAATGAAGAAATAGTTGTAATATATATCTATTTACGTTGGGGTACCTAGTCTCAGGTTGTGCCTTTTATGGGGCTCCCTATGCTTACTCGATGTTGATTTTTGTTGTTAGATGTATGATTTTTCTCAACGGATACCAGTGTTGCTTTTTGAGTTCACATCTTGCTGCCACATTGTACTAATTTCATTTGATGATAGATTGTGAGCAATTCAGCACTCCATGATCATTGTTCTTACAAACATTGTAGAGTCGTGTGGGACTTTATGTGGACAGTACTTTGGACTGAACTGCACAAATGAGCATATCCATTGCACATGTTTATCTGCAATTTTTGATTTGTGCTTTCCTGGAATAGAATTGTCTTCTATTTTTTTATTTTTTACAGTGTGCATCTGACTTTCTTTTTTCTGAAGCCTTTATTTTAAAAAAAAAACTAAACTTAATCCATTGCTGCACTCCCTCTGAATCCAGTAGGAGATGAAATTCTTCCAGCTCAGCATCACTTGTGAATGCAGTGGGTCTGGATGCTCCAGCCAATCCAGTGGCTCTCAATGCCAGACCGCAATGGGAGTCATTGGTTGGGACTGGCCCCCAAAGGTCCTGTAACCTGATCTCCGTTATCGCTGAGGTCAGGTTTTTGCCAAGACTAAGCACCTGCACAAAGAGGGCTGAATCACCCCCCCATATCCCCCTCAGAGGGGGAAGAGGGAGCAGGCGTCTCAAGGTGGTTTCATCACTCAGATAACATTGAGTGATCATACTACGTAGAGTGTCCCGTTAATGATGTTAGCAATAGTGCTTTCTTTAATCATTTGTCCTTGTACATGTTTTTGCATTGTCTCAAAAAATATGCAAGAATGCGTTCTGTTGATATACATATTAATATATACTTATCTGCTGTATTTCTTTGTTTTCTTAGCTATACAGGTACTTTTCCTAGTAAGAAATCATTACTGCTTATTTACTATAATTAAGAAAAATGGTTTCCTTAGCTGTTCCTGAGCTAATGTTCACACCTTAGGCAGTAAATTCCTTATTCCAATTAGATACGTGTTTGACGTTTTTGTTTACAAATGACACTAATTTCCAGCTAAACAGTTTTAACACACTAAACAACATTTGTTTGCTTATGTATTGAACATTTAAAATGTAAAATATAAAACCCTCATACCAGCACAAGCTAGGTTTTTACTTAACTAATCCATTCACCTGCCTCACCTCCCCTCGCCACCCAGCCAGGTCTCACTTTATAGGCCATAATTCTCCATTGTTGTAAAATCTCCAATTACCTGCCAATTATCTTACCAAGTCCTCAGTTGTACAGCTCAGACCTAGCCATTAATGACTCTAGCTTGCATTGTTACACAGTCCACTTGTATTTTCTACTCTGCAACATTTTATAAATGTGTAAATGTATGAGTGCACTGTCTTGCTTTTATAGAAGTGCTACTATAATAAGTTAATTTTCATGTAAAGGTTTCTTCGTTCATTTTATGCCAAGAATCATAATTACTTACAGGGTTATTCAGAGAGAGCCGATCTGGCCCCGAGACGGCACCGAACAGGGAGTTTCCCCTTAAGGTGGCATTTCAGGGCCATTCGGCTATTCAGAGAGCAGGCAGTTTGCCAAATTTTGGCGAACTGACAGCAAGTACGGTGCCTGTTCAGCAGTGAAATCCCCCGTAGAGAAGCAATGGTTAATCTATTCAGAGAACACCGAACAGCAACGACATGTCAGTGAAATGCCATGATGTTCGGTGGTTTCATTCAGCAGGTTTATCCAGTCGAATCCCATAGGCTTCAGTGTTAAAAATAGTCCAGTTTTATTCAATATCTAATAAACCGTTTATTCTTTTAATCTGCAGTAAAAAGTCTCTTAAATTTTTATTTTGTATCTTTTCGGGAATTTTTTGGGGAAATTTTTATCTTTTTCTTTTTTTAATCGTTTTTTTTTCTTTTTTCCGCAACAGACCTTTTTATTATCATTCATAGGATCTTATATGTTAATTCCATTTTCGTTGAGTAGTTTTTTTGCAAACAGCGTTTCAATTTTGACACTTTCAATCGTATTGTTTTTTTGTTTTTTTACCCAGCCGGTGGCTTGTCGACTTTATTCTGCGGCTTGCCTGCGCTGTGCTCAGCGGCTCACCGGCTGAGTTTAGCGGCTGTCTGGATGTTGGCAGCGGCCGGCAGCTTGGCGGCTGCATTCGGGGACCAATTGGCTGCACTTTGGGGACCCTGCAGTGTATAGTGAATTCACCGCTGGGTGTGGAAATTTGATTGCCCGAAGTGTGGGGAACGACAGAGCACCAAAATGTCGGCGACATTTCGTTGCTCTGTGAATAACCCCTTTAATCCTCTTTTTCTAACTCTAACATGATATTATTTACAAACATATTACAAAGGAGCACTTTGTATATAAATGATGTTAATTTATATAATTCAGTTAAAATGGGGTCTTATAGTATGTTTTGGCTTCTTTTTGTGGATTGGAAAAATATGTTACAAACTTTTAATCAATTGTACCTGTGATGAAGTGGTTTGAGATGAAACTTAGCTTGCGTGTCGTTCATGTTGAAACATTGGCCATGGATTGACTATTTTTCCTTTACAATTTTTTAAGAGAGACTGGACCTACAAAATTAAACTACCGCAAGGATATTATTGTGGCTTTCAACTGTATCCTACACATATCCAAACTGTGAGCTAGATTATGAGTCATATATAAACTTAACCCCTTAATGTCACTGGACTTTCTATGCCATCCTAGCAGCAGGTGGATATATATGCTGCATGGTGGCATAGCATGCCCCACAGCTCTCTGCAGCCCACCTCCCTTTCCCAGTGGGCCAATTGCCATCATTATCTGCAGGGAGACTACAGCCAGTTCCACCTATAATGTATCCGCAGCTCATGAGTGGGGGACTGTTAGCTGAGATTGACCCAATGATGGGTTCTAGATACATCAAAGGTGGGATAGCAGTGTATTGCACACTTCTTAAAATCAGGGGCCCTGACTTTTAGAGTGACTGGGTTCGTTAGGGTATGCACACAGGGACAGATGGGGTGATCCGTTAATCCCAGCTGTCTTTTAGGAGCCATCTTTGGAGAAATGTGCATCTCGCCACCAGTGGCTAGTAGGATATTTGTGTGGTTTGACAAGCTGCCAGCTTCAGAATGCAGTTAATTCAGTTCACTCTTTTTTTTCATCAAACAATATGTAATTTAAATGCGTCTGTAATTAATTGCTAAAATATAAAAATCTATTCAAAGGAAGTGTATAAAAATTATTAATATAGAAATACCTTGTTTTACCTTTTTCTACTTTTCTAACTTAGCATATGTTCGTACACAGCAGCATCTCTGATTAAAAGAGTTTTCCTACTGGCGTTTCATCTGCACTTTTTTGGTGCATTTTCAACAGAAACAGTGATTATACTCCAATTATTCATACCTTGTATCCGAAAGATATCTTGAATCCGAAATGCTTAGCACTAGAAGTGTTTTGAATTTCTGATATTTTTTTTGGGTGGGGTATTTTGGAATATTTATTAATATAATATATATTAGTTTAATAATACAATAATGAGATCTAATGGAAATGGGATCATCAGGTCTATTCAAAGAAAGGTGAAACTCAGGAGAATTGGCAGGAGAAGTGAAAATTCTAGGTCAAAGTAGCCAAACCAAAAAAATTCTCCCATTTATTTCACTTTCCAAATCGACTATTTGGCCTAGATTGTTCTCTTCTCCTGCCAATTCTGGTTTTCACTTTTCTTTTAATAGACCTGCATGTCTAAATAAAAAAATATTTATGTTTTACATACTCCTCCTACACTTAGCCCTGAAGGTGATTGGAAACAATATTTTTATGATATTTTCCCCTCTCACATAAGGTTAGATATCGAATTTTCCACTTTTGGTGTCATGACGGCACTCATCAAGATTTTTCACATTTGATTTTGGAATTTCAAATAAGGGATATTCAATGTGTAGAATGATAGCACTGTCAATTAACAGCGAGTGACTTAACTGCCCTTGTTAAAAAAAATAATAATGTTGTTCTTTGGGGATTTTAGAAGTCAGCTCAGAATAATATATAAACATTTTTGCACTATACATTTAGTCAAAAACTATCCAGCACTAAAACTGGCAGATACTAATAGGGTTATTCAAAGAGAATCGAAAAGTCACCGCACGTTCGGTGACTTTTCGTTATCTTCAATTCGGTGCTATTCAGGGATCCCATTTCGGCGACCCTGCGGTGTATTCAGCAAGCACCACAGGGCCGTTGAAGTGCAGGGAAAATCTGGCCCAAAACCTGTCGAACACTCACCGCAAAACCCAGCACGCCGAAAACCTGAAAAAACATCTGGATTAACCCCGCCGAACACGACGGAGAAACCCGAGCAGGAGCCGATCACAGTCGCCGAAAAACCCGACACCGCAGACGAATAGAGTGAAAAAAACACAGTACGCTTGAATGTTTGAAAAGTGAAACGCTGTTTGGAAAGAAACTACTGAGCGAAAATGTCTGAAATTTACATATGAGGTCCAGGGAATGATAATAAAAAGGGCTGTTACAGAAAAAAGAACAACTGTTTTTAAAATAAAAAAAAAATTGGTAAAATGTTTTTGGCAAAAAAATCACAAAAAGTGCTTAAAGGATTCTAAAAAATCTAACACTAAAGAATATTTTTTCTGCAGAATATTATAATAAACGGTTTATTAGATATTAAATTAAAATGGGAATATTTTTAACATTGAAGCCTATTGGATTCACCTGAATAAATCTGCAGCATGAAGCCACCGAATGGCAGGGCAATTCGGCAACTTTTCACTACTGGTTTTTGTTCTCTGAATAGCAGAAGCTATGAGAATTTCACTGCCCTCGAACAGGCACCGTATGTGCAGGCAATGCGCCAACATTTGGCGAATTGCCTGCTTTCTGAATAGCCGAATGGCCAAGAAAAGTAACCGAACGCTGATTTTCAGCGTTCCGTTAGCTTTCGGCAGCCATTCGGATCTCTTTGAATAACCCTGTAAGTATTATTTGCACATTTAATTGTATTAGCCAATTCTAGAGCTCCTTGATATTTATGTAACCAGGTTGTGAACAGAGGGGCTTTACAGTTATATGAAATACAAATCTCCATGAAAAGGCAAGATGTCTTACAAATGTGGTTTATAAGAGCTTTTCAGTGGATGAAGTCCTAAAGGAATGTAAAACAAAAGTTTAGGCAATTTAAAATATATATATATTTTTTTTACCAGTTAAAATAGTAATTTTAAATTGTAAAACGTTGTCTAACAATAGCAAATCACATTCCCCACTCCTCCCAATTACACTCCTAAAGCCCCTCTAGCTATGCTAAACCAAAAAAAACCATGCATGCTGTAAGCATTATACACTACAGCGGCATTGAGCGGGTAAATCCTATTAATCCTGATGTTTGACAAGTTAAATCATGTGCATTTGTCAATATAGATTTTCACATTCTTGGTGAAACCTCAGTATTACAATATTAAAATTAATACAATATGGCTGTTAGATAAGGAAGTATTATTAAACTTTAATTTGCCCTATTCTTGATAAAGTGCAAGTCATGGGGAATATATTTTGTTTGGCCAATCATTTGACTTTTTTTTCCCAAATGTATTTTTTATTGAGACGTTTGTGTAAATACGAGTACAAAAACTGAATTCTCGATCAGGGATTCGCATGGTTGAAACAAACTGTGCATAATACGGTAAAAAAATACCGTTATGTATTTATGTATCTATTATATAACTATCATATACAAGAAATAGTAAATACTGTATAAGCTCTAGAATAGTCAGAAAATATTTAACTAAGAAAGATAACACAAGTACCGTAGATACTTGAGTATAACGCGACCCGAGTATAACGCGAGGGGTAGAGATTCATTATGGAAATAAGAATATTACTCAAGACTCGAATATAACGCTAAAAAGGGTAAATTATGAAAGTATAAATTTTCCAAAACACGACAAAAGACTGTTAAATTACTGTTGTTCCATGTTTTAATTTCATGTTCATTCCACTCCACTCTCACCCTCGTTCCTCCGATGGTGGTTAGAGAGCAGGGGTGCAGAGTGAGAGGTAATGCATTATCGTGGCTATTATAGAATGGTGATAGGTGTAATTGAGCGTTTCGACTGCTATGGAATATAACTCTATTATGGTAAAGTTCTGCACATGAAACTAAATAAATAAAATCCATAAGCGCAGGTATGGCATGTGGGCACATTTTTTTGATTTAATTATTGCAATTACATTTAATAAGATTTTATATATTTATATATATATATATATATATATCAGTCGATCACCCTTGCACTCCTCATCCAAAAGGTCCCAAGCCTGGTGCCCACTAGGCAAAGTACAGCGTGCAAAAACAGCGGCACTCAAGGTCTTCGTATTGGAAAGTTTAATGTAGAAAAATCAAAGTTTCAGTCCACTGTCCGCAGACTTTCATCAGGATGAAAGTCCATGGACAGCGGACTGAAACGTTGATTTTTCTACATTAAACTTTCCAATACGAAGACCTTGAGTGCCGCTGTTTTTGCATGTTATATATATATATATATATATAATGTTAGGAACCTATGCATATACTCATGCACTACAAAAAGACACATTTTGAAATTGATTAAAGCTTGCTTTACCTTGAAAAATTGATATTGTTTATATGAAGCAGAGTATATGTATTATAAAAGGGATAAATGTTACTGTTTTTATTGCAAAGGTTAATGTAGGTTTTTGGGTTGAAGGGTTAATAGAGGGCTGAAAAGTATTGGAGGTGTTTTGTACAGGGGTACTTGAGGGCTGCAGTCATTAAGGGTTGATGGTTAAAGTCAGGGATGCAGGGTTAAATTGGGATTGCATTGTGAATAGAGGGGTTAATATAGGGCTGCAGGATTTTGGAGGGGGTTTTATGAAGGGATGATGACTGCATTGAGTAAGTGTTAAGTAGTTGGGGCTGGCTGGGGATGAATGAGTTAATCTGTGCTCCGTTTCTGCACAGTGTCATGCTCCCCGCTGGGCTCTTCACTCACACAGCCTGAGTGAGCTGCTGCAGCTTTAACAGTGGGAGGAGACAGCATCTAGGCAAGGCAAGCTTTTATCAGCTCAATGTCCAGCCCTCCTGCAGAGCGTGCACGTGTCAGAGAGCCCATTGAAGCAATCAGGTCTTCACTCCCTCGCACCGGCCCCGTGTATAACGCGATACCTACAGTTTTAAGATTGTTTTTTTCCTCAAAAAACTCACGCTATCAGGGCCGGCCCAAGACATTGTGCTGCCTGGAGCGAAGGATGAAATGCTGCCCCCCAAAAAAAAACACACAGCGTGTATGAGCGTATCACAGTGTGCCACAGCAATAAAATTCAAATACTCATACACACCGTACATTAGAATTTTCTTCCTGTGGAGCTCTGTGATACAGCAATGTGAGATGTATATAACGGAGCCCAGCGAAACATACCCAGCAGTGCCCAGCGTCACATACCCAGCAGTGCCCAGCGTTACATACCCAGCAGAGCCCAGCGTCACACACCCAGCAGAGCCCAGCGTCACATACCCAGCAGTGCCAAGCGTCACATACCCAGCAGAGCCCAGCATCACATACCGAGCAGAGCCCAGCGTCACATACCCAGCAGTGCCCAGCGTCACATACCCAGCAGTGCCCAGCGTCACATACCCAGCAGTGCCCACACATGGGTATATTGCCCCAGCTTACACATGGATATATTTTCCCCAGGCTCACTCATGGATATATTTGCCCCCAGGCTCACACATGGATATATTTGCCCCCAGGCTCCTACATTGATATATTTGCCCCCAGGCTCACAGATTGATATATTTGCCCTCATGGATATATTTGCCCCAGACTCACACGTGTATATATTTGCCCCCAGGCTCACTCATGGATATATTTGCTCCCAGGCTCACTCATGGATATATTTGCCCCCAGACACACACATTGATATATTTTCCCCCAGGCTCACACATTGATATGTTTGCCCCCAGACTCACACATTGATATATTTGCCCCCAGACTCACACATTGATATATTTGCCCTCATGGATATATTTGCCCCCAGACTCACACATTGATATATTTGCCCCCAGACTCACACATTGATATATTTGCCCTCATGGATATATTTGCCCCCAGACTCACACATTGATATATTTGCCTGCAGGCTCACACGTGGATATATTTTCCACCCTGGCTCACCTCTGCCAGGCCCCTCCGACAGGCGGATCCTGCGGCCGCCGCGTTCCTTCCTTCAATGAGCGGCAGCCTCATGAGTATCTGCCGCTCGCCTGGGATCCACCCTCCAGCCTGCCGATCTCGCGAGATCACGTGATCTCAATCACGATATGCCGCCGCCGCATAAAAAAAATAGCGCAGAGCGCAGCAGCAGTGCCAGGGGCTGAAATTTACCGCCCCCGAATTTCTGCCACCTGGCGCCGCTGCTCCGCTCTGCACCATTGTCGCGCCGGCCCTGTGCGTTATACACGAGTATCTACGGTAGTTCACGGTTTGACATGTAGGGTTTGTATAAAGGTGACTGCCGTCTTTATGGTGGGGGTCGCCTCTCCTCCAGCAATGGGCCACTCAAGCAAAACGGGTCTCGATTAAAATGAAGGGAACTGAGGTTAGAAGAGGACTCTTACTTTGGCTCGTCATTGTAAAAGGTGCACCATCACAACCACACGTTTTTGAAGGTGGAAATTATGTTTTGTAACCTATGGAACATTCTCTTGTACAGGCAGAGTGTTTGCAAGTCATTGATCACTGAGGGGAAAGGGGGTGAGTTCGGAGACAACCAAGCCTAGTTATACATTTTAGTTAGACTCAGAGGAAAGAGAATACATTGATATTGATTGGCAGTTGTTGGGACAAAGTGTAATAGAAAAATTTCCAATGTAAGGGGGAGTTGTATGTCCGTACATCGAGTGATAAGTTGTTGCACCTGTGCCCTGTACACGGCCATTATAGGGCATGACCAGAAAGTGTGGGAGAGGGTGCCTATGGCAGTCAGACAACGCCAACGTGCAGGTGGACAGGAATCAGGAATTTGATAAAGATTGGCAGGTATGAGGTACCATCTGTACACAAGTTTTAACAGCAACTCTTTCACATTTGTACATTTGACAGACTTACGTATCATATTTATAGCGGTGTACCACCGTTCAATATGGTATGACTCTCCCAAGTCTTTCTCCCACAAAACCATGAATGGTAGTTTAGATGTCAGGGAAAGAGCTAATAGGAAAGCATATTTTATTATTATTATTCTTTATTTATAAAGCGCCAGCATATTCCGCAGCGCTGTACAATAAACACAGTATAGACAGGGTTACAATACATTGAACAACATTTGACAAACAGTACAGGAGGAGATGAGGGCCCTATTCCCGTAGGAACTCACAATCTAGGAGGGTTGGGGTTGGAAACAGGAGGGGAGGACTGTAAGGTGAGAGTGATTGATGGTTGTGTCAGTGAGTTGGGTGGTAGGCTTCCCTAAATAGGAATGTTTTAAGGGAGCGTTTGAAGGAAGAGAAGTTAGCGGAAAGTCTGACCATATGAGGGAGAGCGTTCCAGAGAGTGGGGGCTGCGCGTGAGAAATCCTGCAGTCTATCATGGGAAGAGGTGATGCGGGGAGAAGCTAGGCGCAGGTCACTGTTTGACCTTAGGGAGCGGGCTGGGGTGCATTATTATTATTATTCTTTATTTATAAAGCGCCAGCATATTCCGCAGCGCTGTACAATAAGCACAGTATAGACAGGGTTACAATACATTGAACAACATTTGACAAACAGTACAGGAGGAGATGAGGGCCCTATTCCCGTAGGAACTCACAATCTGGGAGGGTTGGGGTTGGAAACAGGAGGAGAGGACTGTAAGGTTAGAGTGATTGATGATTGCGTCACTGAGTTGGGTGGTAGGCTTCCCTAAATAGGAACGTTTTAAGGGAGCGTTTGAAGGAAGAGAAGTTAGGGGAAAGTCTGACAGTACGAGGGAGAGCGTTACAGAGAGTGGGGGCTGCGCGTGAGAAATCCTGCAGTCTATCATGGGAAGAGGTGATGCGGGGAGAAGCTAGGCGCAGGTCGCTGTTTGACCTTAGGGAGCAGGCTGGGGTGTATTTGGTGATTAGTGAGGACAGGTAGTGGGGAGCTGAGTTAGTGAGGGTTTTGTAGGTATGGATAAGGATTTTGAACTTAATTCTGCAGTGGATGGGGAGCCAGTGAAGGGACTCGCAGAGGGGAGCGGCAGAGACAGAGCGGCGGGTGAGGTGAATTAGTCTGGCGGAGGCGTTCAGGATGGATTGTAGGGGGGAGAGGCGGGACAGAGGGAGGCCAGATAAGAGATTATTGCAATAGTCGAGTCGGGAGATTATCAGGGCGTGTATGAGTTGTTTTGTGGCGACAGCGGTAAGAAATGGCCGAATTCTGGAAATATTACGCAGTTGGTATCGGCAGGAGGAGGAAAGAGACTTGATGTGGGGGATGAAGGAAAGAGCAGAGTCAAGTGTAACTCCAAGACAGCGAACTTGGTTTGATGGGGAAATGGTGATACCCTCCACCGTGATAGAGAAGTCAGGAGGTGGGGAGGCATTGGAGGGAGGAATAAGTAGGAGTTCAGTCTTCGACATGTTGATCTTTAGGTGGTGGGAGGCCATCCAGGAGGAGATGCCAGATAAACAGTCACTGACTTTTGAAAGGACAGGGGGAGAGAGATCAGGGGTAGAGAGGTAGATCTGAGTGTCATCAGCGTAGAGGTGGTAATTGAAGCCAAAGCTGTTGATGATTTTGCCCAGGGAGGAGGTGTAGATGGAAAAGAGCAGAGGACCAAGGACAGAGCCTTGAGGTACACCAACAGATAGAGGCAATGAGGAGGAGGAGTTACCAGCATAGCATAATTGATAGAGGTTTGGTGGTCTGTTTGCAACCAAGGCACAGTTTATGGAAAGTAGTCATATCTTTCCGATCATTTGACTTTTAAAGACTTACATATGTCCCTCTTTTTACACAATTCAGTCACTTATTCATGGGTCTACAAAACACCAAGGTTTTTGAGTAGGAAATTGAGAAATGTATGTCCTTTTCTTATTTTTGGCGCTATTGTTTTAATTGTTTGATGCATCAGGGTGTGCAACCAAGCAACATGTTATTCAGTTACAAATTATAAATATCGAAAGTAAATTTTCAGGTTTATCCCCTTCACTACCAAGAAGTTTTCCATAAATCCACTGCCTGGACCCAGCAGATTTATGGAAAGTAAATTTACAGTAAACATAGATTGAAAATATGCTTACTAGCCTTCAGATGTATGCATTGACAAGCAGATATGGCGTAATACAGCTGGTTTCCATGTTCTTTTGCGGGAAGACAAAAAAGGAATCTATGCTTTTTAAACAGTTTAGGCACCTTGGGTATAACGTTCAAGGTGCTAAAACATTGGAGGTACATTCTGTAGCTCAATTGCAAACAAATCTCATTTGATAAAAAACAATATTCCTTTCCGTTGCTCCATAAATACACCACATTGAGAATCTCAGGCACCAGCAAGTGTCATGCAGATCGTGTATAGTTGATCTTTGTAGTGAAGGGGTTAAGAAACATCCTAAAAGGTGTCAGTGAGGACCAAACAGTACCAATCCAGCAGTTATCTCTCGCCACTGATCTAGGTGGTCCATTTATGCTTGCAGGAATGTTTCATAATCATGTGGCCACAATTATGATACTTACATGTTCATATGTTTTTTATTTCTCTCTACATTCAGAAATAATATTAAAACATAATCTTCAAGACTTCAATCCAGCTGGTGTTTGGTAACAAATAAAATAGTTTTTCAAGACAAATTCCACAATATTTTTCATCTAGCAGTATTTATTCCCTGCCTTCCTTTTTAGTGCACAGTCAAATACAAAGAAAATAATGTTGCGGTAATTACCAATATTACTGGTGGTCATTCTAGTTCAACATGCTGTGTGTCAGGAGTTTTCTGAAGATGATAGAATAAATGCAGATTTTATAAGGGATCCAGCATAGACAGCATGGTTTTATATAATATATTGTGACAGATGCTGAGAATGGGGAAAGAAGAGCTCAATGGTCTCTGTGGGTAACATATTTAATTAAGGTAATCCGAGACTCTTAACACATTAGCACACTATTGATTGACAAGACAACCCTGCTCTTAACTACTGAAAACTACTGAGGCTACAAAGGATCACTGGTTGGTCAGAATGCTTTACCTCATGGGAAGATAATTGGAGGATACATCAAGTAATTGATTGTTGTGTGTGAATCTGCAATCTACAGGCTAAGCATGGTTATGTCAATGGTTTGCAGAAAAATATGCATGACCGACATTTTTTTAGATGGGGCGTCATAGATATTTTTTAGATAGCTTGTTTGACTGTGTGTGAATGAAGATGGACATCTACATGAGAATCTAAAAGTAGACTAACAGGGTTATTCAGAGAGCGTGAAAAGCAGGAGAATGACTGGAGATCTAGGTCAAAATAGCCAAACCAGAAAAATTCTCCCTTTCATCTCACTTTCCAAATCGGCTATTTTGACCAAGAATTTTTCATTCTCCAGTCATTCTCCTGCTTTTCACGCTCTCTGAATAACCCTGAATGCATATGATTATAAGTTGGAGGAAGCACAACTTCTATACCTGGTCCACCCATTGAAACTCAAAGTATCACAGTGTAATTTGCCTTAACTTAAAAGAAAATAAATTTACGATAACATGGTTGAACAGTTCTATTCGATTTTGGTTTTCCGAGTGATAAATCAATCGGAAAGCAGGTTTCCGGAAAGCAGACATTATCCCAACAGAAAAAGCACTGTCATACTTGTCTTTACTAGGATACTCTAGGCTCTAGGATACTCTAGGATACTCTAGGCACTGTGACCACTCAATATAATTTGCCGACTTGTTAGCCCTTCATGATATAGGAGAGGGGTGAGGACACTTAGGTCACTGTAAACACTAAAGGGGTTATTCAGTAAGCGGCAAAATTGCTAAAGAATTGCACTAAATTGTAAATATCACCATACGGTGCAATTTTGTGGCAGTTCATCTATTTAGAAAGCTGTCAATTCACTAAATACTGGCGAATTGACAGCAAAATATTGTGCAGTTTGCCGCAGATTGCCACAATTCAGCGATCTTCTGCGGCACTGAAATTGTCCCCTAGAGAAGTAATGGTTAATCTATTCGGAGAACGCCGAACTACACCAAAGTGTCAGGGAAATGCCTTGATTTTCAGTGGTTCAGTTCAACATGTTTAAACCCAGGACACACTTGAAAACGAGAGAAATCTCAATGTATCCTTCCTGGTAAAATCCTTTATAAATAAATAAAATAAATAAATAAACAGCCAAATCCCCAAGGATTCAATGAAATTGCTTTTATCTTTTTTATAATTTTTTTATTCAACCGTTTATTCTTTTCATGTTCAGCAAAAATCTTTTTCATTTATTTATTTTTTGGAACATTTTGTAGTAGTTTTTTTATTTTTCAGAGGAAATTTTTGATTCCCAATTTTTTTTACATGTTTTTTTTTCTTATTCTGTAACAGAACATTTAATTCTTTTTTTAAAGGGCCATTTTTATTATTCACACATATTTTCATGCATTTTTATCTGTTTAAACACCTTTTAGAAGACCAGCAGAGTTCCATTTTTTTTCCGCAGTTCAGTGGTCTTTGTCATTCGGCGGTCTTCGGTGGCTCCATGTTTGGCGCACTTCAGGGAAATGGAATCGCTGAAGCGCACCGAACTGCCTTGAACGAGAAAGCATTGAAAATTTCACTGAAATTTCGGTGCTTTCTTAATAACCCCTTAAGAGTCCTGGGACTTGGGTACACCCAGAACAATGATCTCAGCTTCATGGTAGAATTCTCGTAAGCCTGACTCTTTCGGAAATCTTCCTAGCCATGCACTAGCATTGAGAGACATTGGATTGACTGGAGGCTCACTTAAACGTCAAGCCTTCTGCTGGTCTTGTGGCATCTTTGACTTGAGAGGAAGCTTAAGTATGTCACGTCCGGCCAGCCCTGAGGTAGCCCAGCAATGGAATCAAGGTGAGTTTTTTAAGCCCTTCCCGACTGCTGACGTACCATGTACGTCCTGCCCACGGGTCTCCCTTAGACCTGTGGACGTACATAGTACGTCAGTGGGCTCCTAACCTCCCTCCTGCCAATATTCACCTCCCTCGCCGGCTCCCACAATTTCTATGGCAAGCTTGAAGCTTGCCTTGCCGTTTCCTGGGAGCCGGCCCGATCCGATGATGCCGTCACGCTGCATGATGACATCATTGGCTGGCGCCGGTGGGCAGAATTCAGAAAGGGGAGGGGGAGCACTCTATCTCCCCAACCGTTTAAGCTAGAGTGATGCAAGTTGCACAACTGGAAAGGGGAGAGTCTCCCCTTTTCAGCGGCGTACATCATTAACTGTTTCGCTGCCGGAAAATTTGCTCCAAATTGCAATTCATACCTGGAGGGGGCTGACATCTTGGATGTCAGCCAAGCCTCCAGGTCACCCCCACCCACTGAAATCCTCACCATATGTGTGAGTATGTCAGTGGGCCAGTTAACCCCCTAGCTGCCATGTGGAGATAGGGGGATCCTTTGGATTCCCTTATCTCCCGATGCGGTCATCTTTGACATCATTAGAAAGGCGCTGATCATGACCTTTCCAATGATACCAGACATGACCAGGTTGGTTTAAAAATAAAATTTAAAAAAATAAATAAAATAAAATAAAAATAATAATAAAAAATTTTTAAAAAATTGTTTTTCTTTTTAATTTTTTTTGTCTGGGGGGGGTTTAGTTAAATAGTACCTAGGCTGTAATCTGAAAATAATTAGCATAAAACAGTCAGAATGAGCTCAGCGCACATAGGTGAACTGGCTCGGCAGTGAAGGGGTTAAAAAGCAAAATCATGTTAAAATTAGGTATTTCTATTCTTGGGACAAAATTTTGAAACTATTTAGCCGGTATCTTTTTTGGTAGTTGTAGATTTTGGGGATTAAATTACGAAAAAGTGTGTTTTTACCATTTTTTTCATCATATTTCATATTTTTTTTATAGTAAATTATTCGATATGATGGAAATAATGGTATTTTTTTAGAAAGTCCATTTAATGGCAGGAAAAATGGTGTATAATATGTGTGGGTTTAATAAACGAGTAAGAGGAAAATTTGACCTAAATACTAACATCGCAGAACCGTAAAAACAGCAGCGGGCACTAAAGGACGGATGTGTGTAAAACTGCCCGGTCACTAAGGGGTTAAAGCACTTTTATTTACTTTGTAAGCAAAATTTCTAAATTAAACAAAAACACTGAGAGAACTTAGAAAATAAGACATTTACCATATACACTGCCCATAATAAGGGTAAAGGTTAGTGAGAAAGTTTTGATTATTTGTTTGTCATTAATTTGCAGATGATAAACAAATATGTGTAAAGCAATTATATATATTCCCTCGAGTTGTCCTGTACTCTGGCTTTGTCTTTTATTGCTACCCAGTGCCAGTCATTAATCTCTTCGCAAACTTCACTTAAGTTTTGATCCATGATCCCACAATGCCCCCACATTTATATGACCACACACACACGTCGCTAAAAAGGTTTGTTTAAAAGAGAAAGTATTAAGTACAATAATTGTATCCTAAAAATATATTCAAAAATAGCATTACGTGTTAGTTTTACAAGTTACTGTAATGCGCCAACATGATGCTCCTGTCAACTTTAGATTTTAAACAATTATACAGGCTAAACTCTGACACATATGCAATTTTCATTCACTCACCTATTGTGCTTTGTGTATGTTTTTTTATATGTTATACCTTATATATAATGTATAATTCTTTTGTCATTACCAGCTGCAAACGAGAATAGCTAGCAATATTAGAATACCTCTTTTTCTACATCTGACAACTCATTAGCGCTTCCTATACAAAACGTATGAGGAAGGAAGTTTGTGGCTCAGCTGTAATAGGATGGGAGCTGTTATCATTAACGAGTGGGGCCGCTATATTTAATTGCTCACTTGTTAATCATAACAGGCTTGTGGAATATTACTCTATATTTAATATACTGTATGTGTTTTATCCAGTGGCATCACAAGGGGGGCAGGGGGTGCGACCAGCACCGGGTGACACCACCCTAAAAAAAATATATATATATTATTTGTTTTTTTTAATACATTGAGATTTCTCTCATTTTCAAATTTGTCCTGGGTAGGCAAGGCCTAGGCTGGCACTTTCCAGGGGGCGGCAAAAAAAACACCACTAAAGGGGATATTCACAGAGCACCGAAATGATGCAGACATTTCAGTGTTCTGTTGTTCCCCGCACTTTGGGGAATCAAATTTCCCCAGTGAATTCACCGCAGGGTCCCTGAAGTGAAGGGAATCAGCCACCGAATAAAACCACAAACCCGTCACCCACTGTTTTCAAAAAAACTCCTGAATGAAAATGTCTGGAATTAACATATAAGGTCCTATGAATGATAATAAAAAGGTCTGTTACAGAAACAAGAGAATCTGCCATTAGAAAAAAAAATTGGATTTTTTAAAAAAAATTACTGTAAGATACCAAAATAAAAATAACCAATAAATAAAGAGACTTTTTACAGCAGATTAAAGGGATAAACAGTTTATTAGATATTGGATAAAAACAGGAATATTTTTTACATTGAAACCTATGGTGTTCGCCTGAATAAACCTGCGGAATGAAACCACCAGACTTCAGGACATTTCTCTGCTGTTCGGTGTCTCTGAACAGATTAACCATTACTTCTCTATGGGGACTTTCACTGCCTTCGAACAGGCACCGTACTAGCTGGCAGTTCGCCAAAATTTGTGTGTGAGCATATCACAGAGCTCCACAGCAATAAACCTCACAGAAATGTGCACCATGTATTATGAGCATTCAGGGTTATATGGGAGTACTGACTTATGAGTAAGAGTAGTTAAAAAAAAATATGTAAAACCCGGGGGGGGGGGGGTTGACACCATAAATTGCCGCACCGGGTGACACCAACCCTAGTGACGCCACTGGTTTTATCCCTCCGAAAACAGTTAAATGTACTTCAGGGTGCAAAATCCACATAGATATTAATGAAGAACAAAACAAATTGTGTTTTGTTTTGTCTGTTCTTTGAAAGAATTAAGGCAATCTATGGAATTACAGATACATTCACACTTTCTGCTAATTTGTTATATTAGTATGCTATTCTCCTGTTTATAATGCAAGCCTTTTGGTGTGATGAATCAGAACCATTGCTATTGATAGATGTTGACATCTGTGTCAGTATATTTTATTTCCTATGCTTTAATGGGCCAGAAAATGTTACGGAGTAGGTCAGTTTTAATGCTCTGTAAATGGTTAGTTAAGAGAGGACATCTGTCCACCGAAGAAATTACTTCAGACCACCAACAGATATCCTATAAGCTGCCTAGCATATTCCAATGTTAATGATCTTTGCTAAATGCCATAATTATTTACACTCAATTTCTAATTTCCAAAGGTTAGAGCAACAATGCATTTCTTTCAGTCTGTTTTCGCATTCACGGTTTGGCAACATACTTGACAGAACGAGTCGAGAGTTGTGTAATTATTTCATCTCAAAGCCAGTATTCTAGAGATGGAATATATATTAAAATGTCTCGATGCAGCGCTTGATTTTCTATTAGTTTGTACCGATGTCACATTTGTGCACATTTTTATGTAATCTTAGACAACTGACACTTTACTCTGGAGTTCTGTATTTTATCACACAAAAGAAATATTATTCAAACCTGACACAGCTCTGACACACAGTTAAGAAAATAGTTAGAATTTAAGAATCAAAGTATAGCTCGTTGCCATGCTGTGGTACCCATGGGAGTCTCTAATGCGAGATGGTTCAAACATTCATTATCATTATACTGATGACTCTGTATAAAAGGGATCAGGAATTAGAGCTGTGGTAGACAGTCAACTATCAGCAAGGCTCAAAGAACAGGCCACATTTTCTAGTATTTAAAGCAATTAGGTGGAAAATACAGAAATAATGTAGACACACAAAAATATTCTTCTCTCTTTATCACAGACGAATGAAAAGAAGTCTCTTAACCTCAGTGTATTAACCCCCTTTGCTATCAAGCACTTTTTGTTGAAAAAGTATTTTCTGAACATTTGAAGTTCAAAATAAAACATAGGGTAAAATGGCAATTTTCCACCGAGGTTGTTTTTCGGGGATGGAGTAATGTAGATTTACTCATTTTAAATTGTTCATGTATTTGTTTATACTTTACAAATATAGTGCTGGGATGAAAAGTTTTAAACTGTGGATTGCGTCCCTTATCATGTACATTTTCATAGGTGGTCGGCATTATTAGCATGCAGGCAGAAATGTCCTTTGTGTCAAAAAGAGTAACTGTAATAAAGATAGATTATAAATGGTTAGATCTGCTTATGGATATTTGTATTGATCATAATAATATTATTAGCAATGCAGCTTGCACAAAATACCAGCAGAATATAAAAATAATATCTGTATGTAACATAATGCCTGTGTATGGAAATTACAGTAACACCTTGTATCTGTACTGTACAGAGATTTTCACCAATTATAACCCCCTGAATCTTATTCCTGCACAGTAATGAGTGACCCCCCCCCCGAGCTCTCCCTGTATTCTGCCAAATCCCTGGCTGTTGTAACAAAGCAATAAGGTTTTATGATCTTTTTGTTACAGTTATGTGGGAGCTGCTCCTTGTATACAACATGGGTATTATATGCCAATTACTGTTTTTTAAAGTATTACAATGCAAGTTTACCCATTTTTTGGTGAACACTTTTTTCCCCAAATTAATTAATCTACAAAGATTCTCAAACATTTTACTGGTGTCTTCTGTAAATAAATCATTTGGAATTTTTCCGATTGTTTGAAAATACTCATCCAAAGAAAGTAAATTGAGGCCTTTATAATTGACCAAATTTTTTTCTCCATTTTCATTCTTACAGCTCATTACTATATATCTGCAGTCCCTGAAAAACTCACTGTTCTCCTTCTTGCACTTCCTTTCACCCACCTTGTCTTCCACCTCATTTTATAATTTTATTTGCAGTGTCTAGCTCTCTCTTACCTCTCTCTACCTCTGTGCTTCTGCAAAAGCCTGTTACACTTCACACTCTCCCTTCTCATATTTGTCTTATGCCCCTTTAATTCCTTTAGATCATAAATTCATGGGTCATTTGGCAGATCACTTGTATAAAGGGCTGTAGATGTCAGATTATATCCCAAGGGCAGGACTCTCTGTTCCATTTGTATTGATATGTCGATATCGCTTTTATGTTGAACTATAACACATATTTTAGACTTTAAATTAGCAATTTAATCGGAATTATCTTTAAAAAAATTGAAATATATAAATATATATATATGCACACACCATAATTAATTTTTCTCTCTGGACAATACACAGACAACAATTATTTAGACCAGAGTGATCTTTAACTTGGGGCAAGAGGTGCAGTTTCCCTGGTCCCTGTCATTGTTGTGTGACCCAAGGGAAGCTGTGCCTTGAGCCCGCAAAAACCATGACCTGCTCCGCGGCTCAGTGCCGATGTGGCACCATTTGCAGATTTCTCTAGCAGGTGGTGACAGCCCTGCCTGTGTGACCTCCACCACCCACTGACATCATCGTACATGGGCGCGATGACATCAGAAATGGGAAATCCCCGGCCAGGCAGGAAATACCCTATGGAGGAGATACTGGGGTACTTTGGACCCCCATATCTCTGGAAGCATAAAACATAGAAAGCCATGTGAGGAATTGCTGGAAGGGCCAGAACACTGCCTTTCCACTGCTACCAAACATGACCTGGTGTTATGTAAATTTTATTTTTTGTAATCAGATGTACCAGTAAACAAGAAGTTTAGAGACAAAGTAGTATAGAAACATAGAAACATAGAAAAATGTCGGCAGAGAAGAACCTTTCGGCCCATCTAGTCTGCCCAATTACATGGATACTTTACCTGGATTTATTTTTTGTTTAGGATAGCCTTATGCCTATCCCATGCTTGCTTAAATTCAATTACTGTTTTGGCCTCTACCACTTCTACTGGAAGGCTGTTCCATGTATCCACCACCCTCTCAGTAAAATAATGCTTCCTGATGTTACTTTTAAACCTTTGCCCCTCTAATCTAAGACTATGTCCTCTTGTTTTGCTATTTTGTTTCCTTTTAAATATACTCCCTTCCTCTACCTTGTGGATTCCCTTTACGTATTTAAATGTTTCTATCATATCTCCTCTGTCTCGTCTTTTTTCCAAGCTGTACATGTTAAGATCATTAAGCCTTTCCTGGTAACTTTTCTCCTTCAAGCCGTACACCATTTTAGTAGCCCTTCTCTGAACTCTCTCTAAGATGTCTATATCCTTCTGGAGATACGGTCTCCAGTACTGCACACAGTACTCCAAGTGAGGTCTCACCAGTGCTCTGTACAGTGGCATGAGCACTTCCCTTTTCCTACTGCTAATACCTCTCCCTACACAACCAAGCATTCTGCTAGCATTTCCTGCTGCTCTATTACATTGACTACTTACCCTTAGATCCTCTGAAATAATGACCCCTAAATCCCTTTCCTCAGATGTTGAGGTTAGGACTGTATCAAATATTCTATATTCAGCCCTTGGGTTTTTACGTCCCAGGTGCATTATCTTGCACTTATCCACATTAAAACTCAATTGCTACAACTCCAACCATTTTTTTAGTTTACCTAAATCATTTGTCATTTGGCTGATCCCTCCAGGAACGTCAACCCTGTTGCAAATCTTTGTGTCATCAGTAAAAAGACATACTTTTCCATTAATACCTTCTGCAATATCACTAATAAAAATATTAAAGAGAATGGGTCCAAGTACTGACCCCTGAGGTACCCCACTGGTAACAAGACCTTGCGCCAAATAAACTCCATTTACCACAACCCTCTGTTGCCTGTCACTCAGCCACTGCCTAATCCATTCAACAATATTGGAATCCAAGCTCAAAGATTGCAATTTATTGATAAGCCTTCTATGCGGAACAGTATCAAAAGCCTTACTGAAATCTAAATAAGCAATGTCTACTGCACCACCTGTGTCTATTATTTTTGTTACCCAATCAAAAAAATCAATAAGATTAGTTTGGCATGATCTCCCTGAGGTAAACCCATGTTGTTTCTGATCCTGTAATCTATGTGTTTTTAGATGTTCAACAATCCTTTCCTTTAACATGGTTTCCATTAATTTCCCCACTACTGACGTAAGACTAACTGGCCTATAGTTCCCAGATTCCTCCCTACTACCCTTCTTGTAAATGGGCACAACATTTGCTAATTTCCAGTCTTCTGGGACGACTCCCGTTAACAAGGATTGGTTAAATAAATCTGTTAATGGTTTTGCTATTACATCACTGAGCTCTTTTAATAATTTAGGGTGGATCCCATCAGGCCCCATTGACTTATTTGTCTTTACTTTAGACAGCTGCTGTAGAACCTCCTCCTCTGTAAACTGATATGTAATTGTCTCGTTAGTGTTTCCTCCTAACTGAGGTCCCTTTCCTTCCTTTTCTTCTGCAAAGACTGAATAAAAATATTCATTGAGCCAGTCAGCGAGACTTTTATCCTCTTCTACATACCTTCCTTCCTTT
Source organism: Leptobrachium leishanense (assembly GCA_009667805.1). Taxonomy (NCBI): domain Eukaryota; kingdom Metazoa; phylum Chordata; class Amphibia; order Anura; family Megophryidae; genus Leptobrachium; species Leptobrachium leishanense. The sequence continues at coordinate 330,390,748 of CM019064.1, read as the reverse complement.
GTTTTTAATCTAACTAATCCTTGTTTTACTTTTCTTTTCTCGTTTATGTATCTAAAAAATGTTTTGTCCCCCTTTTTACTGACTGAGCTATTTTCTCTTCTGCGTGTGCTTTGGAAGCTCTTATACATTGCTTTGCCTCTTTCTGCCTAATTTTATAGGTTTGCACTTACAAAGACTATATTTCCATTTGCCAAATACGACAGTGGAAATTCTGAGTACTATAATGTTAATTGCATTTATTTTTTCCCCTAGATTTACTATATATCTCAAATTGGCTCAAATAGCAAAAATCGAAATGGTGTAACAAAACTCTTTGAATTGTAAAATTTTATTTTTTTAACGCAAGCAACAGCATGTAAAAAGATGGACAACTGTAAAATATGAACAAACGTATATGCTGGCGCATATATTATCCATGTGATGAGCTCCCCGGCAAATACGATCTTAAACAGTTTTAGAAGCAAATTACAACTGTGTGTTTCATGACTATCCACAGACACAACTAATATTGCATTCAAGAGGCTGGAAGAGATGTAGCTGTTCAAAGTGTTGACTCTCTCACACTGTGTTAAAGTATTCCATTTAAATTAATAAGAAGCTGTGCTCAGACTCGCTTCTTATGAAGAATGCTGCTGAAAGACACAAATAATTCATTCCCTGCAATTGAAGGAGTTTAGATTGCGAGTAATACCCCATGCAATCAAAATGTGGTGTCACCTGTTATACAGGTAATATTGCTGGATCTAAATTCTATTAGTGTAGCAAACTGAGGAAGGTATTCGTCACTTTATACAAGGAATATCACATTATGCTGTACGAGAAATGTACTACTTATATCAAGCTATAGTGTCGGCTCAATTTTATCACACATGGGATTTCTTCTGGTCAACTAACCCCAAGTAGAAAATCTGTGTGTGTTTGTGTGTGTGTATAAATATGTATAGTATAGCCACTTTTACGTTTTGAAGTTATTTACAAAAGCTAGATATTTTGATTAGTGCATTACATATAGCTACTGTTTGTGATTATTTAGAGTTTCCTTAATTTAGCCCTATCTATTGTATAAAATGGGGATCGTAAAGCATCCCTCCTAATTTCCTGAATCTGGAAACCTTCTATTTTTCAACCGTAGCTTTTATATTGACCTATAACACATATTTTAGTCTTTAAATTAGTAATTTAATCGGAATTACCTATAAAAAAATTAGATTATATGGTTCTATATACTGTATATACATATACTCATATATACATGTACACCATAATTATATTTTTTTCTCTGGACATTGTTATGTGGCCCAAGGGAAGCTGCGCCTCGAGCCCACAAAAACATTGGCTGGCTCTGCGGCTCAGCGCTGATGTGGTGCCGATTGCAGACTTCTCTTGCAGGTGGTGCCAGCCCTGCCTGTGCAACCTCCCTCACCCACTGATGTCATCGTGCATAGGCATAATGACACCAAAATGGGACTTCGCCCGGGTGGGCAGGGAATTGTCTATGGAGGAGATTCAGGATACTTTGAACCCTGATATCTCTGGAAACATTAAAGCTAGAAAGCCATGTGAGGAATTTTTGGAAGGGCCAGAGCATGGCCTTTCCACTGCTACCAAACATGACCTGGCGGTATGTAAAAAATGAATTAGAAATGTTTTCACCTGTGTCTCTATTCATTACACCTCACAAGGTTAGGTGAGGTGTCATTGGACAGGTCATAGTCTGGCCTTTCCGTTGATACTAAATATGACCATGTAATGTGAAAATAGAGAAAAATGAACAAAACAAATTAATGCAATTTACAAATTAACTTTTACTTCTAAGGCAGTGGCATTATGTCACGCAAAGTCAAAGTCTGGTCTTTCCAATGATACCAAACTTGTCTATGTAAAATCTAAAGAAAAAATTTATATATTTTTATGAGGGTTTTTTGGGGGATGTTGAGGTAGAGAGCAAAATTGCATGTGGGAAGCCCAAAAAAGGTTTGCCCAGGGCCCAGTCAATATTAAAAATGACCCTCACTAAGACAACGCAATTGAGGAGGTAGTCTGCAAGGACATGGGAATTGTAACTGATTTTTCTTGGATTTTTCTATTACTGGGTTGTTCTCGTAAAGGGATTCTAAAGACCTATAAAGACTAAAAATGATTTACTTATTTCCACATACCCCACATATCAACAGAAGTGAACAATCCGTAATTCTAGATGGGTTTGCCTTTGAACAATGGTCTGAAAACTTGAAGAATTGTTGAGAAGAAAAGAAAAGAACAGCCCCGAGCCAATACAATAATTCTAGTGGTTTTTTCCTCCCTGTTCCCTTTTTCAGTATTACCTTCTCAGTGGCTCTGCAATAGTATTTGAATGATTTTTCCTAAATTCTGCAATCCAGCTGTGTATATATGATATGACAAATTTGTAGAATATATAACTCTTTCGAGACCAAGACATGCACAGTATATATTAATGCCTTGTATTGTTTACTCCTCCAAACCCAAAGGAGTTACACAGCAGGATGAAATAGTAAAAGTAAAAGACAAATGAATTTGGTTTTGGTAGAACAGCTTTTGAGGACAAATCTAAAAAAACAGAGCTAGACTCTGCTCACCGCTGTGCATTTTGTTTATGTTAGAAATAGATGTATGAAACAGGAATGTTTCCTTAGCAGAGTGGGATTTATTCCGAATGCTTTCTCCTAAGGGGACAGGCTTTACAGCTCATGTAAACATAGCTAGTTGTGAGTTATGGACTCTTCATTCACATGTGAGCAGTAAAGATAAAAACACATTCTTGTATGGATTGGGGGAAGAGAAATGTCCCTAGTGTTATCTTAAAGTGTTTGGTTTTATTTCTGTTGTTTTAATGTGCTTTCTTAAGTTTCTTCTTTTTTTTTGACATGACAAATAGAACATTACACTTCTTTGTTAATTCATTCACCTTCTATGAACAGATGAAGTACAGACTCGCACGCCTCAATTGCTAACGACAGGAGAGTAGAAGTCGCAGAATTTTCTTTAATCAGGTTGTTAAGATGGAAAGTGGCAATTATCGAGGAAGGTTACAGAACTCGCTGTTGTGTCTTCAGTAGTAGGAAAGTCATTATAAATGCGGCGAGTGTGTTATATATGGCAGGTGACTATTCCTAAAAAAATTGAATTGTTTCTGCTATAATTGGGACCATCATAATGAGGGGGTTACTCAACAGGTTAGCTTTTAATCTATTTCATAATTCAGCCTTTTTCATATCTTCAATAATGCATCATCTGCATACACATTCCTGCTTTATCCTCTAACATCACTTGCATAGTGGAATATTGCTAGGAATTTACTCTACATCTTCATGGCTTACTTTCTCTTGAGCACTGTCTTCTCCTCTTGAGTATTTTGTTGCACTTTGTTCTGCTGAAGAGTTGTCAGACAGTGCTATTAAATATATTTAGTCAACCAATGGAACTTTGTCACTTAGAAGACATTGATCATCTTTTATTTTGAGTTTATTCATGAAATGAGCCAGTCTTCTACGTGAAAATATAGTGAAATATAACTATAAAGCAACCTAATATATGACATCGCTAGATAGCTCTGTATTTTTACTTTGAGGGGCTAAAGAAGCGGTAGAGGGAGAATCTGTCAGCAGCAAAGACGTAAGGATGGAACAGGAGAAAAATTAAAGTAACTTAATATATGATATCTCTAGGTACCTCTGTATTTTTACTTTGAGGGATGGAAGAGAAGAAGTAGAGGGAGAATCTGTCAGCAGCAAAGACTTAAGGGTGGAAGAGGAGAGAAACAAAAGTACCAGTCATTGCTTGGATTCTGTTTGACACCTTCCAGAAATTCCCCTCTTCAACAGGAAAGAAAGAACCGTAATATTTGTATCTTCAGTGATTAATAGGGCACTTGAAACACTTTGCCAATGATTGTAGAATTGATATACTGTAACTGTACCTGCATAATGAGGCTTGAAATGTAGATACAATTGAATGATGCATACAAAGTAGAAAATTCCCCTACGTTTACAAACACATACTGTACATACACATACATACAATATGATATTGAATCTTTAATTCCAGCTCTTATTGGTAAAATACAGTATATGCCTCATGGACAATATATTGTTGTGACCATCAGTGTGGAAGCTTGTGGTTGTGTTTTTTTTAATAAATATTACGCTATTTTGGTTGCCTAGACTTTTTTCAATCAGCAAAGCATTTTTAACATTCACAGCATGCGCCAACAGATACACAGACCTTAGGTGACCCTAGCTTTCAATCTTAACAACTGCCATGCTTTAAGAAATTAATTAAGAAAAGGGATAAATGTCTGACACATCAAATTAAATTACAAAAAAGGGGGACGAGTCACCATACCACTGTATTTAAGGTGGCCTTTTGATGACATGGAGGTTCACAGTGTAGAAAATATTCTGTTTGGGGCATTTCCTTTATTTATCTTAAAAGTAAAGGCCATTTGAACCATTAACATAAAAAAAAATACTACACGAAAATTATTGCAATAATATCATTTTAGGGACACGGCTATTGATGACAAACCTTTGTCCCTTAGATTACTATGTCTTGCTGAGCACTTTTTTATATGCTGTATTAGCAGGACAATTATCCTACAGGCAAGGTCACCTGTTCCTTATGTATCATTATTTATTATGTTTCATGTTTGTGACTCCCCACTGTAAAGCACTGCGGAATTTGTTGGAGTGGTATAAACATTGTAACTGTACCTGACATCATTCCCTTGTATCATGTGGTGAAGATTAACAAAAATAATAACCTTAAATACAAAGGATCATGGTATGGGTAGACTTCTAGAGACATGAATAAATGAAGCAGAGGCTTTTTGTGACACAATTTAGTCATTGAAAATATGACCACTACATTATTACAAGGGTTTTGGTTCCAGCACTTTAGGAGTTAGGAGTAAGAAAGATTCCACTTGTGGGATGTGAGACATGGTTTGTTCCACCACAACAAGAAAACCACTTTAAGGATAAACTGATGAACAGGCAGTTCAAGGTTTTTCACCAATGCAAAACCCAATGTCTTGGTTGACTACTAGAGGTAAGGATAAATAACAGATGGCCTTTTAGAGGAAAGCTTAGTAATCTGAAATCTGATTTTTGGTAATTCTAGTTATATATATATATATATATCAGAGACCAAAATCCAGACGCACACGGAGACTTCTTTTCAAAGTTTAAATAAAATAAAACTTTATTCTGGCATCAAATTTCAACGTTTCAGTCCCCAGAGGGACTTTCCTCAGGAATGCCCAACATACAAAGGAAGACCTATATATACATCAAACAATTAAGCTCCCACAGATGTGTCTACCCTGCAATCACAGAGCAGGCGTGGACATACTCTGCAAGCCAATTAACCAAAGTAATAATGCAAAAAAAAGGAGGAAACATAAATCACAGTGACACCTCAAAAAGAGTCTAAGAAAAAAAGAGAAAGTCAACATGTAGGATACAGTGATACAATATTCCAGCTACATTTAAAAAGAACATATTAGCATCTTAGTATAGATATAGCAGTGTAATTAACATAGCTAGGAATAGTGGAGTAGTAGAATAGTTATGTGGAGTGCGGGACCTCTTGATCCTTTATATATATATATATATATATATATATAAAAGCCTCGAACAGACCTTCAGGTATTTTTTTTTCATTACAAGACTACACTATTGTTACTTCAGAACTCTATGGTATGAAAACTTGGCGTTGACTTAAGGTCTACTTACACCATTTACATTGCAGACATGCCACTTTCTTCATCTATCCAGCTTTGTAGCCAATACGACAGCAACCCGATTCGAAGCATACTTTTATTATACTTTCTTAGCATCATTATTTCACCTAGGCAAATGTGATGTAAAAATGTATCATCACTTTTATTTTCTTAAATGAGCATAAAAATATACATTTGAAGAAAAGGTAATTAGGACATTCCGATTCACACTTTTTCCGTTTTATAACTATACGGATTAATTAGTTTAAGGGATGCTGGCTCAAGGTGGTTCGCGCCAGAGACTTACATTTTCTTGTTACAGTTTAAACATGTGTTAAACCGCTGATCTGTCACTTTCAAACCAATGGGAGATTTGATTTTTACTAATATATATTCTTCCAGTGCTCCTCTAATTCCAAGAATTCAAACCAATATACACTTAATAGGCTACATCCTTGACTAGCACATCTTCTCGGTGCAGAAATCTAAGAACACCATTTCCTTTAAGCCCTATGAGGATTATATAATTTTAACTTTAACATTAGTTGGTATTTTAGCAGTGAATGTTCTTGACACCGCTAACAAGCTCCTCCATGCTTTGACAAGCCTAATTTACTTCCTATTTTTCTGTGAAACATCCCTAGTGTGCATCAACCAGAATTGTCACAATATTTTGGAAGGATTTAACACAGCCCATAATTCCATATAAAAATACTACAACCCTTGGGCAGGAAAAAAAAAACTATTTAATAGCACATTGAATGGAAAATGACAGGAGATTAAAATGAAATGAGTGGTGAATTTCCTTTAAAAAAAAACTGCTAAATTTGTTGCTGGAACTAAAACAGTACTTTCATATTCCTTTAAAAATAAATAAATAAATATATATATATATATATATATTCTTTCTTTTCTTATGGATTACCACAGACTTCTTTCTAACTTCCCAGAGAACAGAAAATAGGTTTTATTAAATATGAAGTGCTCAAAGTATGTTTTGTTTACAGTAAAGGATTAGAGGATATACATTTGGATACTAGATTTTCATGTTTGCTTCTGGTTTATTTGTATAAAAACACATTTTAACCAGCCGACATCCCACAATGTGGCTTTTACAATAATCCATGTCTGACATCTTCTATCACTCATCTCTTCTCAATAAACTACGCATCGTCTTCAGCGCGAAGGAATAAATCTCTGCAGGCATTGACGGAAAAGTCACAAGAAGTATACATATGTATATAAAAGAGGCAAGGATGCTGGGGTGACTTTCCATTTATTTCAATATGTCACTTTTGTTTCTGTAAACCTTTAATATTGCTGGCTCTCTTTAATTAAATGTCTTTGTCTTGACCAAAGTATCATAAGCCCCGAGGTACAGCGGTGTTATGTCTGCATTATGAAACCACTCAAGTTTTAGTCGTAGAATGCAGATTAATGGTGTCCAGAAAGAACATTTTGTGCAGACTTAACTATTTAAGAACCATTGATGGAAATATTCTGTCATCGCAATCTAATTGTTAAAGATAATATAAGAAGATAAAATATAAAGCCTTTATCCCCATCAGGGCCAACATGTTCGTACAATTTTTTACATGATTAAAAAACATACTTTTATATTTAGTACACCTACACATGCAACTGCCAGTCCCATGGGTGCTCGCAATTCAACCCCTTCACTACCATGTGATTTTCCAAAAAAAACATTGTCAGGACCCAGTGTTTTTTTTTAAAAATCATTTTTTTAATTAATTATTCTCTAAGAAATATTTAGAAATACTCCCAATGAATATTTTACTGTACTAACATAATTTGGCAGTAGATGGCACCATCTACTGCCAAATTGAGTTACATTTGTTGCAGTGAACCAGGGACTGCAACTGAATCAGCTACTGAATGTCCGATGTCAGCTGATTTTACACAGCATTAGCTCTTTGGCATTATGCCCACGGGGCTAAAACTTTGGAAGCACCTTCTGCAGCCCAAAAGCAAACTAAATTTGTTTGCAGCAAACAAATATCATTTGCTTTTGAGCTGCTGAAAAGCAGATCGAGATATCTTGATATCAGGGCACTGAATGGTGCCTTTGAAGCCTGAGATATCTCGATCTCGGTAGTGAAGGAGTTAAAATGCCACTGTACCATGGTATGATGGATCACGAAGACCCTGTTTTCCTTCTTGTAATAGTATGTGACACTGACTTGAATGATTTAATGATTGACAGGCTGTGTGGAATTACCAATGCTAAATAGACAGAGCATTTCATGTAGGCAGACCTTAATCAACCACATTGCATTGATGTAATGCATATAGACCCCTATTCTGTGGGTTGTTACTTCACTTATGGCTCGCTTGCAATTCAAGTTATAATTTCTTTTTAGTTAATTCATTGAGACAGTGATGCCAGGAGGACTGATTGAAAACATTGCATTTACCACCTTTTTATCTGAGAGATAATTAATGCCATGATTTCCATTGCAATTCTTGTATATTCACAATATCTAGGAGCTATTCATTATGCTTGTAGAATATATGCACTCTTTATACTGGATTTGTCACACTAGTATGGTAATTGGTTTATTATTTTGACACTTTTAACATAGCACTTTTAGGGCCACATTACAATATTGACGCTAATGCTAACATTCACCTGCGTGAGCATTACCGTTAGCTGCGGTGTCTACCGCATATTACAGTCCAAACACAAACGGGTTAAGTAACCCGTTTGCGTTTGGTACATTGCGCTTTTCAGCGCGAGGTTACTGTACTTTGCGCTCCCCATGTTTTAGTATAGGGAGCGCAAAGTGTTAATCAGCGTTAGAATTACAAAGTCCTAGCGCTGATTAACGTCTGGCTCTGGTTAGCGGAAAGTTAACCAGAGCCAGGACTTGGTGTTAACGGATTCCGCTTCTGCAGAATCCGTTAACACCAGCCAAAAAATATAAAAAAGGGATCGTATACTCACCTCCTGTCCCGCGGCGAGGAACGCGGCTCCAACCGCCTCCTCCATCCGGCGGGAGCAGGGAAAGACTGGGGGAAAAATCCCACCAGTCTCTCCCTGCATTATCACTACGCTGACTGGCCATAGGAGGATCGTGCTTTGCAGCTCTGAGGGGCAGAGCCGTAGCTAGCTCCTTTTGCACCCGAGGCAACAACAGTAAATTGTGCCCCCCGACAATATTTTTACAGATATATATATATATATAACATCCGTGTTATCTGATTGGCTGAGAATGCTAATCACAGATTCGATAATAACTTGACACTTTGTTATGAACTTTACAGATCTTCACTTCCAGTTCAAACTCACCGTCAACAGGGCTGCAAAGTAATTGCACACTGTCCGAAGGACGAACTGAAACGGAAGATCTGTAAAATTCATAACAAAGTGTCAAGTTATTATCGAATCTGTGATTAGCAATCAGATAACACGGATGTCATGTTTTTGGGGCGCATGCACAGGCGATCCCATTTCCACATTATATGGAGGGTGCGCATATCAGCAGATTGCCAAATTTGACAGAGCTAGGGACGCTCATGTCCCCCGTTCCATGCACCTTCTTTCCCTCTTTTCCATTGTCATTCTCTACTCTCTATCCCTTTCCTCCCTTCCTCTCTTTCTCCCCTTCTCATGCCCATTTTCTCCCCCTCCCTTCCATGTAAATTCTCCCCCTCCAAGTCCATTCTCCCCTCGTTTTTCAGTCCAGTCCCCCCTCCTTTTCATATTCATTTCACCCCCTTTTTTTCTAGTCCATTACCCCTTCATTTTCATATTTATTTCATGTTTCACCACCCTTTTTCAATCCATTTCCCCTCCTGTCATGTTCATTTCACCTATTTCTCCCTCCTCCTTTTCATTACACCCTAGGGCTGTGCAATATTGACAAAATAATCATATTGCGATTTCTTGAATGAATATTGCGATTGCGATTTTATTTGCGATTTAGCCAATTGTTTTTGCTTTTTCAAACATGCTACATACATTCTAAATGTATTCAGTATTCAGCACATGGATACTGCCCCAGCACATGGAAATACTGCCCCAGCACATGGATATACTGCCCCAGCACATGGAAATACTGCCCCAGCACATGGATATACTGCCCCAGCACATGGATATACTGCCCCAGCACATGGATATACTGCCAGCCCCCAGCACATGGAAATACTGCCCCAGCACATGGATACTGCCCCAGCACATGGATATACTGCCCCAGCACATGGATATACTGCCCCAGCACATGGATATACTGCCCCAGCTGATGGATATGCCCCAGCTGATGGATACTGCCCCAACACATGGATACTACCCCAGCTCATGGATACTGCCCCAACACATGGATACTGCCCCAGCTCATGGATACTGCCCCAGCACATGGATATTGCCCCAGCTCATGGATATTGCCCCAGTACATGGATATACTGCCCCAGCTCAAGGATATTGCCCCAGCACATGGATATACTGCCCCAGCACATGGATATACTGCCCCAGCACATGGATATACTGCCCCAGCTGATGGATATGCCCCAGCTCATGGATACTGCCCCAACACATGGATACTACCCCAGCTCATGGATACCGCCCCAACACATGGATACTGCCCCAGCTCATGGATACTGCCCCAGCACATGGATATTGCCCCAGCTCATGGATATTGCCCCAGTACATGGATAAACTGCCCCAGCTCAAGGATAATGCCCCAGCACATGGATATACTGCCCCAGCACATGGATATACAGCCCCAGCTGATGGATATGCCCCAGCTCATGGATACTGCCCCAACACATGGATACTGCCCCAGCTCATGGATACTGCCCCAGCACATGGATATTGCCCCAGCCCAGCTCATGGATATTGCCCCAGTACATGGATATACTGCCCCAGCTCATGGATATTGCCCCAGCACATGGATACTGCCCAAGCTCATGGATACTGCCCCAGCTCATGGATATTGCCCCAGCACATGGATACTGCCCCAGTACATGGATACTGCCCCAGCACATGGATATTGCCCCAGTACATGGATAGCCCCAGCACATGGATATTGCCCCAGCACATGGATACTGCCTAAGCTCATGGATATTGCCCCAGTACATGGATACTGCCCCAGCACATGGATATTGCCCCAGTACATGTATATTGCCCCAGCACATGGATACTGCCCAAGCTCGTGGATACTGCCCCAGCACGTGGATACTGCGCCGCAGCTCACCTCTGTGCGCTCACCTCTGTGCCCCGCTGTGTTCTGTGCGCCGCTGTGTTCTGTGCGCCGCCCCACGTGTTCGGCTCCCTGTTAACTTCCGGCGGCACATGGAGCTTGGGCGCTCGCCTGGGGGAACCATGTGACGAGTTGCGAGAACGCGGCTCGTCACGTGGTTCCCCCTTGCGAGCGCTCAAAGCACCATGCCGCCGCCGGAAGTTAACAGCCGAAAATCGCAGCCTTATGCGATTTAGAAATCGCAGGGTCGGAAATCGCGATTCGATTGCGATTGCAATTAATTGCACAGCCCTATTACACCCCCTCCTTTTTTATGTCCAATACCCCCTTCTCATATTCATTTCACACCATTTCCCCCTCCTCCTCATTTTCATGACACCCCCTCCGTTTCCAGTCCATTCCCCCACCTTCTCATAGTTACTTCACCTTCTTTGATGCTGGGAGCCTGCAGCAGGTCTTTGCCTTGTTCCTCCATTGCAGAATAAAGCACTGGGAGGAAGTGATGTTATATGATCACTTCCTCCCAGTGCTGCCATGGCATGGAGTAATGTGACATGCAGCCTGGGAGGAAGCAGGGTCATGTGGCTGGCTGCTCCTCCCAAACTGGCAGAGGACAGAGAAGCGGCCAGTGAATAGATGCTATGCATCCAATTAGCATCACAGATAGCAGCATTGCGCCAGGGCCGGCCCAAGCCACTGTGCTGCCTGGAGCGGTGGTTCAAATGCTGCCCCCCCAAAAAAAAGTGACATATATGAGCGTATCACTGAGGTCCACAGCAATAAAACTCACAGTAATGTGCGGTGTGTATGAACGTATCACAGAATCCACAGCAATAAAACTCACAGTAATGTGCAGTGTGTATGAAGGTATCACAGAATCCGCAGCAATAAAACTCACAGTAATGTGCGCAACATCACTCCCATCTCCTGTGTATACTGTTAGCATACATGATCTCTAAAGATCAGTGTGTTGAAGTGCAGGGGCTCTTATACCATCAGCCTCAAAGCCTTTGTATCACAAGCTAGTGATTTGTGTTGGAGGATCTCTAGCTAGCACCGAGTATACAACCTGGATCGCTGTATCTGGCAAGGCGCACACACCCCTTAGTATGGACAGTATGAATGGTGCGCACACTGCCTTTGTACACTGGAACATACTCTGGAAGGTATTGACTTGAGGTTTTCCTCCAGCGCCGAGTAAAAATCTAGCTGCATAGAAGGCTTGTGCACTCGAGCAATCCAGTGCACAGCACTAAGCATCCATGTACCCGTCACCGTCAGTACAAAGTGTACATTCCTGTATGCACATCCCGCATGTAAGCCTTTATATGAAAAAAAATCACCTAGACAGTACTGTGTACACCGCATGCTACCCCAGAGATCTGCAGAGTGCCATGTGTACAGCGCCGTGCATACCTGCCAGGGTTGGACTGGGACAAAAAAACGGCACTGGACTTCATCCAGACCGGCCCACTCATATTATGCAAACACGCAGCGCCGTATTAAGATAGCTATGGGCCTGGAGCTAAATATTGTTTGGATTTTTTGGCATTTATATGAAATGAAGACATATTTAATGTTCTTTTAAATTGCGTGCAACTTCCGTGCTTTGTGATTCCCTGCATTTTGGCGCTCTGGTAATTTCATTTCGCCAAAATTTGACAAACAGCGATTTTGTGCAGCCTGACAACAAAGCTCCTATATAAAACCACACGAGGTGTGTGTGTATATACACATATATATTACCTCACATTAATTTTTTTATATATATATATATCGGGTTGGAAGCTATTGAAGTATTCTGAATAAAAGAAATGCGATAGAGCTGCTTCAGAAACGATTACCTAATTATTGGACATTCTTTAGTACAAATAAAGAGATATATACCCACAATGTAAACCAGTAGTGTATGTTTATTGTGTATAAATATATAAATCAACATACACTACTGGTTTACACTGTGTGTATATATCTATTTATTTGTCCTAAAGAATGTCCAATAATTAGGTAATTGTTTCTGAAGCAGCTCTATTGCATTTCTTTTATTCAGAATACATCAATAGCTTTCAACCCGATATATAAAAAAAATCACATGATCTAAATATATATATATATATATGAAAAGACTCAAATCTGTAAAAATGTCACATCCACTGGTATATTTTTATTCTCCAGCACTTTTTTTGCAGTCTTAACCCTTTGTTCAAAGTACACCCACTTAGAATAACCTGAAAACTTCCAGACACCCCAGAATCCCCCCCTCCCCATGGTGATTTATGAAGGTTGAGGGTGTAAGCAGCAGTGTGCAGACTCAGAGTGCTGGGGGAGACCCTGCTGCATCTTACCAGTTGTATAGGAGCAGGAGTTCATCAGAGTGATTGGAGCAGGAGTGCATCATGACTGGCCGATACCACCCTCTCTGGGACTGTAGGGGGAGCCTTGCTGCACTGCCCTCTGCATTTTTTTGGAATACTTCTCCAGTGATCCTCAAGCAGTCTTGGTGTGGTGAGGAGGGGGGGTGGATCCCCCCCCTCAAATGTCTCCCACACTACAATATACCACTCCTCACAAAGCACTATATATACTCCCCTACAACTGGAATATACCACGGGTACATCCCCCTCCCTCCACAGAACAGGTTGTGTACTCTTAGCAGACAGAGCAGTAGCAGCACAGCAAGGCTTCTCGGCACCTGCACTTTACCTAATGGGGACATCTGGTGTCTGTGTGGTGGGAGTTTCACCCTTTGTCCTCCCCTGCTCGGATTGGTTGCGCCCCCCCTTCCTGCTCTCCTCACGGAGCTCAGTCTGTGACAGGACTACAAGTGGCTTCCCTCCTGCCCCCAATCCCCAGGCGGCTGGCCGACCTAGGCGAGCCCCAGGCTGTGGGCAGGCCTAGCTTGCTGGCCGACCTAGGAGAGAGGCTCAGGCCCAGTCAAACTCACCCACATGCCTGATACCCGCCGCGGTTGGACAGGCTTGCGCTCACCTTTGCGGTCTTCCTCCTGCTGGTCCTGCGCCCCACGGGGGTCTCCAGTAGCCCCCCCACCATGATGCTCATCCCGGGGGAAGCCCTTTCTTCCACGGGGTCTTCACCAGAGAAGCCCCAGCGACTGGCGAGGCGCCACCCAGCCCACACACATGCAGCCCGGCATGGTAGCGCGGGATTACAGCACATGTGGGCGGATCCTCCTCATGCTGCTGGGCGCGATCGACGTGAGTCACACAAACGTGTGCCGCTGCCGGCGCAGATTAAAAAAAATAGTGCAGCGGTGACAGCATGGGTGTCAGCGGCTAAAATATGCCGCTTGACAATCTTTGCCGCTGCTCCACTCAGCACCATTGGGCCCTGCATTGCGTTACCGATTATTTTTTACAGACCTAACCAGCGCTGGCTGCGCCCCCTCGTAGCTGCACCCGAGGTGAGTGCCTCACTCGCCTCGCCCTTCCTACGGCACTGCTGAGGGGGGCAGGCGGGCATTGAGTGGAAGGAACAACCACTCTCACGGACGTTCCTTCCACTCTGAAGTGTGCTCGTGTGCCCCGGCCTTAAGTAAGTATATATATATATACCTGTATATATATATATATATATATGTGTGTGTGTGTTTATTATTGCAGAAGCCACTTGCACATCATAGCAATTCAAAGAATTGCTTCCCAGAGCTCCTGTGCCACATTCCCCATATGCAGCAAGGAATTCTGGGTAGGATATGCAAATTACCTCTTTCTCAATTTTATGCATCCTGGGTCTGGTATTACACAGAACCCTAAAATCATTGCTATGCCACACTGTGGCTTTCTAGCAAAGATAAGGTTTACGCAACTGGTCAAAACCACTCCTAGGACAGCGCTGTTTCTGGTTTGTTGAACCCTCAGTGTGGCATAGCATTGATTTTAGACCCAGGATGCATAAAAGTGAGAAAGAGGTCATTTGCATATCCTATCCAGAATTCCTTGCTGCATATGGGGAATGTGGCACAGGAGCTCTGGGATGCAATTATTTGAATTGCTATGATGTGCAAGTGGCTTCTGCAATAATAAACACACTTATTATAGTGTGGAGGCTTTTTATCTCACGTTTAGTCCTCCACCACAACCCTTGTAGATATATATATATATATACATATATACACCTTCACCAGCCACTTAATTAGGTACAACTTGCTAGTACCGGGTTGGAGATTTGGGTTCATATTGACATGATAGTATCACGCATTTGCTGCAGATTTGTGATACAAATCTCCCATTCCACCACGTTGAGATCTGGTGACTGTGGAGGCCATTGGAGTAGAATGAAATCTTTGTCGTGTTCAAGAAACCAGTTTGAGATGATTTGAGCTTTGTTACTGGTACATTATCCTGCTGAAAGTAACCATCAGAACATGGGTACACCATGGTAAAGAACAAAACACATGTAACCATCCAGCACAACTATATGGAAGGAGAGTTATCAGAGGGGATGTGGGTCCCCGCACAAACACAATTTATTAGAATAGAACAAAAAGAAAAACAATAGGCGTACTAGACACATGTAAAAAGCACGAAAAAATAAATTGAAGAAGGAGTTTAGATGTGAATAACCTGGCAAGTAGCTAAATCTACCGTAGGTATAGTGTACCAGATCAGCAGCGTAATTATAAGGTAATTAATATGATTAAATGTCAGGCCAGAATAGATATGAGATCAATAGGAATAAAAAAACACAATTGTATTGCCTCATAGAACATTAAATCTGTCACGACATGAGCTGGTAATCACACCATAAAATCGATAAGCCGTTACACCAATAAATTTGTAACCAGGTACATCCACAACAACCGCCAGAAAACCAAAAAACCTGGGGATTTGAAAGGCACCCCAAACAGTTAAAATAACATATACATGTTACAACACACACATATCGGGAACACGCTCAACGCGTTTCGATAGCGTCATGCTATCTTAATCAGGAGAAGTAACCATAAATATCCCATCTCCACTGTATAAATATATATACTATCTTCTATTACCTTGCACCTGAAACCAAGCGATTGCCGTTCATTGGCAGCTAACAGCGCCACTCACACAGACCTACGTGCGTGTCACAGTGCATATACGACTTCCGTTCCACCTCTCCACGCATCCGGTACTGGCTAAACTACTCCCCCTGTCCAGCGCGCATGCTGGCGGCTGGCGGCAAAGTGGAAAAAATCTTATTATGACACATTGTATAAGCCTCTGTATTAAAACAGTGCTACACAAGTTAGAGGCATCTGGATACCAAATATGCATGGACTAGTTAACAACAAACAAAAGTCCCGTACTGGCATAATATCTGCCTACTAATTGAGTAAACACAAAAAAGCCGGTAAAAGAATAAGGGGACACACAATATTATACATCAGGTAAGCTACCTAACAGTAAATGTACAATAATAAATAGTGGTTAAGGATATCATAATAGAATAAATAAACCAAATTGATTAACAAATCTATATATATAAACGCGAAAGTCCTGACTGACTGACTCATCAACACCCAGCTGAAACCGTTTAACCTAGGAACGTGAAATTTTGAAGGTGCACTGTTTTTATGATGTAGGCACCCACTAAGGAAGGATTTTTGGAAACTCCGCCCCTACGGGGGTGAAAAAGGGGTTGAATATTTTAAACAGGATACCTATAGCTCAAAAACAGAAGAGGCTACAGATGTGAAAATCGGTATTTAGATTCGTCTTGAAAAATAAAAAAACACGTATTTTACCGTTTTTCAAAAATTCGACTGGGGGGCGAAAAAAGGGGGTTGAATATTTTAAATATTTTAAACACGATACCTATATCTTAAAAGCAGAAGATGTTACAGATGTGAAAATCGGTATTTAGATTCTTCTTGAAAAATAAAAAAACATGTATTTTACCGTTTTTCAAAAATTCAACTGGGGGGCAAAAAAAGGGGGTTGAATATTTAAAATATTTTAAACAGGATACCTATATCTTAAAAACAGAAGATGGTACAGATGTGAAAATCGGTATTTAGACTCATCTTGACAAATAAAAAACCACGTATTTTACCATTTTCTGAAAATTCCTTTGGGGGGCAAAAGGGGGGTTGAATACTTTTATCATAAACACGAAAGTCCTGACTGATTGACTCATCAACGCCCAGCTGAAACCGTTTAACCTAGGAATGTGAAATTTTGAAGGTGCACTGTTTTTATGATGTTGATGTGGGCACCCACGAAGGAAAGATTTTTGGAAACTCTGCCCCTAAGGGGGTGAAAAAGGTGGTTGAATATTTTAGACACGATACCTATAGCTCAAAAACAGAAGATGTTACAGATGTGAAAATCGGCATTTAGATACTTCTTGAAAAATAAAAAAAACACATAATTTACCGTTTTTCAAAAATTCAACTGGAGGGGCAAAAAAGGGGGGTTGAATATTTAAAATATTTTAAGCAGGGTACCTATAGCTTAAAAACAGAAAATGGTACAGACGTGAAAACCGGTATCTAGATTCATCTTGACAAATAAAAAAACACATATTTTACCATTTTCTGAAAATTCCTTGGGGGAGGGCAAAAAGGGGGGTTGAATACTTTTATCATAAAAGCGAAAGTCCTGACTGACTGACTCATCAACGCCCAGCTGAAACCGTTTAACCTAGGAATGTGAAATTTTGAAGGTGCACTGTTTATATGATTTGGGCACCCACTAAGCAAGGATTTTTGGAAACTCCGCCCCTAGGGGGGTGAAAAAGGGGGTTGAATATTTTAAACAGGATACCTTTAGCTTAAAATCAGAAGATGTTACAGATGTGAAAATCTGTATTTAGATTCGTCTTGAAAAATAAAACAAGCACGTATTTTACCATTTTCTGAAAATTCCATGGGGGGCCAAAATGGGGGGTTAAATACATCTATATATATAAAAGCGAAAGTCCTGACTGACTGACTGACTCATCAACGCCCAGCTGAAATCGTTTAACCTATGAATGTGAAATTTTGAAGGTGCACTGTTTTTATGATTTAGGCGCCCACTAAGGAAGGATTTTTGGAAAATCCACCAATAAGGGGGTGAAAAAGGGGGTTGAATATTTTAATCAGGATACTTATAGCTCAAAAACAGAAGATGCTACAGATGTGAAAATCGGTATTTAGGTTCGTCTTGAAAAATAACAAAACACGTATTTCACCATGTTCTGAAAATTTCTTGGGGGGGGGGCAAAAACAGGGGTTGAATAGCTTTATCAGTATATCTATATTTCAAAAACCGAAGATGTTACGGGTGTGAAATTTGGTATTTACAATCTTTGTGAAAAAAAACAAACATGTTTTTTGCCATTTTCCACGAATCCAATTGGGGAGGTCGGGGGTAAGGGGTCTGAATATTTTTATCATTATACCTATTTCAAAAACCAAAGATGTTACAGATGTGAAATTTGGTATTTACAATCATCTTAAAAAATAAAAACATGGGGTTTTACCATTTTCCAAAAAATCCCAAGGGGGGCTGAATACTTTTAAACAGGATACCTATATCTCAAAAACAGAAGATGTTACAAATGTGAAAATTGGTATTTAGATTCGTCTTGAGAAACAAAAAACACCTATTTTACCATTTTCCAAAAATTCAGTGGGAGGGGGCAAAAAGGGGGGTTGAATACTTTTATCAGTATACCTATATTTCAAAAACCAAAGATTTTACAGGTGTGAAATTTGGTATTTACAATCTTCGTGAAAAAAAACAAACATGTGTTTTGCCATTTTCCACAAATCCAAATAAGGGGGGGGGTCGAGGGAAAGGGGTCTGAATACTTTTATCAGTATATATATAGTTCAAAAACCAAGATGTTACAGGTGTGAAGTTTGGTAATTACAATCTTTTGAAAATAAAGAAACACATGTTTTACCATTTTCCAAAAATCCAAGTGGGGGGTAAAAAAAAGGGGGGTGAATAGTTTTCAACAGGATACCTATAACTCAAAAACAGAAGATGTTACAGATGCGAAAATTGGTATTTAGATTCGTCTTGAAAATAAAACAACACGTATTTTACCATTTTCCAAAAAATCCAGTGGGGGGCAAAAAGGGGGATGAATACCTTTATCACTATACCTATATTTCAAAAACCAATGATATTACAGGTGTGAAATTCGATATTTACAATATTCGTGCAAAAAAAAAAACCATGTTCTACCATTTTCCGAAAATCCAGTTAAGGGAGGTGGGGGAAAGGGATGTGAATGCTATTATCAGTATACCTATATTTCAAAAACCAAAGATGTTACAGGTGTGAAATTTGGCACTTACGTTCTTCTTGAAAAATAAAAAAACACGTGTTTTACAATTTTCCAAAAATCCCAAGTGGGGGGTAAAGGGGGGTTCTACCAAAAAAACTCAAGTTTCTTTTAACCCTTTCGCTGCTGAGGCATTTCCCGCCTCTGTGCTGAGGTCATTTTTACCAATTTTGCTCATCATGTTTAAACGTGTTTTAAGGCTTATTTTAGTATATGACCCAGACATATTATATATCGTTCTTTCCGTCAGACTCGGCAGATTCATAATATGTCATTATTATATGTATACGTCATGACCTGTCTGTATATTATAACAAAAAATGCAATAAAATATGAATTTTCAATAATTTACAACGTGTAAAGTGTTTTTTTTTCACATTTTAACATGCGAGCAATTGCGGTTATATTTTGTATGGGGTGCGCTTGTTAAAAAAATTAGAGATGGGGTCTCGTTACATTTTTTTGGGGAAAATTACGCGATTTTTAATAAACGCACCGCATACAAAAATCGTTAGTGCAGCATCATTGTTCACATTATAATTGAAATGGGAACAATATTGCTGCATTAACGAACCAAAAAAAAGAAAACAAAACTTGTTTATTTTTTTTTTCTAATTTTTTTTAAAATATTTTTTTATTTTTATTTTTTAAAAAAAAACCTTTTTTCATAGTCAAGTTTGGTATTGTTGGAACGGCCATGCTCTGGCCGATCCAACAATACCAAACATTAACCCCTAACTGCCACGGATCGGGAGATAGGGGGTTGATTGGAACCCCCTATCTCCACCATTGGTGGCAGTTAGGGGTTAACTCCAGGACTGGCGTCATCGTGCTATGCACGATGACGCCAGGCCTCAGAGGGCATTCCCGGAAGCTTGGCCGACATCCAAGATGTCGGCCAGCTCCGAGAAAGGATCACGAACCAGCGCTTTTCGGCGCCGATTCGTGATCCAGCCCCCATGGGGTTAATTCCAGGTACCGTTAGGAAGGTCAGGCTGTGCCCTTCCAAATGGTGCCTGGATTAACCCCTGCAATGCCGGCGATCGGGAGGGAGAGAGGTCCGAAGGACCTCCCCCTTCCCTTTCAGGCACCTCCTCCGCACATGCGGGGGGGCGCCTGAATTAGGTGTCATCGCGCCGCCGCGATGACCCCTAATTAGGCCGGCGGCGGTTCCGGGTGCTGGGCTGACATCGAGGATGTCAGCCCACACCGGGGGGGCCAGCGATCGGCTGGGAACCCGCAAGGAACGTCCACCGCAAGGAACGTTACCTGCGGGTGGACGCGCTGAGTGCGTCCTCCGCAGCGAAAGGGTTGAAAAACTATTTTAACAAATCCTAAAATCCACGCGAGCAAAGCCACGGGCAAAAGCTAGTAAATAAATAAACACAAATACCATAAGACAGTGAAGCAAATACAATAGAAGCCAAAAAATAATCAAAACATTTAATGACCTAATAAACACAAGAAAAAATAAAAAGTAGTAATAACAGTCAATCAATAATTGGGGTAACTTGGAGAGTGCAGGGAGTAAAAAGAGCAACCATACATATAAGTATATCAAACAAAGGAAGGGTGTTAATTGTCCCTAATAAAATGAGTGAATGTAAACCCCTCGTTCATCCCTACAGGGGACAAAGAATTAAGTTTAGAAATCCATTGAGCGTCTCTTTTTAATAGTCTGTCGAGATTTCCTTTCCTCGGTCCCAATACAATTTTATCAAGGCCCATGAACTTCAGATCCCTGGAGCTACCATGGTGATAATTAGAAAAATGTCTTGCCACAGGGGAATCCAAGTTTCTGTTGATAGATCGTGCATGTTCAAGGATCCATGGTCATAAAGGGATGGACATGGTCAGCAATATTACTGATGTAGGCCATGGCATTTGAACAATACTCAATTAGAAACTAAGGGGACCAGTGTGCCAAGAAAATATCCCCCACACCATTACACCACAACGAGCCTGAACTGTTGAATGATAGATCCATGCCTTTATTTTGTTTATGCCAAATTCTGACCCTACCGTCTGAAATCAAGACTCATCAGACCAGGCACCGTTTTTTCAATCTTCCATTGTCCAATTTTGGTGAGCCTGTGCGACTTGTAGCCTCAGTTTCCTGTGCTTAGATGACAGGTGTGGCACCCGGTGTGGCCTGCTGCTGCTGTAGCCCATCTGCTTCAAGGTTCAACGTGTTGTGCGTTCAGAGATGGTATTCTGCATACTTTGGTTGTAACCAGTGGTTATTTGAGTTACTGTTGCCTTTCTATCATCTCAAACCAGTCTGCCCATTCTCGTGTGAACTCTAACATCAACAAGGCATTTTCGTCCACACAACTGCCACTCACTGGATATTTTCTCTTTATTGAACCATTCTCTATAAACCCTAGAGATGGTTGTGCATGAAAATCCCAATCGTTTTTGAAATACTCAAAGCAGCCTGTCTGGCACCTACAACCATGCCACATTCAAAGTCACTTAAATCACCTCTCTTCCCTATTCTGATGCTTGGTTTGAACTTCAGCAAGTCGTCTTCACCACGTCTAGATGCTTAACTGCATTGAGTTGCTGCCATGTGATTGGCTGATTAGCATGTTTGTGTTAACAAGCGATTGAACAGGTGTTATACACAAGAATATACCATATAGCACATTGAATGTATAACATAGTCAAACAACAATGTGTCAGTCATTCAAATGTGCAACAGTGCTTAAAGAGTATAGCCACTAAATGGTGCAATGATGATTGAATCTGTATGAGTTGTTCTGTTTAGGCTCACATTTTGGTTGTTTTGTTTGTGCACACTGTACCCATTTTCAGGCAGCATCACACTACTTAATAGTATCACTACTTGACATTGATATTGTATTTATCCTTCATCACTAGTATATGTTTAACCCTTGCGCTGCTGAGGCATTTCCCACCTCTGTGCTGAGGTCATTTTTACCGATTTTGCTCATCATGTTTAAACGTGTTTTGAAGGCTTATTTTAGTATATGACCCAGACATATTATATATCGTTCTTTCCGTCAGACTCGGCAGATTCATAATATGTCATTATTATATGTATACGTCATGACCTGTCTGTATATTATAACAAAAAATGCAATAAAATAGGAATTTTCAATAATTTACAACGTGTAAAGTGTTTTTTTTTCACATTTTAACATGCGAGCAATTGCGGTTATATTTTGTATGGGGTGCGCTTGTTAAAAAAATTAGAGATGGGGTCTCGTTACATTTTTACTTGGGGAAAATTACGCGATTTTTAACAAACGCACCGCATACAAAAATCGCTAGTGCAACATCATTGTTCACATTATAATTGAAATGGGAACAATATTGCTGCATTAACGAACCAAAAAAAAGAAAAAAAAACTTGTTTATTTTTTTTTATTATTTTTTTTAAAATATTTATTTATTTTTATTTTTTATTCTTTTAAAAAAACTTTTTTCATAGTCAAGTTTGGTATTGTTGAAACGGCCATGCTCTGGCCGATCCAACAATATCAAACATTAACCCCTAACTGCCACGGATCGGGAGATAGGGGGTTCATTGGAAACCCTATCTCCACCATTGGTGGCAGTTAGGGGTTAACTCCAGGACTGGCGTCATCGTGCATAGCACGATGACGCCAAGCCTCAGGGGGCATTCTCGGAAGCTTGGCCAACATCCAAGATGTCGGCCAGCTCCAGGAAAGGATCACGAACCGGCGCTTTTCTGCGCCGATTCGTGATCCAGCCCCCATGGGGTTAATTCCAGGTACCGTTAGGAAGGGCAGGCTGTGCCCTTCCAAACGGTGCCTGGATTAACCCCCGCAACGCCGGCGATCGGGAGGGAGAGAGGTCCGAAGGACCTCCCCCTCTCCCTTTCAGGCGCCTCCTCCGCACATGCGGGGGGCGCCTGAATTAGGTGTCATCGCGCCGCCGCGATGACACCTAATTAGGCCGGCGGCGGTTCTGGGTGCTGGGCTGACATCGAGGGGGCCAGCGATCGGCCAGAACCCGGCCGACGCTGGCCCCAAAGGGAGGACGCGCTCAGCGCGTCCACCGCAAGGAACGTTACCTGTGGTTGGACGCGCTGAGCGCGTCCTCTGCAGCGAAAGGGTTAAATAAGATTATTATTTGGGCGCGCCCGCACTATCACATATACCCTTAATTGAACAGGTGTACCTAATAAAGTGTCCGGTGAGTGAGTGTGTGTGTGTGTATATATATATATCTATATCACACATACACACTCATTTCAAAGATATTGTATGATGACTATAATTTATTTGCACATTTTTTATGTTACGGCTTTATTCTAAAAATGTCTAAATTAGTTTATTCCACTTGAGAACTTTGCAATTAAAAACAGAACAAAACTGAAATGTATTGATTTTGTGGTTCACACCTTTGCTATTATCCCAAAGCATAATGATTTAAAATTAAATGTAAATCTATACACATTCCAAGATCTTGTTAAATTCGTATTCTAAAGTAAATGTGTGAATTAATAATTTTCCTTTCTGCAATAAATTCCTCAAAGCAATACTAAATATAAAAAAGCAAAAATCATGTACTCGTCTCTTAACTCCCCGGTTAGGAGAACACGGAGGTAAATAAAACTGTAGTAATGCAGATGGTGATTACAATTTTAGCAGATGGACAAATCAATGGGTGGCATTTTCAGTTTTAAAAAAATAGTTTAAGTTTAAAGAGCAAAAAAAAGGAGCATAATGCAAACACAGAATCAGGGAAAGGGATTAAAAATCCACAACAGATGTTGCTTCAATCACACAGAACACTAGGATGGAGACTTGACTGTGTTTTTTTTTCCTCCTCTGTCATTACAGCGGATTATATGCAACCATTCATCAAGAATTACCCAGTTCTCATGAGAAGACGTTGCGCAAAATTGTGTTAAAATCTATATTAACTGTGAAAATGAGATGTGTGGGAATATAGTGTTCATCTTTATAATAAAAAAGGAGAGATTACCTAGAAGGAGAAAAAGTTCAACTGTTTGAATGTGATTGAAGTCTTTGTATAATAGAAGGAAAAATACAACTTCTTTCTTTCAAATAGCATATAATGAATATTCAGAAATAAAGGACACAGTGCCACTATTTGTAAATAAAATGTTTTCTATACAGAAAAGATTAAGGTTTGAAAATTGCTCTAAAAGACTATTCATTCAACAGATTCATCAAACATTATACTTTCACAAACAACAAAGGGCACCCCGTGCTGCAATACAGATGAGCCTAGACGAGTCAATAAGCAATAACATTGTAATGATGCGAGGAAATAACTATGAACTGCGGCAGCACAGTGGAGTCGCGATCTCCTCGGCATCTCCACACCCCCTCTCACCCGCAGGTATGAAATGGGGTGTGCACATGACCAGCCCTAGCATACATTAGCGTAGTTCACTAACTTAGACAGAACTTCCCAAATAAATCTCAGCGTGACACTTTGTCGATCTCCAAGATGGCAGCCAGTTAAAGGGACACTACCACTAACATAAGCTGTAGCTAGATTACTCCTACATTACAAATAAAAATTTGGATTTTGGTACACATTTACCTTTACAGCTATGGTATAGGATGAAAGAGGCAAAGGGTGGTGGAGGGAATGTTTAGACAGAGCTGCAGGGGATATATTGTGCTGTAAAGGTTACCCAAGGTAAGAGATGGCAACCGATTGAGATCCGATAGCGGGCTGACAACACTGAAAGGTAACCCCTAGTGATGTCATTTACATATATTTCACACAACGCAAGTCAATCGGTCAGTTTTCTGGACTTCAGACCCACAGAGCCCCATTTATGCTTAGTGCCACACAGGGAGGAACTAGTGCTGTAAAGATAATTTGTGTCACGTTCTGTGCCCAGGTGATGGATGAACCACAATAATACCCATGTTAAAGCTGCTGCTGATGTATCCTGAACTTTGGGCAGCACCTATCATGTGAACATGTCCACAACTTACATATCTGTTCCTGGGTTTGCTGCATCATGAGCAGAAGGAGCAGCAGGTGCAACCACTCTGGCTGCTAATGGGAACTGTATTTAAGAGAGGTTCCCTCCCTATGAGCAGAGCTTCTGCATTGACTCAGCATTAGGCGCATGTTTAGCATCATTCTGCTTAGTTCCAGAGAAGCCAGCCCTGATCCAGTCCGTCTTGATCTTCAGCAGCCAAAGGTCCTGCCAGCTGTGTCCATCTCTAGTAACCCAAGATCCTGCCAGCTATGTCCATTTCTAGGAACTAAAGGTCCTGCCAGCTGTGTCCATCTCCAGCAACCCAAGATCCTGCCAGCTATGTCCATTTCTAGGAACTAAAGGTCCTGCCAGCTGTGTCCATCTCCAGCAACCCAAGGTCCTGCCAGCTATGTCCATTTCTAGGAACTAAAGGTCCTGTAAGCTGTGGCCATCTTAAGCAACTAAGACCCTGTCAACTGTGCTCAAAGTTTACTTGCGCCCACCTTTACCTGTGTCCAAGCCTGCTCCTATGTATCCTTGTTTACCCGTCTCTGTTCAAGTTACCCGCCATAATCCGCTCTACATATAACAAGCCACATGCTTCTGTTTCCCTATATTCAAATAGTGCAGGAACTGCATTCCAATGCATCCCCCTGGACTTGACTCCTGCCTATAATTAACATCACTTGAACTTTTGAAGCCCGTTTGTCTTGCTGCATGTTGGGCTCTCACTTGATATGACCCGAGCCTCCAGTGACTGTCTGGGGAACAGTTTACAACACAACATAACAAAATGAATGCACACAGTGCTACATCTGGAGTAAAATATTTTCTTAACTACAAACATGAGAAAGAAAAAGGACATGTAAGATATTAGCAACATAAACAAATCACAAACATGTCGAGCACTAATCCATAAAATAGGGAAGCTAACGGGGAAAAACTACACCTGCAGGTTTCCCTGTAGCTTCCCCATTTTAGGCTAGCGTCAGACGAACGCAGTCATCACATCCGTGTCGCCGCACAGTTTAACGTCCGTCGTAGCTTTGATTTGTGATCAATATAGACCAACACATGAAGTATGAGTGCACAAAGTGCGCACGCACCACCCAGGTGGCAACAGACGCCATTTAGGCCTCGACGTAAAAGTGCTATTAGGGAAGCCCAGGGTAAGCTGCGTCTGCGTGATGAGGAGACGTCAGACGCAGCGCATTTGCAACGTCCATCACGTTGACACTCAGAAGTGTTTTTGGTCTGGCTGACTGTACCTGTCATTTAATGTTAATTAATTTTGATTCCCATATTATCCCAAAAAACGGACCTTGTGGTGTCTACGGTATCTTCCGTCAGTACGTCCATCCGTTATGCACGCACGCACGCACGCTTGCAGAGTGCGCTCAGACTGCATTCGTCTGACATTAGCCTACGTGTGATACTCCAGGGCAGGCGCTAGCTCAGTACCATGCCCCGGAATGCAGCACTAACCGCTGGGATACTCACGGTAGTGCTCCGGTTACTGATTGCGCATCCTATACTTAACATGGGGAGTGTAAAGTACAGTAAGCTCGCAGAAACTAGTGCAAAAACCGATGTGCTAAGTGATTTCATCAGGTTTAACGTCAGGAAGGTAATATGAGGGGCATGCGATAAAGTCACTTATCTTGGCGGTAACATTTACACATTCGAACATTAACATTATGTAAGACTTAGAACTCTCTGTTCCACCTTGCACCTACTCCAGTCCACCTTTTCTCCCTTCATACTCCTACTCCTAGTCTACCTTCATCTCTGAGTTTTCCTTGGCTGACTGTATCTGATGGCCCACATGGGTAGCCAGCTATATTTACTGGTCACTCCCTTTCTTCCCGGCTCTCGCATTTTGTTTCCCTTCCTGTTCATGTTCAGAGATCCTGTGAGCTCCCTCTACTTGTTGCTTTAAATATCCTTTATTCCTCCTAGTCACGTCTTTGTCTGGTATTCCTTGTCTTGGTTTCTGTTTAGTGTTTCCTAACTGCAGTGGACAACACTGGTGCCTTGGTGCCTGGAGATATTACCTGTAGCTGCCTGTGATCCAGCTTACTCCATCTATACTGTATCCAAGGTATCTTTGCCAAGATCTCCTGTTTCCTGCTCAGTGGATTCTGACTGCAGTGGACACTACATATCCCACTATCCTTTGTGCCTGGAGACATTACCTGTTGCTGCCTGTGATTCAGCTTACTCCCCCAAGGTATCATTAGAGTTTTTGGTTCCTGCTCAGTGGATCCTGCCTGCATTTCTACATTATATACTCCACTATCTGCTGTGCTTAAAGACCATGCCTGTGATTTCTAGTGTTCTACATCTACTGTGTATATTGAATAAACTTTACTATTGCCAGCATCTACGTTTCCTGTATCTGATTCTTCTGTTCGCCCCCAGCACTTGGGAAATAAACAAAACCACATGGGACCCACAATGGCTCCAACCTGGTGTGGTCCTGACATGGTAGCGTTCACTAGGGAATAGTGCCCTTCATTTGTTTTGGTGGTACTGTCCCTTTAAGGCTGCTGTCTCATGATGCTGGCATGGAGTGGAAGAAGCCAGTACTCATGTAAAGTGAAGAGCAATATGAATGGAGCCCGGCTCTACATTCAGGGTGAGAATAAATTGAAACTAAAATGGGAGGGTTATAATGTTTATCCACTTAATTTTCTCCCTCCCATTTTAACTCTAAAGTATTCCTAATTTCACCAAAGTTATTCATGGAGACCACTTTGTGCAATATCATTGTGACAAAAAGAAATATGTGTCTCTTCATCTCTACATGTGAATCAGTGATATACATCTAATGACTATATAGCCCGTAACATTCATTAAATACAACATCCTTGCCCAAACCACCATCCATATGGCAAAGGCATTGGCCATAGCTTTAGTTGAATCATGCCATCCAACTTTTAATTAGCATTACCAGATGTTGACTGAACCTCAAGCCAACAGTACACAAGAACCAAGGGGCTCAACATGCTGCTTCCACTCATCATTGCCACCAGCAAGTCTCCCCTATAACCCATACCATGGCTTGTCCAGTTCTTTTCTTACCGATGTTTAAGAATTCTCACAGTAATGACAACAAAAACACACAGGGACCGTTATGACTCCTGTCTCTGGTTACTATGTTTATTTCTAACTTTGTTTTACATTAAAGAATGGGGAATTAAAATAACAATGTGGAAACTGTTGGCAGTATATACATGATAATGATATTCTGGCAATTATTTTAGTGAAGGACAAAGGAAGGTAGGCCAAATCTATTTTTATGTTAGTTTTATATACATATATAATTGACAAGCTGGAGCAAACAGTATATGAAGGGTTGGTACACTACAGCCTATACAACGTTAGGACATTAATTAATGTCTGAGTGTCAAATATTGTTTATTAAAGTAGATTTCAGAGAGGAGCCATGGAGTGAAATACATTCTTGCAGTTTTATATTATACCCAAAATGTATTGTATCTAATTTCAAACTCTGTCCTCATTCTTTGTATATTTTAAAAAGGCTTGAAAATGTGTATATTTTTAAATATGGCAATTTATTGGCTTTGTATATCATAAAAACATCTACCACTCCTTCTCAAAGAAGAACAAAGTGGCAGAAAATCCTACCCGCTGCTATGAACCAGGAACATAAGGATCACAGAGCCTGATCTGTGGGGGTCTGCGGCTCCCTTCTTAACACTCAGGTATAAGTAAATAGTTTCATGTGTTAAAAGGAACACCATCAATAACATTAGTTGTAATTAGATTACTTGTGCATTACAAAAACACATTATAAAACACATGTTCCTATTTTTTTTCTTTGCATGCAGTAATTACATATTAAAAGGTAAAATAAAGTTAGGTTTATATCCTGATTCTATTTTGAGGATTTTTCCCATAATGCAATGTTTACCAAAATCTTAGCACAAGTTTCACTTTACAGTTGTGGTATAGCTTCTGATCTGCAGTATTGAAGAGGCAATGGAGTGAAGGAGAGGATGTTTAGACAAGGATACAGGAGTCTATTGTGTTGTCTATGCTACCTGAGGTAAGAGGTGGCCTGATAGTGACTAACAACACTCAGTGGTATGCCCTGGTGTTATTGTTATTTACATACATTCCACACAACGCAAGTCAATAGATCGATTTTCTGAACTTCTTACCCATGCAGGGTTATTCAAAGAGATCCGAATTGCTTGAGAAAGGTAACCGAACTGAAAATCAGCGTTCGGTTACCTTTCTTGGCCATTCGGCTATCCAGAGAGCAGGCAATTCGCCAAATCCTGGCAAATTGCCTGCACATACTGTGTCTGTTCGTTGCCTGTTCGAGGGCAGTGAAATCCCCATGAAAAGCACTGCTTCTGCTATTCAGAGAACAGAAACCAGCAGTGAAAGGTTCCCGAAATGCCCTGTCATTTGGTGGTTTAAGGCTAGGGTCAGACGAACGCATTTTTATGTTGTCTGTGAAAAAGTGCGTTCGAACGAATGGATGCATTTTTTCACAGAATACGTGATAGTGGTCATACGATGCGCATTTTCGTCCGTGATTTTGTACGGATCATCAATAAAACTCTTTTTGTGTCTGGACGTTATGTTGGCCGGACATTAGCAGCGTCTGACGTCTCCTAATCACGCACACACTCCGCTAGCGGACGCAGCGCACTCTGTACGTCAGTACCTGCGGTTTCACGTTCTCGAAAAAATGCGTTCATTTTCCACTTGCGTTGCGCAGCCGGACTTTTGTGCGACCGTACTTCGTATATTGGCCGTCATTGCCCGGCATCTGCTGCTAGTGCGGCCCTGATTAAGTGCGCCAGAACGCGCGTTCGCACTGCCTCAGTCTGACCCTAGCCTCATTTGGCAAATTTATTCAGGAGAATCCCATAGACTTCAATGTTAAAAATATTCCCGTTTTAATTCAATATCTAATAAACCGTTCATTATAAAATTCTGCAGTAAAGAGTCTCTTTATTTATAGATTTTTTAGGATATTTAAATTTTTTTTTTTATTTTTTTTTAAAGTTTACTTATTTTTCCTGTAATAGCCCTCTTTATTATCATTCCCTGGACCTCATATGCAAATTTCAGACATTTTCGCTCAGTAGTTTCTTTGCAAACAGTGCTTCACTTTTCAAACATTCATACAAACGGTTTTCCTAATTTATTCACTTCACTCTGCGGTCTCGGCTTTCTCGGTTTTTGCCGGCGGCTTCGCTGCGGGTGATCGGCTCCTGCTCGGGTTTTTCCGTGGTTTTCGGCAGGTTAATCCAGATGTTTTTGAGCGTGCATTCGCTGGGTTTTGCGGTTCGTTTTCGTCGGGTTTGCGGTAGCTTTTCCCTGCAATTCGGGGACCCTGTGGTGTTTGCTGAATACACCGCAGGGTCACCGAAATGGGATCGGCAAAAGGAACCGAATCGAAGAGAACGAAAAATCACTAAACGTGCGGTGACTTTTCGAATCTCTTTGAATAACCTTGATGGACTCTATTCTGTGCCCAATGACACACAGCGAGGAACAAACACTGTAAAATATAGTGTGGGGAGGGGCAGTTTACAACACAATATCACAAAATTGATGCACACATTGAGACTAGTGATGGGCCAAACAGCCCCGTGTTCGGTTCGCATTCGAACTCGAACACCCGAAAAAGTTTGACCGCAAACTTGAACACAATGCGAACACCATGCAAGCCAATGGGGCTCGAACGTTCAAAAATTAAGGTTCACTCCAAGAGGGCATATATGCAAGATATTGGCCATAAAAGATGTATGGGGGTCCGGGTACTGCCCTGGGGGACAAGAAACAATGGAAAAAAAAGTAAAAAAAAAACGTTTATAACCCTTTCACTGTTGAGTGCTGAGCCATTTCACCGCTGTGAGCTGAACTAATTTTTACCGCTTTTTGCTCATGTTTAAACACGATTTGAATCCATGGGAAATGTTTTATCACCAACGAGTGGGAAATGTTTGACCAACAATGAGTGGGAAATATTCCCGTTTTAATACAATATCTAATAAACCGTTTATTATTATATTCTGCAGGAAATAGTCTCTTTATTTTTAGATTTTTTTAGGATCTTTTAAGCATTTTTTGGAATTTTTTCGAACTTTCCGCCAACATCCCGAAAAGTTCGAAGTTCGTGAATTTTTGAACAGCCGATGATCGAATCGAACTTCGAACCGGCAGTCCATCCCTAATTGAGACATACAGAGTAAAATAATTTCTTATCATACATGAGAAAACAAGTACATGTAAGGTACCAGCAACATAAAATAATCAAAATAAGGAAATTTTATTTTTTGGTGCTAGTGTCCCTTTACATTTTTTTGAGTGAAAGGCTGAAGTTTTTTTTCTTTCTTTGTTTTAAGGCTAAAAAAAAAAAAAAAACAGCTGGGATATTTGTGATTCCTTTTTTGTAGAGAAAGATATTGAGGCAAATGATTGCAGTTAATAGGCAAAGTCATCAGACAGCCCACGATTTCCTGGACAATGATGTTGATAAATTTCTTTACAAATATGTTACAAATTTGCACACTCTAAATTATATATGGGACCTCTAAATGAAAGGGCATGAGGAAAATCTGCCGCTTCTTCCAATGTGCTGTCCTAAGCCCAGGCCTAAGACTGTATTCCAAACTAGGTTTAAACTTAAGCAGAGCTGATGTAAACCTATCCGAGCCATTAAAGTCTATGGGCTATATTACAATCTTCACGCAAAAACCATTGCGCAAAGCGAAAATCTTTGCGCCAAGCGTAAAAGTTTTGCGCGTGCAAATCACCGCTGATATTACAATCCTTGCGCATCTTTTCATCTGCCGATCAATAATGCGTGCAAACAGGGCACGCCCAAATGCTCGCGCAGCTCCGTTGCGTGCAAAAATCAGTGTACGCACCATTTTTTTCTCGCAATTCAGCCTATCAGAATTATGAACCACAATTATCTCATGTTAAGAAATTGTGCCTGCCAAAGTCAATCTGAACATATATGCTGCAGCAATAATAAATGGGCACACAACTTCTCCATTTTATTGGTTTGGTATGAGTTGAATGGACAACTGTGCTGCATTTTTTTCATGGGCTGGTGTATTTGGTTTTGGCCAGGTTGTTCAGATTTGCCATTAACACCAGCTTTTAGGAGTTGCTAAAATTATGTGCACAATGGCCATGCGGTAATTACCGCTAAATAGACCATAATACCATCCTCGTAGCAGCGCACATTCGCATTTGCGCTCACAATGTTAAGTATAGAACGCGCAAAGTACAGTAAGATCGCACAGGGTTCGCGCAGGTTCACTCGCGGTAGACGTTTTGTGAGCGGTTGTTGCGCTGAATATGTAATACGGGATTCGGCGCAAATGGTTTTACCCCTCGCGTTAATGTTTTTTTGTGCGAAGATTGTAATTTAGCCCTATCTAGTTGCTAAGTTTACTACAGGTCTGGTTCCATTTTTAAAAAGCACAACTCTCAGGCGTCCTTTAGCCAACTTATGTGGGGTAACCACACAACTGCGTTTAAAAAAGTATTCCAAAATTCAAACTGGAAAAAAAGTCAACGTGGCCGATCGTTAATAAGTTTAAATATTAGAACAAAAACTCCAGAATCTCCTGATTTAAGTAAATGTTTGGAAAAAGTGTGATAAAAATGTTAGCAACACCAAAGAAATGTTGCTGATAAAATTTACAGCAAAAAAGCAATATGTTTATGATGAAATGCTTATCATTTTTTAGAATTGCCTGAAGTGCTTGAAGATCCTGGCCTGCTCGGTTTCTGCTAGTAATGAAATGAAATGGCCTGGGCTCTCTGCCTGCAAATGAAATTCCTTTCAGTTTTCTTTCAGGGTTCTTTTTTTTCTCTACATCTGTGAAGATTGAGAGATCATGGTAAGGATCCTACTATTCCATACGGCATTGCAAAAATCTCTATTTTGTGTTTACTCCTTTCAGAAAAATCTCAAAATTTACTGTATATATATAGTGGCACTGAAAGTAACTCCTTCCATTCTCAGATCCTGCCAGTGCCAAATTCATACATGCTGAGGAGGTATACCCATAGACACCTCTTAGTGACGTATACAATTAATTTTGCTGAAGATCAATGATTAGAGCCATAAAGGACATCTTCAAGATACAGAACTCCAAAATTCACACAAATATATGCATGATCATTTAAACAATGGTAGAGAATGCTAATTCATGTGGACCTTAAGCTCTCCACCACCTGCAGCGCCAACGTCATTCTGCAATGACAGGTAGAGCAGAAACTCAAATTGAAAAACTGATTTTTTTTTTACAAAAATGTTTATTATTCATTTATTTTTTAAAATTTTGTTTCTTTACTTTTAACAAGGTCATGTTTGATATCACTGGAAAGGCCATGCTCTGGTCGTTCCAATGATACCAAACATTAACCCATAGCCTCACAGATCGGGAGATAGGGGGGTCATTGCACCCCCTCTCTCAACCATAGGTGGCAGCTAGAGGTTAACTCACAAACTGACGTCATTGCGTCCATGCGCGTTGATGCCAGTAGGCAGGGGGAGATCCCAGAAGCATCCAAGATGTCAGCGAACTCCAGGAGGGGACCGCGATCCGGCACCTGTTGGGGAGGCCAATAAGGAGTGAGTTGCAGTAATCAAGCCGTGAAATTACAAAACTTTTGCAGTATCTTGTGTCAGAAAGGGACGGACACGGGCAATGTTTTTGAGTTGATAGTAACAGGATTTGGTCACTGTCTGAATGTGGGGAGAGAATGTTAGGTCAGAGTCAAAAGTGACACCAAGGCAGCGAGCTTGAGGCGTTGGGCTAATGAGCGTTCCATTTACTCGTAGAGAGATAGGTGGTATTGGGTTCTTCTTGGAGGGAGGAATAACGAGAATTTCAGTTTTGCCAAGATTGATTTTAAGGAAGCGGGAAGACATTCAATTTGAGACGGCAGAGAAACAGTCAGTGACTCGATCCAGGAGAACTGGAGAGGGATCAGGGGAAGAAAGGTATATTTGGGTGTCATAGCATATAGGCGGTACTGGAATCCAAAGGAACTTATCAGTTTACCTAGAGAGGCAGTGTAGATTGAAAAAAGTAGAGGGCCCAGTACTGACCCTTGGGGCACACCAACAGAGACAAGCTGCAGGGAACAGGTACTTCCAGCAAATGAGACTCTAAACGATCTTTGGGACAGGTAGAAAGCGAACCATGAAGGAACAGCACTTTGAAGGCCTATATCACTAAGAGTTTGAAGGCGGATTGAGTGGTCAACTGTATCAAAGGCGGCAGAGAGGTCAAGAAGGATCAGCAGAGAGTAGCACCCATTAGATTTAGCAGTTGCAATGTCATTGGTCAGTTTCACAAGAGTTGTTCCTGTTGAGTGCAGTGAGTGAAAGCCAGCTTGCAGAGGGTCAAGGAGAGAGTGGGTGTTGAGGTAGTCAGACTCGCTTACACAAGCTTTCGAGGAGTTGAGGCAAAAAGGAGAAGGGAAACGGGGCGGTAGTTGGAGGGAGCAGTTGTATCCAGAGACTTTTTTTTAGGATTGGGACTACCGTGACATGTTTGAGGGGAGCAGGAAAGAACCCAGAGTTTAAAGACAGATTAAAGGTATGGGACAAGGACGGTACAAAAAAACCAGAAACAGCATTTATACAGAGTCGACTAATTATTTCGGGGCTTTACAATGGGAAGTACAATACATGAGGAAGATACATGAGGAAGTGACGACCCTGCACATAAGATAAACTGTCCTGCTAATTCAGCACTTTATACAAGTGCTTAGCCAGTCATCCCATAAGTTTGCAATCTAAGACAGTGGTTCCCAACCGTGGTCCTCAAGTACCCCTAACAGGCCAGATTTTAAGGATTACCTCAGAGAAAAGCAGACTGAATCCTGCAATCACTGAGCAGCAAATCATATCACCAGTGCTGTACTTCGGGTACCTGGAAAACCTGACCTGTTAGGGGGTACTTGAGGACAGGGCCGGCCCAAGCCACTGTGCTGCCTGGAGCGAAGGATGAATTGCTGCCCCCACCCCCAAAAAAACATGGTGTTTATGAGCATATCACAGAGCGCCACATATCACGACCCCCTGTCCCACACATCCATATACCGTCACACACACACTTCCACATACAGACACACACACTTCCACATACATACTTCCACACACATGCAGTCACACACACATAACACAGCCGGTAACGGGGAGATGCAGAGGATTAATGACTCCGGAGGGCACAGAGTTACTGTCGATTATATTTCACAGGGTGTTCCTTTAAATAGGAAGCACCTCACTGAAGGTATGAAAGAAATTAGGAAAATGCTCATTATTTTCACCATGATTTAATAATTCAGGGAATACTGGGGGGGGGGGGCGAGGTGTAAAAGCCATAAAATGGCATTAAAACATGCGGCGTCCCAGTTATTTCTGTAATTCCCCCATCAAACCCTGGCAGCTCCATACTAACCCCCCCCCCACTCAGTTTAGAAAGGTAAAAATGTGATTTATTTATTTTAGCAAAGCCACCCAGGCCTTGCCAGGCCAGAGAAAAGCAGATCCCCCAGCTATTAACAACAGCTCCCATCATGCTGTGCGGGCTTTAACGGAGCTGCAGATTGTCTTCAATCTGGGCTCCTTGCAGCCCCCAATCTGCAGCTCCCTCAGGACTCTGGGATAGGGTGTCTGTCCAGGCCTTCCCACAACCAGGACAGAGGAGCTGGCAGTGCTTTATGGGGGCAGCAACATGTCCCTGTAAGGATGGAAGGGCGGGAGGGGAACCTCCATAACACACACGGGGGGCACAGAGCTCCTGTATAAAATCAAGCTAGGCCTCATCAACCTCATGGTTCCCCTGGATTCATTTAAAGTCACACGCTTGCCTACGCCATCAGAGCCCTGCCGCGTGTGTCACGTGACAGGCTCTAAACACACTGCGTTCCATCTCACAGGTGCACTGCACTGCAGGAGAGACCACAGCCAGGCTGCACCGCTGGTAAAACTTAAGCTGATGGCCTCCATGCCTGCTGAAAGGGGTGGGCGCCGGCCAGCTGAAAGGGGAATTCACGTGCTCAAGGGGCAGGCGCGACTTGGTTTTCAACAGAACACTGTCCTGCAGCTGTGTCCGGGCTGGTGGCCTTTGAAAGAGCAGCAAAATGCTGCCCCTGACAAAGTGCTGCCTGGAGCGGCTGCTCCACCCCACTCCATGGACGGGCCGGCCTTGCTTGAGGACCGCGGTCGGGAACCACCGATCTAAGACATTGTATTTTACTTGTGGGTCATATGCACCCGACAGGGGGTAATGCCGGCCAATATCCGATTTTGGGATACAGTTAAGATTAGTGAGGTAAGGTTAGGTTTCTATATTATAACACTTTCACTGAGCTAGCTGTTCGTATAGTGAAGAGTACCTGTTCTCTGATAAACATTAGGAAGGGGCTCAGTGAAATGTTTCATTAACCCGTAAGGGGAAAAAGAACAACCACACAGCTTCCAAGACAGAGGTAAATGCTGACCACCTAGCTTTTGCTGGCCTCCTTCTCTGACCACATATGAAATCTCAGTTTTTAAAGTTTAACCCCTTAAGGACCAATGACGGAACTGTTACATCATAAATGCATTGACTTTAAAGACACTTGGTCCTTAAGGGGTGAAGCAAAAAAAAGCAGCCTATCATAATGTAGGGAATCTTTCTGTATCTCACCATGTAGAACCTGTTATATGAATAAACTGATGATGCCCTCTGCCAAAACGTAGCAAAGATCACAATAAAACTTTCTACTGAAATAAAAAACATCAATAAGGATTTCATGCATAAAATCTAATGGAAATTTAATGGGATAGTACTTCAGGGTCTCCACTGAAATTTTTCAGCCAGATTCTGCTGTACAGCGTCTAGTGATTGGACTTTCGTGAATTCAAACCTATGCCAGCGTGCTGCACTTTACTGACATCGTTTAGGGAAGAATCGGTTGAATGAATCAGATAACACCGTAATTTGTCTCAATTTCTTTTCATTAAAATGCTTTTTATTTCCAGAGTTTATGTGACCAGGCATCAAGAGAGACAAACTGGATAAACGGTAAGGTCTACCACTCTATGAAAAAATAGCAAACAAAACATACAATATATGGTCAGCATGGGTCTACATTTAAGCTTTCGATTGTTATCTTTATAATTTTGCTTCTCATAGTCGCTACTGCAGAATTTTTATGTAACTTTTGTATAATCGTCATTGCGTATGTACTTACGCTCCCATTTTTTTACTTTCTTTGACAGCACTGCAGAGTTAATCCACTCAATGCAAAAAATGTATGATAACACAAAAATTTATGCCAGTATCAATAGATGATAAATGATTAGGTAAATCAGGTCAGGACGTGTGTCCAAAGAAAGGTAAGCATTTTGGAAAGTCACATTGGACTGTGAAGTGAGCCTATCATGATTAATTACTACACTTTAAATTGATCTATATAACTTGTTAATTAAAATAAATGCAAATCAGCAGTTTCTATGTATTTTTACCAACTATTATAAAAGAATGCTTTTATAATAGGAGTTTCTTTTTTCCTTTTAACTAAATGCAAAAACAGGTAATTAGACAAATGGCCAAAATTGGTCTTAGAATAATGTTTTCTTTCTGTAGACAGAAGGATAGAAACCCAGTTGTTACGGGTTTTAATTTTTTTTATAGTAGCTCACACATAAAAAAAAAAATTTATAGTTCAGCATCAACTTTGTGAAAAAAAAATATATAAAATCGTAACTTCATGTGGTTTGGAGGTAAGGGTGCTGTTTACACAACCTTTTATCCAAGAGATTACAGGTAGTATTACATTCTGCCCGCTAAAACGGGAACGCTAAGGAGAAAAACCTGCATCTGCAGGTTTCTCCTTCGGGTCCCCGTTTTAGCTTCATATTACAGGGCAGACGCTGATTCAGTAGCCTGCAATGTAACGCAGCGCTAAGCCTCAGGATAC
The DNA here is from genome assembly GCA_009667805.1 of Leptobrachium leishanense. Taxonomy (NCBI): domain Eukaryota; kingdom Metazoa; phylum Chordata; class Amphibia; order Anura; family Megophryidae; genus Leptobrachium; species Leptobrachium leishanense. The sequence continues at coordinate 330,352,563 of CM019064.1, read as the reverse complement.
ACAAGGCAGCTCTACGTTCTGCCTCCAGCATCCCCTCCATGCAGTTCATTGAGACTATGACTGCCGGGTCACGTGACCGCCGGCCGGATATCGCCTCTGACGAGATCCTGCAGGTCGGCGGAGTGATCGCGAAGGGAGCCTGGGGACTTTTTTTCCCCAATCTCACTCTGTTCCCGGGGACAAGAAGAGGTGGATCGACCTGCCGTTCTTCCCGCGGGATGAGAGGTGAGTATCTGATTTTTAGGGGAATTGTAACTGGTTATAACTGACTCCACAGAAGCAGAATCAGTTAGCACTAGCTCCTAGATGTGGTTAACTTTTGAGTAACTGCAGTGGGACGTAATTAGCGTTAGGACTTTTTAATCCTAATGCAAATTAACTCTTTGCGCTCCCCATGTTAAGCATAGAGAGCGCAAAGTACAGTAAACTCGCACAATCTCCAAATTGCTAACAGGTTTTTTAACCCGTTAGTGCTCGGAATGTAATATGGTCGGCCCCACTAGTGCCACTTAACCCAACGTTAACGCTCACACAGCTGAGTGCTAACGTTAGCATTAACTGTGTAATAGGGCCTACAACTTTTATTTGGACTTTGCTATAAGAAAGGACTCTGAGGATATCGTGCAAGTAATATAGGCATTGAGGCAAGCTTTGGCAGTCCAGTCTTATCTTTAATAACGTATACTGTATAAAAGAAGAGAGGAGAATGAACACAACTTAAATTAGCAAATAACTGGATAGGGGATACCGTAGAAACAGTGAGGTGTTTACAGTATCACTACCATATCACTCTCTACCCCATAGGACAGCACAACTACCTGGCCTTGACAGCATTGTAGGAACCCGACAAAGAAAGTCCACAGAACCTGCCAGGTTAAAAAAAAAAGGTTAAAAAAAAAAGGTATTCATTACTTGCACATGTAATTTAAAAAGATTAAAAGATGTAAAAATACCTAGTTATGAAACAAAAACTCTGCCCCTCAATCCTGCTTACGATGAACCAGATTCAAAGGGAAATAAAAAGTCCTTGCACTTTACATAGCTCTGTGGATCGGGTTCACTCCTAAATTCCTGAGGAAGTCCCTAAGGAGGAAACATGCAGATCAATGTACCAGCGTTTATTTTGTTTGTTTTATAACTAGTCCATTTCATGGTTTTTAATCTTTTTTATGAAAAATACCTATTTTTCCACCATCACCCTGTTGGTCCTCTGTAGCTCCTGTGTAACTTCTTGTTGTGCAGGTCCAGCTTAGGTGGCTCTACTGTCCTGTGGGGTGGTGAGAGATATGATGATACTTATTCATAACTGGTATATGCCTGCTTTATAGTTATGGAACCAGAAAAAGCTGAGCATTTTAAGATGTTCCTGAATTTCCTTATGGACTGTACAGTCAGATCCAGAAATATTGGGACATCGACACAATTCTAACATCTTTGGCTCTATACACCACCACAATGGAGTTGGAATGAAACTAACACAATGTGCTTTAACTGCAGACTGTCAGCTTTAATTTGAGGGTATGTACATCCAACTCAGGTGAACGGTGTAGGACTTACAGCAGTTTGCAGTTGTGACTCCCACTTGTGAAGGGACCAAAGGTAATGGGACAATTGGCTTCTCAGCTGATCCATGGCCAGGTGTGTGATATTCCCTCATTACCCCAATAACAATGTGCAGATAAAAGGCCCAGAGTTCATTTCAACTGTGCTATTTGCATTTGGAATCTGTTGCTGTCAACTCTCAAGATGAGATCCAAAGTGCTGTCACTATCAGTGAAGCAAGCCATCATTAGGCTGAAGAAACAAAAAACAAACCCATCAGAGAGATAGCAAGAACATTAGGCGTGGTCAAAACAACTGTTTGGAACATTCTCAAAAAGAAGGAACGCACCGGTGAGCTCAGCAACACCAAAAGACTCGGGAGACCAAGGAAAACAACTGTGGTGGATGACCGAAGAATTCTTTCCCTGGTGAAGAAAACACCCTTCACAACAGTTGGCCAGATCAAGAACACCCTCCAGGAGGTAGGTTTATGTGTGTCAAAGTCGACAATCAAGAGAAGACTTCACCAGAGTGAATACAGAGGGTTCACCACAAGATGTAAACCATTGGTGAGCCTCAAAAACAGGAAGGCCAGATTAGAGTTTGCCAAACAACACCTAACAAAGCCTTCACAGTTCTGGAACAAGATCCTATGGACAGATGAGACCAAGATTAACTTGTACCAGAGTCATGGGAAGAGTATGGAGAAGGAAAGGAACTGCTCATGATCCTAAGCATACCACCTCATCAGTGAAGCATGGTGGTGTAGTGTCATGGCGTGGGTGCCAATGGAACTGGTTCTCTTGTATTTCTTGATGATGTGACTGCTGACAAAAGCAGCAGGATGAATTCTGAAGTGTTTCAGTCAATATTATCTGCTCACATTCAGCCAAATGCTGCAGAACTCATTGGACGGCGCTTCACAGTGCAGATGGGCAATGACTCAAAGCATACTGCAAAAGCAACCACAGAGTTTTTGAAGGGACAGAAGTGGAATGTTATGCAATGGCCAAGTCAATCACCTGACCTGAATCCCATTGAGCATGCATTTCACTTGCTGAAGACAAAACTGAAGGGAAAATGCCCCAAGAACAAGCAGGAACTGAAGACAGTCGCAGTAGAGGCCTGGCAGAGCATCACCAGGGATGAAACCCAGCGTCTGGTGATGTCTATGCGTTCCAGACTTCAGGCTGTGATTGACTACAAAGGATTTGCAACCAAGAATTGTTTCATTCCAACTCCATTGTGGTGGTGTATAGAGCCAAAGATGTTAGAATTGTGTTGATGTCCCAATATTTCTGGATCTGACTGTATATGGGTTATATGAGGTCCTTTTTTGCACTCATATTTTTATGAGATTTTGACTTTTTGGTGAATAGAAGGAGCCACCTTTGAAGAGCTTCATTCTGATTTCTGTAAGCATCTTGTTTCTTTTATAGTTATGTTTGTGAGTGTAATTCCTTATTCAAATGTGTCCAGTGCTTCTACAGTCTGCACTATCCTATGCTCACCTAGCAGTCCTCTCCTCCTGTTTCTAACTCCAACCCTTATAGATTGTTGTGAGTTCCTACGGGAATAGGACACAGCATGTATAATCTATATGCTGTGGGTAAGAAATCATACAGGGTTATTCAGAGAGGTGAAAACCATGAGAATGACTGGAGAAGTGAAAATTCTAGGTCAAAATAGCCAAAACAGATAAATTCTCCCATTTATCTCACTTTCCAAATCAGCTATTTGGTCTAGATTGTTCTCTTCTGCTATTCTCCTGTTTTTCACAGCTCTCTGAATAACCCTAAAAGAGTACTCCCAGGTGACCTGCTTTGATTTCCTACCTGCAATTTATGAATTAAACATTTTGCAAGGGAGCACTTTTTCCTGTCCTCCCCTCTGCATGAATTGGCATCATGTGTCTCTTTAAACATGACCAATATGGTCATATAGGAATATTCCCAAATATTTCTTACTGTATAATTAATTAAAAATGATTTTCCAAAAGTCGACTGGTTCCTGGCAGTGAATTTTTGGAAAATCCCTTGGTAGTGAAAGTGGTTAAATGTGACTGAAAAAAAACAAGGGAACAATCAACCCTCAAATTAGGTATATATAAAATTACAGTCGTTTTCCGACTGGTGTCTATGCCCTTTTCTCCAACAAATACAGTGAAAAAAAAGTGCAGCTATACAATCTGACAACTACATCGTTATTTTTACCAAATAAATTCATACTTAGTATATTTTAAAATTCTCTAAACATGTGCTATAACTTGTAAACGTCTGTTGATGTTCTTTACAGCTGAGCATACTACAGGTGTGCTTTGAGGAGAGGTTTTAACTTAAATGACTGAAGGTCTGGCCTTTCACCTGTTTTACTGACAGCCGGATGCCCTATTTCAAGTGAAATGGTAACATTTTGCCACTTTGCTTTTCAGTGTCTTTTCTCTTCTTGAGAAAAGCTGATGTGACAGCCAAAGCAATGTTTTGTTTTGTTTTTGTATCGAAAAAATTGTCACATTTTGGAATTTGAGTCCATGGTTCTCTCTTTCGATTTTCTGCCTGGTAGTTTGGCTGCTCTGGACCACTGAGCAGCTTTTCCTGTCTCACTGCTGTGGACATTACTGTCTGGAATTTTACTTAGCTTTTCACTTTTTTAATGTATTTTTGCGAGTCATATGTTTTTATTGGATGTGCAAAAGCGTTTCTGTAATGTAAAAAACCAAATCAATTGTGGCCAATTTCAAAATCATATTAAACCAGATAACATAAAGACAGAGTGTTTGCTAATCTGTATACTCCACTGTCGTTAAAAGAGGAGCGCAGGATCTGCTATCATGTGGTAGCTACAGAAATAACAAGGTTAAATAGATTTGTCAGAGCTAGGATCACCCTGACAAGGACTTAACAACTATGGAGCGCTTAACTATGTTCCCCTTGCTCATCTGGATTGAATATATATATATATTTTTCAAAAAGTATTTTACCAGAGAGTATACATTGAGATTTCTCTCATTTTCAAGTATGTCCTGGGTGACGAGTATGTACCATTAGTTGTCTTGCCCAAGGACACTTACTGGGGAGGTGCTCCTGCCAGGATTCAAACCTGTGTCTCCACAGTCATAGAGCAGCGATGTTACCTCTACTGCACCCTGCCGGTAATTTTGATCTCAATCTATCTGTTAATGTTAACATAGTGTGAAGATCATGATGGCTGTGAGAATATCGCCATTACCATCCCTCCAGACCCTGTAGCGATACACCAAACGGACCTCCGAACCGCCTCAATGCAGTGTCCTGGTTCCTTGACACGACTACAGGTACCGATAGCCCCTTCTCTGGAAGAGAGGAATTCTCGCGCACGCGCGGAACTCCGAACGACCTTATAGGCATAGAGAGATGTCAGCGCAGGCGGATGACGTCAGGACCACCGCAGCTGCCTAATAGAAAGCCCTATAAAGAAGATGCCAATGGGGTAAGTCATCGCTCAAATATTCTATTGAACTGCGCTAACTATCCTGTATCCTGAAAACTGCTTACCGATTCCCTTGGCTTTTGACCCCTGCTTACTAACCGACCTCATTTAGAACTCTGCCTGCCCTCGGCCTGAGCTATACCTACAACTCTCTAAATCCATCTCCTAGGATTTATCCTGATTATCATATTCATACCGGCTAACCAACTCTACGAACCTGAAACCACTGGTACCAGCAGACAGGTAGCGTTTACTGTATCAATCCTCCTGGCTCTGGTACTTGCTACGTACAGGCAACATTACTGCATAGGGGTTCCTCATATTTCTCTGTGACCGTACTGAGTCCAAAGACTGTCCTGATAATGGCAATACATATTTTACCTTGTGTTATATAAGGTATGTGGGAAGTTATCATTCTATATCCCTTTGCAGGATCACATTCAATCAGATACTGTATTCTCACATATCTGTCCCTATTATCTGTTTTTTGCTCAACATTCCCAAGACAATGGGATTTGGAGGGAAAGGAACTAAGCATTTATTCCATATAAATTCAAGGTACACTCGGACCTAAACATAGAAAGGGGTTAGAAACCAAGATGGTATACATACAGGTTTATTCACTAAAAAGGTGCAACTCAGGAGAATTGGCAGAAATAGAGAACAATCTAGACCAAATAGCTGATTTGGAAAGTGAGATATATGGGAGAATTTTTCTGGTTTGGCTATTTTGACCTAGAATTTTCATTTCTCCAGCCATTCTCCTGAGTTTCACCTTTTATTGAATAGACCTGATAGTAACAACTCCTGACTTCACATCCTACTCACAATGTCAATTTTAACCACTTCACCACCACGATTGACTGTAATCGGTCTGCAAGGCACTTGCTGGTGTCCCGAAATCGAGTATAGGCGATATGGTGTTCCACTGGAGCAATGCAAAGGAATTGTATTTATTGCAAAGGCTTTTCATTTGCAGATGGGCCCCAGAATATGTTCCCAAAGTTTCAGCACAGCAGGCTTTAAACCAAGGGTGCTAGCACTCTTTTAAACCAGCTGGGAATATGTGTCTAAAACACATATCAACAACGGGTACAGCACAGAGCCCAGCGCTGCAACAGATTGTGACATCTGTCTGCCAAAAGATTATTACAGAATGTGGAATATTTCCAAATATTTCTTACTGTAAAATTAATGTTTTTTGTTTTTTTTTTAAATAACTAGGTGGTGAAGGCATTAAGTGTTCTAAAATGTATCTTATCCACAGAGCTGGCGTCTCCATCACCACTAGTGATGAGCTGAACACCCCCGTGTTTGGTTCGTATTCAAACTCGAACAATTTAAAAAGTTCGAGCTCGAAGTCGAACACGAACCGAACTCAATGCAAGTCAATGGGACTCGAAAGTTCAATTTTTAGAGTGCTCCCCAAGAGGGCATATATGCAAGATATTTGCCATAAAAGGTGTATGGGGGTCCGGGTAGTGCCCTGGGAGACGGGCAAAAAAAACCTTTTTGAACAGTGAGTTTTCCATGAAATAAAGGTTAAGAATAAAAACAAAAAATTCCTTCAAATATCTAGGAGATCCCCATAACCTGCCCGTGAAGTGGCGGATTTGTAGGATGTATAGAAACATTTAAAAACAGTAAAATGACATTTCAAATGATGATAAATGGTTTTCCTTTAATCTATTCATAAACAACTGCTTGGGGCGGCAGCCTGTATGAAAAGAGGAGACATTTTAGGACACGCAGAACAAGTTTAGTGATTTTTTGGCTAAATTATGGTGAAACTTATGCAGGCTTTGGATGAAAGTAACAATAGGTGCTTTAAATTGGGCCTTTAGTGTCGGCAACCGTGCCGTCACACTGTAACCCCTCTGTGGTATTGTGGAAGACTGCAGGGTTGGACCCTGCGGTCAAATATTAAAATAATATGAATCTGGTATAGGCGTCCGTGGCAGTGCACCCAAATATTAGGCCTTTGGTGCCAGCTAATGCCTTCACAACATAACCCCTCTGAGGTATTGAGGAAGAGTGCAGGGGTGGAGGTTTTGGTATTGCAGAAGAGATCCCCGATCTATTCAGTTACATCAGCAGCTATAACAAAACCGGGTCAGCAATGTTTAGGCACTTGTACTGCGCTACTGTATATGGTGAGAATCGGCACACACCAGTAGCAACAGGAAGCAAACAGAACAGGCAGGAAATATACAGAGAGAATAGTCAAATGGCAGGCAAAGTTGGCAACAGATCGGGTCCTCAGAACAAGCAGGGTCAGTAACAAGTATACAAACTGATTCGGTAAACTAGCGATGCGGGAATAAAGGCTGAGACACACTGAGCATGTAGAGATGCAAACATCGAAGAGAAGAGAAGCAAAGAGAAGAGAAGCAAACATTTTGCAGGCTTGACTTCACTACGCTCCGCCTCGCAGCGTGTCTACTCTACATTACGTTTGCTTCTCAACGCACTGGACAGGAATCCACTAACTAAATTAAAATGTACACACAAAACTGTTTTATTTTCACAAAGCACATGTTATATAGGCAAAAAAAGTTTCTACTGAATAAAATACATCAAAAATTACTGTTAATTTAATAGGAATAGTATAAAAATATAAAAAAAAGGTAACCCCTGATCATATACAGTATATTATAGGGACACGAAGTGCCGTGTATAGAGTAGGGATGCATTGATACCACACACAGACATATTCGTATATATCAACACGCAGACCTATATATACGTATATATCAACACGCAGATATATATATATATATATATATATATATATACACCCACCCACAGACCTCAGACCATATATACACATACGCACATGGGGGTGGCATGTGGACAATCTCAACTAAATGCACCCCCCCATTTGGCTGATCCCTCCAGAAGAAATGTTGAACCCGACAGAGCAGAGATATATATATATTTATTCTCTGCTCTATCGGGTTCAACATTTCTTCTGGAGGGATCAGCAAATGGGGGGGCAATTAGTTGCCAAAATGAGTGTGTAATAATAGTCTGGATATATATATTTATAAGAATATAGTATATATTATATATATTATCATACCTGCCCTTACCTCCCTACAAATTTGCTAAAAAATATACACACAAAAAAAACCCACTGCCTGAGACCCGCACAGCCCACACGCCACCCCCTCTACCTGCTGATGATCCAATATATATAATTAAATACATTCAGTCAGGTAGAGAAAGAAAAAAAAAGTTTTTTTTATGTTCACGGGGACATTTAAATATGTCTTCGGATTTTATTTATTTAGAAATCTGTCACCTTACCTTAGCCTGGTGGTCAGTGGGGTTCCCTGGATCCTGGTTGTGTGGGGGGGGGGTCTGCCGTGGCCGTAGGTGCAGTGGCTCCCTCCCTGCGCTGCCTGTCTCTGCCACATGCACCCGAGTGGCTAGACCGCACAGTCGCAGCTCTGTCATCCGGCGGCCGCATGCTCCTCAAGGGGATCCTTGGGAGGCCCCTGCAGGCTTCCCTCTACAGTGCCTGATTAGAGGGCCGTGTCTGCCTGATGTTTTAGTAACAAGAATGCTTTATCCCATAGGCTTCAATGTTAAAAATATTCCCATTTCATTTCAATATCTAATAAACCGTTGCTTATAATATTCTGCAGTAAAGAGTCTCTTTATTTCTAGATTTTTTTAGTATTTTTAAGCATTTTTTATACTTTTTTTAAAAAAAATAATATTCGAACTTTGCAAACTGTCGAACGGCCGATGTTCGATGCGAACTCCAAACAGATTGAACCGAACAGCTCATCTCTAATCACCACTCTATCCTTCAATTATAATGTATCTTGCAGTAGCTACTATCTATATGATGAGCTCTCAGCTGTCCTCAGCCATTCCAATCCAAAGCATTTAGACACATTAACCAGTCTACAGTGCAATGTGAAACATAAAGGTCTATTCAAAGAAAGGTGAAACTCAGGAGAATGACTGGAGGAGTGAAAATTCTAGGTCAAAATAGCTAAACCACCAAAATTCTCCCATTTATCTCACTTTCCAAATCGGCTATATGGTCTAGATAGTTCCCTTCTCTGGCCACTTATCTTAATTTTCACCTTTCTTTGAAGAGACCTGATAGTGTCAGAAGGCTGTCCCAGTATAAGCTGATTGACAGCTTTCCAGGTGGAGGGCAGCCATTTACTAATCCACTGTGAAAGGCTGTTTCAGACCAAAGGAACAGCTGAGTAGGGTAGGAGCCCGGGTTCACCGATCACACCATTATCAATAGAGTATACCTTTAACTTTCTCAACCCATGCTCATAAGTATGTGGGAAAAAGGAAAGCCATTGCGAGTTCTCTTACTACTTTGCTCCACCAGTCAAAGTGACATCAGACTTGAAAGATGGCAAAGAGATTTCCTTAACGACTCTCTCTATGAGCTAAAATATTATCTATGAAGCTAAATATCTACATCAAATCTTATTTTATAACATAACATGATTAAAATGAACAACGTTTGCTTTACTGGTAAAAGTTCACCTACAAAAGATCTAAAATATGGAAAATTTCAAAGAAACATTTCAGGCTAGAGATCTGTCTACCTGTCAGCATATTTTTTGAATTTGTATGCATGTTCACACTTATTTATTTCCTGAAAGCTGTTTTTTCCAGGCATTCGATTTATTCGCAAAGAAACTCTCTACATTTGATTTTTTTTTTTTTTATGCAGGTGTTTTATATGCTTGTTTCACATAACCTTACATTCCCATTTGGCTATCATTTCCATGGGGAAAAACACAGATTGTCCTCATTAGCACAAAACAGGGATAAATGGGCATGCAAGCCTGCACAGTGACAATCCTGTCCTTACATGAATATAAAGAACTGGTAAATCAGAGGGGAGAAAAGAACATTCATCTCTGCTGAAACACAAGCAGCAAGGTGCTGTAGAAATTAATTGTTTTACAGGACTGGGTGACTGACCTCATTAAAAAATCCAGTAGCAAACTACTATATAAGGATTGTAATGATCTGCGCCTGCTGCCCTGTGATAGTACGTCCCTTGTTGGTAAATATAACAGAGATTTTTGAAAGAGTGAAGCGATGCTACTTCGCTTGTCATTTTTCACCTATACCTTGTCATTCATTGCTTAACTTGCCGGATTATGAGACTTCTAAATTACTGCAATACACCAGATACATTCATGTTTTAGATTCTCATTTGTAATTTTGGCATCCTTACATTAGTTACAAGACCGGACAATCTACATTCACAAAACACAAGTCTGGGCATTTTACCAATAATTTAGAACAAGGTCAAAACCATTTGTGGGATGAAAGAATTCTATTGTCATTTTTCTAAGCTCATAAACAATAGCATAATGAACAGAGGCACGCTTAGCACTTCATAGTGACAATTTTGAATTAATACTTGTGCCTTGCAGTCATTCCACGTACATCATCGAAAGGCTATTGATCGCACAACTCAGTAGATACACAGGGCTCTAGCCGCTAATGGTTGTTGCGACACTGACTTCACAACCAACTTGCACATATGTGATCAAATAGAAATTTTGAGGAAAAATCATTCAAATGAAATATTCACGTAGTCAAGTTGTTTTCCCGTCTACTAGAGCTTTCTGATCAGTCCGGGTTGGTTCAACGAATGGATACTAGCCAACCTTGCGAGTTAATAAAAGTTAGCCAAGCAGTATAAACCCAAAATGGTAAAACTCACTCAATGTATAATGAACTAAAGACCATTCAAGGGTTCATAAGCCAGTCAATGTTATTTCTGAACATTATGGGCCCTATTTCACACGTGGATTTCAGAGGTATTCTAGTTGACTTTCAAGGTATCACCTCTCATGGGATATACTTGGGAGTCCATAAGACTCCATTGATTGCCACTGCACGAGTTACCCAAGACCTCATTTATGATACATAGAGTCCCAGCAGAAGGGTACCCAACAATTATTTCACCACTTTGTCATTCTGTCTGGTACTGCAGGGTTGACTGGTGCAAGCATTTTGTGTGAGTTTTGTAGGGGCGTATCACTGCATAGATTTTTCTGTATGTAGATGGATTATGCCCTTGCAAAATCACTTTACACCAGGCTTTAGTTAATCTTTGCATCTTTTTGCGTACTAGCAGCAAGAATAGCAAGTGTTAACGCTTTAACGCGAGGGGAAAAACCCTTCGCGCTCACCGTCAAATTACGACGTTCGCGCATACGATGCGTGTTAACTTCTAACACGAGTTACCCTGCGTGAGCGAAAGTTTGTGCGCGCATCCCATACTTAACATTGTGAGCGCAAATACGTTCGTGCGCTGGTACGTGGATGGTATTACAATCGATGCGCAAATTTTTACGAACGACGTTTGCGCGCATAATTTTAACGTCTTTTAAAGGCTGGTGTTAATGGAAAATTTGAACGTTCTGGCCGAAACGAAATACACCAGCCCGAAAAAAAAAAAATACAGCACAGTATAGTTACACATTCTACACATACCCAAACAATAAAATTGAGAGGTTGTGCGTGTTTTTATTATTGCTGCAGCATATATACTCAGATTGATTTTGACAGGCGCAAAAACTGAATAGGAGACAATTGTGGTTCTTAATTCTGAATGACTGAATCGCGTGAAAAAACAGTCTGCCCACCGATTTCTGCGCACAGCGTTAATTTGTGCTTGTTTTCGCGCGCATTTTTTACACACGATATTTTCGGATGGATGAAAAAATGTGCTCGGATCGTAATACCAGCGTTAATTTACATGCGTTAACGTATAACGCTGCACGCAAATAAAATTGTGCTGCTCGAGCGTTTTTGCGCAGGGAATGTAATAGAGCCCTGAATATTTCTAATATATTATGTTTAAAGGCACAAATCATTATGGTGCTGGCCAAAAATATTTTTTTTTGGATGTTTTAGGCTAGGGTCAGACGAACGCATTTTCCACGTCGTCATTGAAAAAGTGCGTTCGAACAAATGGATGTATTTTTTCACGGAATACGCAATAGCGGTCATACGATGCGCATTTTCGTCCTTGATTTTGTACGGATCATCAATAAAACCCTTTTTGCGTCTGGACTTTATGTTGGCCGGACATTAGCAGCGTCTGACGTCTCCTAATCACACACACGCCGCTAGCGGACGCAGCGCACTCTGTACATCAGTACTAGCGGTATCACATTCTCGAAAAAATGCGTTTGTTTGCCAATTGCATTGCACTTTCGCGCAGCCGTACTTCGTATATTGCCGTCATTTGCTGCTACTACGGCCGTGATAAAGTGCGGCTGCACGCACGTTCGCACTGCGTTCGTCTGACGCCAGCCTTACTGGCCAGATTTTTTACAGAACTGGGGCGTTTTTGAAAATCGGCTCCAGCTGTCATTTTGAAAAATGACCAATATGAATTACATAGAGTGCTAAGGTTGGAACGATTATTGGGTTTTTATATCTTGTGCAGAGAAATATTCCTTGGTTGAGATGACAGTGAGAGGGGCAGTAGAATTTGCAGTGCCTAGAGCCGCACCAGACTAATTATGCCTCTGGATTCAGATGGATATACACAGAACATGAATGGTTTATGACTAAATGAGTCCCTTCATGATCTGTGCTGAGTCTATTGTATTCGTGATACCTGGTAGAAAAATACAAAGGCATTAAAAAATAAGGATTTTCATATGTGTTTATATAATGCTATATCAGTAAAGTTCAATAGAGTCAGAATATTTTCCCCAGACTGTCACCCATGCTTCCATGGCCTGTGAAATCATAACGGAACTTCTATTTTAATCATGAAAAGTATCTGATGTAGTGCTACTTTGTCTCTGACATTCATGAAGTTTTCTTGCAACGAGCTTTTTTTTAAAAAAACATGATCTATGCCTGAATTGGCATGGGACTGCTGTCTGACCTAATTAACCAGTGCATCGTGCTTGGGCTAGCTTCATGTGCTGGCTTGTGCTTTTACTAAAGTGATCAATATGTCCCCATAGAGTTCCCCAATGATCCGCATTATGTCCTTTTTCTTCATTTAGTTGAAGCATAAACTCCAATAACGCCAAAGAAAAAAAAATGTTACATCATCAGAATTTGTGAAGAAAGCATTAGAAAATGTCATTAGCACTTTGGGAAAAATAGTCAACAATAGCAAACAGCAGTATAAGGTGGAATGTGTAAGACAATCAGAATTGCTAGATTTCCAGTTGTCAACTTGCATCAAAACTTTTAAAAAATGTCTGCCATGCTTTTGCTTGGAATAATGGTATTGGAAATCTCTACAAAATAACATTGATATAGTTCATGGAAAAGTAAAAAGTGTTGAAAATTAACATTTATAAACAATATTAATCCAAGAAATAGTTCAATAAGCAAGATATGATCAGGAATGAATTCCATTTTTAATTGTATGTGATTGTAAGCTGCTTTTGATAAATTAAATGTCTCTTCTAATTTCCCTTCTATAGATATAAATGTCTGCAAATGTCTAAACAGAGCCTTCAAGCACCTCAGAAAGGTAAGGTTAGGAGGTCTGGTCCCACAGCTCAGAAGTCCTGATAACTTGGAATCAGTGGGATCCTGGGGACCGGTATCAGTTGTAGTGTGTGGTATGGACTATGACCCCCCCATGCGCAGCACTAAAAACCCCTTGAGTCTGATCCGCTAATAGTCGCGAAGACCCCCTACCGAATCAGATTATCAGTCCTTGTAGTGGGTGGATTTAAAATAGGTTCAGGAAGGGAGGTCGACATGGACTAGCAACCTTTGATCTGTGAAGCCAGTCATTAGGGTGGCTGGATTACCCAGGAGAAAAATATATATGTGGTCAGGAAAATAGCTGTGTCGGCACACGCAATGATAGATTGAAGCAAGGTCATACACAATAGTTGGGTCAGTACAGGGGTTTATAGATCAGAGCATGGAAACAACAATGGCTAGGTCGGTACACAAGGACAACTGATCAGAACAGGGTCACAAATACTAGTCAGGTCAGTAAACCACCAGACAATAGGAATAAGGACCGTGCTACTGGTGTCACGATTGCAGCCCTGCAGGTCATAAGAAGAGCAAGAAGTCATGCAGATGAGACAATACAGGCTGGCACTTACACTTGCCTGACCCATCTATTAGATATGGTCTGGGGGTTCTCTGCTGCCTACTGTTTCTCTGACCATACCCGACCAGCAGAGCTCCTGATATACTCCCTATTTAAGGGCGGTCCATCCTCTCCTCAGTGCTCTGTTCTTTAGTCCCCAGCCTGGAGGTGCTTCTGCTTCTCCAAGCTACAGGAAGTTCCTATGTATCCTGCTTCCACCCTACTTGTTCTCCAGCGAGACCCTGTGGGTTGGTTACAGATCCTGCCATGTGACCCTTCTATACTATACTACACCTGCAGTGAGTACCGCTAAGTAGTACAGCAAACCCCGGCCTAGCCATTCTGTACCATCCCGTGCTTTATCAAGACGTACCTTAACATCATGACCAGCTGTGCTGTATCATTTCTCCAAGCCATTCTGTGCTTTCCAGTCCAGCAGCACTTGGCATGAGTTCCTGCCTAGCGGTGTAGAAAATGCCTGTCCATCTATCCTGTGTGATCCCACTTATCAGTGCCTGCTGCAAGTTCCTGACCTGCAGTGTTGTGTCATCTTGCCTGTCATAGCATCCAAGCAGTGCCTTGTGTTTTTTCCAAGAAAATTATTTGATCACTGCAAAGTAGAGTAGTTTGTTCACTATCACCTAACCCTGCTGCTATCACCATACAAACTGCTACGGTGGTTAAGTCCCATCTGCACCTGATCCCATGTGTCCTTGCATGATGATATTTCTGTGTCTTGCCCCGAGGTCTCACCATGGCTCATACCGGGTGCCACCGTGACAACTGAGTCTATAGACCTACAACTACAAGGCAAGGTCTGCTAGTTTGGTCAGGGTTTATACATGTCTGAGGTTCTCCACATACTCTGATGTCATTGAGGTGCGTCCTGGTGTGTAAACGACAAATAGATGCCTTTTAGTCAGCACCATGATGCTGGGAGCAGCTGTAGAATGGCAGGGGGTCTGGCTTTCTACATAAGAATTGCTGGCTGGAGTCTGCAGTACGATGTGCGAGTCTCTTGAACCATTTAGAAAGATGCAAGTATGGTGTGCTTTGATGTGGTGCTAACCTGAATCACACCTGGGAAAGGCCCTGCAGTGGTTAACCTTTACATAGTGGTAAACTTTAGTTCTAATAAACCACAGCAGAACAATGTACTCAAGAACTCAAGCTTGGCTCCTGTCTCTGACATTCGAGCTAGAGCCTGCTTGTGTATCTGTTTCATGTCCCGCAGATTTTAAAGATGGGATAAAATGGAATGAAGGCGTTGAGTCTTTAAAATAAAAGTTAAAAATCTGCAGGAACATAAAGCTATGGAGAAGGAAGGTTAAGGTACGTTTCCAAAATGATAAAGAATATAATCCAAAAATGTTTGTTTATGTGGTTTCAAAACTGGTTCTAATTGGCATTAAGTAAGCTTGGCAAAAATATTTTTTATAGAATGTATACTAATGTAGAACATAATGGTCCATTCATTCTTATAAAACTATTATTATTATAGAATTAATTAAAAACTTTCTCAATATTAGAAAAAAATGGAGATAAAATATGAAATAACGCTATATAAGCTACAGATTATTCTTGATGGCAGACAATCAGAATCAAAATATTGTATTGAATAAATTTTCTATTGAATCTAAAATTTCCAACACAAAAAAATCTACGTATATATTTCCTTTGACACCTTTACAAGTGCAGCCAAAGTATTTAGGCATGCCTCAAATACCTCCTACCTTAAGAAATGCACACAGCAAAAAACTTGGCGTGAATACTTCTAAACTAATAACCAGTGAGCGAGAGCGAGAGAGAGAGAGAGAGAGAGGGGAAAAAACCCACTGCAGAAATCCAATTTGACATAACTGACAAAAAGAAATGCACGTAAACAATGTGTACCTTGAGCTTTGGCCTCAATGGCCCCTAACGTAACCTCCTGATATATAACATCTAGATGCTGTATGTTTTTTTTTTTTTTAGAAAGTATTTTCCCAGGAAGGATACATTGAGATTTCTCTCGTTTTCAAGTATGTCCTGGGTGGCGAGCATGTACCGTTAGGTGTCTTGCCCAAGGACACTTACTGGAGAGGTGCTCTTGCCGTGATTCAAACCTGTGTACCCACAGTCTCCTCGGTTATAGAGCAGTGATGTATTGAATCCAAAATATCCCAAAGTAAGGTTTATCAACTTATTTCTCTTTCTTTATGTCTTATAAACTAATTGTATTTGACTTGCATCTAAATAAAAGTTGTAGTGGCAATAACAGAAGCATAGAAGCAGTGACACTGGAGATGTAAATGATCATCATGACAATATTATCATGAAGGATAAAAGGAAAACTGAAATCTACATTAAGAAAACACCTTAGGCAGAAACAAAATGATAGATAAAATGAAATACTAAAAATAAACTTAATAATGGCGTCAAATAATAATAATAATAATAAACCAGACACAAGTTAAATCTAAAGAGCATAGGCAAGCACACAGGGTGTGCCTGGTGTGCCCAGGCACACCTAATGTTGAGTTAAATGTTCATTTTTGACCCCATACATTTTGGATCATGCTAATGTGGTTTAAGATAAATAGCATGAACATTGACTGTATCACTGCATAAACATTAGTTATTCCTAACTATAAATAACTGTTGTGTATAGAATTATCTATGCATAAACATGTAATTAATAAATGTTCCATGGGTGCACACCCTAATGAAATGGGCTGTGCATGCCGTTGCTAGGGAGTCAATTATTGCTATGCCCTACATTTTAGTTACTGGAGGGGTTAATTCCAGTGTTCAGTGAATGTCCAGAATATAGGTCCTAGGCGATGCAATAACACTTCACACACCAATCAGCCTTTTGTAAAGCTCCCAGTCAAGACATTTGAAATAAAACATAAAGGGCTAAATTACAATCTTCGCCCAAACGTTTGCGCCGGCACAAAAAAACATTAACGCGAGAGGTAAAACCATTTGCGCCGAATGCTATATTACATAGTCAGCACAACAAATGTGTGCAATCGTCTACCGCGGGTGAACCTGCCACACCAGCCCAAAAAAAAATGCAGCAAAATATAGTTACACATTCTACTCATACCAAACCAATACGTTGTGTGTACATGTATTATTGCTGCAGGATATATGCTCAGATTGACTTTGGCAGGTGCAATTTCTCAACGGGAGGTTCTTAATTCTGATTGGCTGAATCGCGTGAAAAAAACAGTGTGCACACTGATTTTTGCGCACGACGGTACTGCGCGAGCAGTTAGGCATGTCCTGTTTGCGCATGTTATTGATCGCCAGATGAAAAGAAGCACGGGGATTGTAATTCCAGCGTTGATTTGCAAGCGCAAAAGTTTAACACTTGGTGCAAAAAATTCACGCTTTGCGCGAGGGTTTTTGCACGAAGATTGTAATTTACCCCAAAACCTTTCTTAAAAAAAAAGAGAGAGAGACAGAGCGGGGCTTTTCAGAAGTGGAGAGAAATGTCATTTCTTCTGGCTACCAATGCAAATATTATGAGAAACGATCTAGGAGTTCGTACTCTTACGCGATTACACTTGACAGTGTAAAAAACGATTAAATGATAAATTGTTTTGACCTTTTGAGGTTCAGTAGATGAAAAGGGTCTAGGACAAGAGATCTACTAAGTGGGATCCAAAAATGTGATGCCACCTTGTTCTTCTGGTTGAAGTTATACATTGTGATGCAATATGAATGGTCTACAAAAGAAATACTTACCGAAACTTCATCTAGTCTGTTGACAGAATGTTATTTCAGAAACATTTAAGGGATTACATGACATAAAAAAGAAATATTAAACACGGCAAGACTGTAACTACAGGCTGTTATCATAGACAAGACAGACAAGAGAACCATGTATTATTAAGGATCATGATCATTCCTCAGGGCCTGGATAACAACACAGACCACAGACTAAAGAAGGGCAAGATTTCAAAGTGTTGCTCTTTGTCCAAAAAAAGCTTGTAATCTGAGATATAAACAAAAATAAGAAAAGAACAGTGAACTTTGCTTGCTACTTTTTATCACAGTGTCCCCAAAGCAGATGTGCTGTGCAACCCTTGTTCCCTTTCGCTGTCTCCTCTGTCCTTCAGCAGTGTACTCTGCATATATTTGACATCTGGTGATATCCTACTGGGTGCTGAGGGAAGAAAGTCCTCACACTCTATTAGGCAGATTTAGAAGAAATAAGAGAAATGTGAGAAGAGAAATAATAAACGTGAAACCTTTACAAACACTCTTTAATATTGTTTATGTAAATGAGAGAAGCAATTGGAGATTGTGACACAGAATCTTACTTTTGTACTTCCAGAAAAATCAATTCAACCACAAAAAACTGTTTTACATTGTTATTGACAGCTAGAACACATGTCAGTAGGGTCATAAATAAAGCACTAGAATAATATTTAGTGAAGTGTCATCTTCATAGAGGGAAATAGCAGTGTTTACTAAGCATTTATTCCATGTTTCATTTGAAAATCTGTTTTTATAATACATTTTATAAAATGTATCACATATCACATTTAGGAGAACTGTGAACACATTTTGCAAAGTCATTTTGTATTATGGAATATCCGCGGTCGAACAGACCGCGAACATCCCATAATGTTCGGCGTTCGCCGAACACTCGAACGACCGATGTTCGAATCGAACACTCGGCCCGTCCCTACCTGCTATATAGTATCTATGAATTACATCACTACAGGGGTTATTCAGAAAGAGCCAAACTGGCCCCAAAATGTAACCGAACAGGGAATTTCCC
This sequence comes from Leptobrachium leishanense, assembly GCA_009667805.1. Classification (NCBI taxonomy): domain Eukaryota; kingdom Metazoa; phylum Chordata; class Amphibia; order Anura; family Megophryidae; genus Leptobrachium; species Leptobrachium leishanense. Next base: position 330,333,685 of record CM019064.1, on the reverse strand, counting down.
CATATGGGGGCAGTTTGGGGCCATACGGCTATTCAGAGAGCAAGCAGTTCACCAAATTTTGGCAAACTGCCAGCAAGTACGGTGCCTGTTCGAAGGCAGTGAAATCTCCCATACAGAAGCAATGGTTAATCTATTCATAGAAACTGACCAGCAGTCAAAAGTTGCCAAAGTACCCTGCTGTTCGGTGGTTTCATTCGAAAGGTTTATTCCGCAAACCCCATAGGCTTCAATGTTAAAAATATTCCCGTTTTCAGTCAATAACTAATTAACTGTTTGTTTGCTGATTTTTTTAAAAAAAAAAATAGGATCTTTTAGGCATTTTTCAGGATTTTTTCGGCAATTTTTTTGTTTCTTTTTTCTGTAACAGACCTTTTGATTACCATTCATAGGATCTTATATGTTAAGTTCAGACATTTTCATTCAGTAGTTTTTTGCAGGCAGCGTTTAAATTTTGACACTTTCAATCGCATGTTTTTTTTTTACCCTGTTCGTCAACTTGTTGGCTTTTTCTGGCGGCTGGCCTGTGCTTTGTTCGGTGGCTTGTTTGCTTTTTCCAATGTGTTTTTTTTGGTGGTTCTGGTGGGTTTTCCCTGCACTCCAGGGATCCTGCTGTGAATGCTGAATTCACCGCAGAGTGGGGAAATTTGATTCTCGGAAGTGAGGGGAAAGAGAGATCACCGAATTGTCGGCGACATTTTGGTGCACTCTGAATAACTCCCTAGGTTACTGCTACAATTAGCCTTCCATGGACCTGGATTAAGGTGCAAAATAGAAATTACAATTGTTTGAGCCTGAATTTTTTTTAAATTAGTTAAAAAAAAGAAAAAAACATTTTTGCCTTGTCACCTGAAAATAAAGTACTAGAAAATATTGCAGTTTGGTGATTTAAACTAAGCATGGTATCATTGGAAAGGTTACACGGTTGCGGCTTTACAGGAGCTATAGAATATATAATATATATATAAAATGTAATTCCATACACAGTATATTAACGTTGTTAAATTCAAGAGTTAAGAAAATTTTTTACAAAAGTGTTTCTAAAATTTTTATCTCAAAAAATCATTGAAATTCAAACCGAATGTTTTGTCTTAATTGATTAATTGATTAATTAAGTATCATACAATATCTTTTGGAAAAGATAAAGAAAACCACGGTAAAGATTACAAACTACCTTCTTTGGGCTTCTGATAAGCCATGAAAGCCCTGGATCACTACTCAAAGGCCAGATGACCAATAGTGATAAGCCGAACACCCCCGTGTTCTGTTCGCATTCGAACTCGAACAATTTCAAAAGTTCGAGTTCGAACACGAACCGAACTCAATGCAAGTCGATGGGACTCAAAAGTTTGATTTTTAGAGTGCCCTCCAAGAGGACATATATGCAAGATATTTGCCATAAAAGGTGTATGGGGGTTCGGGTAGTGCCCTGGGGGACAGGAAACAAGCACAAAAAGTTTTTAAAAAAATGTTTTTAAAGGAACAGTGAGTTTTCCATGAAATAAGGGTTAAAAATATAAATATCGTTCCTAGGAGGTCCCCATAACCTGCCCGTGAAGTGGCGGATTTGTAGGATGTATAGAAACATTTAAAAACCATAAAATGACATTTCAAATGACGGTAAACGGTTTTCCTTTAATCTATTCATAAACAACTGCTTGGGGCGGCAGCCTGTATGAAAAGACATTTTAGGACACACAGAACAAGTTTAGTGATTTTTTTGGGCTAAATTATGGTGAAACTTATGCAGGCTTTGGATGAAAGTAACAATAGGTGCTTTAAAATTGGGCCTTTAGTGTCGGCAACAGTGCCGTCACACCGTAACCCCTCTGTGGTATTGTGAAAGAGTGCAGGGTTGGACCCTGCAGTCCAATATTAAAATGATATGAATCTGGTACAGGCGTCAGTGCACCCAAATATTGTGCCTTTGGTGGCAGCAAGTGCCTTCACACCGTAACCCTTTTGTGGTATTGTGGAAGAGTGCAGGGTTGGACCATGCGGTCCTATATTAAAAAGATATGAATCTGGTAAAGGCGTCAGTGCACCCAAATATTGTGAGAACACACAGATTACCACAATTCCCAGATATTTTGTAGAAATTACTGACCCCCAAAATAGTTGCTGGCAGTGAGAATACACAGATTAGAACAATTCCCAGATATTTTGTAGAAGTGAAAACCCCCCCAATAGCTGGTGGCAGACTGGCAGTGAGAACACACACTAACACCACAATCTCCTCTCAAAAAACATGTGCTGAAGGCTGTGTGAAGCCTTATATAGTGTGCTGCAGGACTTAGCTCTGTGAGCCCATGATTGGGCAAAATTTGCCCAATCAGGACTCTGAACCGTGATTGGCATAGTCTTGCACCTGTCTTGCACCTAAACTGTGGTCAGGTGCAGGCTGTAGCCAATTACAAGCGTCAGGCCAGTGGAAAAAGTGCATTGTGGTCCATTGTGGGCGAACATTCGGTGAACACTCGGAAATGTTCGTAGTTTACGAACATGCGAACAGGCGATGTTCGAATCGAACTCCGAACCGAACAGCTCATCCCTAATGACCAACAGATAAATAATTTTAAAAATAATCTAAATTTTGTGAATACAATGTTATTCAGACAATTTTCTTTGCGAGATTTGTTAAACTATCAGGGTTATTCAGAGAGAGATGAAAACCAGGAGAATGACTGGATAAGTGAAAATTCTAGGTCAAAATAACCAAACCAGAAAAATTCTCCCATTTATCTGACTTTCCAAATCAGCTATTTTGACCTAGAATTTTCACTTCTCCAGTCATTCTCCTGGTTTTCACTTCTCTCTGAATAACCCTGTTAGTATATTCTAACAATTCCCTCATGTCAATTAATTGCAGATTACTCCATGTCACCTAATATTTCAAAATACCATTGTGTATGTCATTAAATTTCCCCTTTTTTTCAAGTGGTTAAGCCATCAATTTAGTGTTGAGGGAGATTCCATCAGTGCTCCCAAACCTGTCTCCAGGGCCCATTAACAGGCCAGATTTTAAGGATTACTTTGGGGAAATGCAGACTGAATCCTTCACTCACTGAGCAGCAAATCATATGACATGTGCTGTGCTTCAGAGATCTAGCAAACCTGGCCTGTTAGGGGTGCCTGAGGAACTGGGTTTGGAAACACGGATCTATTGTAACGGTAGGCCCCCTATAGGGTGAGGGGGAGCATTTCGGTTGTGTGGTTTTGAAGCCTTTAGGGCAGGTATATGTTTTGTTGTGCCGAATAGCAGACTCCAGCACACACTTGCAGCACTTGGAATACAAGAGGATCGTGTGTCTGTATTCTGCACTAGGAAGCCCTGCACTGGGTATGATTTCTCATCTACAGACAGATCACAGGGCTGGGGGTAGACAAGAATACCACAGGCTGCAGGACAGAACTCGGTACTTGAAAACACAAGGAATACAGCAGACTGCAGGACAGAACTTGGTACTTGAAAACGCAATGAATACTGATCCTAACACTCCCAACCAGGGAGTACAAAGCAAAACCCTGAATATCACTCACACCAAATGGCTTTGTGGCCAAATGCCTGTTGAGTGAAAACAACTAAATAAGCAGACAACCACTCCCAGCCAGTGAGTACAAAACAAGGCCCTGAGTATCACTCACGCCAAATGGCTCTTTGACCAAATGTCTGTTGGGTGAAAATAAACTAAAATAACAGAGAGATAAATCCTAAACAGACAATGGACATACCAAAGAGAAGTTCCAGAAGCCAAGCCAGGTCATACACGAGATAATCACAATACAGATTCAGGGGCAGACAAGAGAATAATCCAGAAACCAGAGCAAGAAATCATACACAGAATATTCAGATACAGAACTTGAAATAACACGGGGAGCAGGAACACAGTGGATCTCAGTCTATCCTGATCCAAGGATCAAATGCATGGTAGGCCCTATGTAAAGCGCTGAGCAGATCATGTGACCGCAGACCATTAGCCCAGTGAAGATGGTCTGCAGGACCTGAGCATGAAAGCCAGCAACTGGCAAATCCCTGCTCCCACCACCAGGGTGCAGGGTCAAGACGTAACATCTATGTTGGGTAACAGCACAGCAGAAAACTAATAGAAGCATGCAGTGTATTTTGACATCCCCGATGCCATTGGTGATTGAGCAGGTCTTTGAGCTTCGAAGGCGGCCACCTTGTCTATTGGCATTTATCTTGCTTGCGTTATAAAGACTGTTCTCCAGACAGCTTGCCCTAGATAACTCAAAGTTCAATTATAGGAACTTTGAGGGGAACATCGGGCCAAATGTTTGTGGAGAGATCAGAGTTTCTCTAGTAGAAGAAATTTCTGAAGCATACAATCTCACAGGTTAAGCCTTTCTTTGTCCCTTATATGCAATTTATAAGGATATATACTTAACAAAGATTGCTGAGACCTTCTGCTAAAGGTAAGATTAATCCAGGAAATATGTCTCATGATTATTCACATATTGTCTGATTTATCTTATGATGAATTACCTATTTGTGATTTTGGAAATACTGTAAGATACTGCATCTTGTCAGAAAATGAAATTGATTTCTCCCCACTGATTACGTGTTTTTGCTTTCTTTATTAAGATCAATGAACAATTTTCTCAATCCAGTACCTCTAGTCTGACTTTGAAGAAGTATTTTTGCCAATACTTGTTATCAATTCACCCTAATTGTGCAAGGTGTAGAGAGATCATAAGGCCAGCGAACAGCTAGAGCACCCTCAGGGACGCCAAGATGAAAAAAATGACAAGTAAAAATCCCTTTATTTTAAATCTGTCATTGTGTATAAATATTTCTAGAATATCTTGCATTCCAATCCTCTTCAAGAAATATAAAAGAAGTCTCATCACATGCAATAAGACCTGATGTAATACATAGCATTATCGTCAGGGTGGCACCTGGTGTGTGCCATGGTGGGACCCAAGTTCAGGGGGTCTGAGCCCAGTGGACACACACACAGATGGTACCCTTTGGGTAGACAGACAATGAGAGATCCAAGGTGCAGTACAAGAGGGTATCCAGGGAGAATGGCCAGACAGCGATCCGTGGTCAAGGGGCTGGTACAGGGCGGCAATCAGTAGGCAAGCGGGTGTCTGGTACATGGTAGATCAGGAGTAATACAGCAGTAGTTCTGAACAGTAACAGGGTTTGACTTGCAATGCAGAGTCAAGTTGGATAGGGGTAAGTGGACCTTTATTCAGGCAGGTAGGGGCGTGATGTGAGCATGGGCAACACTTTACATGTGCTGCTCATGTATGGATCTAGACAGATGCAGGCACAGATCCTGACAGGTGTAGGCACATATCCAGACAATCATGAACTAAACAGATCTGAACCATTAAAACCCATGTACAATGTGTTGTATATTTGTGTCCAAATGTTTGTATTTGGCAAAATGAAATGTATTTTTACTCGCCTTTGTATAGTAGTCAGACCTAAATATTTGAGTATATAGAGAAGTTAAACTATTTCTACAGTAAACAGAATGGGAATCTCATTTAATTCATTGCTGCACAGCATATTCTTAAAATATCCATTCCCAAGTTTTAAGAATAACTTGCAAACAAATTTGTATGCTTTCTCATCAGTGAACATGCAAATAAATATGTAATGCAAGTTCAAGTGAAACAAAGTAATGATATCTTTTATATATTTTTAATTGCGCTTTTTTTCCAGAGCTTGTTAACACGGTGTAATAAAAAACTGGCATAAATTACACCATCACTGGGACCAGTGACAAAATACAATATAATGTGTGAAATAAAATGCAAATAGGCCTAGAAAAAATGAATTCCGATGATACAATGCATACTGATACTAAGAAAATATGTCACACGTCTTGCTCTGTAATGGGGTTGTTTTATGCCATGGGCATGGATACACAATTATAATAGCGGAGATCTTTATTTCTCTAAGACACATTTAGATAATTATCCTGCTCATTGGGTATAGACGAGATGTGAAGAGTAAGAAAGTCAACACTTAGAGTGGCCAATGTTTCAATGCAGGAAAAAGACAGGACTGGTTTAGAAGCGTTTCTTTTGCTGTAAGTAAAACTAAATATGTATTCTTCAGGTGTTGACGTATGCTTTATATTGACAAGCTACTAAGAAAATGCAATGACATCGCTGCCATTAGGAGTTAACAAGATGGTCATTTATCTAGTTCAGGGGTCAGCAACCTTGGTTCTTTTAAGTTTTGGGAACTACATTTCCCATGTGGATCAGTCAGCCTAATGGGTGACTGAGCATTGTGGGAGATGTAGTTCCCAAAGCATCAGGGAGCCAAAGTTTCTGACCCCTGATCTAGTTTAACAATAACATGGATTACATTGAGTATATTTATACCCTGCTGGGGAGGCTCCAGGGTGAGCTGATCCTGTAAAGCAGATTCCTGCTGTTTGTAATATACTGTATATATACAGGGCTTTTTTTCAGGGGATACTCAGCACCAGCACTTCTTCCACTCAGTACCGGCACCTCACCACCAGCCAGAACTAACAGGAGAGAGCATGATGCTCCTCCCTCCTCCTGCAGTGGCAGGCAGAGAACCGGACACGCTCGGCAGCTCATGTTGCTCCTTAATGCTTCCGATTGTCAGGAGTATATTTAGGGACTGATAGAGACCCTCCCTCCCCCAGTAAGTGACAAGGGAGGACTGCTCCCCCTCTCTCCCTGCAGCCACTGAAACTTTGAACAGCATGGGGAGGGGGTGCAGCATGTTTACACAAATCTGCCAGAGCTGTGGATTGTCAGGTAAGTGGTGTGATCAGAGGAGCTGGCACTGTAAGGCGGTAGTGAGTTTTATTGCTGTGGAGCTCATACACACTGCACATTACTGTGAGTTTCATTGCTGTGGAGCTCATACACACTGCGCATTACTGTGAGTTTCATTGCTGTGGAGCTCATACACACTACGCATTACTGTGAGTTTCATTGCTGTGGAGCTCATACACACTGTGCATAACTGTGAGTTTCATTGCTTCTGAGCTCATACACACTGCACATAACTGAGTTTTATTGCTGTGGAGTTCATACTGTTAGAGATTATTGACTTCTTTAATAGGTTAGGGATATATTAATTATGACGCATATTTTTCTTATTGTTGATATACATAGATATATATATATTATTGACAGTGCCTCCAATACCAGCGGTATAAATTGGTATTTAACCCCTAAAATAGGGATTAATAACCAATCAATGAATATACGTCTTAACAAATATATGGCGTGTTATCCCGAGTTCTTTTGATGCTCTCTAGATATTTTTAAACACAATAAAATCAATAAAGATATGAGACTGCGTAACGGTAAAACAATTCAAACCAAAATTTATTCACACGTCAAGTTTCATACAATCGTATGTTATCAACGGATTAGCAAACTTCAATTTACAAGTGATTATAGATTGTGATTAGTAGCGATACTGCGACACGTAATAATCTAATGGATAGATATTTTAGGTTTATAGACCGCACCACAGATATACACGCCTCAATTCTTAAACACCAAACTCTATTCTATTCACTTAAACCTTTCCCATTATAAACCAATCCTCCACCTGGCTAAGATAAACACTCAGTTACTGGGCATCACCTGCAGCACAATTTATTATTGTGGGGGCCTATTCACTAAATGCAACTACCTTCAGGGAGATACATAACACACTCGATAGGGAGACTATCTCTTCCACAGATCAATCACAGCACTTCATTCGATATACGTTAACCTAACGCTTCTTAATGACTTACAGTGCATGCATTCATTCGGAAGGGCTGCAAGATGGATATGGAAGGAGTTATGCTAGGTTACGAATGGGGCGGACAGTACTTGACATATAAAAGCTATTTCACGGTCCCAGCGTATCTCACTATAGGTATAAAATTGATATTTTTAGATGTCCACAAATAATTTCACTAAATTATGGCTCAAGTATGCAGCCGGGAACAGCTTTCTTCCTTAGCAGTCCTCTGCAGTGGACTGTAAAGGCAGAATTTCTATTCTACTGATTGTTAGGCTCAAACAGCAAAATAATTCATTTATATTCCTTTAGTTTGTGATGGACATCTAAAGTCAGGACTATGCAATTAGAAAATAGATATCATATTATTCAGGTATACTTTACCATCTGGTTAGTGAAGATAGAGTGGTGGAAGATTAGGGTGTGGTCGGTCTTAAAGGGGCGGCCGATGGTGATTGCCTTTCTTCCCTCCAAGCGTCCCTCAGGTCTCTCCCCAAGCTTTTCTCAGTGTGTCCTTTCTGCTCTGGAGTGTCCTCTCTATATAGTGGTCTTCCGCCCAGTTTTAGATCTAGCCCATCACTATGTGGCCTCATTTGATTGGAGGATATATATATTCATCAACTCCAGGGGTCTGTCCAGGTGTTATGTTACCTGGCCAGCAGATGGCGCTCTCAGATCAACCATCAACCTTCTGCAGGAATTAATTTATGGGCTTGGCCAATCTTTTACTGGTTTGGGGTCGTTTTATTCCTATATCCCGGGACTCCATAGATTTTATTAACAAATTAAAATTTATTTCTATTGTGACATCGCCGGTATACTTCGCCACGGCGTGTGTGCATCTCATCCCGCTTTACTTATATCCACAGGGATGTGTATGTGAGGGGACATACAATCATTCATTCGTGGTATTGTTTTTAACAGTCACACGTTACCCGACTTAATCGGCTTCATGCGGGTTAGTACACCAGACATTCGTGATGATCAACTAAATGTGGTAGGGCTCTGTTTTTATAAGATGCTAAAATTATCAGTTCTAACTAATAAATATTCTCATACCATATAGTACATATTGCCGAATAGCATAGCATTACAAGCTGGTTTACCCAAGCCATTTAACCTTCTTTGGGTTTTTTCTTTATTGGGCAACCTATTGTTCCATGTTTACGTGGCTTTCAGAGTTTCGATCTGACGAAATAAACACCATACTGAGATTTCTATCTTAGTTGTCATTGTGTTCCCTTACTTTTAAACCATTTGATCTAACCCCTGTTTGGTTGTAACAAATAAATAAAATAAACAGAGTCCATTAGACCGTCTTTGATCAATGTTAAATGTCCTTTCTTGTATGCGTAACACTAACGAGTTTAGCTTATCTCTTGTTCTTGTTATATATTAACGACGCAGACAAGTTGTTCGTGTGGCGCAATTCCTGGCCCCAAATTTAAACATTCCTGCGTTATAGAAATTTCATATCTAAAAAGGTCTGACAATACATACTCAGCAAAACTGTGAGTTTCATTGCTGTGGTGCACACAAATGTTAGGGGATTATCCACTCAGTGCCATCATTGCAAAAAAAAAATAACTAACTGGCCTGCAATACAGATTTTTCTTGCAACAGATGCACCCCCATAGGGTTACAACAATGGTTGTAGTTCATTTAAAGGAACACAGTATTAAAAAATATGGTTCCCTTTTATAGTGTCTTCCTTTAAGTGAACTACAACTATTGTTTATGAGAACATGAAAATAGTCGTAATAATCAGTTTTTCCCGGACGTGAGAGAACCCCCACCTATTTTTCCAGAAAAAAAGCACTGTATATTACAAACAAATAGATAGTGCACTATGCTTAAATATGCTAAAAGAGATTTAAAACCACCTATAGCTGAATATGTGGGATATTTTAATAAAGAAAATTGAGTTTTAGTAACAAATTGTGATCACAAGATGTTTAAGCCCACCACAGCATGGGTTTCTTTTATGTTGTATTCATTGGTCTTAATAGCGCCCTTACACAAAATAGATGTTAACCCCTTAAGGGCCGCTGACGTACCCTGTATGTCTTGTCCTCGGGTCTCCCTTAGACCCACGGACGAACAGGGTACGTCAGCGGCGCCTAATCCCCCTCCCGCCCGATACTCACCTCCCTCGCCGGATCCCACGGTGATCTGGCAGGGAGGAAGCCTGCCCATGTGATTTACATGGGCAGGCGAGGCTGATGACGTCGCCACGCTGCGTGGTGACGTCATCAGCAGGCGTCCCCATGGATTTCAATGGAGGGGTGGGGGGGCTCCTTCGGAGCCCTCTATCTCCCCAACCATTGAAGCTGGGGAGAGCCTCCCCTTTCCAGCGGTGTATGGCATTAACCGTTTCGCCGCCGGATCACGTTGCGGTGCCAATTGGCACCAAAACGCGATTCAAACCTCGAGGGGGGCTGACATCTTGGATGTCAGCCAAGCCTCCAGGTCCCCCCCACCCACTGACAACCTCACCATATGTGTGAGGATGTCAGTGGGCCAGTTAACCCTCTATCTGCCATGTAGAGATAAGGGGATCCTAAGGATCCCTTTATCTCCCGATCCATGGCAGCTAGATGGTCATATTTGCCATCATTTGAAAGGCCTGATTATGGCCTTTCAAATGATACCAAACATGACCAGGTTTCATTTTAAAAAAAAAATTAAAAAAAAAAATTAAATAAAAAACAAATAATAAAAAAATTTAATAAAATAAAAAAATGTTTTTTTTTTAAAAAGTTTTTTTGTCTGGGGGGGGGTTTAATTAAATAGGACCTAGGCTGTCATCTAAAAATAATTAGCACAAAATGGTCAGAATGAGCGCAGCGCACATAGGTGAACTGTCTCAGCAGTGAAGGGGTTAAAAAGCAAACGCATGTAAAAATTGGGTATTTCTAGTCTCGGGACAAAATTTTGAACCTATTTAGCCGGGGTCGTTTTGGGTGGTTGTAGATTTTGGGGATTAAATTACAAAAAAGTGTGTTTTTACCATTTTTTTCCTCATATTTCATATTTTTTTTATAGTAAATTATTCGATATGATGGAAATAATGGTATTTCTAGAAAGTCCATTTAATGGCGGGAAAAAGGGTGTATAATATGTGTGGGTTGAATAAACGAGTAAGGCTGGGGTCAGACGAACGCACTGAACACGTCCGTGTTGCCGCACATCTGTACGTCCGTTGTAGCGTACAATTATGATCAATACAGACCCACACACGAAGTACGTCCGCACAGATGTGCGGACACTCAACGGACACGGCAAACGGACGCAAAGCATGCAAGAACGTCAAACCGCTAGAACGGACGTGCGGCGTGCGGCACGTCCGCGTAGCGGCCTGTGTGCGTGGGGGAGGACGTCAGACACAGGGTCATTGCGGCCTATATAACGGCGATACGCCAGACGTGTCCAGGTGTGGCTGACTGGACCCCTGGTGATACTGCTGCAGAGATGGATGTGGAGAGGCTGATCGACGCTGTTCGCCATCACCCCGAATTGTGGGACACAGCCTGTGAGCTGTATAAAGACAAGGTCAAGAAGACGGCTGCATGGACAGCAGTTGCTAGAGAGGTGTTCCCAGAGTTCGACACATGGCCAGATCATGAGCAGAAACGCCAAAGTGAGTATATGAGTATTAAATTCATAATCATAAACATGATGAACATACTGCAATATACTGCATTTGCTGCACATGATGCCGAATGACCATTGCACGTAGCATTGGACTGTGCCACCACTGCCAAGCAAAGGTGTTGGTCTGTGGTTGTTCAGGGTCCCGCTCCCAATCTGTCAGGCACACCTTGCGTACAATCTCGCCAGCTGTCAATCTGCCAATGCGACAATTATGATGCATGTCCTGCAGACTGTAGCAACTACCAAGATACCTAGGACAAAAGGGCAAAGTGTGTTATGATCACATTCAATTAGCCTAACCTATGTCATTCATGTCATGTATTGCAGCACAGGAAGCCCTTGTGAAATGGCGAACTGTTCGCGACAATTATGTCCGAAACCTGCGGAAGAGGCAAGAAGCTGCGCGGTCAGGGTCTGGAGCGAGACAGACCCACAGCTACATATATGGTGAGCAACTCACCTTCCTGCGAAGGACCCTAGAGCCCAGAACCACCACCAGCAGCATGGATCCATCACCATCGGGGTCCCAGGAGCAACAGCCCATGCCGCCAAGTGCATCAGCCAGCTGCTCTGCGGATATGGAGCAATGCGGGCCTGAGTCACAGCAGGAGGAGGAGGATGCTGCAGGACAGGTGCCAGTGACGACAGCTCACACAAGTTTACCGGCGTCCAGACGGAGGAGGGCAGCAGGTGGCACCTTTGAACAGGCCATGCTAAGCTTTATGAATTCGCACCCACCACTACCACCACCGCCACCACCACGATGCATTCTGGCTGAGAGTGACGACATGGCATTCTTCAGCTCATGCTTGCCGATGCTGCAGAGGATGGACCACACCGAAAAACTGGAGTATCGCCGGTACAGCATAGACAAGATCAACAGCATCTTGTCCCGGCCTCACCACCAGGCCATGTCTCGTCCTGCTATGCCTGACCCACACTATGCTGGTGGGTACTACCGCCATAGCCATAGCCAGTATCTACACCCACCCTTTCCTCCTGGTGCTGTGCCTCAACCACATCATGCTGGTGGCCACTACCGCTATGGCCAGCCTCAACAGGCACCCATGGCTCCTGGTGCCATGCCCATCCCACACCCCGACACTGACCAGGGCAGGTACATGCAGGATCCTCATGACCCAGATGCACCGAATTATGAGGATTTGTAGGGTTTTCTTATATTTTTTATATTTTTATTATGTGTTGTACGGAAACAATATATGCTGTGAATATATTGTTCTATGTTTTCGTTTATTGATGATAAAAATCTGTTTTCCTTACATTGTTGTTGGTGTCATTATTTACGTGTGCTGGAATGTGATGCCTGTGTATGTGTGTGACGAAGACCAGTTTTCACAAAATGTCTTTTTTCTATCCATATTGTATCTATTATTATCCACTGGCTATTGATTTGGTTGCTCCTCTTCTACTTTTCTTTTACATCCGTCACAAATAACGGACTGTGTGGCCACTACTGCCTCTTCCGTCAGAAAGTGCGTCCGTACTGCACGGACGCACAGTCCGTACAAAATGCGCTCATCTGACCCTAGCCTAAGAGGAAAATTTGACCTAAACACTAACAGCGCAGAAACGTAAAAACAGCAGCGGTCACTAAAAGACAGATTTGTGTAAAACCGCCCGGTCACTAAGGGGTTAAGGTTAGAGTGCAGCCTCCCCCTGTTTTGATTTTATATGAGTGTATAGATATATTATTTATATTATGGGAAATTGAATGGATGCATTTTTTATGTTATAGGTTTGCATAAAGCACATTTTTATCACTGTGTTACATGAAATACTTTGTTTTATGAGACATTATCAACAAGTGAAAATCTGGGAGGTTTAGCAGTGGGTGTAAGGGTAGTGAGACAATAGAATTAAGGATATATATGAGATGTGTAGTAATGATGTAAAATTAGAAAGACTTTCAGGGTTATTCAGAGAGCGGTGAAAACCAGGAGAATTGCCAGGAGAATGAACTAACTAGACCAAATAGCCGATTTGGAAAGTGAGATAAATGCAAAACTTTTTCTGGTTTGTCTATTTGAACCTAGAATTATCACTTCTCTAGTCATTCTCCTGGTTTTCACCTCTCTCTGAATAACCCTGTTTGTGTCAGGGTACAGTGTGGTTGTGATGCCGATACATGTGTTGTAAAAGTTATCAATTTGACTAGAACGCTTCCAATGTCTCTGATCAAACGGTTATGAAACCGGACATTGACTATGCTCCTCGACCTGGCCTTGCACATTTTTCTCTAGGATCCTACCTATTGTTCTCCTCCTAGATGCTGTTTTGGCTTTTTTTCTGGATATAAATCTTTGAAATGGGCTTCAGATTTCCAAAAATGCCCACATGTTCTTCCTAAGCATTGCATCTTTAATGCCTTCTATAATTTAATTTATTAGTGTATTAAACAACCACACAGGAAATTCGAAGAAAGTAGTTTCACTACAATGAAAGCGGCAGTGGAAGGAGAACCTGCAAAACTGAAACAGGACTGAATGAGAAAAAAGGAAAACCACTGCTACATATTTAATGCCAACCTGTAATTATAGCTGAATTTGTTGCAAGCTAATATGCTGCCCATGACTGATTAGTTGATACGTTTGGTAAAGTTGTTTCTGCCAGAAGAATGCTAAAACAGATACGTTTGTCATTGACGTGATCTCTTCTTCACACGACTTTAATCTAAGTTAGTGAACAAATGAAACATTTACCTGAAATAAATGAGATGTCTCAGCAAAAGCACTTTCCATCACTATTTGCATGCCTCACATTATTAACGCTTCATGTCGTGAAAGAACTTAACAGGAGACATCTAAAAGTACTTTTATCCTTCTGCAGATTAAAAAAGAAATGTATATTTCTTTGTTGTTGTTTTGTATCCTCGTTTCTTCACACATCCTTAGTTTTTTTTTTCCTCGTGCGCACTAAAAACTTTTAGCCCTCCAATCAAACATCATTCTACGCCTAACATTTTCCGATGAAAGAATTTTTTTCTCTCCCCTTGCTTGAAGCATGTCTCCGAAGTCATCAGATCTACCAGGCTTCGTTGAATTATTCATGACCGAACTATTCCACAGCTTTCTCACATGTGGGACTTCTTGGCGTGCTTTCCCATTAACATCCACGGACATGCACAAAATTGAGGTAAAATCACGAACATTTGTACATTAAATCCATAAGCAAATCCCTGGTTCTGCATTAATCACCAATGCACACATCACCAGTTGTCTTACTAAATTACTCACAGGGCTGGGAGATTTTCTTTCTTCTTTATACATCTTGTGCTGTATTTTTTTTTTGGATTGTTTTTTTTTTCCTACAGGATATTCATTTTGATTATTTTTTCAAGTTTCATATACTCAATTTTTTTCTTACTATTTATTATTATGCTATGGATTCATAAGTGCATTTTGTTAATATAAATAATGATACAAAACACACAGTCAAAAAAATTCAAATGCGAACATACAAAGAGTAAGGCTATACATATACATGCACTTGGAGATGCTCTGTGGTTTTAGTTTTCAGGGACATCTGTACATTGGCTGTCAGATAAAAGGAAAAAGTATGATACTGTTGCTGATACATTTATTCTTCTGGCGCATAAGGTCCTTCTAAACAACTAATTAATGAAAGGGACGAGACAGGAAGGTTTGGCGCTGTCCGTTATATTTGCTGTTATGTGTGACAGTGTCAGCGCTGCCTGTCAACGTGGCATGTGCTTGTAAGGAAACACGGCTCACATCCTTTCTTATTGGGGAATGTGAAGGAATGTGGATTTTGTAAAGGAAAGAAAATAGCCCTCACCTCTCTAATTACTGCACCTGCAAAGAAGCACAACGTCACACATGCAACTGCTCTAAAGCATCAATGAAGAGCTTGCATATTTTTCTTTTAAAATTAAATATGGCTTTAGCTTAAAATACTGTTTTTGTGAAAGTAGGGCTCCTTTTAGTCATAGCCTCATTCATTTCTATGATGGGTAATTACTGTCAGTTTTTTCACTAAAAGCTTCTCTTTTGAACCATATCTAAAAAAGAAATAATAATTCTATCCTTACTGTTGGTCGGCTCGATTTTTTTTTTCCCCTTTTGATCAAAGCTCGGTTATCACTATTAGGAATTCACAGTTGTGATTACCGGCGAACCTCTAGCATACACTGTAATAGAATTGTGAAGGTCAAACTGCTGCAGAAGCTTCAAATATGAAGTTTTAATGGGAAAAAAATGGGGAAAATTATAGGGGGAATATAAAAAGAAGCTAGAACACAACAACCGATTCGTTTCTGAATAGGTCAATTGGTTCGGAATGCCTACATAAACCAAAGATTAGCAACAAAGAACTAGTGTACAAAAGAAATAATTGAGAAAAAAAACAAGCGCAGTCCTATGAAAACCACTTAGATTGGGTTATTTTTCAAAGTTCTTTAGGCCTTTCACGTGATTATTAAATGCATTCGAACAATAGGTTGCATGATGGAAAAAAATATATTTTCTAAAGCAAGGACATAAACTTGCAGTGTTTAATGTAGCGAAAAATTGCTCATCCATTAAGATCTTTGAGATATGGAAATATTTTAATGTATGTATATATCTATAAGAACTTGACCGGTTCATTACCAAGTGCTTAAATTAATGAATTTGCCCAGGGACGTAGCTACCTGGAGCGCAGAGAGTGCCACTGCAACCGAGCCCTGAGTTTGGGGGGGCCTACACACAGCCGGCTGTGGCCTCACCTGGGTGGCTTGGCAAAGGCCAGGGCCTCACCTATGATACGCTTATACACAGCACACATTACTGTGTTTTATTGCTGTTCAGCGCTGAGATATACATGTGCACATTATAGTAAAAATGTGATGGACTGAAGTGGTCATAGTGCACCTAAGAAAAAAATGGGACACGGATTATCTGGAATCGACATTGTGGACCTGGAGGGGTCCAGTGCATGGGTATCGCAGGGGGATATGTTTTTGCCAAGGGTGGGGGGGGGCTTCGTGGATTCCTGCACCTGGGCCCTGAGGTTTCTAGTTATGCCTCAGAATTTTTTTATGTATTCCTTTATCCTTAACAAAACTAATGCTGAGATGAAAGGTTCTGGATGCTACATTGTCTCCTTTATCTTTCAAATTTTCAAATGGGGCTTGTATTCAAGATAATAAAAATGGTCAGATCACCTGCTTATGGGGTTTTGTATTGATCATAATGAGATTATTAGAAAGGCAACAACCAAAAATGCAAATAGAATATAAAAGTACTATATGTATGTATGTATGTGTCATAATGCCTGTACATAGAAATTAAAGGAACACCTTGTCTCTGTACTGTATTGATATTTTAAGGAATTCTAACCCTTTGAATCGTATCCCTCTACAGTAATGAGTGACCCCAGAGCTCTCCCTGGCTGTTGTAATGCAGCAGTAAAGTGTTTGAACATCTCCTTTGAGTGAGGTTTGTGTCTGCTATTTGCAACTAGTTTTATTTCTCTCCAGGGTGACTGGACAGAGATAAAACTATGAATTTCATTTCACCATAGAGGGCACATTAATCTTGCCTTAACCATGTAATTCAATTGGGTTTTGATATGCTAACCATTGCTTTTCAATGTATTACAATGTAAAATCAAGTTAACTCAATTTTGGTAGTGAAAAGGTTAAAATGATGAACATAAAATGGGCTTAGCACACAGGCATGATATGGATCTGCAATGTAGGGGTTAAATGCAGCTGAAATATCAAAATATGAAATACAATATCCTTTTTAATTCCTGATTTTTTTATTCAAGAAAAATAGGAAATCTGGAAAACTGCACATATTATTCCTGTATCATATAATTATATACTGGTACTTACTGGTGTAACCTGGGAACAGAAGTAGGAGATGTATGTTTTATTTAATTAGCTTACTCAATTAATGAATAATTAGCTTTCTCTAAACTTGATAAATCGTGGCTATTTATCTAAAAGATGGCAATGTTTCACATTGATATTGATTTAGATTTCTGTGACTTGACTTGATTAAAATACATTATCTATTTAACACATTTTTTAAAGTAAAACTAGTTTAATAAGATACTACTTTTGTTACAAAAAAATGTGATCAGAAGAATATCTCTACACATTAGTATTCTTACAAGGGAAACAGTTTATGCGACGTGGTGATACCTGAGCCAACTTGCTTTGGCTTGTTAAGATTACATTTTATAAATTATTAATTCTTGAAGGCTATAATTTATTAACTGTGATAAATGCATGGCTGCATTTTTGTTCCAACAATTTGTTATAACCAATGGCAGAATTTGGTGATAAATCAAGTGATATTTTACAGTTGAGTCAAAGAAAGTTTGTCTTACAAAGTATATAAAAGCCTATATACATATAAAATATGCGAGCGATATCATTACGTCAGGTTACTATCTGCTCACACATGGCATTCCGCTAACAATGGTTTCTGCAGGAATTCAATAAACATTTAAAAATATCCAAATATAAATATATATTTAAATGTCACAGAAAAAAGTTGGAGTTATGGAAAAACAACAAAATACAATATTCAACATCATCAGTAAGTTTACAAAAAGGAGAAAATATTTGTAAAGGTCCATATTTTTTATTATTATTAATATAAATATTAGTATAAATTACACTATTTATTACATAATTATTATAATACGAACAAATAGGAAATCACTTAACAACCTTTTGCTTAAAACAATGTAATTTTGTATGTTAGTCAAACATATGACATAAGAGCAATGCAATCTAAACAACTCGAAATCACGTGAGTGCCACACATATCCACCTCACCTCCCACACCTCTCACACCTCACCTCTTTGTCAATCTCTACACTGGCTCCCTGTTTCCTTTAGAATCCGTTTCAAAATACTGGTCCTCACATACAAAGCTCTCCATAACATTGCTCCTACCTACATCTCCTCCCTTATTGCCAGGTATGTCCCATTCCTACCACTTCTCTCTGCCAATGATCTGATGCCAGTGGTGTATTTAGGTTTTGTGCGGCCCTAGGCCTGACTAAACTCGTGCACCCCCTAATTTAAATTTGAGGCACCCCTTCTCGTCAAGGGCACACCTCTTCCTGGTTAATCCCCACCCTTCCTCTTTAAGCTCCACCTTTTCCTCTTTTTTTTTTTTAGGGGTGGGGCCACCAGTGCAGGCCGCCATCCCTGGAAAGTGCCGCCCTAGGCCTTGGCCTTGTTGGCCTAGGCCAAAATACACCACTGTCTGATGCTATCAGCTCCCCGTACCTGCACCCCTAACTCTCCCCTTCAGGACTTCTCCCGAACTGACCCCTTTCTATGGAACTCCCTCCCCTGCAACATTAGACTCTCCCCATCTCTCCAGTCCTTCAAGAAGTCTCTGAAAATCCATTACTTTAGAGAAGTCTATCAGCTCACTCCATGACCTCCTCACTACCATTTCCTCTGCCTCTTCCCATTCAGCCCTCCTGCAACCCGCCACTTCACCTTACCCTATTCACCCTTACCTAATGGGTCCACCTTCTCCTCTTAGATTGTAAGCCCTTAAGCAGGGTCCTCCCGCCTTCTGTTCAGTGTGTGTAACGTGTATGTATATTTGTTATTCTGTCTCTTCCATTGTACAGCACTAAGGAATTTATTGGCGCTTTATAAATACTTGCCACTGTAACTATAAACATTCAATAGTGTCTTGCACACCTGCATGCAGCAGAATACATGAATACATTGACTAAGTGGAATTTGGAAAAATTATAAAGAGCTTTAAGATTATAAAATATACCAAAATTTTAAATAATTTCCATCAATTCAACCCGTAGATGACTCTAATAGTATATATCCCACAAAGTCCATGTGTTCTTTTACTGGCTGGGAAAGTAAATGAGTGGGTCGCCATTAAATCATCAAGAGGAATAGACCAGATTTAATAAGAGAAAGGTGGTTCAATACTTGAACATTTTTCACTAGTGCAGCAATGGAGTTTAGCAATGGAGAAGGTCATAGTAGATATACTTAGTCACCCCACTTTTTTTTTTTTTTTTTCAAATATTTAAGGGCAAAAAAAATCTGGGAGGGGGTGACTACAGCACGCAGAGGGTGCTGGCATCACTAGTGACCAATCTAGTGACAGGCAGACAAGATATTCAAAATCCTAGCTGCCTGGTGATGCTGGTGTGGTTGGAGGAAGCTGCCCCACTTCACACAACAATATCGCCGTAGTGGCACTGGAAGGGGCTGGAGGGGTTCATTCCACAAAGCCTGACCATTTTTAAAATGCTAAAGGAGCCAATAGGTGTAGCAAGTCCTGTGAAGAAGAGCACATCAAACCAAATTTTGGATGGGACATGCTCATGGGTTCTTATGGTTTTGAGAAACTACACCCAATAATCAACACACACAATGCTGAATAGTCTTACCTTGATTTATTTTCTCCTGACATTGAAAATATTTGTAAAGGTCCATAATCTTTATTTTTGTCATTAATATAAATATTATTATAAATTATATTTATAACATAATTATTATAATAGGAGCAAAAAGGAATTCCAGGCGCACCCTAACAACCTTTTTCTTAAAACACTGTCATTTTTTATATGTTAGTCAGTTTAAACAACTCATAATCACGTAAGTTAAAGGTACAGTGCACAATAACTATCTCATATGGAATAAAAGCACTTAAAAATTGGGATACTTATACTTGGGTGATTTTTCTTTCCCTCCCAGGTTGGGATCTAATAGTAGGTTTGTCCTGTTTCCAGGGACTTTTCTTGCAGCTGGAACTTTTCCCCAAGTTGTAGAGTTAGAAATAGCAATAGTAAAGCAGCAAAACATTTTAAATATTAAGAAATAGGCTTTTTATTTCTATTAAAAGGCCATAAAGCATGCTAGCTAAAATATCAGGGTAAATTATAGTGAGGGACCTTAAAAAGGATCACTAGAACACGTTTTTGCCATTAGGCTTCTTCTGTAAGTGGTCTTTGGGGTAAAAAAAGTCTTGAGTAAATCAAAAAGATCCAAGGAATGTGGATCAGTTTTTATAGTCTTCTTTTTCATTAATTAATTCTGCTGCTCATTTACTCTTGGTGGGGAACCGTCCAGGTCACGTTTGGGATTCTGGCGTGCGTTACTTCCTGGGCCGTATGCTTCCGTCATCGGGTATAGCGCATGCGCGTACAGCGGCTTTTGTTAGGGTTGTATCATTCACGATCCAGGAGTTTTCAGTTTTGTTTACATCTCATAATAGAGGAGCGATGGGTGGGTTGCTGTCACCACTCTGAGGACGGGGCTTCAGCTGGAGAATCTGTTAGCTGCTGCAGAATCAATTAGCTGCATCTCAAAAAAAAAGCCAAAAATAAAACACTCACCACTTATCCCATGGCGAGAACGTCAGTCTGATCCACTGCTTCTGGCTGCTGGGAGTCCCCAGTCTCCCTCCCCGATCACTACGCAGACCAGCAGGATCTCGTGAGAGGCGAGATTCTGCCGGTCATGTAACCCGCCCTATGTACTACCTATGGACTCCATGGAGCACATGCTTGGGACATCGCGTTAGAGCTGCCCCCAGCATCCACAAGCCTAGCAGTAGCTATGGGGCAGGCTGCTGGCCCCAGCGCCTGCCCCATGATCTGCTGGTGAAACTGGGACGCAAAGGTGAAAATAGTAATCGCTAATTTTTCCCCTTAGCGTCACAATTTTAGCTACAATGTCTTCAAAGTCTCATATGCTTCTTTACAGAACCAGAGCTCATTTTCACATTCAAAATGATGCTGAGTGTGAAGTGGTAAAATACAACTGTAAATACTATTTATATTATACTTAACATTACTTTGGTGTTGTACTTTCTTTTTTGTTTTATTTTCATCCACTAATAAGATAAGAAAATGGGGATGTTTTTCCTCCACAATCATCTACTTAATGATGTATAGTGTTTTATTAATATACAGTAACAGAATAAACTGTAAACTTTTTTCTAATTGTACTCTCATACGATTGCCTTTTTGAATTTGCAATTTTTAGGAGCGTAAAGGCTGATATTTACACGTAATTAAGTTTGGAAGGTAAAGTAGACAGCATTCTTTTATACCACAGACATAGAAACATATTTAATGCCCTTTTAACCCATTAAGGACCTCTGACGTACATAGTACGTCCTGGGAGGAAATTCCCCTTAAGGACCAAGGACGTATTATGCATTTCATGGTCCTTTATCCTCTCCTCCCTCCCTATACTCACCTCTCTGGCTGGGGTCCAATGCTGGAATAACTTTGTTGAAGTCTGCCCAACATTTTTATGGGCCTCAGCCTTCGATATGACGTCACTCGATATGATGTCATCACCATGCGTGATGACGTCACTTGCAGGTGTCCCCCTGCCCCTGATGATGATATAATCAATTGCAAGCAAATATAAAGAGCCCCAGCGCAAAATGGTTCGACACATTGAGAGCAACAGAAGAATACCCTGCTCATGAGTTAACAATCTTAGGCTAATGTCAGATGAACGCATTCTGAGCACACTGTGCGTCTGTGCACAACGGACGTACTTTCTGACTGATGATACTGTAGACACCACACGGTCTGTTTTCTTTGCCTGTTGTTTTTTTTGACTGCTGTAGATGGAAAAAAAATTGATACATGATATGAAAAAACATTTTGTCTGTCAAAAATGCTTGTCAAAAATGCAGTCCGTCTGACTACGTTCCATCACTCACACACAAAGCTACGCGTACGTGGCGCACTCTGTGCGTCCGTCCTAGCGGTTTGACTCTCTTGCCTAAATTGCATCTGGTGCCACGTGCGTTGTGCGTCTGCACTTCTGTGCAGACGTACTTTGTGTGTGGGTCTCTATTGACCAGAATTTTATGCTACGACGGACGTTAAAATGTGCGACAACATAGACGTGATCACTGCGTTCGTCTGACATGGGCCTAAGAGGAGAGAGTTGACAGAGATGAGGGTAAATAGCTGAGTATGGGAAGTAATGAGATGCAGTAAGGCTTTGTGGGCGATAGGTCAGGAGAAATGCAAAAGTTATAGAGTGGGTAATAGTCCTATCTATAGTAATGCGTTTTGAGAGACATCTTGAAAGACTGGAAGCACAAGTGAGTTGAATGTTGTATAGATAGGGGCAGCTCGGGAAAAGTTCTGGATGTGAAAGTTGGAAGTGTGGGTAGGAGAGGATGATAATATTAAATCATGGGATGGAACATACCTGCTAATAAGAGGTGAGTTGTATGTAGGGGAATGGTGATGGAGAATTTTGTAAATGAGGAGTTGAGGACCATCCATTTGAATTGAATTCTGATGGAAACAGGCAAGCAGTGTAGAGATTGACAAAGATATGAGGTGTGAGATGTATGGGATATGAGGTACAGGAGTCTGTCAAATGCATTCATTATAGAATGTAGAGGGATAATCTGGAATTGTGTAAGGTCAATGAAAAGAGGCGATAACAAGAGCTTGGAGGAGTATTTTAGAGCATTCCTGGTTTAGAAAAGGGCACATATGTGCAATGTTTTTTAGTTAAAAATGACAGGATTTGATTAATGATTGAATGTGAGGCGTAAAGGAGAGATTGGAGTCAAAGAGGACAATAAATAATCTCTGATATTGCGTTGGATCTGTTCAAACTCCTCATATGCTGAACTGTTATAGGTGTTGCAGATTAATTTTAAAATAACTGTTGCAGATCCTTTATTTCTATTGTCTAATAAATAGACCTTTATGAATAAACAGATCTACTGCGCATTGAAATCTCGAGGCGTAAGCTGTAACAAGGTTGTTTTCCTTGAAATTGTTATATGATTAAATTGACAAAACTGTTAGGCTTAAAAAAATGGCATGTTTGCCCTTTAAAGATCATAGCATTTCATCTGGAGTACATTTTGCTAGTCATATTGCTTGCAATTGTACAGGCGAGTTTTAGATTTATTTTGGCATATGGATTTATCTTACAACTACAGAGGAAAGTGTGTACTTTCCATGCATCAACAGGACACCATTTCCAGATACCAGCATACAGTATAACCAATTGCTTCCTGAAATTCTCTTTCTCGAGAGGGAACACACTTGCATATTAGGGTATATACTGTATATATATATTAAATACACTGTATATATTAACACAGTATGCAGTATAACCCATTATCTAATGAAGTTTCCCCCAAGGCAAAATACCTCAATATTATACTTGCCTAAATTGTTGATATTTTATCTCTTTAAATAAAAGTAAGTAATGGGTTATAAGTAACGCTATTGGATATGCACATGCACTCAAGGATATATATACATATATCAGAGTATAGCAGTACGTAGTGATACCTTTTTATTGGAATAATGTTACATTTAAAATACAAGTTACGAGAGTGAACCTCTCTTCCTCAGGTCTTGATGCTAAACGGACTACAATAACGTTTATAACTGTAGAAGACATTTACACATCCCAGCAATTCAGAGAACTGCTTGGCCCACAGAGCTCATGTGCTACATTCCCCATATGCAGCAAGGAACTCTAGGTAGGACATGTAAGTGAAGTGTCCAATTCCTCACTTTTTGCATCCAGGGATGAATGCTCCATATGCATATAAGCCTGCTCTCACCCAAAAAGGGTGGCCAGTACTGATTGCCAAGGACGCCATCCCTGCACGAGAGATGCAGCAACCCCCGACGATCATTTCAGCCTTATTAGGACTCGTCAGGAGGGTATAGCTGACACCCCTCCAGGCACATCAAGCAAGGGGTCCACGTCTGGATAACCCTGTAAACCCATGAGAATGAGCAACAGCACTAGTGGCCTGCTCTACGGTGGGTGCCCGCTCAGGTCTCACAAGGTTTACACATTTAAGTTATGGTGGAGGGCAAAAAGTGAGATTAAAAGCCTCCACATAGCAAATAATAAAGTTTATAATTGTAGAAGACACTTACACATCCTATCAATTCAGAGGACTGTTTGCCCACACAGCTCATGTGCTATATTCCCCATATGCAGCAAGGAACTCTGGGTAGGACATGCTAATTAAGTCTCCAATTTCTCACTTTTTTGCATCCAGGGTCTGTTGAACACAGAACCCTCCTTGCCAGTGTAATTCCTATATACTGTACATACACACACATACACACCTGATATTGCCTTAGTTAATGTTGTGCTTCAGAAGGCAGCTATTCTTTTTGCTTTTAATCACCATGTGTACATCCACAAGGCTGTAGAATAAGTATATGATTGGATATGATGGGCAATGTTACCTGAACACCATTTCAAAAGATGTAATAAATGTTTCCTTCTTTGCCATTTATTTGCTTTTCTGTGCGTAATTAAATGTTGTTTTTTTTCTATCTGTCTTAAAATGAAAAATTAATAGGATCAGCTTATGAGAGTTTGGATATATTTTAATTTGAAAATATTTAATTTGCCACTGCAAAGACTTCCCTGAAAGAATTGCTGTTAATTTGGAGAAGTAGCATGTCCAAAGTCCACTTGAGCTAATTGAGATAAGCATTCTGGCTCGCAAAGCATCTCTACTTGCCAGAGATTCTTATCTGCTCAAACTTAAGTCATAATTTCTGTACATGTTTATTTTATTTATTTATAAAGGTTTTTACCAGGAAGGATACATTGAGATTTCTCTCGTTTTCAAGTATGTCCTGGGTTCAAGAACATTGAATGGTTACAGAAATACAAAATAGTAAAATGCAAGATATTAACACAAAGCCAAATACACAGATTAACAGAAAAATAAATATGTAGGAAATATAGTCACTATGTTACATGTTTACAGGTGCATTTCGTATTGAGGTATGTTAATAGGGAACTCCTAAGGGACTTTAGACTGGGGGAAGATTTGTTCTCTGTAGGAAAATGAGGATCGAGACACTTTCGTTTTATATTGCAGTATTTCAAGTAAGGTGCTGGTCCTGGATCTGAGGTTATAGGATGAGGGAACTGCCGGGGGAAGCAGCATATTCAGGTAGGGTGGCAGCTTCCCAGAAAAGCTCTTTAACACCAGGTTGGAAAGGTGAAGAGTGCGTCTAGATTCCAGCGATGGCCAGTTTAGTTCTTTTAACATGTCACAATGGTGGGTCATGTAGTTACATTGTAGCACAAAGCGGCAGAATGAGTTATACAATGTAGTAAGTTTATGAAGGTGTGATTGAGGGGCAGCTGCATACACTACATCTCCGTATTCAATGGCTGGCATAAGCATTTATTGCACAATCTGCTTTCTTACCACGGGGCTCAGGCAGGATTTGTTTCTGTACAGGGCACCTAGTTTGGGGTAGAGTTTAGATGAGAGTTTTTCGATGTGGGGACATATGTTTCTTTTTGTAAAATAGTGATTGGAGAGTTTTAAAGCTCTGTTGTGTGGGGGTGGGAGGGCTGGATTTTAACACTCTCCACCAGCTCTCAGCTGAAAAGTTAAAGGAGCTGAGCAGGCTATGGTGTATTTGGGTTTCTTTTCCAGTTTGCTGTAATTTGTAGGGTGTATAGGGAGGGAGGGTAGATTTAGAGAGAAGGGAGATAGTAGAAAGAAGCAGCAAGAGGGGGAAGAGAGGGAAAAACATTTCTAGAGAAAGGTGGTGTGGGAGAAGGAGAGGGAAAAAAAGGAAAAGTAGAAGACAGGCAGGGAATAGATAAGGAAAGCAGAAGATGGAAGGGAGTCTGGTAGGTGAAGTTCCAGAGTGGCATAGGTTGGTAGCCGAAAATATCACATGTATTGGTTTATAGCAATTATATATTCATAACGTAGGCTGTATTGTGCAAAGATATCGCGTTTCAAATACATAAAAAGCCTTTAGTTTTACTTTTTTAAATTTGTGGACAGCAGTATTCATCTCCTACTTTGATGTCACCTAGTATATTTTTATTGGGACAAGACCTGTCTTCCAAATGATACAGAATCTTATTGAACATCTATTTTGCAATTCATGATTTGATTGTCAAATCAAGCTGATATTTTGTACAAATCTAGACCAAAGAGTAGTACCGTAGATACTCGTGTATACCGCAATTTTTTTGAGCAATAAATCAAGCTTAAAACTGTAGGGGTCGCGTTATACACGGGACAGCTGCAAGGGAGTGAAGATCTGATTGCTTCCAGGAGCTGTCTGACATGTGCACGCTCTGGAATCCCAATTTAACCCTGCAGCCCTGACTTTAACCATTAACCCTTAATGACTGCAGCCCTCAAGTACCCCTGTACAAAACATCTCCAATACTATTCAGCCCTCTATTAACCCTTCAATCCAAAAACCTACATTAACCTTTGCAATAAAAAACAGTAACATTAACCCCTTTAATAAATAATTTCTTTATATCACAATTTATCAAATTTATCATATAGTCGGCTTCATATAAACAATATAAATTTTTCAAGGTAAAACAAGCTTTTATCAATTTCAAAATGTGTCTTTTATATATATATAATCTTATTAAATTCAATTGCAATAATTAAATCTAAAAAATGCGCCCTTATGCCATACCTGCGCTTATGGATTTTATTTATTTGTTTCATGTGCAGAACTTTATCATAAGAGAATTATATTCCAAGCAATCAAAACACTCAATTACATCTATCACCATTCTAAAATAGCCACGATAATGCATTACCTCACTCCGCACCCCTGCTCTCTAACAGCCATTGCAGGAACGAGGGTGAGAGTAGAATGAACATGAAATGAAAACATGGAACAACAGTAACTTAACAGACTTTTGTCGTGTTTTGGAAAATTAATACTTTCATAATTTTGCTCCTAGTGTTATATTTGAGTCTTGAGTAATAT
Organism: Leptobrachium leishanense; assembly: GCA_009667805.1. Classification (NCBI taxonomy): domain Eukaryota; kingdom Metazoa; phylum Chordata; class Amphibia; order Anura; family Megophryidae; genus Leptobrachium; species Leptobrachium leishanense. The sequence continues at coordinate 330,306,498 of CM019064.1, read as the reverse complement.
TCTTATTTCCATAATGAATCTCTACCCCTCGCGTTATACTCGGGTCGCGTTATATTCGAGTATCTACGGTAGTAACTTTACAGTACCAGCATACCACATTTATACGTTAAACCGTAGTGTAGCAATATATATATATATATATATATATCGTAGGCTACCTTACCAAAAATAATATAAAATATGCATTGAACTTGCATTGCATTTAAAATATGCATTGAAAGTAGTATAAAATATGCATTGAAATTTTAAAGGACAGAGTAAACATGTCTTTGTACAAACTGCAAAAATCAAGATTTTATGACAATTACTCCATTAATACAGTCTACATTGTTCACATATATGGTGTCTCATACATATAAACTGCTGATAACAGTGGCTCCTATCAAAATACCTATTTCAGTCTGATGTTCAAGAATAACTACATGACGTAATCTCGTTGCTTTCTCAGTTTTTTCTTAAGCTGTATTGAGAAATTTATTTAATACATTCCAATAGTAAATAAGCATGCATTGCATGATGTATTAACACTAACTACAACATCTATAGTTAGAATATTTTCCAGATAATTAGTTGCTCCAAGCACTTAATCAACATTATTAATTTAATTTAATCCAAGCTGATTGTTATATTACGCTGTCAATGAATACTCTATAGAGTTGATTCCTTTAACAGAAGCAACAAAGTGTAATATAATAGTATTATTAACCTGTTACCACTGCAGGCGTAATATGCCATCCCCACGGTGGGTGGGCCTTTATGCCACTGGGCAGCATAGCATGCCCCACTGGCTTCAATGGGCCTCTGTGTTCGCACATGCCAATGGCTGTGGGGAGACGGCCTGAACTAAGGCTGTCCCCCCACAGCCAATGAGGTTTGGCATGAGTCATATGCATAGGCGGGCCAGAGGAGGGGCCTGCCGCAGCAGCCAGCCAGCGGTGCATACTAGTACAACCCACTCAGCGGTAACGGGTTAATTAATAAGAAATTTTATGAAATATTAACAAAACGATGCTGTGCTAAATGTTTCAATTATATAACATAATTATTTAGCTGCAAAATAATCTGCTCACTGGTATTTTGTAGTTTATTTCTCATTGTCGCACCGGCGAGTATATTATCACTTAACCCCTTTAGGAATTAGACGAGGGAAAGTCTGTTCTAATATTTATGTAGACCTGAAAAGGGGAGGTTGATGATTTGTGTTAGATTATAGGCAACTTTCATGCATCTATGATCATTTATAATAGGATTAGCACATATGAGAAGATATATGAACCCGTGTTATACCGTATTTTAAATGTTTAACATTACAGGAAATCTAGCTTCTGAAATAAGAGTAGAATTTGCCTTGGATAGAGAAAACTAAAATTACTTAAAATTAAAACATACTGCTAACTAATAGTGAATGTAACACATTGGACATTTTTACTTGAAGGTAAGTATTCCACTCTAGATTAAAAAGTATTTTCTATTACCATGTGTGCTGAAAAATTGATTCTGAGAAACCTGGCATTTTGAAAATGTGCAGAAAACACATTATCTAAATTTCACAACTATTGTAGGCTTTCATGTTTTCATAAAGCACATTGTATGGCTATTTTAGAAAGATGGAGAAACTGGTCTAGAATTGCTGAGCTTCGAAATTGTTATTAGAATGTTGCTACAAGTTCCTATGGGTAAATCATTGCTCGAAAAACTATCATTATTAACTGCAACAATACAAGGTAGCAGCGCACTCTGAGACATCATAAGCATAGGAAACAGCAGTCAATGCTGGGAGCGAGTTGAAAAACACACCAGTCGAAGTCAAAAATCTGAAAATGAGATTATCCTAGTGCGATTGATAGAAAGAGAGATGACGCACCAAAAATAAACATAAAAGTACAGAAAAACATGTTAGAAAAATAATACATGTCACCAGTGGTGAGAATCAACCACAAAACTGGCCATGTCACAAGACAAACCTTTATCTACCGGGAACCTCAAGAGAGATGTGAGTTCACATCGTAAGACCAGTCATAAGGTTAGGAAGATTAAGACCTGCCAGTTTGGAGTGCATTGGCATTGTGGCAGGCGTGTGCAATATATGGTCATATTGTGTAACCACATTTCCATTGATTATTCCTCAGTAAGATGTTTTAAAAAATAAAGAGCCCAAAAAACCCTAAACTTCCCTCTGATCCTAAGGTACACATAGCACCTCATGATTTGCCGCCTCTTGCCATACGCAGCAGAAGACTGGCAACAAATAGTTACTAGTATTCCTTAGGCTGGGGTCAGACGAGCGTAGTGTTCACGTCCGTGATTGCGCCTAAAAGTACGTCCGTGATAGCATGAAAGTAAGTCCATTGGAGCCTGACACATGAAGTACGTCCGCACTGAACTGCGGACGCACAACGGCCGCGGCAAACGGACGCAGGTTAGGCAAGAACGTAATACTGCTAGAACGGACGTGCGGAGTGCGCCACGTCCACAACGTCTGCATAGCTTTGTGTGTGAGTGATGGAGCGAGGTCAGACGGACTGCATTTATAAGTCCAGCATTTTTGACGGACAGAATGTTTTTTCATTGTAATTTATTTTCCCCTCCTACATCCGTCAAAAAATAACTTCAGTGAAAAAACGGACTGTGTGACCACTACTGCGTCATCCGTACTGACGATGTCCATACTGCACGGACGTACAGCCCGTAGAAATCACGCTCGTCTGACCCCAGCCTTAATGGCTTGTGCACGATTCTGCTAGTGTGAGCTTGCAGCAGGGTTGTGATGGGATCCATGGAGTCATATGGCCTTTGTGGTTCCATATCATCTAGATGCCATCCAAAAATATAGTGACTGGGACATAATAGGTACGGAAAAAATGGGAGTTGGCAAAGGGATATTGGCTCATGATGATTCTTTTCTCTTACTGGCACTCATGAAATATTGCCCTTGGTGTTTTATTGAATGTGGTGGTTTTGGGCTAATCATGTATCACATCTTTCAAATTTAAGTTATGACAGTCTCTATTTAATCACTCCGGAAATAGTTAATTTAAGTGTTATTTGTGGTTACTAAAACACAACTTGTGTAATACAGTTAATAATTCACTCATCAAAAGACATTTCTTTAAGTATCTATGTGCCTCAAGAAACCATTTGTCAACAAAGTAGTACAGTTCATCATGATGTTCCTTCATCTTGTTTTCTTTCCTACCTATTTCCCTTAATCATTCCTACTCAGCTGTATCTTCTTTCTAGATATTCCTTCACCTAATTGCATTTTCTTCCTTTTTACCTCTTTGTGTGTTTGACTGTCATTTGCAGATTTTAGTGATGAAGAGAACCTCTTGAAAGCTGCAGTATTATAACGCAAAAGCAGGTGCACAATGTATGTACTGTATACGAAAATCCAGATCATGCCATACTGGAATGTCAAAGAAAACATTTAAGCTAGTTGTTTTGAAAATGTTCTTTGATGCCAACACTTCTTATATAGATAAATGAACAAAGAGACAAGACAGAAAAGAAAGCCCTTACATGCATTGAACTATCTGTTCCTTGTCAAAGCACAGACCGCGCAATGTTAGATTTTTTTGTGTCCATTATAAAGTTGTGATATCATTTATGCTATAAACATTATTATTATATCATTTATATAGCACCAACAGTTTTGGTAGCGCTTTACAATAACCAGTGGAGAATGAGGCAAAATGAAAATCAAACATATGACCAGTAAAAAGGGGCTCTATTCTCTCCCTCACAGTAAAATGGGAGAATGTTAATGGGGAAAACATGCTCCTGCAGGTTTCCCCATAGTGTCCCCATTTTAGTTTTAGATTCTGGGGAAGAAGCTACTTCAGCACCTCGCCCCGGAACAATGCGCTACCCTCGGTGGTACTCAAGGTAGCGCTTCCATGAGTATCACCTCCTGCAGTCCATAGGACTCCATGGAGGGTTACGCTGCAAGCCCTCCGTGATCTCGCTCTTGCGAGATCGCACAGCGTCACAAAGTGATCACAGAGACTGAGGACTATTTGTCCCTAGTCTCACTTTGCTCCTGGTGGCAAGAAGCAGTGGATTGGGCCACCGTTCTTGCCACATAATGAGAGGAGAGTATCTGATTTATTGGGGGAGGGGGGTTAGGTGGCTCCAACTGATTCTTCAAAAGCGTAATCAGTTACTGTAGCACCAGCTTCTAGATGTCGGTAAATATTTGGTTAGAGCATTGGTGCAGTCAGTAATACCTTACTTATCCAAACATGTACGCAGACGACACCGTAATCTATACCAGCAAACCAAATCTCCCACAGCTGGAATCAGTGCTGCAAGAACAATTCACAAACTTTTTCTATACTGACAACACTGTAACGATGCTCTTTGGAACAGCACCTAAACTACATAAATTGCAAACTCCCCATCTATGTGTCAGGACAAAATCAAATGGCACGCTGACCACAGTCAGTTCTCTCAAATATCTAGGTATGTGGTTAGACCCAAAACTCTCATCTAAACTTTACCCCAAACTAGGTGCCCTGTACAGAAACAAATCCTGACTGAACCCCACAATAAGAAAGCAACTTGTACAACAGATGCTTCTGCTGGTCATTAAATAGAGAGATGTAATGTACGCAGCTGCCCTGGAAACGCACCTTCATTAACGTACTACACTGTATAACTCATGCTGCCGCTTTGTGCTACAATGTAACTATATGACCCAACATTGTGAAATGTTAAAAAAGCTAAATTGGCTGTTGCTGGGATCCAGATGCAGCCTTCACCTTTCCAACCTGGTGTTAAAGAGCTGTTCTGGGAAGCTACCACCCTACCTGAATAGACTGCTTCCCCCAGCAGTTTCTTCATCCTATAACTGTACCATTGCCACCATAGATGCGGGTATGCTACAGCGCACATGGCAAGAAATCGATCTTGATGTGCTTCTTGGCTCGTGCAACTAATGGTGCCCATATAGAGGTGTATTAAATGAGGCAAAAAAACATAAATATATACGGCTCATTTTGTAATAATTTTCACTTACCTGTCTTTTCATTTGCCTTTGTAATAAATGTTTGAAATTATAAAGCGACCTTAGGGACACCCTGTACTTTATAAATATATAAATAAATAATTATTGATTGCATTTTCCTTGTTAAATATGGGGTTTGTAAAGTACAGTAAGCTCGCATAAACTGGCACAATCACCGATGCGCTAACAAATTTTTGTGAGGTTTACCATTAGGGATGTAATCTGGGTGGCATGCGTTAAAGTCACTTATCCTGATGTTAACACTTACTCACCCAAAAGGTACAGTTAAATTTCACTACGGAACAGAGCCCAAGATGTCTAGAGGGCTAGAGGGCCCATATCAGATAAGCTTACAATCTGGAGAAGTAGAAGTGGAGGAAGACAGGAGGAGTTTTATGGGTCGTCAGGATCAATAGCACTAGAATTTCAGATGAGGTGAGGGCACAGAAATTATATCTTTCAGCATTTGGGGGTCGGCGAGGAGAGGGATAGGTCAGTAATGTGAATTGAGAGATGGGCTTTGAGGGATTTCTTGAAGGCCCAATGTTGGCAATGTAGGTGCTGGGGAAGCCAATAATAAATAAGCAACATAAACCAAGATTATCCTATGTATGTATTCTGAAAACCATCTTCTAAAACATATTGGTATTAATTGCATCTGAGCCATTACAGATAGTGAGTGAGCGGTCAAATGTAATGGCTCCACTCGATAATGTCAGTGGATCCCATCCTAATCCAACCAAGTCACACACCCCTGTTGGAGTTAGTCTGTCATAGCAGGCTGCTGTATATTTATGCTTCCTACACTTTGCCAAAGAGGAACAAATGTTTAGACAGCCGAAGAAAAACAAGCGATTCTTTATTTTCTATTATGTAACGCTTTTCAATTTTCATGCTCCCCCAATAAATGGTACAGGAACTGTCATGAGTTAACCGTCTCTAAAAATGATAAAAAAATGTAACGCCTACACAACAAGAATATTGTTTTCCACCATTCATAAATTGCCCACATGTAGCTCTCTAGTGGTCTTTGATGATTCCAGACAGGTACCTCATACTTGTATGCCCTATGAGAGTAGGATCTGTAGCAGCTGTTCAAACTCTGGTCACAGCTTTCTGAATATCACGCTTATTTGACTCCTGCTGTTAGCAAAACGCAGCTCACCTGTATGAAATGCATATACTATGAACAGAATGCATCTGCTGTAAGGAAAGTAGGTTTTGTATTCTGAGTTTGTGTACACAGGGCATATTTATGTCTCCACTACATTGATCGTGAATGGGTTAACGTAGAAAAGAGGGAATAACGACATTGTTATAGAATTCTGAATGTGACAATATAACTTTTTTTTCTCTCCAAGCTATTAAATTTCATTCCGGCTTGCAACCAAACCTGAAAGTATAATGTCTTTTCTTTCTCCTTTATTCTTTAATGTTCCTCGTTTTGTGAATTTAATTGGACAAATGAAATAGTTTGAATCTTAATTGGAAATATTGCTTCCTTTTAATGCGGCGGAAAGCAGGTGAGTTCTATTGCTGACATTTGCTTTTATTGTCATTCTTGCTGTTTTTTCACGGTGTTTCCACACTAATGAGTACCTGTCTGTAACTGATGGGTAAAAATGGCAAAAAAAAGGATTTTATTTTATAACAGTGTTGTCACAAGAAGGAGGAACAAGAGCTTATTAAGAGGAGTCAAGCATGTATTCTGATGTAGCCTGTTCTCTGGCATTGTACACGTTTAAATAGTAACAAAGAGTTGATGTCAGACTATACAATATATGTATATATTCACACATCATATCAGTAATTTGAAACACTTGCATGTTATAAATAGAACATTACCTTGTTTTTAACATGAAGGTTGAAAATCAAAAAACAAAGAAAAAAAGCAGTTATTGGACTGGATCTTCTAGTATGATGATCTTTGTTCCTGCTCCTTATTGTTACTATGCCTGTTACAAAAGATTGATGCAATCATGCTCCTCTCAGCATCTTACACATTGCATTTTCCTCCAGTGTCAATTCTAATGACAGATCCTGTCTGTCTGTACCTAGTTATGCTAAAATTGTACAACATCATTAGCACATCTACAAATCTGGTATATCATTTCCTTTCTGCCTTTCCTGTTAAATCCCTGCCTACACCTTTTGAACATTGCTCTAATTTTAGCACTTTAATAAGACACGCTACGTCCTTTGTTATCAGAATGGTCACACTCTGCTATGAGCTCCTGGACTCCTCTACCCCTCTGAGGGGGTCTGAGAGTGCTTATTCAGCTATACATGTGCAGGGTCTTAATCCTGTCCAGAGCCTGAGTTTAGGTTTCTTTGGTTTGAGGATCTTCGGTAACTAGGTCCATCCAATGGTATCAAAGCCTTCCTGCATTGAGAGCCACGGAATTGGCTGGAGCGCTCATTTCCCTCTACTGTCCAGTGACCTGTCTACCCTGTGATCATATGTCATGCTGTTATTTGATGCACATCATATTCTGCAGAGCTCAGACGAAGATCAGCGTTTGATATAGGCGAGTTTTTTAAACAAAATAAAGGGTTAAAAATGGGAGAGGAGTAATCCCTCTGTTTCCTACTCCCTCCTGTTTTAACCCTAGTGTATCCCTTTAATATATGACAGGGCCTGGCAAAAGGCAGGATACGGTATGCTTCAAAGCTGGGTCATCTCATTATATTTACCATCTGCCCCTGTTAAAGGGTAATCGAGAAGAAGACCTTGCTCTCTGCGCCCAGAGGGATATAAGCTTCTACTTCTTTGCTGACCAATGAGAGTTAAACCAATCTTTGTGAGTTGCTTTATCTCTCGTGCAGAGGAAGCTTCCATGCCACTTCAGTTCTGACTGGTCTTTTGGATAGAGACAGGTTTCTTTGTGTATGATATGGTTCCCTTTGTAATGACATCAATGAATAAAGACCTTATGAGACCCGCGTGGGTAAACACTGAATGGCTGTAAACAAGTGCAATTCTCCATGATCTCATAAACCCTTTTTTTTTTTTTCTCAATATCTCTTATGCACTCAAAAGACTATTTTAAGCGATGGTGAAAGTTTGTTAGTGTAAGACTCTCACTCCTTGTGCCCGCTGGTGATGCCAGTATCTGCCTTTATACACTGGCCTAGCTCCAGCAAACCCCTTTCTTGTAAAATCTCATGTTTGACATTTATACCTCGTTGCTGCATCCAAGTTTCTGGGCTCCAGTCTGGACTTTCCCTGGATTCCAAGGCACAGGTGTGCCTCATTTCCACCTGGGAGGCCTCTATAAATAGACGCTACTCCCAAGAACCTTTGCTTCTGTATTGTGTCTGACTCTCTCATTCACTTAGAAAGCCTCTTGGTGTGTGGACCTGTTCCTGTTTGTGCCTTTTTGGATATTCTGTATACCGACCTTTGGCTGTGGACTTTGACCATTCTCTGGATTCTCCTATTTTGTTACCTATGTGGATTACAGTGTACCGACTCTCTGCTATGGACTTCGACTAACCTATGCCAGCCGCCTACCACAAACTTTATGCTTTGATCTAACCACGATTCTGCAAGTTCCTGCAAACCCTATTGTTCCTGTAATTTAACCCCCGGTTTTGCCTTAGCGCTGTCTGTCCAGTACTCTGTATAACTATATTACTGCGTTGTGCCTTGTTAGTTCTTGTGTCTTTAGTTTTCCTTATTACTGTTTCCTGCTTGGTAAACCTCTTGCTATTTATCCTCTCTCATATTTTCTCTTTAACTTTAGATCTTGTTTCTCTTTTTGCCCTTTATTCCTGTTTAGTTTCTGTGTCAGCTCCTTTCCTGTCTCACCCCTGTTTAGTATTTCCACTTCTGCTCTTATTCTTAGTCTCTTTCCCTTCTCGCTTCTTGTCTCGCCTCCCTTGGTTAACTCCTTTCTGTCTAGCCTCTGTGTAGTAAGCTTCCTTCTGTCTAGTCATTCCTTGTTAGCCGTGTTCAGCCTCCTCTCATATTCTTCTTTGTCTATTTTGTTTATTACCCTTGTGTCTCTTAATAAATATCCGTTACCCTGATATCTGCCTGGCCTCCTTTTATATCACCGCACAAAAGACTCACTACTGCTTTCATCCACTCGGCGAGCCTGACAGTTAGGCTTAGCGCTCTGAAGGAACACTGCTGAACAGCATGTTACATTTTAGAACAAACATAATAGCATATTATACAAGTGGAAAATGGTCCGTGGTTTCTTCTTCAACTGGTATAAAATGTACCTGGTACATAAATGGACCTGGTTGACATTTGCTGAGTTCGCACTTCAGAAAAACTCTTATTGTAATAGTATAGTATGATGTGAGGCTACATCATTATTCTTTTTTTCCAAAACCAAATTGGTACACATCAGAGAAGTAACCAAGAGGAAGCAAACACATTATACTAGCACATATCAATGAAATCTAACATGTGACACATGTACAAAAATTTATTTCAATTTGTATAAGGAAAGGTTATTATAACCATTATGGGCTTCCTATTAATATCTCTACTACAAGAGATCTCCAATGTTAGTGGCTTGTCTCCTAATGCCTCAGCACCAGCACCATTGCTGGTGTCCTTTCCAGGTGTCCATAGGATTCCCCAGAGTTGAGAGAGCCTTCCTCTGCTTTCGGTAAGGTGAGTCACATGATTGTGTAGTGCTCTGTATCTTGGGACCAGAGGTAAGTTAAGAATTGTTTTTACTATATTATTTGAAAGTCTGTATTACCTTTAATTACAGGCTGCAAAATGGAAAACCATCCTTGTAATCACTCCTGTCTCGGCTGTTACAGAAGGTCGCTGTCAGGGATGGCACCGGGATGGCACCACAGGTACAAGGGTGTCTGAGCCCAATACGCAGGTATACACACATTGAGTGTGAAGGAAGATAAAACAAATATAGGGGAGCTCCAGGCAAAGGTACAAAGGGGTAATCCAAGGTAGAATGGTCAAGGGACGATTCTAGGTCAAAGGGCTGGCGGAGTATGGTAGTCTGTGGGCAAGCAGAGGGTCTGGTACACAGTATAGTACAGGAAGCATAGAACAGGTCTGCATACAATCAGGTTTAGACTCTAATGCTGGGCCAGTGTAAAGCGGGGGGTGTGAACCTTATATTTCAGACAGGGGTGTCGTGTATGTGAGCTGTGTTAAGCGGTTTCCTTTCAGGATATCAGTACAGAGTATGGGCAGCACAATTCATATGCTGCCTAAGCAGGATAGCAAGCACGGTACAGTCAGCAATGGGGATCCTGACAGTCGCTGTAAAGCAACACTTTCTATATTTTGTATAGGAAGAGCTAATATTAAAGAAGCCAGTAAATATGAGGAGCTCACCTTGACTTTAGATTTATAATTAACCCCATTCACAGCCAAGATGTTTTCCATAAACCCACTACCAGGCCCCAGTGGGTTAATGGGAAACAAGTTTGTAGCAGCCATACAGTGAACATGTATCTCAAAAGCGCCTTTTCAAACTGTATGTGAAGATAAAACAGACCTCCAAACTGTTCAAACAGCTTTAGCATCTTAGCTGTCATGCCTGAGATGCTAGCAGGTCTATTCAAAGAAAGGTGAAACTCAGGAGACTGACTGGAGAATTCAAAATTCTAAATCAAAATAGCCAAACCAGAAAAATTCTCCCATTTATCTCACTTTCCAAATCGGCTATTTGGGCTAGATTGTACTTTTCTCCTGCCAATTCTCCTGGTTTTCACCGTTCTCTGAATAACCCTGTAAATGTTTTGGGCACCTTCTAGAGCCCGTTTGCAAATGATTTCCGCTTTCTGTGCATTGTTCCAAAATCAGGCTTAATTGAGTTTACTTGATATATGGGAATCAGAAGGTGCTTTTGTGGATCTAGAATACTAAATCTTGATGGTGAAGGGACTATCAGGACCCTCACTGATGCTATAGGCTCAAGTGGAATAGGGCCCAACCTTTTTTCATTTACTTCTGCTGGTTGAGATGTCTGCTTAATTACTGGGTGCATTTTTCATCATACATTTCCTTTATAATTTTTTCTAAATGTTTAATATTTCTGCTATTAATGTACTTATTGTCCATTAAGGGGTTAAGCAGAACATCCCTTTTAGGCAAACTTCACCGTCATCAAAGCAATAAGGTTGATCATTATGTCCTAATGCTAAAATAAATTAAGAATATTACTATCACATTTCATAAAAGCGAGCAGGAACTTAATCACATTTGAAGAAATATTGATACCATCAAAGTCTCTGTAATGAAGGGAAGTGATAAGCAAGAGCGGTCTTATAGCTTCCAGATAGATGGCTTGGATATCTTTTAAAGCTATTTACCATCAAGATTTTTATATTTATTCATTCAGCCAACTTAATGTAATATAAGACTAGAAATGATTGCATAATTAAAGTCTCACAGGAGAGTCCAAAACTTTTAGAAAAGCTTTAAATCATATGATCAAGTCCGATATTACTTCAAAGAGGCAAAGCATTTATTTAGCATTATTCACTATGATAAAGCATGGATTTTTTTTATTTTTTGCAATGTAATATAGTCTATTTTTTTCTTCATTTTATTTACTCAATTAACATTACCTAAAAATTTTTGTATTTACATCTGTCTGTTTTATCAGCCACTCTTTGGGAAAGCTCTCAACCTTCGTACAAAACAATTTTCCATCTTTTTTCGCTGCTATCAGATGTGAAGTCTACCTCCAGATTTTTAACCTCCCTGGCAGTCTAATTTTTTCAAAATTTCGTGTCTAAAAGCGTCTCAATTTTTCTTTAAAGGAAATGTGTTTTTGTACATAGTTAGCCTGTAATAATTAGGAATCACGCACTGAAATCCGTGAAATCAAGAGTCCTTACTGGTAAAATCATTTATAAATAAATAAATTTAAAAAAAATAGTAAATACACTGAGTCCGATAAAGATTGAAACACGACATAATAATTTATTATCCCAAAAATAATTATCCAAAATAATGCAAATAAATGATATTCAATAAAATACAACACAAAACACTGAAATCTGTCTGAAAACAAGGGTGAGAGGATGTATGGTCTATTTCTTATCCTGTACTGCCACCTAGTGGCCGCTCATAAACATTGCACTTTTGATTGTACAGTGTAAAATTATATTTTTCTAAATTTGCTGCTGGTCCTCGCAGGGAGCCTTACCAGGAAGCAGATCGCCGCGATCACACTGCGGGGGACAGTGAGGGAGCCAGGAGGAGGTGATTATGCATCCAGCCCAAGTGTGGCTCGGGGTTACCGTTCACGTTAGTGAAATTTAACCCCGAGTCACACTCAGGAATACCGCCAGGGAAGTTAAGCTCCATCTCTCAAAAAAAAAGGGCAAGTGGGGAATATATTCTAACCCTGCCATTAATTTAACAGCTCAAGCCCCTATTTTGACCTTGCCTCAAGCTTTGCATTAGCAGCTCCTCTTCTCTGCTTCAGCTGATATTCTGGAAAGAATACAGACTCTCAGAACCTGGTGTAAAGATTTTACAATAAAAATACAAAAAAAAATATACTCACCCTTGATCTAATTGTACAGAGGATGGCGTGATCCACTGTGTCCTCTACGTACATGCAGAAGAACGCTGTGAACAAATAGTTCCCAGTGTGTGAGGAATCCAGCAGAGAAGCACAGCAAAACTCCAGGAAGGCCTGTGCCAAACTAACTCTGGCCTAACTCGGCAGCCTCTTTCCTGCCCTGTTTGCAAGACAGTTCCAGACTGAATTTTACCTCAGTCCTGTACAACATCCAAGCTCCCAGGAATCCACACCTTATGATCTCTAACCTCTCCGACCACAAATGTGCATATCGAAGGTTGCCTCCTGGACCTCCTAAAAGGAAGACACGCCCTGAGTCAGGGCTTCCACGCAACAGTGTGCTCTGGAATCTCACCTTGTATCCTGCCTTGCCTTGCAACCCACAGTGTATCCAGCCTTGCAACCTGCTAAGGTTCAAGCCTAGTCTCCAGCTGTGCCCTCTGCCCTATCTACCATGTTTGTTTTTGTCTACCTACAAACCCCACACACTCCTGATACAGTTTCCTTAAGTGCTCCCCAGTGTGACCCTGCATACCCAAGCACATGCAGTGGCATTCTTGGATCTATGGAGTCCTTCAGTGCTGTTGTTTATCGAGTTGTGGATCACAAAAATTTCAACCCAAGCCACAAATACAGCAGCTGGATCATAATGGAATTGGTAACAGGGATCCACTAATGGTTATTGGTGAAACAATAACCCTTAGTGGCTCCCTGTTACTGACAAGATAAGAATAAATGCCTAGATAGGGTAACATTTTTCTGTAGAATGACACCACAAAGCATCTAAGCTGTCAGACAATTAATCACCCTTTCCGTAAATCATCTTCTTCCAAGGGTAGAGAAATTGGAGGGTTGCCAGGGCCGGATTACCATAGGGCTGATGGAGCAGAAGCTCCAGGCCCATTCCCCAGAATAGGCCCAGAGAAAGGTTAGCTATGTCTACATTGATGGGCATTTGGACCCATGTATCTCCAACTCCATAGGAGGTACAGGGTCATGTGAGGTATCACTGGAAAGGTCAGAGCATGGCCTTTCCAATGATACCAAACCTGACCAGGTCTTTTGTATAACTAAAAATAAAATAAGGGAAAAGTATAATTTTACACGCTTTAAATGATTGAAATCTGAATGAAAATTTAATCTCACAGTGTGACAGATCTCTATACCCCAGACGGGGTCACATCTGCCAGTGCCGCTTCCTTACAGGACCTCCGTGTTCTACCCAGGCACACTCCAATGCCTTCCTCCAGTCCTTAGACGAAGCGTAAGGACCAGGACACATAGAGCCTGCTAGAATCCCCCAGAAATAAGACAAAGCTGTAGATCTGAGGTCTTTCAGGGTTAGAGTGGAACTGGTTTTAATCAGAGAGAACAAGCACAGATATTTATGTGGCAGTGATCATTTACAGGGGTCATTTACATTCACAAAATCACAACATCATCTAGGGGGTCCTAATCAGACTGAACAGATAATTGCAGAAACATTTACTTTTTGGAAGGGGAAACCTAATTAGATTAGGTAGACAGTTACATTAGTAGCAGTAACAGTAACAGACAATGGCATTCTTGCATAATCACAATTATACCAATATTTTGCACACAAGAGAGGGCAATGGGTCGATATTAATTATGAGTCCTGCACCCTACAAGATATGCCTACATGCCTATTCATCCAAAGTCCAAAATGACTTGCATCACACACAGTATCTGTCGAGTTAGATATACCCGTATTTACACCATTAAATAACCTAAAACATGTTTTCATTTCACTAAAGTCCAAAAAAAGCCCACCAAAATATTCAGCTCCAGGCCCATAGTGATCTTAATCCAGCCCTGAGGGTTGCCTATGAAGATAATACTCTCCCCTAGGTAATCTTCATAAGCATGTACACAGTGCGTGCCTTGGATTGTGGATTTGTGATATGGATGGCGTTTATGCTCTAGTTTACCAACGTTAAGTTGATGAATACCCCCCATTTACATGTTATAAGTATAAGGATAGTAAATTAATATATTAAATTAAGTTTGTTAGTCTGTAGTAGTTTAGGTATTATATGCCTTTACAATGTCTTACAGTGAGAAGGCTATTCTCCCATTTATATGGGTTCCTACATAGATGTCTGCTTCTGTCATCTTTTATAAAGTCATAGAGTCGTTTCAGTATGACATAACAGAATTGCGAAAAATGAAATCAAATATTCTTATCCTGCCAATTCAAAGTCAACATACCCCTACCCGATTTTCAATCTCACTCAATTTACAATTCAAAGTATTCACTACAATCTCCTCAAAATGCTATCTATATCAAAATAAATATAAAATATAGAAACATAGAAACATAGAAAATGTCGGCAGATAAGAACCTTTCGGCCCATCTAGTCTGCCCAATTACATGGATACTTCACCTGGATTTATCTTTTGTTTAGGATAGCCTTATGCCTATCCCATGCCTGCTTAAATTCAATTACTGTTTTGGCCTCTACCACTTCAACTGGAAGGCTGTTCCATGTATCCACCACCCTCTCAGTAAAATAATGCTTCCTGATGTTACTTTTAAACCTATAACAACAAAACCCGCCTTGCTTATCCCACCACCCTTCACATGAGATGATTACATGATTGTTCTGAGTGTTCTTGTGTCTCTGCGCTTCACATTAATTATTTTTATGTGTTATTGCAACAATCCCCATGTTGTACCATAAACTACCACATACACCTTACAACAGTTACATATGTCTTATAGGGACAGTTTAGCAACCATGTCCATTTAATTGTCTGGTGACAGCCTTCCGATGTGGAGGTCTTTCCCTGCCCAGAAGGCGTTCAATCATTTTGTTAAGAACAGGCTTTCAGGATTTTGCCCAGCAATAAACATTTCTCAGCATTGGGAGGCATTACAACGACTGAATGATGGAAGATTCGGCGCTTTGAGAGTGCTGCTTCAACAAAAAAGGTACTCAGAGAAGAGAGCAAAGGAAAACCCCCATATTGGAAAAAAGGTATGCTCAAAAGAATATTCGAAGGTAAAAACACTGTGAAATCTGCGCAGGGTATGGGGCAAGTTAAAATTTAATCACTACAATCCACGGCCACCCTTTTTTTTTTTTTATCTTAGACGTACCGTTAAAGACCTGTCAAGCTATCATTTTGTGTTGACCAGGAACCTGAAAGCAAAATGATTTTTTTATGCAGCTAATACTCTTTAAGCTTGCCATCATGTCCTTTAAATATATGATACCTGTATGTTACTGTTATGCTAGCATATTAGTGATAGTCTTATTTAACGCGCTGTAGGTATTTGCATGGAGCTTCAGTCATGCATCCTTGTTTTTAATCTAAGACTTTATTCAGTATGGTTTTGCTTGTATTTGTTTCTAGTTTCTTTTTGGATACAGTTTCTTTTAATACTTTACATTAATGTCTTTATTTTTATTAACCCCTCAATCTACACATGTATAATGATATATTTAGTTTTTGTGATCACTGCTCATGTTTCTATCGCTTTATTTCAAATTCTGTAGCCTGCTGGCACGCTTTAAAGTTATTCCTTGGGTTTGGTCAAACTCATACATGCTTCATATTGATCCTTCCACTTTTGCCATTATTCTCATTAGTCTGTGTGCAATTTACATTATTGTTTTTAACGGATCCAGTTGTGAGCTAAAACTTGACTTTATGTATGGCTAATAAAAGTTCATTTTTTCCCTTTCATATAGGTCTACTCATTGCTCGCCTTATATTGTCTAATTCTTTGATCACTACATTCTAGGACCGTTCTAGCAAATCTTTCAATATTTATTCTTTACACAAACTCAAATGTCTACTACAAATTGTAAATATTACACAATTTCCAGTTTAAGGGTGTGTCATGTTTGATTGGGAAGCACCAATGTACACTATATAAGCATTTTTAGGATCATGCACTAAAAAATGAAGCACAGATTATCTGATATTAGTTTTTTGACCTTGCAGCCTGGTTTCACAACCAAAATCCTACTTAAGAGCAATTCACACAGAACTTGTTGAACTAAATGAAGAGGTGCAGACTCAACATGCTCAGTTCAATGACAGGTCAGATACGGCGAGTGTGTAATTTGCATAACAGATGAGCAAATTCTGTCACAGAGAAAAGGGACTAAACTGTTCTAGAGACTGTACTATTCAGGGCAGCAAGATAATGACCTGGTTGACCCAAGTATGCCAATTATCAGATATGCAGAAACTGATAGGCAAGAGAATAATAAAATAGGTATCAATTGTGTGTATCACATTTTCTTTGGATGCAGAAGATGTAAAGAAATCTAAACATCCATTATTCTTTCACTATGTTCAATTCTATTCAAACTCAAGGAAAATGAGACTAGAAGACACCGCTGTACTCATTCTTGATTCACTGTGTACATTTCTGTATGGAAAAAGAAAAGACTAAGGTATGTGCTTGGCAATATAGCTATCAATATGATGTTATAATTCTTTAAAGCACATCCTTTATTGAATAAAGAGGAAATGCAGAAAACTAACATCTTTTATCCTACTTAAATTTTCCCATTGGTAGAATTCAAACATTATGATATTATTACCAATTTTCACACCACCTGAAAATAACAAAGAAAATATGCTATACTTGCTGATATAACAATTACAATGATCGTTTTAGAATAAGGATGTTCAGATAATCCAAGAATATGACGCTGAAATATGCCCCCCCCACCCCATCTCTCTCATGCTCTCTTGGATAGTTTCACTAAATGTCTCTCCATTCCTGCTTTCTAAAACTTAACCTATTGTCACGGAGCTGGTTTCCGGGGTGGCAGGTTTGAACCCAATGTGCAATGATTTATACAGAGAAGGATATATAAACAAAAGGATTTATTAAGAGTAAGGTATAAAGGGAATAAACAAATATCAAGGACCTGGGTAATACTGACAGGAAGGGAAGACAGTGTATAAATAATAACCAGCAATAAGATTAAGTAAAAGGCAAGCTGAGAGAAAAAGGTAGAGAAAAGAGAATAAGACTAAAACTATACTGAACTATACTAAATACATAAAAGGAGAGTAGATAGAAATAGGAAGTAGAGCAGGGTTAGGCCAGGTATGGAGAGAGATATAGTTAGGAGAATGGAGACTGAAGGAAGGTCTTAGGGAAAATAGAAAACAAAAGCAGAGAGTTATTTGCAAGCAGAGTCCTGGGAATGCAGAGGGTCCTGGGAAGGCAGAGGGTCCTGGGAAGGCAGAGGGTCTTTAGAACAGGATCTGTAGCAGGTATCTTTATGCAGGATCTGTAGCAGGTATCTTTATGCAGGATCTGTAGCAGGTATCTTTAAACAGGATCTGTAGCAGGTATCTTTATACAGGATCTGTAGCAGGTATCTTTAAACAGGATCTGTAGCAGGTATCTTTATACAGGATCTGTAGCAGGTATCTTTAAACAGGATCTGTAGCAGGTATCTTTAAACAGGATCTGTAGCAGGTATCTTTAAACAGGATCTGTAGCAGGTATCTTTAAACAGGATCTGTAGCAGGTATCTTTAAACAGGATCTGTAGCAGGTATCTTTAAACAGGATCTGTAGCAGGTATCTTTAAACAGGATCTGTAGCAGGTATCTTTAAACAGGATCTGTAGCAGGTATCTTTAAACAGGATCTGTAGCAGGTATCTTTATGCAGGATCTGTAGCAGGTATCTTTAAACAGGATCTGTAGCAGGTATCTTTAAACAGGATCTGTAGCAGGTATCTTTAAACAGGATCTGTAGCAGGTATCTTTAAACAGGATCTGTAGCAGGTATCTTTAAACAGGATCTGTAGCAGGTATCTTTAAACAGGATCTGTAGCAGGTATCTTTATACAGGATCTGTAGCAGGTATCTTTAAACAGGATCTGTAGCAGGTATCTTTAAACAGGATCTGTAGCAGGTATCTTTAAACAGGATCTGTAGCAGGTATCTTTAAACAGGATCTGTAGCAGGTATCTTTAAACAGGATCTGTAGCAGGTATCTTTAAACAGGATCTGTAGCAGGTATCTTTAAACAGGATCTGTAGCAGGTATCTTTATACAGGATCTGTAGCAGGTATCTTTATACAGGATCTGTAGCAGGTATCTTTAAACAGGATCTGTAGCAGGTATCTTTATGCAGGATCTGTAGCAGGTATCTTTAAACAGGATCTGTAGCAGGTATCTTTAAACAGGATCTGTAGCAGGTATCTTTATACAGGATCTGTAGCAGGTATCTTTATACAGGATCTGTAGCAGGTATCTTTAAACAGGATCTGTAGCAGGTATCTTTAAACAGGATCTGTAGCAGGTATCTTTAAACAGGATCTGTAGCAGGAGATCTTTGAGGCAGGAAACTGTAGAGGGGTTATCTGCAGATAATAACGTGGAGAAGACAGGATGCAACAAGGGTCTAAGCAGGTATCAGGAACTGGAGGTAGCTTCTTGCTAGTGAGGAGAACACTAGGTTAATGCAGAAGCATTTTGGGATAGGTGTTGTCCTCTTTTGTAGAGGAAAATTTGGAAGGCATTAGCTAGCACCTGGTTACTAGCTCAGCAAGGCTTTTCAGGAGGGCCACTGCTACTCTTACCACTATCAGGCAACTTGTTCTTAGTTCTCTTGCGGCGCCGGCGGCAAGGCACATGACACCTATCTACAACCAATCTTCTTTCCTCCCATCAGAGAGAACCCCCCACCCCACCATCAATATTACTGCATGTTACTGGAACACTCATCAGTCCAACACCAGAAGCTTGTTGCCTTTGTGCCACTTTTGACTGTGACCTTGCATTTACTCTCCACATGCAGACAGTAACCAAATGCTGTTATCACCTTAAAAAACATTACCCATATCTGCCTATTGCTGACACAAGACAAAGTTAAAGTTCTTGCCCACGTACGTATAATATAACAACTTAATTATTGGTCTCACCAACTCCCGTCATACTCTCTTGCAACCATCAATGAATGCTGCAGTCAGGTTTATATTTTTCACCCGCCACTCCTCACGTACCTACCCTTATCTGACAATCCCTACATTGGCTTTCTGTACCTTAAAGGGTACAATTGTGTCCAATTTAAAATACTGTTAATCAAATTCAAAGTCCACTACAATAGGGATGAGCCGACCACCCCCGGTTCCCATTCGAACTCTAACAATTTCAAAAATTCGAGTTCAAACGCGAACACGAACCGAACTCAATTCAAGTCAATGGGACTCAAAAGTTAGATTTTTAGAGTGCCCTCCAAGAGGGTATATATGCAAGATATTTGCCATAAAAGGTGTATGGGGGTCCGGGTAGTGCCCTGGGGGACAGGAAACAAGGACAAAAAGTTTAAAAAAGACATTTTTAAAGGAACAGTGAGTTTTCCATAAAATAAGGGTTAAAAATAAAAATGAAAAATTCCTTCAAATATCGTGCCTAGGAGGTCCCCATAACCTGCCCGTGAAGTGGCGGATTTCTAGGATGTATAGAAACATCGCCATCAGAGACCCACACATGACACCTAGCCACCCTTATAGGGTTAAAATGCACAGGGACTGGCTACTATCCTGTTAGATGAGGGAATGTGTTATATGTATAAAGCAAGGTATATATGACAATGGATAGTCAGAGACTCTACGACTCAGCTTGTACGCTTTATGATAGACATTTTCAGGTTGTGTTGTGTTACTAATGCAGAAGCAGCAAGCCCTTCCACCACGCTTGCACCAAAACTATAGATCTAACACAATAATAATTGTATGCTCACATAGGCCCTTCGGGAGAGGTACATGACATACAAATACTGGAATATTACGTTTAAATCTAAGGAGTGTGATAAAGATTTTATTAAGCCCTTGATGACATAAGATTATAAGTATTTTTTCAGCATATTTATACTTTTTTCAAATTTTTTTTTTTTCGAACTCGAACCAAACACGCCAAAAAGTTCGAAGTTCACGAACTTTCTAACTGCCAATGTCGAACTCCGAACTGATCAAACCGAACAGCTCATCCCTACTCTACAACTTATCCCTCCTTGGGTATCTTCCTTTCTGCACAAGTACACCCTTCTAGACCACACCAATCTGCAGGCAACCTCTCTGTCTGTCCTCTGTTTCCACCTGTACCACTAACTCGCACTTTTGAGAGTGTTCAAGGGCAGCATGGGATTGCTCTACCTCATCATATCACAATCCCCACTCTGCGCTCCATCATGACAATTGATGTAGGTAAAAGAAAAAAAATGGTCAGAAATGTGGCAATTGAGTTTTAATGTGGATACTGCACCCGGGAGGCAAAAAACCAAAGGCTGAATATAGAATACTTGATATAGTCCTGATCTCAACATCCGAGGGTTGGGATTTAGGGGTTATTATTTCAGAGGATCTAAGGGTAAGTAGTCAATGTAATAGAGCAGCAGGAAATGCTAGCAGAATGCTTGGTTGTGTAGGGAGAGGTATTAGCAGTAGGAAAAGGGAAGTGCTCATGCCACTGTACAGAGCACTGGTGAGACCTCACTTGGAGTACTGTGTGCAGTACTGGAGACCGTATCTCCAGAAGGATATAGACATCTTAGAGAGAGTTCAGAGAAGAGCCACTAAAATGGTGTACGGCTTGAAGGAGAAAAGTTACCAAGAAAGGCTTAATGATCTTAGTCACGAATAGAAAAAAACAGGAGAGAAAAGAGCCTGTTAACAACAAGCCTATCTCCCTACACCTGGGCACCTCAGAATAAAATTGAGAAACCTTTCATAAAATAACACAATAGTGTGTATTCAAAGCGATAACAGTATATCAAACATGATATAACCCAGTATGAATACATATGAAAACATCTGGGCTCAATGCAATATTGTTGAAGAAATAGAAAAAAACACTATTGGCTTAATAATACTAATTAGTTATCACATATTCAGAAAACAAAATTTAGTTGAGTTTAGATTAATAGAAATATTAAACAAAAAACACAAGCTGGTGTTTTCTTCAGAAGTCAGTTATGAACTTTGATATCAAAATTGAAGTCATGAAAAGATTGGCATTAGAGATGTGGAGGTCAGACCTCACATATGAGTCAATGCCCTATTGAGTTCTGATTGCATGGGGTTTAAAAATACTTATAGGGGTTATTCAGAGAGAGCTGAATTGGCTCCGAAACAGTGAATTTCCCCGTACGGTGCAATTTCGTGGCCATTTGGCTATTCAAAAGCTGGCTGTTCTCCAAATATTGGCAAATTGCCAGCGAAATACAGTGATCTTTGACAGCAGTGGAGTCCCTATAGAGAAGTAAAGGTTAATCTATTCAGAGAACACTGAACAGCAGCAAAATGTCAGTGAAATGCCCTGATTTTCTGTGGTTTCATTCGATTTAAGCAGCAGATTTAAGCAGGAGAATCCCATAGGTTTAAATGTAAAAAAAAATCCTGTTTTCATTAAATATTAATTCTACCGTTGCAGGTCAAAGAGCTGGTATCAGGTGCTAGCACTAATTTCCATTGGCTCCAGTGAAGGCTGGTGTACCTTGAAATAAGTCCTCAATGGGAAAGCAGAAGAGAGAGAAAAAAAAATTCTGTGTAGACTGTTATACAGTATCTCAGACAGAATAAATGAGTAAAGGAGATTATACTCAAATTTCTCATTGCCAATTTTAAAAAACGGCACCAAACAACAGGCAATCGGTGAATTTAACGAGGGACACCGATTCCCCTTCTTGAGATCCAGGTATCAGGAATCCAAATGAAAGAAGATGTCTTTCCCAGGATATTTTAGATTTATTCACCAAGAGACACTCAAGATGATAAAATATATAATCAGTTTATTAAAACAAATAATAAAGTACACCTCAAACGCGTTTCGCTGGACGCAGCTTCATCAGTATATCAGTTTATTATTTTCACTTGCAGCAAAAAGACTCTAAATTTTAGGATTCTTTAGGTATTTTTCCCACAATTTTTTTCCCGATATTTTAAAAATGGCTATTTTTTTTATGCAACAGACCTTTTTATTATTCAACTGTTTCTCCCTCTTCCTGTCCTCTAATTCCCTACTCGACCTCCTGCAATCAGGTTTCCGTCCCCTACACTCCCCTGAAACTGCTCTCACCAAAGTCACCAATGACCTCCTAACTGCTGAAGACGCGGCCCCTATTCTATTCTCATCCTGCTTGACCTCTCGGCTGTTTTTGGCACTGTCGACCACCCTCTCCTTTCACAGACTCTCGGCTCTCTTGGCCTCTTTGATACTGCACTCTCTTGAATTCACTCTTATCTGTCTAACAGGTCCTTCTCTGTGTCATTTTATGGTAACTCCTCCTCTTCAATGCCTTTATCAGTTGGTGTACCCCAAGGCTCTGTCCTAGGTCCTCTGCTCTTCTCTATCTACACCTCCTCCCTGGGAAAAATCATTAACAGCTTTGGCTTTAACTACCACCTCTATGCTGATGATACACAGATCTACCCTTGATCTCACTCTTCCTGTCCTTTCCAAAGTCAATAACTGTTTATCTGGCATCTGCTCCTGGATGGCCTCTCACTACCCAAAGATTAACATGTTCAACACTGAGCTCCTACTAATTCCTCCCTCTAATGCCTCCCCACCTCCTGACTTCTCCATCATGGTTGATGGTATCACTATCTCCCCATCTAACCAGGTTCGCTGTATCAGAATTACACTTGACTCTGCTCTTTTCTTCATCCCCCACATCCAGTCTCTTTCCTCCTTCTCCTGCCACTACCAACTATGTAATATTTACAGAATTCAACCATTTCTTACCACTGACACCACAAAGCAACTCATCCACTCCCTTGTAATCTCCCGACTTGACTATTATAATAATATTTTAGCTGGCCTCACTCTCTCCCACCTCTTCCCCCTACAATCCATTCTCAATGCCTCTGCCAGGCTCATCTACCTTACCCGCCACTCAGTCTCCATGGCACCTCTCTGCGAATCCCTTCACTGGCTCACCATTAAATTTAACCCTTTCATTGCTGAGGACGTGTGGGGAACGTCCTGATTGACTCCTAAGGAAAGATGGGGTGGAGATAGGGGGTTCCTTTGAACCCCGATATCTCCCGACTGTTGACAGCTAGCAGGGTCATGTTTGGTATCATTAGAAAGGCCAGAGCATGGCCTTTCCAAAGATACTAAACATAACCATTAAAGTAAAGAAAACAAATAATAAAAATAATTTTAAAAAAGAAAAACGTGTTTTTTTAAGAAGTGAAATGGCTCAGCAGTGAAGGGGTTAAAATCCTTACCCTGACCTACAAAGCTCTCAATAGCGCAGCTCCCCACTACCTGTCCTCACTAATCACTAAATAAACCCCAGCCCGCTCCCTAAGGTCAAACAGTGAACTGCGCCTAACTTCTCCCCACATCACCTCTTCCCATGATAGACTGCAGGATTTCTCAGGTGCAGCCCCCATCCTCTGGAATGCCCTCCCTTGTGCGGTCAGACTTTCCCCTAGTTTCCCTTCCTTCAAACACTCCCTTAAGACATTCCTGTTTAGGGAAATCACCACCTGACTCACTGATACACCTCATTGCCCCAACCAGTCCATCACTCTCACCTTGCAATCCATCATTCCCACCTTGCAGTCCATCACTCTCACCTTGCAGTCCTCTCCTCCTGTTTCCACCAAGCAACCCTTCTAGATTGTAAATTCCCACAGGAATAGGGCCCTCGTTTCCTGTTGTACCGGTTTGGCAATTGTTGTTCAATGTATTGTAACCTGTAACCCTGGCTATACTGTGCCCATTGTACAGCACTGCGGAATATGCTGGCGTTATATAAATAAAGAATAATAATATTAAATTATTTATTTATTTATTTATATATAAAGGATTTTACCAGGAAGGATACATTGAGATTTCTCTCGTTTTCAAGTATGTCCTGGGTTCAAGAACATTGAAGAATAATAATTATTCATAGGACCTTATACGTTATTTTCTGAAATTTTCGTGTATTAGTGTTATTTGAAAACCGCTTTTAAAATTTGCGGTGCATTTTTTTGTTTGCTTTTTCACTTGTTCGTCGGCTTGTCGGCTTTTACAGGTGGCTGGTCAGCGCTCTGTTCGGCATGTCGTCAGCTTTTTTGGATAGATTTGGTATTTATTTGGCGGGTTTTCAGATACATTCGCTGGTTTTGCGATGGGGTTTTTTTTTTAATCTATTCGGTGGTTTTGAGGTGGTTTTTCTGATTGATTTGGCGGCTTGTTCCCTGCACTTCAGGGACACTGCGGTGAATGCTGAATTCAAAGCAGGGTCTGCAAATTTGATTCCCTGAAGTACGGGTAACAAAACAGCACCGAAATTCCAGTGGAGTTTCGATGCTCTTTGAATAACCCCGCTAGTGAATGAAACTGAGTAACAGCGATAAAGTTACAGAAAGAGTTTAGAAACATAGAAACATAGAAAAAATGTCGACAGATAAGAACCTTTCGGCCCATCTAGTCTGCCAAATTACATGGATACTTTACCTGGATTTATCTTTTGTTTAGGATAGCCTTATGCCTATCCCATGCCTGCTTAAATTCAATTACTGTTTTGGCCTCTACCACTTCAACTGGAAGACTGTTCCATGTATCCACCACCCTCTCAGTAAAATAATGCTTCCTGATGTTACTTTTAAACCTTTGCCCCTCTAATCTAAGACTATGTCCTCTTGTTTTGCTACTTTGTTTCCTTTTAAATATACTCCTTTCCTCTACCTTGTGGATTCCCTTTACGTATTTAAATGTTTCTATCATATCTCCTCTGTCTCGTCTTTTTTCCAAGCTATACATGTTAAGCTCATTAAGCCTTTCCTGGTAACTTTTCTCCTTCAAGCCGTACACCATTTTAGTAGCCCTTCTCTGAACTCTCTCTAAAATGTCTATATCCTTCTGGAGATACGGTCTCCAGTACTGCACACAGTACTCCAAGTGAGGTCTCACCAGTGCTCTGTACAGTGGCATGAGCACTTCCCTTTTCCTACTGCTAATACCTCTCCCTACACAACCAAGCATTCTGCTAGCATTTCCTGCTGCTCTATTACATTGACTACTTACCATTAGATCCTCTGAAATAATGACCCCTAAATCCCTTTCCTCAGATGTTGAGGTTAGGACTGTATCAAATATTCTATATTCAGCTCTTGGGTTTTTACGTCCCAGGTGCATTATCTTGCACTTATCCACATTAAAATTCAATTACCACAGCTCCGACCATTTTTTTAGTTCACCTAAATCATTTGTCATTTGGCTGATCCCTCCAGGAACGTCAACCCTGTTGCAAATCTTTGTGTCATCAGCAAAAGACATACTTTACCATTAATACCTTCTGCAATATCACTAATAAAAATATTAAAGAGAATGGGTCCAAGTACTGACCCCTGAGGTACCCCACTGGTAACAAGACCTTGCGCCGAATAAACTCCATTTACCACAACCTTCTGTTGCCTGTCACTCAGCCACTGCCTAATCCATTCAACAATATTGGAATCCAAGCTCAAAGATTGCAATTTATTGATAAGCCTTAGATATGGTTGACTTCGTATTTGGAATATACAATACTTTGATCAGCACATTTCCATCAGAAGACTTTGTGGCACCAGTTACTTTGGTTTTAACTAAATAAATATATCTTTATGTTAAATTTCAAGAAGTAACTATTGTTCTTGTAGCCACATATGAATGAAAGCTGGATAACAGTGCTGAATAATAAATAAATATTCCACTGTGTATTTATAATTATTCTATGTATAGAAAAGCGCAATTAACTAGAAAGGGAAATTTAAAAATCCATGAATTTTAAATATATTTCAGTGTACCAAATACAAGTTGCAATATATTAGACAAAAGCTTTATGCA
Source organism: Leptobrachium leishanense (assembly GCA_009667805.1). NCBI lineage: Eukaryota > Metazoa > Chordata > Amphibia > Anura > Megophryidae > Leptobrachium > Leptobrachium leishanense. The sequence continues at coordinate 330,280,133 of CM019064.1, read as the reverse complement.
TCAATGGTAAAAATGAGGGTATCTGTTTTTTGTCAAGATAATTATTCAGAGGTCTCTTGGATAATTGTATTTCTTTTTCATGTTTGTTCTTTTGAATTCTACTTATTTACTGTGTTATCTAGTTGTGTTTTGAATTTATTTAACTCTTCTATTTTAAATATTTTATCTATACATTTTAAAAAGATATGAAAGAATGGTACGATATCTCAGAGAGCCATTGCGTATTTTTTTCTTAAGTCCCCATAATATTATGAAAACCGCAACATAATTTTGTAAGTAAATTTAGAATCATTGTTTTTAATAGAGCAATTGTCTCCTCAATGAGGCTGTATCTATGTAGTTTGGTCTTTTATGTATCATTTTGAATAGCCATTACCTAATGGGTGCAATCATTGTAAGTAGTTTACTTGTTGCAACTGGTCATCTTCTTGTTGTCGTCACTTTTCAAGTACCAGAAACAATGTTGTGTTCTTACTGCAAAGGAAGGCATGTACTCAAGGCTCTAGACAATGGATTACTATGAAAATGGATTATTCAGAATAATAGAATGAATTTGTTGCAATATGTTGCATTTCTTCTCAACAGAAATCTTATCTAAGAGTCAATTTTCTTAAAAGCACAGCTCTACACTACCAATAAGAAAATAAGCAATATGTGGGTAGGTGACTGAATAAGCAAAGACACACGAAAGCATAAACATAAATGAATTTTGTAGTCATATGTGTTGTAGTGTCCTCTTGTTTCCCTTGGATTAGATGCTATTGCCAGTGAATATTTTCCATTACAAAAATCATTAGAAAATTGAACGAAAAGGTGAAAACTGTTTGTCAGTTAAACAAAAAGAGTGAAACTTGCCTTCAAGGTTGTATTTGATACATATCTCTAGGTTCCTCAAGTAAACAACATCATAAAGAGAGGGCACCACACATCAGAAACTATATGAAGGTTTAGATGAGGGGGCACCAAGCAGCATACAAAAATAAAATCATAATACAGGCAGAATAGGCATATAAAACAACATCATAAAAAGGCAGGGGGTACCACATATAATTTAAAAAGCATAACCAACTGAATGAGTGAAGCCGCAATCATGATATAAAATCATACAAAACATCTAAATGAAAGGGTTAAATGGCACAGCTGGGTGAGTTCCACACAGTATTTCCTCACCAGATCCATTATTTTTGATTGTTTCACAATCAAGTGGTCAAACTAGATTGTGGTTAATCTGTATTAGACAGAATTCATGCAGGTTAGAGTTTTATGAAGATGCGCCAATGCTACCTGTAGAGTAGGAAAGAGAAGATAAATGTGCTATCAGAGGCTTTAGCGCTAAGATCTATAAGATTCAGGCTAGTGTCAGATTTGGTTACAGCACGTAGTGTGTTCACAAGCATCCACTAACGATTTGCATGAATGTATCACTTGACGGAGAGCCACTAGCATTCTTTAGTAGACAAAACAGAAAATGTCAAGAAAGACACTCATATGCATCTGTATTAATAGATGTGTCATCCTTTGTATCTTTGATTGACTTTAAATTCAAAACTTTATTGTTGCATGTGTCAATCTTTTGATAATATTTCCATTCATAGTGTTGGGTTTTCCTGCTGACAAATATAATAGGGAAGGTTTCCTCTGGTTTTAATTAAAGTACAGTGTGTCACAGAATGATGTGCTAATTGGGAAAGAAAATGTATCAAAGTTCTGCAATTTTTTTTCGAATGAGTTTGTTCCTTTTGGTTTTATTCATGTCATGTTTTCACTTAGTTTTGGCTCGATAAAGACTTGGTAAATAGATATTTCAGTTTATATTTTCCCAACTAATAGCTGTATCTCTTCACATTTCCCTAAAAATTTTCTCCATTCAACATCTCAGCATGATCTCTTTGTACTGTCAATGCTCTGTTTCCAAATGTTGCTTCCCTCCTGCAGTCTGTTGAATTCTTCTACATATTCGAAATGTATTTTGTTGTCAATTAAATGTTAAAAATACTAAGCATGTTAAATTTCAGATTTTTTTTTTTTTAGTTGAACTTGAAAATATCTGGTTATTAAACCGCAAACTGTAGGCTTCAAGCTAGGTATCTAAAATGCAGGCCAACATATCCCTTGTGAATTTGACTTTGCAGAATCCCCATTGACTGTTTTATACATTTTCAGTGCAAATTAGTGGAAATACAGTAGATATATGGTAACAAACTATTTCCTGTGGAGTTTCAGCTGAATTATGCAGCTTCTTAAGCACTGAAATCAATAGAGAACAAATACAAAAGGTGGTTTGTGCCTAAGGACATGTCCAAGAAAACATCCGACAACATCACTTGAAGAGCGATTGTTCACATAGAGGGTTATTCAGAAATCGCCTTTTTTTGTTCCACGGTGAAACTTCTCCTTTGGCGGTCTGGATTTTTCCTTTTTTCACCACTATTTAAAACGATTGAAAACCACCGGCACTTTCTGAATAACCCCCCTAGTTTACATTTAGCAATAATCATTCCATGCATGAATAAAAGGTTTGATAAACAGCCTGCTATTATTTAAAGGTTGATGTATTCTGAATAGTTATTTTCTTCCCTCTGAACGTGTAGTCATTAGCCTTCCCACTGTTTCAAATATCAGATATAGCTTATTCACAAGGTTTTCTCCATACATAACTGCTGTCTCCTCTAACACTGATCTTGTGCTTGATGATTTCTCTTTTACTTATTTACACGCCATCAATCCTACACCAACTACTTGACATCTTTATGTTCTTCTAGACTCTGCCCTTTTCTTTGTTCTTGACATCCAGTCAAATGCCAACGCATACTGCTTACATTTCAAAAATATAGCATGCAGTCGTTCTTCCTAACACGAAGGAACGAATGATCATTTTCTCATACTCATTATTTCCTACCTTGACTACTTCAACCTACCTTACATTGATAATGAAAGTGCAGCAGACTTTTCGGATATTGTTTTCATGTTGACTGCAGATAAAACTTTCTTTGTTCACATACCTTATTAAGTCACATATAGAAAGTCTACGCCTGACTGACAGCGTATGTTGGGCAATACATCAGGATGGGGAGAAAATTCCAACACTTCCCAAAAGCATTTCTGGCATCTTAGTTGTTAATTCTAGAATGGCCAGTATATGACTCCATTTCAAACAATGATAACAGAAGCTTGAGACATGCTATTTTTTATTCATGATAGTGAGTGCTTGTCACTACTATCCATATATCCATAATCTGAAGATATTCCTGTTTTTCAATACTGTCTTCTTCTGTAATAAAAATACTTTGCTTTCAAAAATTATTGATTTTCACATGACAGGCAATGATCATCTATATACAAGTACATTATGTGCTTATTTTTACTTAACCTTATGTGCATCCTTAACCCCTTCACTGCTGAGATCGAGATATCTCGGGCTTCAAAGGCACCATCCTGGACGGTTTGTTGTCATTGATGGAAAAATGAATTCCAGAGTTTATCAAGACATTTTGCAGGAAAATGTAAGACCATCTGTCCGCCAACTGAAGCTCCACAGAGGATGGGTGATGCAACAGGACAATGACCCAAAGCATACAAGTAATTCAACAAAAGAATGGCTTCAACAAAACAAAATCCGCCTTCTGGAATGGCCCAGTCAGAGTCCTGACCTCAACCCGATTGAAATGCTGTGGCATGACCTTAAGCGAGCGATTCACACCAGACATCCCAAGAATATTGCTACACTGAAACAGTTTTCTGAAGAGGAGTGGTCCAAAATTACTCCAGATCGTTGTGCAGGTCTGATCTGCAACTACAGGAAACGTTTGGTTGAGGTTATTGCTGCCAAAGGAGGGTCAACCAGTTATTAAGTCCAAAGGTTCACATACTTTTTCCACCCTGCACTGTGAATGTTTACATGTTCTGTTCAATAAAACCATGAAAACATATAATGTTTGTGTTGAATTATTTTAAGCAGACTGTGTTTTTCAAATTGTGATCAGAGATGAAGATCAGAGCACATTTTATGACCAATTAATGCAAAACTCCACGTAATCCCAAAGGGTTCACATACTTTGTCTTGCAACTGTATCTCAATCTGGTGATCTGCAGCCCATAAACAAATGAAATTTGTTTGCAGCAAACAAATTCCACTTGCTTTCGGGCTGCAGAAGGTGCCCCCAAAGTTTTAGCCCTCTGGGCATAATGCCCAAAGAGCTAAAACTGTGTAAAATCATCCGATGATGCCCTTGCTTAAGGCTTACAGCAGCTGATGCAAGGAAAAAATAAAAATAGACCAGCAGCTCAAATTGCTGCAACAAAAATTTGGCCAAAATTGGTTATTTACAATAAGAAATATAAGGTATAGGGTATAAGCTCAAATATTTCTTACTGTACAATTAATTTAAAACAATTAAAAAATAAAACTGGTTTTGTTTTTTTGGAAAATCACTTGGTAGTGAAGGGGTTAAGTTGCTTAACATTTGAAATATGAAAAGCATTATATATATATATATATATATATATATATTCGCACAAAAGAAAGCATCACTATAAATAAAGAACCTCCTCCCTTACATGTTTTAATTGGGATGAAAGAAATTGAAATAACTGTTTGATTTATGGAAATTGTACAAGATAGTCAAATATGACCAAGACAGCATAACATACGAGGCCAGATCTGCATAACAGACCAGTCATGAAAGCGTTAACATAGAACAGAATCCATTACTCTGAGTATATCAGATTTAGTGGTAAAATATATCTGGATGTGTGCATTTCTAATATTTCCTATCATCGCCTGAGAGTGAGAACATGTTTTGACTTAATTTAACAATGTCTCCTTTAATGCACTATAATATCAAAGAAGGCATCTGAAGGGCACAAGTAATTTTAGGATATGAGATCATTTTAATTAAGCTAATTGTGCCCTAAAAGTACAAGGAGAAATGTTTCCATCTGTACATTTCAGATGCTGTTCTGTCAATAACAGGATGAGCTATTTTCCTTCTTTCAGATTACCTAGTAATGTGAGAATTTATTGATAGACAGATAGACAGACCAGCCTACAAAGAAAGATGTATTAACTAAGTTCTTCAAATTGACTCAATCACTGATAACACTAATTCTAGCATCAAGTCCTCAAGAAGCTAAAGGCAAAATGAAATATTTACTCATGCAACATAAGAATTTCAGGATCTTTTAATAATGCTGTCCTTGACAATGGTGCTGCTAACAAAGACATTTTAAGGGACATATCGGGCAGAGACAGTGCTTATGTTTCTTTGATCCATTACTGAAGAGTTTTTTTCCTTTTCATTTTCTGCTTTAAAGGCAGCATTATGTTTCTGTACAAAACTCTTATGCAAAATCAAAGAGCGTTATGAAGGTAAAACAAAGACGCCTGTCATTTTTTAGTCTTTTAAACTAACATCACGTTTGAGAAGAAGAACCTCCTGACTGTGAAACATCAGATGCTGTGATATGGTCCTACTAATTTAATCACATTTTAGGCATTTTCACTTGTTTTTAAAATAAAGGGCCCTATTCAGTAGCATGCAAAGGAGGTAAGGTGGGGTGATCGGACCGCCCCGGGTGACACGGGTCACAGGCACACCGGCACTTGCTATATGGCGGCACTGGTAACCACCTTACTGCATGAGATTGAGGGGGAGGCGTAAATGATCTGAATTGCCTGGCACTGCCCTAGAATTTGTATTTCTGCACTGTGCACTCTGTGAGCAAACATGAGCTTGATAGGCTGCCTTCACAGCCAATCATCTGACTGCAGTGAATGCAGTCAGTCCCTTCCCCCTGCAGCTGCGTGTCTGATTCTCTGATGAGATGCTTGGTAGGGAGAGGGGAGGCAGGAGGCTGGAACTGTACGTGTGTCTATATGGAGAGGGGGCTAGCAGTGTGTGTGTGTGAGTGTATGGGGAACGGGGCTGGCTATGTGAGGGTGTGAATGGGGAGGGAGGCTGGCAGCATGAGGGTGTGTGTATCGGGAGGGGAATTGGCAGTGTGAGCGTGAATGGGGAGGGGCAGGCAGTATATGTCTGTATGTGCTTGTATGGCAGGCAGTATGAGTTTCAAGAGACACAAGCTTGTATAATGGAGCCACCTAATGCTCAACCTTTACATTATTTTCAATTTGGAGGTAAAGCACGAAGCGCTGTTCTCGCAATTTCTTCTGTTTTAGTATGTGAGTTTCAATGCTCTAGATTCTTTGAGTTTGAGTTTTATTGCTGTGGAGCTATGTGATATGCTCATAGACACCGCACATTACTATGAGTTTTATTGGTGTGGAGCTCTGTGATACACTCTTGCACACAGTACGTTACTGTGAGTTTAATTGCTGTGCAGCTAGCTCTGTGATAACACTCATAAACACAGCAAATTACTGTGAGTTATATTATTTTAATATATATATATATATATATACACATACATATATGCATTAGATTCTTCTTCGGAGAGCTGAACTTCTTGGTATTTCACATTTGGCTGTAGAGTGAAGGAATTAAATAAAGTAACTAAAAAGTTACTTCAAAATATCAGGATGACCACCAGATATTGCATTGCCTAAATGTGGAAATAGAGAGCCTTTACCTTTGCCCAGGTAAAGGCAAAAGTCAAACCCATCCATTCCAATGTAAATATGACAGCATTATTATTTAACACACAACCATTTTTCAGCTCTTTGGACCCTATGGTACCTATGCCAAAATAAAACCCTCTACTCTCAGGAGCACTATCTCTGATGACATCTACGTTGAAGAAGCTATGCTTACCCAATTGTCTATCCTGGATGGGGTTTGTTCCTCCACAATGTGAGTGTCAGGGTGGCACCCGGCATACGCCATGGTGGGACCCAAAGTTCAAATGAAAGATATATCCCAAGCACTGGGGGTGAGAAATACAGTTTTAAACTGGACACAGTGAAACAAGGATGTAATATAACAAAGTCCCGGTAATTGACAAGACTATATAACTAAGAAAAAGATAGAATGTGTGGAAAGGTATAGGTAGACTGGAATACTTTTACACCGGCTAGGGCTGAGAAAGGTATGGCTGCGGATGGTAGTCTATGCAGTGTAGGAGTCTTTGTAGGCAGGGATTGTGAAACACGTAGTGCAGGTCTTGATAACAGGATACCCTGCAGCCATGGATGGTGCATGTCCTGGCAGCCACCGATAGTGTGGCACACTCTAGATAGCAGGATACTGAAGCACAGGAGCACTGGATGAAGCTCATCAGGACCAGGGCACAGGACCCAGGTAGAGCAAGACTGAGGGAAACAAGGGACAAAGAAAGACAAGGGCAAGGATGAGGCTAAAGAGATTAAGAGCTGGAGCATAGGAAACAACTCCAAACACCTGAACTGAGACTCAATGCAAGAGCGACTGGAGAGGGGTGTGATTCCCTTACATAGCAGGCCCAGCTCCAACAAGTTGCAGTTAAATAATTAGCAGCCAGCAGAGCAGAATTCTTGTGCTGGAGAAATCCAAGAACCAGAGGGGGGGGCCCGGATTAGAGTGCAGGGTGTAATCACTGGCCCTCCAGCAGGCACCAGGACTGGAGGCATGACAGTGAGAAACACTAATTTTCCCGATAATACCTCCTACAATAGATTACTCAGGAACAGGAACTGAATCTAGATTTATACATAAGTGTCTTCTTTAGTTCCCATTATTTATTCTCTTGGTTTAGAAATCTGCATTGAGATCTTTAAGTGGAATAATTTTCATGTAAAATTTATTGTGTAACTGAATCTCTGTATTGACATTGAATTGTATAGTTTCAGGTCTTGATTATTTTTTATGTCAAAGTTTCTATTTTCAAAATATATAATTTCAGAGGTGTAACTTCAAGTATTTTTTTTAGGAGAACAGGAACTGATCCTAGTTGCTTGCCTATCGGTTGTAATTTCAGAGAAGATTACACCATGTGCAAATCAGCCTGCTTCCACCTGAAAGGGAAATCAGAAATGAAATGCCAAGGGAGGCTTCTCCATTTGAGACATATAGTAACCCCCTAGGATCAGTTTGGTCTATCTTGGGCCTCGTCATAAGACTGTAGCTGACCCTGTTCTAGATGCCTCGAGCAAAGGGTCCACATCTGGATTACCTTCCACTCTTAAGGAGGACAAAATATGTTTTTTGGCAACAAAATTAGTGGTCTGCACTTTGATGTGTATCCTGTCACGTTTCCCTGTTCCAGCCCTGTCCCCCTGCATTTCTTTATGTCTGTGGTTCCCATTTGTTTCCCTATGTTGCTTTGCCTGGATTGCAGCTCAATGGTTAAGTGGCTTGCTCGTTAAGTTCTCCTGTTGGTGTTGTGGGCTGATCACCTCCCTATATAAAGCAATGGGCCCATATCCCATTGCTCTTGCATTCTGGTTCACTTCAGTTCCTTAATTCCTGCTGAGTGTTTGTTCCTGAGAGCTCCCTGCTGCAATTTCTGTTCTAGTTTGTGTTTTCATGTTTACCTTATTTCTTTGGTCTAGTCTGTCTGCAGTTGCTATAGTTTGTCCAGGTTTTAGTTCATGTCCAGTGTTTCCTGTGTATTAGTTCAAGTGTTTCTCCTTTGTCTGGTTCATGTTATATGTCTGACTGATTCCCTGGTTCTTCTGACCCTCTTGCCTGGCTGACTGATCTTCTGGTTCTGGACCCCTTGCTCTGTATAATGTGTATGGTCTGGCTTCATGACCCCTGGCTCTCTTTAGTACTATTGTCTCGTGTAATCCTTGCCTGTACTGTTTATGCTTTCTTATATATATTCTTTGCAGCAGTGGCGTAGCGTGGGTTGTCAGCGCCGGGGCAAGACAAGAATTGTGCGCCCCCCAACCTGTGGACATGGTAACACACCCTGATTCCCTTCCACAGTAGAGTATTGACCCCCTTACCCTACAAACACATGTATTGTATATTAACAAAATACTGATATAATAAAAAATTAAATACACATGCCCCCCACCACTATGCCACTGCTACCAGTCACCCTTTCCCAGTATACCCTAGCATAGTTCCACACTCACACTATAAACAGTTACTCTCTCAGTACCCACAGTCACTCTCAGTACCCCACTTTCTCCCAATACCCCGGCACTCTCTCTCACTCGTTCTCTCTCCAGGTGCCCCCACTTTCTCCCAGTATCCCCAGTCATTCCCTCCAAGTACCCCCAGTCACTCCCTCCCAGTACCCCCAGTCACTCTCTCTCGCACTCTTTCTCCAAGTACCCCCACTTTCTCCCAGTACCCCCACTTTCTCCCAGTACCCCCAGTCACTCTCTCTAGCCAAGTATCCCCAGTCACTATTTTCCAGTATCCCCAGTCATTCTCTCCCCGAACCTCCAGTCACCCTCTCCCTGTACCCCCAGTACCCCCTCACTGTGTGGTGGTCACGCCGCTCTGGTGTCATACAGTGTCGTCTACCTAAGTGGAGTTGCTGGTGGCCCGGGGGGGAGGAGCTGTCCAAGGGGCTTAGTGGAGACTGGATTTTAAATGTGCTGCAGGGCAGGTGCCTCCCTCCCTCCTTCCTGTTCAGCGGCTGCAGGGCTCCCAGCGGCAGGGGGTGCTGGAACAGGACTTCAAGGGGGGCTGACAAGTGTGGTACAGGGTGTTCCGTCGAATAATGCTGCGCTGCTTCACGTGACTCATGTCAGCGTTAAGGAGTCGGGACAGGACCAGAATTTTCTGTCCTGGTCCTCCCTACTGGACGCTAAGTGCTAGGTCACCGCCGGCGTGGCAAAACTGGCAGACACTTTGCTGATCCCTGCTGTAAAATGTGTGTGTAAAACCACCCTGCTGTGGTTCAAATTTCTTTAGAAATTTTGCGCCCCCTAAGAAAATCGCGCCCCTGAGGCCCCCACACGCTACGCCACTGCTTTGCAGCTATGTATAGACTCTGCACGGCGCTGTTAAATTATTTTCCTTCAGAGCAGATCCGGCTACTCTAAAGACCGGTCTTTCAGAATAGGGCAGCTGTTTTCCGTGCAGGGTCTCTGGCCTAGGTTGTCTACTCTGTATAATCTGCATATTGGGGCTTTCCTGTGTACCAGTACCTCACCTTGGCTAATGCAAGGTGCCCTTCCTGTGACTGATTGTGACATATCCGCTCAGGTCTAGTAAGGTTTTAGCTGGATGGTGCCATTACAGAGGTGGTTGTACTACATTCAAATTGCTGATTCTACCTGAAAGTGGAGCTAGAACTGAATTGCCAAGTAAGTCTCCTCTTCTTTAGAGACTCAGCAACCTCCATTGAGCAAATGTTTGGTTTACCCTCTATATGCATTGCACAAATTTCCTTGTGGGGACTCGTAGTTTAATCATAATTACAATCTCATTACTAAGTGAATCTATGCCATCTAGTCTGGTGTTTTCAGCCACAGCGCTAGACACAACAGGGGTTTAGAGGGCGCATAGATCAGCAATATCCAGTGGTTCCATTCTTCAGGGCACTCCACACACCAAGCATAAATAGTAATAGATTTTATAACCTAAGGAGGCAGACTAAGGACTATCATGTTAAAGTTACATTCTTTTAGCTTTTTTTTTCTATTTATATCCTTTTTAAAAAGTTTGCATTGTGTATGAATGTGTTGTAGTGGTTAATCATGCAGTTACAGAATGAAGTGTTGTGTCCTTAACATCTGTTCTACTAAATTTGTATAACAGCCAGAAAAAATAGCACATAAGAGGCTTGTTAATTGCACTGAATACGAGAGTATAGTCTACCCCGCAGAGTAATCACTACACTTTATACAAAAGGAAAAGTCATGCCACAAGTCTATAAAAATAACAGATAACATAATATCTGTACACAATAATTAAATATAAAAGGAGTCTATGGAATGTTTTCTTTCAACAAAAATCTTTAAAAAGGAGAATTTTCTTTGTTTGTTTTTAAAGGAAAATGACAATTGACGGTAAAGCTCTAGTCCAATATGTAATGGATAACATCCACAATATCAGCAAATTCAGTTGAAATATATAAAACACACAACTGAATCAGCAGCATTACTCAAAATGGTACACATTATCAAAATATGCATAATATGCATGTTATACCTGTGTTTTGAAAAAAATGATATTTTTGTGCAATAATTGAAACTGGTATTATTTCTAAGATAATATTCCTTGAGACATAAATGATATTTCTGAAATCTCTGCAATCTAAACTGCTGCAGCTATGAATACAAAATTGACCTATAAATGACCATCTGTCCCAAACTCATTTGTTGTGTTTATCTTTAAGTTTCATATTTTTGTAAGGTACAAAAGCATGGTCCACTGTTCCCACAATTCTCTTAAGTGCCGTTCCTTAGCAGAAATGACCCATTATAGCTATTTTTATATTTAATCCAAACCTTTTCAGCTGAGTTTGGTCTAAAATGAAAGTACTGTCCAAGGTACTGTAGAGTGAAGATGCTGTAATGAAAATGCTAGACTAGCACTTTAAGCAAAATGATTAGAACCATGCCCCATCAGACATACATAAATGTTTCCAGTTTTGTTTTAATGTCCCCAATCTCTTGCCTATTCACTGCATGGCATAACCTAGTGTACAACATGTCACATAATGTGTTCGTCCTTAAAACAACACTCACCAGCGCATTTACTTATTTAGATACTTCTATTTCACTTTTTTTAAAGGCACCTCAATCTATTACGTAAAGAAAATGTAATGAAATTAAATTATAATAATTAAAAAGTAAAATTACTATTATCAAAATCTATACACTGCTAACATTTTCTAAAAGGCTTTTAGGCATAATAAATGGAGAATTATGGAAAATACTAGTGAGATGTATCTGGGGGAGCATACAATCTGGAGGAGTTGTTGCAGAGGACAATAAGAAGAGTAACTAGTTATTATGAAACAGCTGAGTTTACAGTTATAGTATTTGGGAAAAAAATATGAAAGATATATTGTATAGGTTATAAAAAGAAAAGGTAAACAAATGAAGTAGCCGGTAGAATTAAGGAGGGTGCGCTAACCCAAAAGACTGGCATTTTGAAGGAGTGTCTAGAAAGAATAAAGATTACAGACTCCAATGAAATGTCAATGCAAATTAATTGAATAATCACAGCGGCTTCTCCGTTAACAAGCCCTGGCTTTTCACTGGATTCTTGGATTGTTGGACCATCTTTCTTAACATTTGAACTGTTCTGGAAGGCAATGAGCTGTCAGACAAAGTACTTCACCTGCTGGTTTTGGTGCACAAAAAGTACTATACAAACAGGGGTCAAGTTGAACAGGGATGTGTCGGAACACCGTTCCTCCACTATTTTCTCAGAGGGAATTGGAGTTCCCCTTTGGTCCACACACTGAAGTTGTTAAATCATCAGACGTATAGGGCCACATTACAATCTTGTTGTATGTTAACCGTAGCGCCGGCATGGATAAGTGTTAACTTGCACATTAAAAATAATTGCACTCAATTCCGTATTACATTATCAACGGTAAAACCGTGTGGAATCGTATACCACCTGGAAACCTGCGCGAACCATGCACAAGCTTACTGTACTTCACTTGTCCTATACTTAACATTATGCAAATGTGCGCTACGATTAACGTGGTATCACAATCTATTAGCGCAAAATACTGCATGGGCATTAAAAGGAAAATCTTTGCGATTTTCAAAAGCTGGTGCTAATGGCATATCTGAACAACCTGGCCAAACCCAAATACACCAGCCCATAAAAAATAATGCAGCAAAGTTTAGTTGCACATTCAACACATACCAAACCAATAAAATGGAGAAGTTCTGTGTGCATGTATGATTGCTTCAGGATATATGCTCAGATTGACTGTGACAGGTGCAATTTCTTAACGTGAGATAGTTGTGGTTCTTAATTCTGATTGGCTGAATCGCGAGCAACAACTGTGCGCACACAGATTTTTGCACGAGACGGTACTGCGCGTGCATTTGGACGCCTCCTGTTTGCATGCGCTATTGATCAGTGGATGAAAACACGCACGAAGATTGTAAATCCATTGGTGATTTGTGCACGCAAAACTTTAACGCTTAGTGCAAAGATTTGCACTTTGCATGAGGATTTTGGCGTTAAGAATGTAATGTGGCCGAGATTCTTTCTTACATTTATCACAAGGATACCTTAAAAGCCAGCCTATGTTTTTGGTTACATGCGAATTTGATATCACTGTTTAGGGTGGTGGATAAGTGCAAAACCCCAATGCTTAATTGAGGAGCGGAAACCCACATTTTGTGTTTTTTAAGGATTAGACCCCCGAATCCACATATACATCTTTATAGGTAGAAAGTGGTTAGTATTTGCAGTTGAATCCTGGGAGGTACAGGGAGAAAACACAACGATTTGCAAAAATGAGATTGTATGAATAGTGGCACAGGAGCAACACAGCCTGGCAGCAGCATTCATGGAATACAATGGGCACTATCGCGTGTCCTGAGCAAAAACTGGGACACTAAGGGGAAAAATTTGCATTCGTAATTTCCCCTTTGCATCCCGGTTTCCCCAGCAGACTGTAAGGTAGGCACCGATTCTGGCAGCCAGCCCTTTAGCAATCGCTAAGCTCGTGGATGCTGGGGGCAGCATTACAGCTGGGTCACATGACTGGCAGGATCTCGACTCTTGCAAGATCCTGCTGGTCAGATGAGTGATCGCGGAGGGAGACAGTGGACATTCTTCCCCCAGTCTCCCTCTGCTCCCGGGCAGCCAGAAGCAATGGATCGGGCTGCCACTCTTACCGCGGCATAAGAGGTAAGTGTGTGATTTTAGGGGGGGTTTGAGCTGCAGGTAACAGATTCTGCAGCAGTGGAATTCGTTACCTAAACCTCTGAGCTGGTGGCAACTTTTTTAGGTAGCGCCAGCTCTTAGTAACTAGCGTTAGGACCAAGTGATCCTAACGCTAGTTAATCTGTGCTTTCACTTTTGCGCTCCCCATTTTAGGTATAGGGAGTGCAAAGGACAGTAAATTTACACAACGAATCGCAAATTAAAGCGAGCTAGCGGTTTTTTTTAACCAGCTAGCAATTCAAAGGTGATGTAGGCGCAACGCTATGACCTCCTTTAAGCTATTATTATTATTATTATTATTCTTTATTTATAAAGTGCCAGCATATTCCGCAGTGCTGTACAATAAGCACAGTATAGACAGGGTTACAATATATTGAACAACATTTGACAAACAGTACAGGAGGAGATGAGGGCCCTATTCCCGTAGCAACTCACAATCTGGGAGGGTTGGGGTTGGAAACAGGAGGAGAGGACTGTAAGGTGAGAGTGATTGATGGTTGCGTCAGTGAGTTGGGTGGTAGGCTTCCCTAAATAGGAACGTTTTAAGGGAGCGTTTGAAGGAAGAGAAGTTAGGGGAAAGTCTGACAGTACGAGGGAGAGCATTCCAGAGAGTGGGGGCTGCGCATGAGAAATCCTGCAGTCTATCATGGGAAGAGGTGATGCGGGGAGAAGCTAGGCGCAGGTCACTGTTTGACCTTAGGGAGCGGGCTGGGGTGTATTTGGTGATTAGTGAGGACAGGTAGTGGGAGCTGAGTTAGTGAGGGTTTTGTAGGTAAGGATAAGGATTTTGAACTTAATTCTGCAGTGGATGGGGAGCCAGTGAAGGGACTCGCAGAGGGAAGCGGCAGAGACAGAGAGGCGGGTGAGGTGAATTAGCCTGGCGGAGGCGTTCAGGATGGATTGTAAGGGGGAGAGGTGGGACAGAGGGAGGCCAGATAAGAGATTATTGCAATAGTCGAGTCGGGAGATTACCAGGGCGTGTATGAGTTGTTTTGTGGCGACAGCGGTAAGAAATGGCCGAATTCTGTAAATATTACGCAGTTGGTATCGGCAGGAGGAGGAAAGAGACTTGATGTGGGGGATGAAGGAAAGAGCAGAGTCCAGTGTAACTCCAAGACAGCGAACTTGGTTTGATGGGGAGATGGTGATACCCTCCACCGTGATAGAGAAGTCAGGAGGTGGGGCGGCATTAGAGGGAGGAATAAGTAGGAGCTCAGTCTTTGACATGTTGATCTTTAGGTGGTGGGAGGCCATCCAGGAGGAGATGCCAGATAAACAGTCACTGACTTTTGAAAGGACAGGGGGAGAGAGATCAGGGGTAGAGAGGTAGATCTGAGTGTCATCAGCGTAGAGGTGGTAATTAAAGCCAAAGCTGTTGATGATTTTGCCCAGGGAGGAGGTGTAGATGGAAAAGAGCAGAGGACCAAGGACAGAGCCTTGAGGTACACCAACAGATAGAGGCAATGAAGAGGAGGAGTTACCAGCAAAGGACACACAGAAGGACCTGTTGGATAAATAGGAGTCAACCCAAGCAAGTGCAGTGTCCCGAGACCCAGAGAGTTGAGGGTCTGTAGAAGGAGGGGGTGGTCAACAGTGTCAAAAGCAGCCGAGAGGTCAAGCAGGATGAGAATAGAATAGTGGCCATGGTTTTTAGCAGTTAGGAGGTCGTTGGTGACTTTGGTGAGGGCAGTTTCAGTTGAGTGTAGGGGACGGAAGCCAGATTGCAGGGGGTCAAGTAGGGAATTGGAGGACAGGAAGATGGAGAGGCGGTTGAAGACTAGTTTTTCTAAGAGCTTAGAGGTAAAGGGAAGCAGGGATACAGGACGGTAGTTGGATGGAGAGTTGGGATCTAGGGATGGTTTCTTTAGTAAAGGGGTAACTAGCGCGTATTTGAAGGCGGATGGAAAGGAGCCAGTGGAGAGAGATAGGTTGAAGATGTGTGTGAGAGCAGGGGTGAGGGAGGAGGAGAGGGGAGGAATTAGATGTGAGGGAATGGGGTCGAGCGGGCACGTGGTGAGATGTGAGGAGGACAATAAGGAATTGACTTCCTCCTCAGTGGCTGGGAGGAAGCGGCAGAGGGTGGCAGATGGGACCTGTGGGAGTGGAGGTGGCAGATAACTATCTTGTGTTGGGATGTTGCTTCTGATAGTTAAAGTTTTACTGAGGAAGTAGTCTGCCAGGTCTCGAGCGCTGAAGGCAGCTGAGGGGGGAGGTGCAGGTGGGTAGAGGAGGGTGTTGAAGGTGGACCAGAGCCGTTTAGGGTTGGAGGACAGTGTAGATATAAGAGATGAGAAGAAGGATTGTTTGGCCAAGTGGAGGGCAGAGGTGTATGACCGGAGAATAAACTTGAAGTGAACAAAATCAGCTTCAGAGCGGGATTTCCTCCAGGCACGCTCTGACGCTAGTGTTAACTTGAAGGAGGTGATAGAGCCCTATGCGTCATAGTAGGCATTGGGGAAGTCGATAAGGAAAAAAGTGCAGTAATTAAGTCAGAAAATCATTACAATGTGAACAAATGCTTCATCGTGTCTGGTATTAGAGGTGGTGATTATTTATGCAATGTTTTTCAGGCTAAATTAAAATGATTTACCCACTGACTGTAGAGTAAAATCATGACTGGCGCCAAAGATGACAAATAGGCAATGAGTGAACAAATTAATACGATGTAGCCAATTATTGCGGTGTGGAATTAGTAAGGACTCATGGGTTTCCTTTACGCTAAGTGGACCATTAATGCCATGGTCATCTTTACTGTGATGTTCACTTTGACTTATTTTGTTGAATTATGACACATTGTTTTTAAAATACTTTGGCCCCTATTACAATCCTCGCGCAGTGATATTGCGTGCACGCAAATGCACTTTTGCGCGAGGACAAAACCATTTCGCGGAACGACGTATTACGACGTTCACGCAAACAATGCGCGAACGACGTATTACGACGTTTCGCAAACAATGCGCGTTAGCGTCTACCGCGATTGTCCCTGCGCAAACCCAGCGCGAGCGCAAGTGCGTGCGCGCATCCCATACTTACCATTGTTAGCGCGAATGCGTTCGAGCGGATGGTATTACAACCTACGCGCAACGTCGTACGAACAACGTTTGCACGAAGTATCGTAACGTCTTTGAAAACCTGGTGTTAATTTACAATCTGAACGTTCTGGCCAAAACAAAATGAACCTGCACAAAAAAAAAATACAGCACAGTACAGTTACACATACCCAAACAATAAAATTAATAAATTGTTAAATTTTTCATTTTTGTTGCAGCACATATAGGCGGATTGAATTTGACAGGCGCAACAACCGAAACCTAGCAAATGGTGGTTCTTAATTCTGATTGGCTGAATCCCGTGAAAAAACAGTCTGCCCACCGATTCTTGCACGCAACGGTCATTTGCGCCCGGCTTTGCGCGTCGGATTTGCGCTCGAAAAAGTTGAAGGCTGAAAAAATGCCCTCGGATCATAATACCGTGTTAATTTCTGCGCTCTAGCGTTTTTTACGTGCGCAAAAAAAATTGTGCTGCGTGAGCGCATTTGCACGAAGAGTGTAATAGGGGCCCTTGTATTTCAGAGAGTGAATTATGTATAAATATAAATTGTGTGAAGTGTTTACTTGCTTCCACTCACACTTTACTCAATGAAACAGTGTAAATTTTCAATTAAAGTCTTCATGAATTACTTCCAAAATTGTCATGTGACCTTTAAACATGATGACAAGAAAAAGTGACCTTCGGTAAGGAAAAATAATTCACTAATTACTTGGTTTATACTTCTTATGGAACTTGTTCAGAATATACTTTGACTCTTTGAGCAATGAAGAAAGTCTCTGTCAGGTCCCACGGCGACACCGCAGAAAAAGAACCAAATCCTGATTCCCACCCTGGTAGCCTGCTAATGTATTTGTTAATACACATTCCTTCAGACCTCCTGCAGCAGCATCATATGTGTTTCATTAGCATGGTGGCTATCCTGTCTGATCTCCTGTGTACCGAACCCCGGCCTGTATTTGGACCATCCACGTAAGCTGCCAGCCCATGACTCCTTTGCTTGTTTTCTGGACTATTCTTCCTGATATTTTCTGAGACGCTCTTCACGGATCCACAATTCATCCAAGTCTCCAGCTTCCATTTGTACCAAAGACTGTGTTTCCAAATATCTTCTATTTTGTTTCCTAAGAACTTATTATTTATACAGATGCCTGCCTTTTTTTTGACATCCAGTTTATTCAATATATATATATTTTCTGCACCAACCATTTTTGTTGTCGAATATTTATTTGCTGCATCCCGGGTTCATTATCAGCATCACCGGTGTCACCGGAACCCGGTCCCTTACAGTCTCCAACCGTCACTGGGATACTACTACTACTAAGATATACTGTTTCACTGTATAGATAGATATACAGAGAAAAAAAGATTTTCACAATATTTGATCAATACCATGCGGATAATGATGCTTTTTCGCGTATTAATTAAATATAACTAAAAAACATAAAAATTGCATATAAACCACTAGAAATATGTTTTACTTTACTTATTTTTTTACATTCATTTTTCTACAGATCACTAGAAACATCTTCCACTGGGATCCCAGACAGTTAAGTTCATTTTAATTAAAATCCACATTCCTACACTTCTGTATTGGAAATCCATGCCTTTAATTGGCAATATTTATTGATTTATGGAGTAGCAGTTAAGGCTAATTTAATGATATTCTAGGAGGGTTAGTAGGATCGGTTATCAATAGCTATTCACATTTTCAGCACTTGGTTTTGATGCACCATGGGGCCCATGCTATATAGAAGTGATTTTTGACCTATATAAGGAGAGTCCTTATGATAATATTACTGGTTTAAATGCGTTCCTTTCATAATTTATAGGAAAAATAAACAAGAAAATATACGTTTTCCAGCATCCTTTTTGCTGGTTTATGATTATTTCTAAATTATTACATAGGGACTGTGTGTTCATTAAGAAATTGGAAAAACCAGTGAAATAAAAATTTCAAAACATACTCAATTTAATGTTATTGTATAACTTTAATTATATCTGATATTATTTGGTGAGTTATGGATAATATAATCTTATTCCAAATCATTTCTACAGAAATCCAGAATAAATGGGAGCTTTAAGTGTAATATATGTATATGTGTTGTTTTTATACTACTTTATTTAAGAAGCCAAGTGGAATTACATTCAGGGCAGGATTTAGAATTAGGCAGAATAGGCATGTGCCTACATGCGCCTGCCACAAGGGAGTGCCTTGTGCAGTAACAATTTTTTTTTAAATTTACAATCATTTAGACCCCCATATCTCCGGCACCCTACAGGCTAGAGCAGGGGTCACCAAACTTGGCTCTCCAGATGTTTTGGAACTACATCGTCCATGATGCTTAAACACCTATTAGGTTAGCTGAGCCCCATGGGAGATGTAGTTCCAAAACATCTGGGGCACTATCACCTGGTGTGAGCTATCCCTAGCGGTGGCATGTTTTTGCATTAGCGGCAGGCAAAATGGGTCTAGCGCCTGACCAACAGATCTTTTGCCTCTAACTCCAAACAGGAAAAATCCCTTAGCGCGTCGCTATTAGTGATTCGAAGCGCAAGCTTATTGTCCTTTCCGCATCCTATACTTAACATGGGGAGCGCTAGAGATCTCTAGCCCTTTTGTAAATAACAGATCACTGGATTTCTAGAGTAGCGCTAATTGCAAAAAATTTACCTTCAGCGCAACCCTGGTGGTAATTCCAAAAAACAGAAAAAACAGGTCCCCGCCAAAAATTAACTGAATTTCAGTGTCCGGTTACATTCCGGCGACATTTTGGATCCCTCTGAATAACCCCCTTAATCTTGTTGCCTTACAGGTCTATGTAGTACTTATCTAATTTATTAAAATATGGAATGCTATTAACAGCAAATATTGGTCAAATCAAATTGGTATAAAAAAATGAAATGAGTTGTGGTTTGCATTATTTGAGTTCGGACAACTAAATAATTGCATAATCTGGTTACGGGTTAACCAATGTTGGATTACCCACGGCTCAGCAGTACTTCAAATTCTAAGAGCCAACTTACCATCTTAGTGTTAAAAGGCGGGCGCAAGGGAGGAAAAACTGTGCCTGCAGTTTTCCCCCTTGCGCCCGCGTTTTAACGCGGCATTACAATGCAGGCACATAAAAATGCTGCCTGCATTGTTACCGCGTCGTAAAATCCTGGATGCTCGCGGCAGCGCTGAAAGCAGCTGCGAGCATCCACTCAATGGAGTCCATAGGACTCCATTGAGTTTCCCCCTGCTGGTCACATGACCAGGCGGATCTCGCAGTGATACGCAGGGAGAGACTGGGGGGACTTTTCCCCCCAGTCTTTCCCTGCTCCCACCGGACAGAGGAGGCGGTTGGAGCCGCGGGACAGAGGGTGAGGGTGACAAAGAGCGATTCATTTTTTTTATTTTAAGGCTGGTGTTAACGGATTCTGCAGAAGCAGAATCCATTAACACCAAGTCCTGGCTGTGGTTAACTTTTTGCTAACCACAGCCGGATGTTAATCAGCGCTGGGACTTTGTAATCCTAACGCTGATTAACACTTTGCGCTCCCCATGTTAAGTATAGGGAGCAGAAAGTACAGTAACCTCACGCTGAAAAGCGCAAGATACCAAACGCAAACGGGTTACTTAACCCGTTTACGTTTGGATTGTAACATGCGGTGAACACCACAGCAAACGTTAATGCTCACGCAAGTGAGCGTTAACGTTTGCGTGAAGATTGTAATGTAGCCCTAATACTTCTGATTGAAGTTTTACTTACTAAACTATGTGAACTACATTAAAATGCCTTTCTTTACATGGCAAGCCATATGTATAGTATATTGTGTATTGTATAGTACAGTTTTTATATCATTAGATATAAAACCACAAGATAGAATATTGTATGTTCTAATTTAATCAGAATAAAAAAAATCAAAATAACTTGAAAAAAAATCATAATAATTGAAAAAAAAAACAGGAAACAGGCTTACTTTCTGGCTAATAATGAATATATGCTATACAGAGACAGTAATCATGATTCAAGCTGTTTTACTATATCTTATGCCCTTTGTCTTGTATTGACAAGATAACTGCAGGTGGTTTCAATCTTCAAGCAAATGCAATACCATTAATGCTTTTACAAGGTGGCATAATTTAATGCATTCCAGAGAAGACAGCATAAGAAAATTGTGATCATCCTATTGTCAGTATCAGTCTAATGTGTAAAGTAATGCAAAGAACAAAAGGTAATTTAATAAATCCATTTCTTGACTGAGCACTCTATTTCCTTCAAGTTTGAAGCTAGAAGTTCCAGCTAATCACAATGTAATGTTTACTAAATTAAGTGATTCTGACTGTCAAACCAGTAACTGGAGTATGGAAAGTTTCTATGACAATTTTAATGGTTTGATTTTTGTATTCCCAAGAAAAATATAAAATTTATTTTATTTTTTTAAAAAATATATATAGTAAGTATTACAATTGTAATGGAGGGCAAAAAAGTGAGATTAAAAGCATCCACACAGCAAATAATCAAGTTCATAGCTGCAGAAAACATTTACACATCCTAGCAATTTGGAGAATATACTATAATATATATATATATATATACACACACAAAAACAATGGGAGCACTCTGGAACTTAGATTTTTTTTAATGCACACCCTTTACATTTTTTTATACAACATTTCGGCTCCCGAGAGCCTTTATCAAGAAAATATATATATATATTTTCCATTATAACAGTGATCCCCAGCTATGTGGACAGCAAATTGAAGCAATGTATGATAGTTTTTTAGCAAGGGGTTATTCACGTGTGCATTAAAAAAAATCTAACTTCCGGAGTGCTCCCATTGTTTTTGTGTATATATATATATATCTTCCAAGATTCAGACGCACACGGAGGCTAAATAGAATAAAAATAATTATTGTAAATACATGCTAAAATTGGTTCGACGTTTCAGTTCCCTCAGGAAACTTGAGAAGTGTATATATATCCTCCCCATTTAATAAAAAAATAATTAAGAGAGTGTGATTTTGTTAATGTGGTCTAAAAATGACAAACAGTTTATAGGGTACATTCAGACATATGATTCATGTTTCAAACACTTGGGTGTTGATTCCACCAAAGCACAGAGTTGTATTTGTTTGTAAAAGAAACTGTACTAGGCAATATTTAAACTTATGATGCTAACTTAGAAATCTACAGGTAAATAAATGTTTAGTTGTTTCCAATGTATAGAAGAAAGCGCCTACAAGCAATAAATAAAATCATAACAGAATATCCAATTTTCTTTTATTAACGCCAATAGCATATTATATTGTCCCAGTACATGTGATCGCTGGCAGCCAGCCAATCATAGCAATTGCTGTGCTATGCAACAGTCTGACCTGCCTCTCTCTTTTCCAGCATGTGAGGTGAAGGCGAGGAAAACAGATGGATACATTGTGTCCCTGTATTAGTTACAGAGAAACAATATCACTTTTTAATTGCACTATTTAGATACATAATATTAATTCCAGAACTGTGAAAATGTATGTTTACTGTGCTTTTTTAAGGCATTTATCTCCATTATAAATGTAAATATATATATATATGTATATGTCACATCGAATTAAAGCCCTCTTTGTCCTTTATAATTTGTGTGGTTGCAGTAAATGAGATGATTATTACAGTTAAAGGTACACATAGCAAAAAAACTAGATTTTCTTGTCTCTTTAATCCTTTTACTACCAAGTGCATTTAGTGGGGACAAAATACTATCATAACATATATTTGAAACATGGGAGTTTGTAGTGAACACTTAAATATAAAATAACAATATTGCGTAACGATTTAATTCTGAGATTGTTAAAAGACTAAAATAATGTTAGTTTGCTCATTTATTACTTTTCGTGTATTCGCTTATCCTTTACAGATACATTACTGGGTTGAAATGTTCTAAACTCTAGATTGTGTTCCTTATCTTGCATGATCTTAACCCCTTAAGGACCCCTGACGTACCCTGTACGTCCTGTCCACAGGTCTCCCTTAGACTCGCGGACGTACAGGGTACGTCAGCGGCGCCTAATCCCCCTCCCGGCCCGACGATACTCACCTCCCTCGCTGGATCCCACGGCGATCTGGCAGGGAGGAAGCCTGCCCATGTGATTTACATGGGCAGGCGAGGCTGGTGACGTCGCCACGCTGCGTGGTGACGTCATCAGCAGGCGTCCCCATGCATTTCAATGGAGGGGAGGGGGGGCTCCTTCGGAGCCCTCTATCTCCCCAACCATTGAAGCTAGGGAGATGGTGTTTGCACCGCTGAAAAGGGGAGAGCCTCCCCTTTCCAGCGGTGTATAGCATTAACAGTTTCGCCGCCGGATCACGTTTCGGCGCCAATTGGCGCCAAAACGCGATTCAAACCTGGAGGGGGGCTGACATCTTGGATGTTAGCCAAGCCTCCAGGTCTCCCCCACCCACTGACAACCTCACCATATGTGTGAGGATGTCAGTGGGCCAGTTAACCATCTAGCTGCCATGTAGAGATAATGGGATCCTAAGGATCCCCATATCTCCCGATCCATGGCAGCTAGCTAGATATTTGACATCATTTGAAAGGCCTGATTATGGCCTTTCCAATGATACCAAACATGACCAGGTTTGGTTTTTAAAAAAAATAAAAAAATAAAAAAAATAATAAAAAAATAATAAAAAAATTAAATAAAATAAAAAAATGTTTTTTTTTAAAAAGTTTTTTTTTGTCTGGGGGTAGTTTAATTAAATAGGATAGTCAGAATGAGCGCAGCGCACATAGGTGAACTGTCTCAGCAGTGAAGGGGTTAAAAAGCAAACGCATGTAAAAATTGGGTATTTCTAGTCTCGGGACAAAATTTAGCCGGGGTCTTTTTGGGTGGTTGTAGATTTTGGGGATTAAATTACGAAAAGTGTGTTTATACCATTTTTTTCCTCATATTTCATATTTTTTATTATAGTAAATTATTCGATATGATGGAAATAATGGTATTTCTAGAAAGTCCATTTAATGGCGGGAAAAAGGGTGCATAATATGTGTGGGTTGAATAAACGAGTAAGAGGAAAATTTGACCTAAACAATAACAGCGCAGAAACGTAAAACCAGCAGCGGTCACTAAAAGACGGATTTGTGTAAAACCGCCCGGTCACTAAGGGGTTAAATGATCTGCTTTACTGGAATACAGGAAACGGTATTTGTTTCAAATACAGGAAATCTATTAATTATAGATTATA
Source organism: Leptobrachium leishanense (assembly GCA_009667805.1). NCBI lineage: Eukaryota > Metazoa > Chordata > Amphibia > Anura > Megophryidae > Leptobrachium > Leptobrachium leishanense. The sequence continues at coordinate 330,256,101 of CM019064.1, read as the reverse complement.
AAATTGCCAAATATCCTGTTTATGGGTATCCATATTTATCATAATTAAATTATTGGAAATGAAACTTCCAAAATAACAAGAACAGAACATACACATATATAATTGAATATACTGTAAGTAAATGTAAGTCCTGTACAGTAACATGTGACACAAACCACTCCATGTAGTGTGCCTTCTCTTTGACTGTAGTAATTCAGCAGAAACATATGTTGGATCTTCTGTTACTGTGAGAATGGGGGCTGACAGGAGTGAAACATCAGTAAGAATTATATTACTTCCAAGGCCAAACAATTAACCCCTTCACTTCCGTGATCATATATACACAATCAGCGGTAGCAGATACAATAGCCCACAATCATGTATACTCGATTTGAGCTGTGCTGTGCGATTGCAAATGATATTTGTTGGTTGTAAATTAATTTAACTTGCTCCAGAAGGTGCCCTGAAGTTTTAAGCTCTGTGGGCATAATGCCCCAGGTGTTAAAACTGTTTAAATCTGACTGAGAGGAATGTTGTGACATATTGGGCATTCCCCAGCTGACACTTAACTTCGAACTACAGTTTTTACTGCAGTAACTCCATTTGGCCAGTAGATGGCGAGATCTGCCTGCCAAATAGGTTATTACACGAAGGAATACTTTGGGAATATGCCCAAATATTTCTTACTGTATATTTAACTAAAAAGTATTTTCCAAAAAAAAAAAAAAAAAAATGGTTCCTAACAGTGTATGTTTGGAAAATCACTTGTGTAAAGGGGTTGAATTGCATTTAAAAGGCATACAAATGGGGTTTATATGATATTTTTTTTATTTCATTCTTATTTTAATGTAAAATATTAAATGCACAATTTTTGGTAGTGGAAGGGTTAAGCACCAACAAGAAATTAAGTGATATCACTGAGGGGTTAAACAATCTTGAGAAAGGTTTTTCATATTCTGGATTTTTAAAAGGTTTTTCTTTGATGTGACAGTGTTTCATTAATGTCTATTTAGTACTAGGTGAAGTACTGCATTACTCCATTATTGCCACTGGCATCATCCTTTCATGGGTTTGAGTAGCAAGACACTGGGTATGTGTAAAGTACGTTGGATGAGGACCTCAGGAAACAGTGAAACACGCTAATTGGTTATATTAAACTATTACATGTATTTTGCTGAATAAAACCCCAGGTCTTTTTAGTAATAACATGCTCCGATTATTTATGCACATTAATTCCATCGTACTTCATTAGATATACAGAGATAAACCAGGTGAAACCACACATTAAATAGGTTTAGATGATATGAATGGAACATTATCACAGCAGTAACTCTTAAAGCATCTTTTCATGATTAATGATTTTTACCACGTGCATAAAACTTAATTGCAGCTTTAAGTTACACAGTTCCAAATACCATAGTACTTTGTCATGTTCAGGTAAAGCGCATTACATATGCCGGTAAACCAAGGGGTTGTGTGTGCATCTTTATATCCATCTGATTATTGACATATCTCGTTAATTTATAGAGCTTATAAGTGTACTATCCATGCAAAGTAATGCAGGCACCGATACATTGTAACAGCATTAAAATAATTAAACCTATGAAGTTTGTTCTAATGATTCTCCGAATTTTACTGAATGTCAGTAAATCATCCAACCCTACTGGTGGAAGATGCAATAAGTGTCTTGGAAGAGAAAATATTGACTATCAATTAAAACTGAAGGCTTTCTGTCATGTGCATCTTTATGACTCAACGTTAGTGTCGTGTACTAGAAGAAAACACTTTGATGTATTTCAACATTATGTCTATTTTCATGAATCAAATTACATACAGTCTTTTGATGTTTGACTTATATTCATATATTCTCGTGCATGAAGAAAACTGGAACACATACCTGCAAAAAAAACAGAGAAAGAAATATTATATATATTTTTATTAGAACCTTTATTGTTATATGTTCATCAGCCATCCATAACAATGAGAACTTTGCACATACAATGATCCATTGTTTCAATTTTGTACGATTATTTCAATTATTTTTTTTTAGGAATCCAAGCATTTATTATTTTTTTGTTCTATACACTTTTTTAAACGAAATAATCTTAGATTGCTATATTTTACCGCTTGAATTCCATATGTTTTATTGGTTTTTAATAATCCCTTCTGAGAATCTTTGTTGTTCGCGTTTTACTTTTTCCTTTCAGTGTTAAAATTGTTTTTCAGCATTTATATCACATTTTGTGTATAAGGTCAGGGTTCCCTCGGCACAGGGGTGTTCAAACTATTTTTTGTTGAGGGCCAGTTTAATAAAAAAGTAATTTGTCAAACCCATATACCTGTTACCCAGGCAGGAGACAGCCGCGAGGCAAGAGTTAGTGAGACATCAATCTGAGAATGGGGATGAATTACGATCCTATATATTATGTTCCAGTGAAAATCTAGCCACAGGAGTGTGGGGGCATGGAATTTAAAATGGAAATTGAGATAAGGAAGCTTATTAGCGGATGTGGAGATTTCCCTATAATATTAGAGACTTGCAATGAAACTCACTTACAGCATATTGATTTAGAATGGGGATTTGATTGAAGTGTGTATGTGTGACCCTAGACAAGTTAATGTCTAGTGCTGAAAGAACCAAGGAAAAAAGTCCTTATCCACACAACCTACAGTGTTCACAATGTAACTCTACACATTATTCTATATTTTTTTAGTAATGGGTGTTTAAAACAGTTTCCATGCTTAACAGCTTGCCTCAGGGAATGCTCTGTGTTGTACAAATGAAATAAGAAAGACATTATAGGTATGACTTCAGAAGTTTCTAATTCTTGAGATGGAAATCAACTAAAATGAAATGTTTGCTCTTATTTGATTTATTTTAGAAGGAACGTTTAGTATTCTAAAACATTTACAATGTCTTCCAGGCTCAAAGAATTCCGAAGAATAGAATTTGAAGAAGACGAAAAAAAAGGAAAAGAATCACAACATAATTTCATTATAATAAACAGTGCAAAGCAAGCAGGCATCGCATCACAGTGCTGTCAGATAAACTACAAGCTGAAGAGCTTTTTGATGCTACATGTTGGTTTAAAGATTTAGCTGAAACAACAAAATCAAATTAGTTTCATCTACTATAAAATTTCTAGAAGATGTCTTGAGGAGCCCCAACAGTGATTAATGACACAAGGTCACGAAACAGAGAAGACTTTAAACACCTACCTGTCCTCAACTAGTAAAGTAATTAAACCATTATTATAAATAGATGGTTCTTTATCCCTTGGGTAAAATATCATTCACATTGATCTGACATCAGATCAATAGGTGAAGATATTTGACGTTTTTGTACTAAGAGCTGAATATTCATATTTAAAGGGCACACGTGAATATCTAGTGTCTTTGTGTAATAATTTAACATTAATTCTATATTTCAAATATATACACAAGCAAAATCTGATTTAATGTAAAAAAAATATAAGATTATTAATTAGGAACAAAAAACCCAAAAATGTTTAAAAGGAACTGCAATCTTTAAATGCCATTTTGCATTTAATTTCCATTGTTCAATTAATAATTAAATATATCCTATGTTACCTTGCTACAGGGTCACCCTGTTCTTTAGTGTAATGATAGATGTGAATAAAGTAGATTTTGTTGATATTTTAAGCATTTGACAAACACACTTGAACAGAAGCATTGAAGAGCTCAATAAGTGTCTGTAATTCATAATGGCAATTTCAAATGCACATTGTTCGCATATCTGGTATTAAAAAGAATGTACGCTTAAAGATGCAGTGGTGACCTCCAAAGCTCAATATGTATGAAATAATATATAAATAGGTAAGTATGTTTTGTTATGTATTTCAGTTTCCAAAGCTAATTGTCATATTCCAACTGAACACCACTGACTGTAGAGTGAGTATGTGCACAGTAAGCAATGTGCACACAATATATTTATGTGTATGTCTTATGTATGTGTAGGAAATGGCTGATCAGAGATAACATATCTATTTGCATTGAAAAATGTTCAGAGCCTAAACACGTTTCATATCAATAAAGTGAATGTTTTTATGAGACTTGAGATCTGCATTTTGGTCAACCATTCCCTAACATACAGGTGAAACTCGAAAAATTTGAATATCGTTCAAAAGTTCATATATTTCAGTAAAGCAACTTAAAAGGTGAAACTAATATATGAGATAGTTCAAGACGTGATTTGTCATAATTGTGATGATTAATGGCTTACAGCTCATGAAAACCCCAAATCCACAATCTCAGAAAATTAGAATATTGTGAAAAGATGCAATATTCTAGGCTCAAAGTGTCCCACTCTAACAAGCTAATTCAGCCATAACACCTGCAAAGGGTTCCTGAGCCTTTAAATGGTCTCTCAGTCTGGTTCAGTAGCAATCACAATCATGGGAAAGACTGCTGACCTGACAGTTGTCCAGAAAACCATCATTGACACCCTCCGTAAGGAAGGAAAGCCTCAAAAGGTCATTGCAAAAGAAGTTGGATGTTCCCAAAGTGCTGTATCAAAGCACATTAATAGAAAGTTATGTTGAAGGGAAAAGTGTGGAAGAAAAAAGGTGCACAAGCAGCTTGTCCAATAAAAAAGGTATCACTACATATTCTAGTGATCATGATTAGTTTGAAATAGCTTATATCTCAGATCTCAAATTCCACCCCCAGGTGCTGATAACCCACATTTCCCAGAATTCTTTGAATGACATACACAGCTAGACAATCATGGGAATTGTAGTTCAGTAACATCCTGGGGGGGTGGGTTTGAGATCCCTGACTGATACAATCTCAGGTTTGGGTAGTTACTCTATAGGGGTTATTCAGCAGTCATAAAGTTGACTGTTTTCCAACCGCAGTATTCTTTTAGCTGAACTTTTTTGGCTTTGAAATTTGCAGTCCCCTTGCAATTCTCTACCATTCTATCCCTTATGATTTAAACACTAACGTATCAAAATACAAATAAAAAGTTGTATTAGACATGTAGCTGAGAAGTGGGGAATTTTTTATGTTTAGGAAACTTAAGCTACGCCAAGTCAACAACTTCAACTCTTTTCTTAAGACTTACAGGGGTGGGTTATTGCTATCTAAAATATCCGTTGTCCAACTAGTTGTTAATATCGCTGCTATGCATCATTACGGAGAATAAAATACAATGTTCTGTTGCAAGACAGCTAAGGGTATTCCCTGTGTTAGTGTCCTTCACTCTATATTCTTGGATGATTAGATTTTGATTTGAATGCCCTCATCAAATAAGAATGTTGCAAAAAGCAGTTCAGAACCCTGAGACACTTTGTCTTGAACTGTAGCCACATGGGGAAGCAAAGACAAAGTATAATTGGAACTTTAGTATTAACCAATTTTCTGTCCAAGTACAAATAATGTTCACTAGACTGTAGCTCCTTGTTTTGTAGTTCTGTCTACTGCGTAGTGCGCACTAAATTCCTTTGAAAAAACTAAATAGATTAAATACAAAGCTTTACCTTGATGTTAGGTCAGCGTGTCATCCCCAGAGAAAGATAATTTGACATCATATATGCTTCATAAAACCATGTTGATTTGTACTTATAAAATTGGTTTTAAAAAAAATATTCCAGCTCAACATTCCGTGTCATCCTTTCAAGTATTTTATTTTCAATATCAAAGTGAAACCTACTGGTTTGTCGAGCCAAAGTAGCAGTCTCTTTTAAATAATGGTTCTAATGTGTTTTCAATCCTTTAGCAATTTTCATGAATAAATGTAGTCAATGGAGATTAAAAATAGAGGTCTGGGGACTGCTGTATAAATCATTAAAGCATCTGAAAAGCCTTGTAGAATTGCTGCTGTTTTTTACGTGCCTTAAATATAAGTAACCTGTAAATGTGTTGTGTTGGAGGCTCCTGAAATGTGGCAATATGAAAAGTATATATGAAGACAAATAAATGAGTGGGCTCCAGTGTAGAGTCATATCAGCTTATGAAAATTGCTACCTATTTATTATGTGGAATCACACTTCAATTTGTTATTAATGCCTGATGATATACACCATGTAAAATATGTCCGGAACGCCAATAGCTGAAATTATTAAAGAGAAAAATAAAGAGGTAAAAAAAATCCATATAATGCTTAATGGATACCTTGGCTCCTTGGCACTTTTAACATATACCCTTCACTACTAAGTTGTTTTCTATAAAACCACTGCCAGGACTCAGTGGAAAACAACTTTGCATTGCAAACACTGTAATAATTCCCCCACTTATAAAATATACAGTATTTTAGAGACCGTAAGCATATTTGACAAGTATAGAGTGCCTCCCGCTGACCAAAAAGTGCTACTACATCTGCAATAATACAGATTGGGATCATAGTTTCCCTGAATTAAAAAGACAGAACCCATAGCTTTTTGTGCTGATAATTTGAGAGTGTGTTATGGAGCCCATTTCCAAAAGCATTTAATTTGCAGCAAAATAAATTCCTCTGCTTTGTTCCAGAATAAAAGCACAGCAAGTTTGCTCGATAATTGAGTTTTGAGTTTTTGAATATCGTATATTCTCGATAATGGTAGTTAAGGGGTTAAGAGTTTTGTTGGGGTGTCCATTTTTCCCCATTGTTTATTATAAAATACGCACAGCCCTAAAGTAACACAAAAAGCAATTCTTCCCTAATTTAATGCAGGGTACTTCATTATACTTCCATAACCTGGAAAAATAAAATATTTGGATATTTACCATATTCAGCAGCATCAGTCAAGCTGTGCATCTTCTCTAGCCATGGGGATATGATCATTAAAAATAGAAGGACTTAAAAGCCGCAACACAACTTGAAAATCCAAAAAACTAAATCCTCACAGCTGGAGGCTGCATAAAGAATTAACCTCTGATTTATATGCGTTTAAGCGTTCTTGTTTTTTGTTTTAACAATGCATATTTCTATTGGAAATAGATGAGGATAAATGAACAGTAACTTATTTTCTAAGATATGGTTTAAACATTAATTTATTTTACCTGTGTTATATACTTAGCTTGCTATTTGTATTGATCGAATGAAGAAACCCCCTATTGATAATATAAACATCTATAAAGTAAGCTCATAATAGTTTTACCCCACACACATTAGAACAGTGTTTCTCAAATCCGGTTCTCTGGACCCACTAACAGGTCAGGTTTGCAGAGATCTGAAGCACAGCACAGGTGATATGATTTGCTGCTCATTGATTGCAGGATTGCATCTGAATTTCCCCAAGGTGATCCTTAAAACCTGGCCTGTTAGTGGGCCCTGAGGACCGGCGTTGAGAAAAACTGCATTAGAATGTTTCTGATGCCCATAGTGTCTATCTGCTACAGTTGTGTTCAAAATTATTCAACCCCCACTGAAATTGAGTGTTTTGGCCAGTTTGACATTGATTTTGATCATTCAGTCATCTTGCTTACAATTAAATCAAAGAGGCATGTGTAGGTCAGACAAATATAACATAACATTTATAATGAAATAATCACAAATGTCTTTTCTGGGCTCACATCATTATCAGTTTTATTCAACCCCCAAGTGACATTAAATCTTAGTACTTAGTACAACATCCTTTTACAGTTATAACAGCTTTTAAACGTGAAGCATAGCTTGAAACAAGTGTCTTGCAGCACTGCAACTGCTTCTTTGGCTTGCGCACTGCAACTGCTTTCTTTAAGTCCCACCAGAGGTTCTCAATCGGATTTAAGTCAGGTGACTGCGATGGCCACTCCAAAATGTTCCAGCCTTTAATCTGCAACCATGCTCTAGTGGACTTGGAGGTATGCTTGGGATCATTGTCCTGTTGAAAGGTCCAGCGTCTCCCAAGCCTCAGGTTTGTGACAGACTGCATCACATTGTCATCCAATATCTCCTGGTACTGAAGAGAATTCATGGTACCTTGCACACGCTGAAGCTTCCCTGTACCTGCAGAAGCAAAACAGCCCAAAGCATGATTGACCCCCGCCATGCTTCACAGTAGGCAAGGTGTTCTTTTCTTCATAGGCCTTGTTCTTCCTCCTCCAAACATAGCGTTGATCCATGGGCCCAAACAGTTCTAATTTTCATCAGTCCACAGAACACTATCCCAAAACTTCTGTGGTTTGTCCACATGACTTTTGGCATACTGCAGTCGACTCTTCTTATTCTTTGGAGACAGCAAGGGGGTGCGCCTGGGAGTTCTGGCATGGAGGCCTTCATTACGCAGTGTGCGCCATATTGTCTGAGCTGAAACTTCAGTACCCACATCTGACAAATCTTTTCTCGGTTCCTCAGCAGTCACACGGGGACTTTTCTCCACTCTACGCTTCAGGTAGCGCACAGCAGTCGAAGTCAGCATCTTCTTTCTGCCATGACCAGGTAGCGTTTCAACAGTGCCCTTTGCCTTGAATTTGCGAATGATGCTTCCTATGGTCTCTCTTGGTATGTTTAACATCTTTGCAATCTTCTTATAGCCATTGCCCTTCCTGTGAAGAGTAATCACCTCTTCTCTTGTCTTCCTGGACCATTCTCTTGACTTCACCATGTTTGTAACCACACCAGTAAATGTCTAGAAGGAGCTGAGTATCACAGTCATTTTAAAGCTGCCTAATTGGTGCTTATTATGCTTTATTGCTGCTCCGTGACATCCACAGGTGTTTTCAATACCTGATTGAAAACACTTGAATGAACCTCTGTTCTTCAGAGTGGTAGTCTTTAAGGGGTTGAATAATTGTGTCAATGAAGAATTCACAAAAGAAACATTTACTACTGTATTACAAAACCAATTGATGTCATTTTAGTTGCATATGGTTCTTTAAAAAGTCCTTGTAGGATTTCATTCTGAATACAACTACAAATGTACACTAAATTCCCTAAAACCCTTTACAGCATTGGGGGTTGAATAATTTTGAACACAACTGTATATTTCTTGAACTGAAAATCAAATTTATTTCCTATTTAAATTAGACTTACCTTCTCCAACCAGTGATGTACTTTTACATTACCCTCCCAGAAACTTTTAGAATGTCTAGTATTGATCAGTAATGAGTCTTTAAAAGGATTACAACGATAGGGCGCGTTCTATCCCACATCTTGTCTTTCAATTTATGTATAGACTAGCTTTTGCCCGCGGCTTCGCTCGTGTGGATTTTAGGATTTGTTAAAATTGTTTTTTAAAAGAAACTTGAGGTTTCCCCCCTTTCCCCCACTTGGGATTTTTTGAAAATTGTAAAACACGTTTTTTTTTATTTTTCAAGAAGAATGTAAGTACCACATTTCACACCTGTAACATCTTTGGTTTTTGAAATATAGGTATACTGATAAAAGTATTCACATCCCTTTCCCCACCCCCCTTAACTGGATTTTCAGAAAATGGTAAAACATGTTTTTTTTTGCACGAAGATTGCAAATATCGAATTTCTCACCTGTAACATCATTGGTTTTTGAAATATAGGTATAGTGAAGTTTTTGCCCCCCCCCTGGATTTTTGGAAAATGGTAAAATACGTGTGGTTTTATTTTCAAGACAAATCTAAATACCAATTTTCACGTCTGTAACATCTTCTGTTTTTGTGATGTAGTTATCCTGTTTAAAAGTATTCACCCCCCTTTTTTTTACCCCCCCACTTCGATTTTTGGAAAATGGTAAAACTCTTGTTTCTTTATTTTCATGAAGATTGTAATTACCAAATTTCACACCTGTAACATCTTTGGTTTTTGAAATATAGGTATACTGATAAAAGTATTCAACTCCCCCTTTTTGTCCCCTCCCACTGAATTTTTGGAAAAAGGTAAAATAGGTGTTTTTTTGTTTCTCGAGACGAATCGAAATACCAATTTTCACGTATGTAACATCTTCTGTTTTTAAGATATAGGTATCCTGTTTAAAAGTATTCAGCCCCCCTTTTTTTCACCCCCCCACTTGGGATTTTTGGAAAATGGTAAAACACCTGTTTTTATTTTTCAAGAAGATTGTAAATACCAAATTTCACGTCTGTAACATCTTTGGTTTTTGAAATATAGGTATAATGATAAAAATATTCAGACCCCTTTGCCCCGACCCCCCCAATTGGATTTGTGGAAAATGGCAAAAAACGTGTTTGTTTTTTTCACGAAGAATGTAAATACCAAATTTCACAACCATAACATCTTCGGTTTTTGAAATATAGGTATACTGATAAAGGTATTCAACCCCCGTTTTTGCCCCCCCCAAGGAATTTTCAGAACATGGTAAAATATGTGTTGTTTTATTTTTTAAGACGAATCTAAATACCAATTTTCAGGACTGTAACATCGTCTGTTTTGGAGATACAGGTATCCTGTTTAAAATATTTTAAATATTCAACCCCCTTTTATCGCCCCCACTTGGATTTTTGAAAAATGGTAAAATACGTGTTGTATTTTTCAAGAAGAATCTAAATACCGATTTTCACATTTGTAGCATCTTCTGTTTTTGAGCTATAGGTTTGAGGTGTCCTGTTTAAAATATTCAGCCCCCTTTTTCACCCCTTTATGGGTGGATTTTCCAAAAATCCTCCTTAGTGGGCGCCTAAATCATAGAAACAGTGCACCTTCAAAATTTCACATTCCTAGGTTAAACGGTTTCAGCTGGGCGTTGATGAGTCAGTCAGTCAGGACTTTCGCATTTATGATAAAAGTATTCAACGCCCCTTTTTGCCCCCCCAAGGAATTTTCAGAAAATTAAGAAAATCTTTGTCAAGATGAATCTGAATACCGATTTTCTCGTCTGTACCATCTTCTGTTTTTAAGATATAGGTATCCTGTTTAAAATATTTTAAATATTCAACCCCCTTTTTTGCCCCCCAGTTGAATTTTTGAAAAACGGTAAAATACATGTTTTTTTATTTTTCAAGACGAATCTAAATACCGATTTTCACATCTGTAACATCTTCTGTTTTTGAGCTATAGGTATCGTGTTTAAAATATTCAACCCCCTTTTTCACCCCCTTAGGAGTGGAGTTTCCAAAAATCCTTCCTTTGTGGGTGCCCACATCATAAAAACAGTGCACCTTCAAAATTTCACATTCCTAGGTTAAACGGTTTCAGCTGGGCGTTGATGAGTCAATCAGTCAGGACTTTCGCATTTATGATAAAAGTATTCAACCCCCTTTTTGCCCCCCCAAGGAATTTTCAGAAATGGTAAAATACGTGTTTTTTTATTTTCAAGAAGAATCTAAATACCGATTTTCACGTCTGTAACATCTTCTGTTTTTAAGATATAGGTATCCTGTTTAAAATATTTAAAATATTCAACCCCCTTTTTTCACCCCCCAGTCAAATTTTTTAAAAACGGTAAAATACGTGTTTTTTTATTTTTCAAGAAGAATCTAAATACCGATTTTCACATCTGTAGCATCTTCTGTTTTTGAGCTATAGGTATCCTGTTTAAGATATTCAACCCCCTTTTTCACCCCCTTAGGAGCGGAGTTTCCAAAAATCCTTCCTTACATCATGAAAACAGTGCACCTTCAAAATTTCACGTTCCTAGGTTAAACGGTTTCAGCTGGGCATTCATGAGTCAGTCAGTCAGTCAGTCAGGACTTTCGCATTTATATATATATATAGATGTAAAAACAAGAATTTACTAGAATGTCAAAGAACAGTTGTCTCACTTGTACCACTACTTCACTCAGATCTGCACAGAGCTAATAAAAGTACGAATCATTTCAGCTCAATTTCTATTTAGGGGTGCCAGAAAGCCTGCATGCATAGATGTAGGATGCAGCTCCATTTTTTAATGACACCTGATGTATGATTGTGTGCTTCATTTCGAGACAATTTTGTGTCTGATTTTGAGTCTGAGGCACGCATTGACGTAAGTTCACATACCGTATTTAAGACTGTGACACCATCTCGGTGCTGTCACCTTTAGGACCTTGTTTTGTGTTGTACTGAATTACTGTTTGTTGCCTTTCTGTGTTTTGGCCCAGCCTGCTTTTGACTTTGCCAATTCCTTCCATCCCATACCCTGCCTCTGTTTATACCTTTGTAATCAAAAATGATATAGCACACACATTCCATACAATTCACACTAAGGTTCCAGGATTCCAGGCAATTCAATGCAGCAAGCCCAGCAACAACTTGAGTATCAAACAGAAGAGTTGGTCACACCGAGGTGCAATTCAATGGAAGCGGAATTATTACTGCTTCAATAAAAAAACAGCTGCCATTTTATTGCACCGTGGTGTCGCTCTTTTGTTTGATACTCAAGTCTGTTTATCTGTTTGTCCTGCTCATGTTCTTCTCGACCCAGAAACAACTTGAGTATCAAACAGAAGAGTTGGTCACACCGAGGTGCAATAAAATGGAAGCGGAATTATTATTTCTCCAATAATAAACCACCTGACATTTTATTGCGCCATGGTGTGGCTCTTTTGCTTGATACTCAAGTCTATTTATCCGCTTGTCCAGCTCTCTGGTCTTCCCGACCTCGGCTTGTTTTCGGACTTTTGGTTGTTAAATTGTTTTACCAGTCATCACAAGACCTGGTACAGCTTGCTTTCTTCTGGCTTTTCTATCCTTACAGGGGGTAAACCTTGCTCTCTGGGATCCCTGTGTATGTCTAATAATTTGGTTGCAATGTCTTCTGTAGTCTTTGAAATATTAAAAATTTGGGAAAAAGGTAAAAATATTTGGCATACAACAAATTACAAGGAACTCACAGGCAATAGTGGAGAAAAAGAGTTTTAAACAATTGGAATCAAAGGTAAAACCTAAAGTACAGTAAGTAAAAAATAGATAGAGATATAAGCAGGCCATAAACTGTTTTTGGCAGCGTGCAAGGAGGAGCAGCATGGTGGACATTAGTAAGAGATAGCTTTGCAGTTATTTTAGGGAAGTAACACAGTACCAAGAAAATTATTTTATTTAAGTGGAAGAGGGAACTTTTGAAGGATGATGGCTAGTACCAAGTTATAATAATTCACACATAGGAGGTTTAGTTCATACTTTAAAAAAGTATTTTTGATGCTACAGAAAAGGAATTGGCAGGTTCTAGCTGTGACAGCGAGATAATTGGTGGGAATCATATTTCCCTATGTCACTCACTGACTACCTCAAGCATAGGGAATGTTCTTCTAAACCTTTCTATCCAAATTTGGGTAAAGAACATACAAATAAGTTAACTGTTATGAAAGAGTAAGACTAGAGGAAACTTTTTATATAAATAATTTATAGAAATAAAAGAGACAATTTGTTTATTAATTTCTTTGGTAATAAAGTGCAGTAAATGATTACCTACCTATAACTTTCCATATTTGGCTACAAAAAAACGTTATATTAAGGTCACTAATAATAGTTCTCATTTTTGTTTCTGATGTAGGTGGACTTTTTGGGATTGGATAGCTATATTTCTAAGACTGATTTACATTGAATTTAGAACCAATATATAGTGAAAATATTATTGTTAATAATAATCACTTTTTGTTATTAACAGTCACTGCTGTGCAATGAAAATAATCGTATCCATATAGCAATGACAAAGAGAGTCCCAGAAGGTGAGAGGCACTCTAGGTATAGCATGCACAGAACTTTCTTTAGGACCATCAAGGCAGCGGATCTTTATTTATGAAAATCAAGTTAGCGTTTCAGTCCATAAGACCTTAATCATGCCATGAATGAGGCATTATGGGCCACAAAGTTGGCCTCTTTAAGTCTCCATCCAATATAAATACCCTATAATATACTACACCTGGAGTGCCACTCATCTTTTTGGAATCTATGTCTGGGGCATATTGGCACCCTGCAGGACAGCACTGTGTGTGTGGTTGGTGTGCAAGAAAGGGTGGTTCGTAGCTAAAACCTATTAACTAATTATTCTCTGAAAAATCAAGATTTTTATATCAACAAAATATAAATCAAAAAATAATAAAAATGTTGTAACAAGGACATAATACTAAACCTTAGTATCAAACTGAGCATAAGTCAAAACTGGACAAACACTGTACATTGTAAACTTGAGTGGTAGATCACTAGATCACAGAAATACCATTATCAGTGATGCATTACCACTAAATGCTTTCCTCTGGAATACTATGTGGCCATTTTTATGCCCTGAGCTTTTACAGCTGGCTGTGACAAAAGACGTGTAGACATTCTTTCCTAAGACCAGAGTTTTGCATCATTGAAAGATATCTGTGACTCTGAAGAAAATCCTTTAGAAACAGAGATGGACGGTTTGATGGATGACCAACGGGAGTTTGTGAAGCTTTAGGTAAAGCTCAGAGTGAGTGTCAAGAATCAGCGTTACCAAACTGCGCCATTCTACTGTCTCCATCTCTTATATCGACGCCGCAAGCTGCTTACTTACAGTCTATTTCATATATACTTTACATCATTTTTGGGCAACTATGTTCTGCGCATCAGTTGATCTAGAACTGAATGATTTGTTGTAGGATTTGACGCAGACCTATCAGAAGGCAGACAAGCCTATATATTCTACTCTCTGTGCTTTGTGTGTTGCCCTGTCTGGGTCTTTATACCTAAGACTGCGTACTGTTTATTATTGCTGTCTTGTTCTACTGTGTATGGACCCAGATTGTTGTCCTGATTTTGCTGTTGACTCCTGAGTTGACTCTTTGGCTTGTTCTACTGTTTGCGCTCCTGTTTCTCTGCTCCTGGAACTTGGCTTGTTTATTGACCTTTCTTTTGTTGTTCTCTCTGTATTGTTTCTGCCCTATAGTCTAGCCATTAGACATGTGCACAGCACAAAATTTCGTTTTGAACTAATGGATTAGTACTAAAATGCAATTTATTTAGTTGCTAAAGAAATTCGTTTTCGGTTCTTTAGTATGAAAACTAATTTCATTCATCTGAAAACCAGTGGATACAATTATTATTGTAGTGGATCCTCAGAGGGCTGAGATCGCTGCTTGTTACAGTATCTCTCACTCTCAGCACAATGTGTCAGGCAAAGCTGTTACAGTAACTGACTGCTGCTCATCACAGCGCTCACAGTTTCAGTAAAACTAGTAAATAATATTTTTATATATTAGAGGTTATAACAATATTATTTCCTTGTTTTACTGAAACTGAGCACTGTTACAGTCAGCTACTGTAACAGCTGAGCTTGATACATTGTACTGAGAGATAATATAACAAGCAGCTGATCTCAGCACTCGCAGCCACTGGATTTAAAGGGCTAAAAAGGCTCCTCTCTGTATAATGTATGGAACATCCTCCTGCATTAATTAATACCCCTCTCTGTATAATGTAGATAACATCCTCCTGCATTAATACCCCTCTCTGTATAATGTATGGAACATCCACCTGCATTAATTAATACCCCTCTCTGTATAATGTATAGAACATCCTCCTAAATTAATGTCCCTCTATGTATAGAACAATCCTCCTCAATTTATACATTTCTCTGTATAATGTATATAACCTCCTCCTGCATTAATACCCCTCTCTGTATAATGTATAGAACATCCTCCTGCATTCATTAATGCCCCTCTCTGTATAGAACATCCTACTCAGTAGGACCTACTGCATTAGCATGTGCAGGGTGCAGAATTTTGGAATGCAATGCTTATCCAGCACAGGAGAGGGAACTTTTACTTAAACTTTGCATCTCTGTGGGGGAGAGAGACAGGAATATAAAAGCAGGGGAGAGGGCAAATATTAACATAAATCGGTCTGAAAGCTCAGAGAAGAGATGTCTGGTGCAAATTTATTTTTATAATAAAATTAAGCACTTTAAATCCAGGGAAAACATTCAAATAAATCACACTGACAGCTCATAATAACAGAGTAACTGTGAGTTGGATACTAAATGTATCAGACGTAAAAAAAATCTTTATAACAAGCAGCACTGGGAGAGGAGAGGGACTTTATATAAAATGTGTATTATAGATGAGGAAAGGGGGATAGTGCTCCTGGATAATATAAAATGTATCAGACCTAAGCCTCTATTATGCAGAGCGGGAGGGGAGATAACACACATTTTATAAAGTCCCTCTCTTCTACCAGCGCTGCTTGTTATAAAGGGTTTTTTACTATCCAGCCCTCCTCTGTCATTAGCTTTCAGTGTGATTTATTTGAATGTTTTCCTTCTCCAGCTGCTTTTATCATCTTGTCTGCCTCATAGACATGCAAGGGTTAAGTAAAGGTTTCCTCTCCTGTGCTAGCTGTCTGTGCTGCGAGTGAGTATTCTGGAGCTCTATCACTGTCAGATTTTCAGGTAGGGGTCGGGAAGGATCACGCATACAAATCTTTTCTGTAGCTTTGCGATGTTGCACTCTTCATTGCTGGTCTCCTTCACTCATCAATGCAATATCACAAAAAGGACAAACTAAAATGTAGTGCATTTTATTTTAGTTTCTTTCGTTTTTTGTACTGAGCAGTTTCGTATCTCTTGAGTCATACTAAAACTAAATTATCCCAAAATTCGGACTAAATCGTTTTAGTACTAAAACGAATGCACATGTCTACTAGCCATATCAAGGACTGGTATTAAGGCTTTTCTCTATTGTTGGGTTTAGTCTGTGGGCTGTGGTTAATACCAAATGTGACACTGAAGCCCTCCTTACATTGCAAAAATGAACCTATTGCATTTTAATAGCAAGTGGTTTTCCATAAAACCACTGGCAGGAGCCAATGGTTTAAGAAAAGCCACCTTATATCACTCCTCAAACCTATCGTCACCCCACCCACATAAAGACATATTGCACATACATACATAAACACAAAGTCTAAAATAACTGTAATATCTTTAGAGAGGAGATATTTTGGAGATGTTTGCAAAAAAGTAAATTTGTTTGCATGCTTCCAGAATATGTGCAGAAAGGGATCATGAAATTTCTCCTCCAAAGAAATGTCTCCTCTGGCAAAGATATTTACTATACCTCACTGCAAGGTTACTGCTTATACTAGAAAAGGGTCTATAGTGGCAGAGTCAGAACAGAGCTTCCCTCTTCATGGAGATATTAATGGATATCCAAAATAGATATTCCATATAACTAATTAATGCAGTATGTATTCTTCTTATGGAACTCCCTCCCCTGAAACATTAGACTCTCCCCGTCCTTCAAGAAGTCTCTAAAAACACATTACTTTAGAGAAGCCTATCGGCTCACTCCAGACTTCCCTACTGTACATTTCTTGCGCCATCTTACCGCACAGCCCACATGCATCCTGTTACTTCAAACTCAGCTATTTACCCTTACCTAGTGTGTCACCACTCTCCTTTTAGAAGGTACGCTCTTGGGCAGTGTCCTCACTCCTACTGTTCTGTGTATCTACCTTGTATGCATATTTGTTAGGTATCACCCAATGTACAGTGCAACGGAACTTGTTGGCGCTTTATAAATAATTGTGACTATTCAAAGAAAGGTGAAACTCAGGAGAATGACTGGTGAAGTGAAAATTCTAGGTCAAAATAGCCAAACCAGAAAAATTCTCCTATTTATCTCAGTTTCCAAATAGGCTATTTGGTCTAGATTGTTCTCTTCTCCTGCCAATTCTCCTGGTATTCACCTTTCTGTGAATAACCCTCTACATATTTTCTAAACTGACTTGACTCACAAAATAAATGTATTGCAGGAAGGACTAGTAACATGATTGTCACATTTTAAAAAATAAAGGAACACAGTTACTAGCCTGGGAATGTGTTAAATAACTTTGCTATTTAACTTTTTTTACATTGCGTATTATTTTTCTAGAAAGAGTAGAAACTAATTTTGACATCTGTTAAACACTTTTAACGATAATGACATTCTTCATCATACTAGCTTGAACGTCTTCCAATCCTAGTTATCACCAGCCAAACTTAATGCAGCATATGTCAGTAACAAGTGAGAAAAATAAAAGAATTTGATGTGCTTTTTCTTTGGGTGAAGAAAGCACGATATGAATAAATTAATCTGAGAATATTTTGTTTTAATTAATTTGCTGGATAGTTAAGCAGGAAGCTTGCTTCTCCAAAATATGAAATGTTATGTTTCATATCTGAGCTAAATACATTTGTTTCACATTGCACAGTGCAAACATTAAGCATAAAACAAACTTTGCAGCTACATTACATAGGTATATCTGTGTTCCTTTATCACAGTACCTTATGTTAAAGGAAACATAGGTTTTTGTTTTGCATATTGAGTTCAAAATAAAAGTATCAGTAATTGGTAGATATTCTATTACAGACATTTTATATTAGGAGAAAATATTAAACTCACCATTTTAAAATTTCAGTAATGGTGTAAGCATTTTTTTAACGTTTTAAATTCTTAATTTTTTTTCCTTCTTTCTCATTAACATATCTCAAATACTTTGTAATAAGGTAGATTTGATCTGTGTGTCTCAAAACTGCATAGTGCAATAAAGTGTTTCACTACCAGGGACCTTTGCCTTCAACCTGGTCAAAGTACCCAAGTTTTGGTTTTTGAGGTGCATTAAAACAAGCAACAATTTTAATACAAAGCTATTTGATTTTCAATAACATGACAGTGTTTTCAGGGACTCCTATTGATTTCTATGTGAAGGATTTATTGCAATATACAGGGTAAGTTTTTTCCACATGTCAGTAAAAAAGAAAAGCTTCTTATTAACGCTAAAAATAACTTTTATTGTTTTTCTCAATTAAAAGAAAGCACCCCCCTAGGGGTGGATTATATATCTATCAGTTCTATTCAAAGAAAGGTGAAAACCAGGAGAATTGGCAAGAGAAGAGAACAATCTAGACCAATTAGCCAATTTGGAAAGTGCGATAAATGGGAGACTTTTTCTGGTTTGGCTATTTTGACCTAGAATTTACACTTCTCCAGTCATTCTCATGAGTTTCACCTTTCTTTGAATAGACCTGATAGTGTCTCTAAACATGTTTTGCAAACTATAACATGCACAGATATTTTCACCAGCTTAAGAAATGACTGCACAACAAGAAATTATGAAACCTCTTACACCACAACTCCTCTCACTGCTATGGAACCCAGCTGTTGCAATGTAAAATAAAGTAAATCAATTAAATAGGGCAGGAAGTAAATAAATTGGGCAGTATTACAAAGCTGGTGCTAACTTAACCAGAGCTGTTGTACATTTACCAGAGCCATTATAGTCTATGGAGCTGTTAAGTTTACAACAGCTCTTGCTAAGTTAGCACCAATGCCATACATTCCAATTTCAGTGTTCAATGGTAAGGGGTGTTCAATGGTAAGGGGTGTTCAATGGGGCAATTAAAATGAACAATCTTCTTAACCTCCCTGGCGGTCTATTTATTGTGAAATTTCTCGGATGAAAGCGGTAATTTTTTCTTTTTTTTGCCCCCCCCTAGTGGCATCCCGAGTGTGGCTCGGGGTTAAATTCCTATGTTGGAAGTGGTTACCCAAAGCCGCACTCGGGATGCCGCTGGATACATTACCTCTCCCTGCACTCCCTCGATGTCCCCAGCTGCCTCCTCTGGCGATCGAAACCTCATTACTTCCTGGTTTCCTACTCACGAGGAGGAATCCAGGAAGTATGAGGTCGCGACCACCAGAGGAGACTGCAGAGATCAGCGAGGGAGAGCACGGAGAGGTGATGTATACAGCCCGAGTATCTGTCGGGGTTACCGCTCTCAGCGGTGAAATTTAACCCCGAGACACACTCGGGAACACCGCCAGGGAGGTTAAACCATTATTCAACAATGACAATTACCACACATTATCAATCCCCTATTCTTTTATTTAAACATTGGCACCCAGTTTGTGGATTACCACAGTGATCTCTGAATTTGTGTGTTTATTGGTATTGTAATGCTACTATACAAAAGAATTGAAAAAGAAAGAAAATTGTATTTTATCAAACGTATTATTATAATGTTATTGAAGCATACGTGAATTCTGTTTTTGTTATAAACACAAAAACAAATTTGCTAAATCATGCACAAGTTAGAAGAAACACTTTAAATCATTTCTATCTTGATTATATGTTCATTGAGATTAGCATAATTTAAATAAATCCAAAATCCTTCCACGTCCTATATATACATATTTATTAAAAAAGCAGCAACTCCTGCATTTATGCCCTGAAGAAAATTATCCCATTAACTGAAATGTAAATGTTGACATGCATTAATAAATTCCAATTCTTATTAATAATGATTGAGATACTGTCACATATACCATTGACATGCAGACACACTCTACCCACAGTGTTAGTCTTTAGATTAGCCGGATTGCTAGATACAGGACAGACAGACAGAACAAAGGAAGTCAGGGTAAGCTGAAGTAGCAATACCCGCGTCATCAACCAGTGGCTGCAATTTTCATTTTTCATTCGGTGGCAGGCCAGCTAGTAGCAAAGATACCGCTGCCCACCCATGGGATCCCAGGGGAGATTTCACAGACATAAAATCATGATACACTCATGGGTCTCTCTGGATCCAAAATTTTAAAACCATCTTTATTTCAACCCATAATCAATGTTTTGGCTAAATTTTAAGCCTATATAAAGTATAGGGTGATTCATATAGACCCAAAGTTTCAGTTATGGATCTTAAATCTTATTAATTTCCATTAATTTGTCTAAGAAATTAAACCTCCTCCATAATGTTGCAAACACATCTCAATATTGCATCATTAATGTTTCAGCAATTTTTTTTTCGCACCTTTCACCTTTCCAACCTGGTGTTTAACCCCTTAGTGACCGGGAGGTTTTACACAAATCCATCCTTTAGTGACCGCTGCTGTTTTTACGTGTCTGCGCTGTTCGTGTTTAGGTCAAATTTTCCTCCTACTCGTTTATGCAACCCAGACATATTATACACCGTTTTTCCCGCTATTAAATGGACTTTCTAAAAATACCATTATTTCAATCATATCGAATAATTTACTATAAAAAAATAATGAAATATAATGAAAAAATGGTATAAACACACTTTTTCGTACTTTAATCCCCAAAATCTACAACAACCAAAAAAGGCCCGGCTAAATAGTTTCAGAATTTTGTCCCGATAATAGAAATACCCAATTTTTACATGTTTTTGCTTTTTAACCCCTTCATTGATGAGCCAGTTCACCTATGTGTGCTGAGCTCATTCTGACTGTTTTATGCTCATTATTTTTAGATGACAGCCTAGGTCCTATTTAACTAAACAAAAAGACTTAACTAAACAAAAAGTTTTTTTTTTTTTTTAGCTTTTTGTTACAACGAACCTAGTCGTGTTTGGTATCATTAGAAAGGCCCCGAATGAGCCCCCCCTCCCCTCCATTGATTTCAATGGGGGCGCCTGCTGATGACATCACCACGCAGCGTGGTGACGTCATCAAGCTCGCCGGCCCATCTAAATCACATGGGCAGGCTTCCTCCCTGCCAGATCTGCGAGGGAGGTAAGTATCGGGCAGGGAGGGAGGTTAGGAGCCGCTGACGTACTATGTACGTCCGCGGGTCTAAAGGAGACCCGTGGGCAGGACGTACATAGTATGTCAGTGGTCATTAAGGTATTAAGAGCTTTTCTGGGAAGCTACCACCCTACCTGAATAGACTGCTTCCCCTAGCAGCTCCCTCATCCTAAAACCTCTGATCCAGGACCAGCACCTTACTTGCAATACCACAATACAAAAAGACAGTGGCTCGGTCCTCATTTTCCTACAGAGCACCACAATTATGGAATAGCCTACCAGACACCATCAAATCTTCCCCCAGTCTAAAGTCACTCAAGAGCTCCCTATTAACGTACCTCAATACAGAATGCACCTGTAAACATGTAACATAGTGACTATTTCCTACATATTTATTTTCTGTTAATCTGTAGATTTGTGTTTTTTTAATATCTTGCATTTATAACTTTGTATTTCTCTAACAACTGCAACATTTTAATGTTCTTGAACCCAGGACGTACTTGAAAATGAGAGAAATCTCAATGTATCCTTCCTGGTAAAATACTTTATAAATAAATAAATAATTCCCCCCCCCCCATTTTTTTTAATAGTGTTTTATTTATTTTCTGTAACAGACCTTTTTATTATCTTTAATAGGATCTTATATGTTAGTTCCAGACTTTTTCGTTCAGTAGTTTTTTTGCAAACAGTGTTTTAATTTTGACACTTTCAATCATATGTTTTTTTTTTTTTTTACCCGTCTGGCGGCTTCTTGGCTTTTTATTTGCGGCTGGTCGGCGCTGTGCTTGCCTGCTCGTTGTCTGCGTTTGGTGGCTGTCCAGTGTGTTTGCGGCAAATATCCAGTGGGTTTGCGGCGGCATTTGGCGTTCGAATCCCTGCACTTCGGGGACCCTGCGGTCAATGCTGAATTCACCACAGGTTGGGGAAATTTGATTCCCCAAAGTGGAGGGAACGAGAGAGCGCTGAAATGTCGGCGACATTTCGACGCTCTCTGAATGACCCCCATAGTCTTCAAAAAACATCAGGATTGTCACTATTAACTCACATGATGTGTGGCATGTTGTGCCATGTTGCTTGAAGTAACGCTGCATTCATTATAAAGAGATTTTGTTCCATGGGAGTGCTATTCCCTTGCTTGTGTGGTTGTCATTGTTTTGCAGCCACTTCCAGCATGTGCAGCAATGGGATGTGCTCAACATAAGATGAGGTACATTTCCTGAAACTCATTACTTTCCTTTCATTCATTTAAGGTCTATAAATGGAAACTTTGGCTTTGGGTCTATATGAATCACCCTTTATACATAGGGTACAAATCTTACTTAAAAAACAGAGAGCTGAGCTGTACATATGACGAAGAAACTCAGGGTACCATTTGCAGATCTTAGCTATCAATTTGAAAAAAGTATTTTTAAACTTATAAAATATCATAATAAAATGTATTTATTTATTTATTTATGGTGCCTTTTTCTAAGTGGTTTCTTTTACTTTATGTCACTGGCACAGGCTAGCAGTAATGAAATAGATAATTTTATTAATTTATTAATTAAGGAAACATCAAGGAAGGATAAACAACAGTGTGTGTCAGCAGATTCACGAGGAACAGGCTCTGTGAGAAATGCCAGACAGCAGCAGATGTCACAGGCATACCAGGAGCCATCACTCTGTTTCATAACATCTCCAACATCGAATGCCTTCATCTCATAAAGCAGGCCTCATTTGAATTTTTGCTAGGTTTTTTCGAGAGTTTTTCACTTTTGGCACTATTTATATTTTGTATATTGTTATTAGCACAGTTGTATCCTAGGACGCTATAAGGAGCTTGATTCCACCTTAGATTTTTTTTTAAAAATTGTTCTATCACGTCTCTTGTAGCATTGGGCTGGGTATATGGTTCCATTCTGGAACAAATCTAATATTGTGATTTCAAAAATCATATTTTTGGCTGTAAACATGGATTTTTGGGCTTATAGTTTGCTCTCAAAGCTGAAACGCTCATTTCTATGCACGGTGTTCCTCAATGCAAGTAAGTGAAAACATGATCAGTTAGCAAGGTCAGGGATAATTCTAAGAAAAAAAACCAGAAGAACAAGATAAAGCTAAAGCATTTAAAAAAAAATCATATGCAGCATCATTTAACTAAATGTCAATTATTTTATGCAGTTACTGGCAGAGGTATAAGTAATGCTTTTTCTACACAGGGGATATTTTTGCACCCAACCATTAATGTTAATTTGGTAAGTTTGCATTCATTCCCTTCATGCCCTTCATGAACGAGAGTGTTGTCATAAGCATTAATAACCAAATTGCAGACCACAGGTTTAATACCAGACTGAATTGTTACAGTGGGTGTTATCCCCAGTAATCATTAATGTTACATTCCCCTTTATATATATTCTAAATGGGGGGTGTTAAAAACAATGGGGTACACATTAGAATATAATGGATGACTCTGTATAAACAAATTTTTACACCAAGCATGGATTTCAAACTAATCTCGATATTTTTGAACTGTATTTGAGTATTTTCTCCAGATACTTGAAAACTAGATACATACGCATCTCTATAAACAGCATCCGGTGTTATCCATCCCCTTTCTCGATTTAATTTGTACTACAGGCATCTTGAGTTTACATAAACTGCTCGAAAGACACAATGGTGACAGAGGAAGGGAGAAAGTGACTTTGCTTCCGTAGTAAGCTACTATTCAGTCCAAAAAGTTACTCACCACTTCTGATCCCACCTTTCACCTTCACCACACCACCCACTCAAAACTCTGTCCAATCTTTATACCATATTTGTTTAGCCTGTATGTGGGGCCCCCTTTAAAGAGGCAGGTGCCAAATTCAAACCGCTGCATATTTAGGCCATGTCAGACGAGCGCACTAGGTGTGCCCGCACTGACGTGCCTATTGGCGTCTGTCGCAGCATTGTGACGCTGCAACAGGGCCGGTAACACGCTTGTGCACGAAATGTGTGCGCATCAAGCATTCGTCCACAAAGCCGTTAGACACGCGTCAAATGGGCTGCGACGTGCGATCCTCCAGAGGTGGACCAAGCCTTGCAGCGCTAAGCGCACTAACTGTGCTAATTGAGACGGCCAGACG
This sequence comes from Leptobrachium leishanense, assembly GCA_009667805.1. Taxonomy (NCBI): domain Eukaryota; kingdom Metazoa; phylum Chordata; class Amphibia; order Anura; family Megophryidae; genus Leptobrachium; species Leptobrachium leishanense. The sequence continues at coordinate 330,231,704 of CM019064.1, read as the reverse complement.
GGTGTCGAGTGGAAGGAACGTCCACTCTCACAGACGTTCCTTCTACTCTGAAGTATGCTCGTCTGACCCTGGCCTTAGTGGGAGGAAAATCCAGTTGTCCTCCTTAAATGTCTACTCATCATGGGCTAGTGGAAATATTGAGCCCTGATAATATATATCTATATATTTAGATTGGGTAAATCGTGTTAGTCCAAATGCCAAAATCATGAGTATAGCAGTCTGCAGTGATACCTTTTACATTTACATTTAAAAGACAAGCTTTTGAGAGGATATCTCTCTTCATATACACATACAAAATAATGAGTATAGCCATACAAAGTGATACCTTTTATATTGATCGAACATTACATTTAAAAGACAAGCTTTTGGGAGTATTACTCTCTTCTTCAGGTCTGGAGGTGTACTGAGCAAAATCAAAGAATTGAACATTAAGGGGCACAAGGGTGGGGGGATAAATGTCATATATAGTGAGCGTAAAATAGTATGGACAATAAGGGCGAATAAACACATGAGAGATCTTATAGGCCCATAAAACTACAGTGATAAGATCATGACAACATACAAACGTGTCATGAAAAGGAAGGTTGCAAAGATATGTATAGTATCCAATACACAAATCCTGCCACATGCATGTCTTTTTTTTATGCACAATAATAATCGATCATGGATATGCTCCCTATTCTCCCATTGAAGCCCAAAAACACACCTACAGTCTTTCACATGCTGTAAATTGCCATACATACACTTGTTTTACTCAAATGCAATGACTACCCACACATATACACTCTTGCCTTAAACACACAAGCACACTGCTTCAGAGAGTGGTGCCAAAAAAAACAAACAGTGTGACAGCAGTATCTGCATAACGAAGGCGTTGTAATCTTGTAATTATAATCTTGGCAATGTGATATTTCTAGGCGGTGTGGCATGTTATGGCATTAAAGGTCCATGTGACAGTCAATAGCCTTTAACTATATGCAGGATATGATTTTAAGGCTACAAACACGGCAATAATGCATCCACTGGAGTAGAAACAACTTAAAATAGCCATTAATAAAGTTAAAATGAAAAAACAAGGGCATTGCATCTGGTTCAACAGCACTGGCAACATTAATCGGAAAACTTTTCACATGCTTTCATGAATGCGTGTTCAATAATCACAATATTTTAGGTAATCAAAAACAAAATAAATGAGCTTTTTGCTTAACTAGAATTTTCAGTGAATTGCTTAATCATAAAATTCATTTTAATCTTTCACAAAAGAACACCCTAATGCTAAACATGAAGAGGAATAATTGAACCGAATAATGCTGAAGTGATGTATTAAAAATATATTTCATTTGTTTCAAATTGCAATTTTCTCTCATAAATGATTTAATCATTATTTAAGCAGTGTCTGGTACTGCTAAAGCATTTGAAGTAGTATCTAAATACTACCGCTTATTAATCTGAATTGTTCAGTTAGAAGAGGAAGATTGCTTATCGTCTTATTTATATCCACGAGAAAGCAATTGGTATTCTAACTATTTATGTTATCTGGATGGAAGCTTTTAATAGAATGGTGAAGAAAATTGTATGGCAAATTTTTTCTTATGCGAGATTCTCTATTTCACCATCAAAAATGACTTAATGAATAAACTTTTCCAAATATTGCTTAGAGCCATGAAATGCTTGTTTTAATCACTTCCAATCAGAATGCACACTGTAATCTTTGAGCCCTATTCCAACCCTGCCTATAAAGTAAGCTTTGCTTGTGGCCCGGAATTAGTAGCTCCTTATCGTATATTAAAAAACTCCTCTGTTTTGTAAAGGAGCTATTAGTAAAAGTCTAACAGCTCAGAACGAACACAGCGTGGTTTATCCGTAATAACTCACTGGGCTTGTGACGGTATTCCTGAAAGAATGTGGCTCTCCCAGCCTAAAGATAAAATGATTTCGTAAAATTACTTAATACTCTGAAATAAATACATTGAGAGAAAAAGAAAATAAACATTACATACTGTATATATACACTCACACACACACTCACACAGTGGTGCAGAGTATGGTGCGATCTGCCTCATATTCTGGCTGCAAGCAGTGGAGCTGAGCTTCATGGAGTCATATGCCTGCCTGAGCCCCGTGGTAAAAAAACCAGATAGTACAACAAATGCTTATGCCAGCTATTGAATATGAAGATGTAGTGTATGCAGCTGCCCCGCACAACGCACCTTCATAAACTTACTACATTGTATAACTCATTCTGCCTCTTTGTGCTACAATCTAACTACATGACCCACCACTGTGACATGTTAACCCCTTCACTGCGGATGAAATGTGGGGAGCGTCCTCGAAGACTCCCGCTGTATGCCGAGGATGTTCCCCACATGTCATCCGTTACCGGGAGCCCAGGAGAGGATACTCACCTCTCTTCTCCGGGGTCCTGCGGCGTTCTGACTTCCCCGAAGTTAGACACCGCTTTTAAGGCCATCCCGACGGAAATGACGTCATTGTGTCAGACGCGATGACGTCATTTTCAGGCGACCGCCCCAGGCAAAGCCAGGAGATTGCTTGAAAGGAAGGGGGGATCCTTTCAGATCCCTCTCCCTCACGATCGGGAGGACCTAGCGGGAGAAGGCAGGCACCACTTAAAAGAGACGAGTCTCCCCTTTAAAGCGGTGCCTGACTTTAACCCCTGAGGCACCGGGCCGCGATCTGGTGTTATTCGGCGCCGGATCGCAGCCTAGCTTTGGTGGGGGCCACCATCTTGGATAGCAGCTCCACCTCTGGGTCCCCCCTTGTTGATGTCATCGCGCATGGCCAGATGATGTCAGTTTGCCGGGGAGCCCCTAGCTGTCTGGGGATTTCCTAAGGAAATCCCATGGTGGAGATAGGGGGTTCCTTTGAACACCAATATCTCCTGAACGGTGGCAGCTAGGGGTCATATTAAGTGTTGTTTGAAAAGCCAATGATATCACACATGACATGGTAAAATTAAGAAAAAAATGTATAAAAACAATAAAATAAATAATATTTTTTTTTCTTCTTTTTTTTTTAGGTGTTATTTTTATTAATGCAGCAATATTGTTTCCATTTCAATCATAATGAGAACAATGATGCTACACTAACGATTTTTTTCTATGGAGCGGCTTGCTAAAAGTCATTTCCCCCCCAAAAAATGTAACGAGTCCCCATTTCTAATAATTTTAACACGTGCACACTAAAGAAAATATAAACGCAAAAGCTCGGATAATAAAATGTGAAAAAAACACTTTACACACTGTAGATGATTACAATTTAAAATTTTATTGCATTTTTTGTTATAATATTCAAGCAGGGCACAATGTATACATATAATAATGATATATTATGAATCTGCCAAGTCTGCCGGAAAGAACGATATATAATATGTCTGGGTATTATACTAAAACGTGACTTCAAAGCGCGTTTAAACATGATGAGCAAAAGCGATAAAAATTAGCTCAGCACACAGCGATGAAATGGCTCAGCAGCAAAGGGGTTAAAAGAGCTAAACTGGCCGTCGCTGGAATCCAGACGCACCCTTCACCTTTCCAACCTGCTAAGAGCTTTTCTGGGAAGCAATCACCCTACCTGAATAGGCTGCTTCCCCTAGCAGTTCCCTCATCCTATAACCTGCGATCCAGGACCTGCACCTTACTTGCAATACCACAATACAAAAAGAAAGTGGCTCGATCCTCATTTTCCTACAGAGCACCGCAATTATGGAATAGCCTACCAGACACCATCAAATCTTCCCCCAGTTTAAAGTCAGTTAAGAGATCTATATTATCATACCTCAATACAGAATGCACCTGTAAACATGTAACATAATGACTATTCCCTACATATTTATTTTCTGTGTTAATCTGTATATTTGTGTTGTTTTTAATATCTTGCATTTATTAACTTTGTATTTCTGTAACAACTGTAAAAAGTTCAATGTTCTTGAACCCAGGACATACTTGGAAACGCGAGAAATCTCAATGTATCCTTCCTGGTAAAATACTTTGCAAATAAATAAATAATATGGATCCCAGGACTAATAGCCAACTATAATGTATAGAATCCCACTATTGTGAAGCTGCATCTCCTTTTTTTGTTCTACTACAGTGTTTTCTGTTTTCCTCGATTTCTCTGTAAGCTGATCTTAATTCTTCTAACCCCTCCTCAGTACTACACAACACAGAACCATCACATATACTGTAAAATTTGTGGGATAATAGAGTGCAGAAATAGAGTGTAAATTGGTTCACAATGTCTGTTTTGTGAACGGAGAGAAATCACTTGGGACTAGGGACGTGCATTGCTGAAAAATTTGTTTAGTTTCATTTCATTACACTTTTAAATAATTTTGTTTTCGGAATTTTGTAACTAATTTCGTTTCATGTTTCGTTTCGTTTTTTGTTTCATTTCGGATTGATTTGTATCGTATCGTATCGTATTCATATCGAATCGAATTCGATAGTTGATATCCATTTGATAGTTCATTTTAATATCGATAGTTGATATCCAATAGTTGATATCCATTTGATAGTTCATTTCAAGTTCTATCTTATCGGATTTGTATTGTATCGAATCGTATCGAATTCGATAGTTGATATCCATTTGATAGTTCATTTCAATTTCGATAGTTGATATCCAATAGTTGATATCCATTTGATAGTTCATTTCAGATTTGATAGGTGATATCCAATAGTTGATATCCATTTGATAGTTCATTTCAGATTTGATAGGTGATATCCAATAGTTGATATCCATTTGATAGTTCATTTCAGATTTGATAGGTGATATCCAATAGTTGATATCCATTTTATAGTTCATTTCAATTTCGATAGTTGATATCCAATAGTTGATATCCATTTGATAGTTCATTTCAAATTCGATAATTGATATCAATTGTTCAAATTTAGATTTTATGATGATGACACAGTGTAAAATTAAATAAATTTGTTATATACCATTTTGTTTAGTTTCGTATCTTTTTGTTTCGTATTCATATCGTATCGATTCGTTATTCGGAAGTACTTCCGAATATGAATTATCAAATTTCGTTACGAATTCCGAATTTTTCCGAAACGAATGCCCATCTCTACTTGGGACTTAAAACATATATGATCACTAGTTCACACTGCTAAAATGTATATTAATGTATGCATTGGGTAGATTCATTTAGTAAAGTTTTTTTTATAATCACACAGAAAATGTGTAAAAACAGAAGTGTCAAATATTACATATTACTTGTCATACTGAAGCCTGACTAAAGATCGCACCGTGTAGATGATTGGATTACGTGTATTTATCTAAAAGAACTGGATTTCTCTGAAATAGTAATATTACACAATATATTTTCTATAAAAATCCAATGTATTCAGCAGCATTACTGTGTGGCAGTGTGTCATAATAGGTGCATTTTCTGTGGATATCCCTTCCTAGCTCAGGCAATGGAGCATTGCTAACATCTGACACTAGCACAGAATGCCGACGTGCCATGCAAGCATTTACCATTGATGTCCTCTGGGCCTGCTGAGGATGCATATTTAGCATGTCTTCAAGAGAGGGCTCTGGCAGTCGGCTGAATTGCGGTATAGAAATCTTGGCTCCTGAGATTCTTTACTGTGACATTTCCTTACATGATTTGTAGACCTGAAGAAAGATTATGGCCACTGGGACCTGCCTTACTCTTGTGGGCAATATAAAGTTTTGGTATTATTGTGAGATGATATTGCATCTTGCAATTAGGTGAACCTGTAACCATTTTTGTTTTCCTGCAGCAAAAGTGAAAGATCACATAAAACTACAGAGGGGATCCCAAGAGCTTTAACTGATACAGTTCATTGGTTTGCCTTCAGATGATTGCCTTATCCACATAGTATAGAAAAAGCAAAAAAAGAAAAAAGAAATGTGTTTGTACGCAATGGTGTGCATGTAGAATGTTTATTTTGGCATTTTATTGTGTCCCTGCTCAGGCTGCCATTATTGGGTGTCAGGTATGTTCAGCCATGGGAAGTTCACTCCTGTCATTCTATACTTTTACAGAGGTTGAAAAGTACTGCAGACAGTGCAGAGGAGCCAAAGAATGCAAGGATTTATATATAAAAAGAGGCTTATTCGGTAAAGGAATATGCTATTCAAAAATAGTTTCCTTCTTTTCTTAAATGTGCATAGAATGCTGACAGCATCTGCCCAATTATATTTCTATTTTTTTTTCTTTTTTTAGGTGATTGTACTTGTATAAATGAGACTGATTCTGTAAATATTGTCTCTGACTCCAGCTGCAGGGTTATATATTTATTAAGAGATCATCTTATAACAGGTTCTAATCTACAGTTCTGCTAACTAGTCCGTGTCCATGTGACTCCTCCCCTATATCCTGCTGAGCTGCAGTGTAACACATATATCCTTCCCCCTGGTTACAAACACTCTCCTTCCTGGTTCCACACATATTGATACATCTTTCCCTTTTTGGAAAATGGAAGTTGTTTCCTTTAGCTCAAGTCTAGGAGGTAGATGGATCGTGAAACGGATTCTTGTAGTGGGTCACATGTTAGTCCACATAATCATTTAGATATGCTGGTTTTAGGATGGATCTCCCGCTTCTAGTCTGGGTGTTTCTGTATCCTTGTGGTTGTTCTCGTAGAACATTAGTGTCATCCCCCAGTCTTTCTGTGTCTGATATTTCACAGTGTGGTTCTTCCTGATCTTCTTCTGGGGTATTTGCTATTGATGGCTGGTTTGTCTCGTCCGTGTCATATTCCTCTTGATTGCTACTTTGGGTCCTTATTTGAGGCCTGTATCGTCCAGTGCCTCTCAGGTGCCTCCTATTTCGTTCTCAGAACTTGTCCTGACTCTGTTACAACTTCATAGGACCTGATTCCAGCAGGGCTCTTAGGCAAGCTTTCCGCCACTCTTTTCCCTGGTTAATTGGTGGTTGTACCCACACCTGTTCGCCAACATTTAGAGGCCGCAGGTCTTTGGCTCCCCTATTATATTGAGCGGCTTGCAATGCACGTTGTTTTGTGCATAGAATTTGGTGCCTGTCATTCATCCCGTGATCCTTCATTAACAGACTTCCTCTCATGGGAAGTAACGATTTGGTCCGTCGACCCATCAGTCTTTGAGCAGGACTGCACTCCAGACCTTGCGTTGGTGTGTTGCGATGATCCAATAATGCTAGGTAGGGATCATTACCAGAGGACACAGCCTTTTGCAGGAGTCTCTTGGCCGTTTTTACTGCCGACTCTACCTTCCCATTGCTTTGGGGTATCCTGGTGATGAGGTAATGTGGTCAAAGTCCCAATTCATACTGAATTCTTTAAACTCCATCGAAATAAACTGGGGTCCATTATCTGAACATACAGTGTCTGGGATTCCATATCTGGCAAAATGAGCCTTCAATTTTCTTATCACTGTTGTTGATCTTGTATCCTGAATCTGGTCTATCTCCCAGAAGTTAGAGTCATAGTCCACCGTTATTAAATACTCGTGTCCGTGGAATGTGAACAAATCAGTACCGATCTTTTCCCATGGTCTAGTTGGGATCTCATGAGGCATCAAGGTCTCCTTTTGTTGTTTAGTATCAAATGACCGGCATATGTCACATTGGTCAATGTACTCTTTCAACTGCGCATTCATTCCTGGCCAGTAAACAGATTCCCTGGCTCTACGTAGACATCCTTCCACGCCGAAATGTGAAGAATGGATCCGAGACATAATATCAGATCGAAGTTCAGATGGTATAACAACTCGCTCGCCTTTGAATAGTACACCATCCTGTACACTCAGTTCATCACGTATGTGGTAAAAATGGTGAAGCCTCTAGAGGTACCAGTTCCTTTGCATGAGGCCATCCCCTCAAAACAATGTGCTTCACTGCTTGTAAAGTCTTGTCTTTATCGGTGCTTTTTTGTATAGCGTCAAGTCTCCTGTTTGAGATGGGTAGATATTGGAGCATGTTTACCGTTTCAATCTGGTGCTCCACTGAGCCCTCCACGGAACCCTCGTCCAGATAAGCCCTACTCAATGTGTCTGCCACTGCCAGAGACTTTCCTGGGCAGTATCTGATACATGCATCGTACATTTGAAGACGTAACATCATACGCTGAAGACGTCGGGGTGCTTTAAGTAAAGGTTTCTTCATAATGCTTTCAAGGGGCTTATGGTCGGACTGTACAGCTACTGTTTGTCCAAATGTGAATTGATGAAATTTTTCCATGCCAAAGAGGACTGCTAACAACTCCTTCTCAATCTGGGCATAACCTTGCTCTGTCTCCGTCAATGCTCTGCTTGCAAAAGCTAACGGTTGCTTACTCTGCATCAGTGCTGCTCCCAGACCTCTCTCTGACGCATCGCATTGTAGTTCCAATGGTTCTTCTGGGTTATAATACTTGAGTACTGGCGCACAACTGATTTTTGATTTGATCTGCTGAAATGCCCCTTCCTGCACTTCAGTCCACTCCCACACTGCATCCTTCTGGGTTAGTTGGCGCAGAGGTTCACCTGCATCTGATATGTTCTCACAAAACCTTGAAAGATAGTTCACCATCCCCAAAAATCTCTGTACTCCTTTAACGTCTGTGGGTCTGGGCATTTCAGTAATGGCTTTTACTTTGCTGGGGTCTGCTTGAAGTCCCTGGGCTGACAATAAGTGACCAATATAAGGTACTTCAGTTTTTCTTAACTGGAATTTCTCTGGATTTAGTTTGAGCTGTCGTTCTCTGCAACGATCTAGTAACTTCCTCAGCTTCTGATCGTGATCTTTAATGGCTTCCACATCAGTTTCTCCTTCTCCTACAATCAGGATATCATCTGCAATAACCCTGATACCTGGTAGCCCTTCCAGTGCATGATTTAGTTTTCTCTGAAAAACCTCTGGGGCAGGACTAATACCCATAGGCATCCTAACCCACCGGTATCGGCCAAAAGGAGTAGAAAAAGTGGTTAAGTAGCTGGAGTCTTCCTCTAATTCGATATGCCAAAATCCACTCTTTACATCACACACTGAAAAAATTCTTGCCCTTGCTAGATCAGGAAGTATGTCATCAAGTGTAGGCAAAGGATAGTGGCTCCTTTTCAAAGCTTTATTTAGAGGTTTAGGGTCAATGCAAATCCTTAACTTCCCTGATGGTTTCTTCACTATCACCATACTACTAATCCAGTCTGTGCTTCTCTCTACAGGGTGATAATCCCCTGTTTTTCTAAACTGGCGAGCTCCTCTTGAAGGGGTTTGAGTAATGATACAGGAACTTTTCGTTTTGGAAGTCTAACAGGCTGTACAAGAGCATCCACTTCCAATTTCAATTTTCCCTCTAGACAGCCCACTCCTTGAAAAATATCAGCATACTCCTTGTTGATGGTTGACCAGCCCCACATAGCGCTATCTGACTGTTTGCTGTCTTGTTCCACAGTTAGGATATTTTGGTGCTGCACCGAGATCAGATCCATGGCTTGGATAGCTCTACTTCCTAGTATAGGATGACACAGCTCTGAGTCAATGACAACAAATTCAGCCTGATATAACTTTTGATTGCATGGGTTCCTTATTTTGAGCTTACATATCCCTACTGGTGTCAGTGTACTCTTATTGTACATCCTTAGTATCTTATCACAGGGTAGAATTTTAGATTGGTCTTTCACCATCCTTGCTGGTAGGACATTGCAGTCCGCCCCACAATCCATTTGGAATCTCACAGCTTGCTGGTCGATGAGCATGGTAGCAAACAAAGCTGATGAAAATTTGCTCGTAGATTTCTTCAGTGCACAAATCTGAAAAGCTGGTTCCAAAGTCAGACCCAGAATGTCTTCGTATTCCTCTGAATCCGCTGTTTCCTTATATACAGCTTGTACTGCCGGCTTCCTTTGTTGGTGCAGACTGGCACGGCACTGATTAATGAAATGATTGGCCTTACCGCACCCCTTACATTGCTTTCCAAATGCTGGGCATTTCTCTTTCAGTTCTCGTGACGCTTACCACAATATATGCACTGTATTATCTTTGTGGAGTCTCTGCCATTCTGCTCGGACTCTTCCTAAGAGTGTAGCTTGTTTCCATTCCATGGACTGACACTGCACCGGTGCTGGACCTCTCCAGGAGCTTCACCCTCTCTGTAGACAGTTCAGCAGCTCTGCCGATTTGTAGACATTTATCAAGTGTTAAGTCCACTTCTCTCAGTAAACGTTCCCTGAGGTTAGAATCTCTTGTGCCACATATAATTCTGTCCCTTATTAAAGAGTCTCTGATATTACCAAAATTGCAGGTGGCTGCCAGTGTACGCAGCTCTGTGACATATGCGTCTATGCCTTCTTCTTCCCTCTGACTCCGTGAAAAAAAATTATATCTTTCCACAGTCTCATTTTGTTTTGGCTCACAATAATCATCAAATGCTTTCATTAGGACAGTCAGTGAGGGAGCTGCCACTCCTGGGAGAAGGGTGTCTTTAACCTCTCTGCCTTTATCCCCAATCAAGTACAGGAACAGCTTTACCTTCATCTCTTCTGGTTTATCAACCAGGACCAGGTCTGTGTATAGAAGCATTTTTTCTTTCCATCTCTTCCATGCCTGAGACAGATTTCTTGCCTGAAAATCCAGGAGACTGGGTGCTTTTAAACCTTCCATATCTGCTTTTGGAGTAGTTTTCAAATTAGATCCGCTGCCACCATGTATAAATGAGACTGATTCTGTAAATATTGTCTCTGACTCCAGCTGCAGGGTTTTATATATTTATTAAGAGATCATCTTATAACAGGTTCTAATCTACAGTTCTGCTAACTAGTCCGTGTCCATGTGACTCCTCCCCTATATCCTGCTGAGCTGCAGTGTAACACATATATCCTTCCCCCTGGTTACAAACACTCTCCTTCCTGGTTCCACACATATTGATACAGTACTCACCTTCTGTCCCTCAACGCACGCAGCTTCTCCTCTTTGGCTTAGGGACTCCTGAACCCAGGAGCCTGGAGGTTTTCTGTGCAATTTGTGCTCCTATGCAACTTGAGTAGCATACGTACTGTAAGTTGTGCAGAGCTATGAGACGTGCTACACAAGTTCTGTATCGCCTGCGCAGAACGATGGATCGGAGCTGAACTTGCAATAAAATTATAGTTATCTACAGTGCGTAAAGTATTTTTTTTTCCCATTTTATCATCCAAGCTTTTGCGGTTATATATTCTATGGCGTACGCTTGTTACGCTTTGTTAAAAAATTACCTGTGTTCGGCGGCTAATCGGATTTTTTCAGTGGCATTCGGCGGCTGATCGGACATGTTTGGCAGGCTGCTTGGTGTCTTACGGCAGGTTTATTGGTGGTGTTGGGCGGATCCACATGGCACACTTCGGGGACCGTGCGGCGAATGCTGAATTCACCACAGGGTCAGCGAATTGAACTCACCAATCACGCCGAATGAAAGAGCGCTGAATTTTAACTGCTCTTTGAATAACCCCTCTAGTGTTGAAATGTACCTGTAATAATTTGATGCTATCCCTCATCACACTATTAGATTATCTTCAGAAACTTACTACATTGTATAACTCATTCTGCCGCTTTGCATTACAATGTAACTACATGACCCACCATCGTGACATGTTAAAAGAGCTAACCTGGCCATCGCTGGAATCTAGACGCACCCTTCACCTTTCCAGCCTGGTGTTTAAGAGCTTTTCTTGAAGCTACCACCCTACCTGAATAGACTGCTTCCCCCAGCAGCTCCCTCATCCTATAACCTCCGATCCAGGACCAGCACCTTACTTGCAATACCACAATACAAAAAGACAGTGGCTCGATCCTCATTTTCCTACAGAGTACCACAATTATGGAATAGCCTCCCAGACACCATCAAATCTTCCACCAGTCTTATGTCACTCAAGAGCTCCTTACTAACATACCTCAATACAGAATGCACCTGTAAACATGTAACCTAGTGACTATATTTCCTACATATTTATTTTCTGTTAATCTGTATATTTGTGTTGTTTTTCAATATCTTGCATTGTATTACTTTGTATTTCTGTAACTGTAACACTTCAATGTTCTTGAACCCAGGACATACTTGAAAACGAGAGAAATCTCAATGTATCCTTCCTGGTAAAATCCTTTATAAATAAATAAATAAATGTTTTTGGCTAGCAGCCGGATTCAAACTTGGAAGGGAAAATGTTTTTGGTTTTTAAAAAAATAATAATTTATATTTACACACATATTACCGTATTTTTCGCTCCATAAGACGCACCTGACCATAAGACGCACCTAGTTTTTAGAGGAGGAAAACAGGAAAATAAATATTCTGAAATCAAATAGTGTAATAATGGATATACTGCCCCCAGCTCATGGATACTGCCCCCAGCTCATGGATACTGTCCCCCAGCTCATGGATACTGCCCCCAGCTCATGGATACTGTCCCCCAGCTCATGGATACTGCCCCCAGCTCATGGATACTGTCCCCCAGCTCATGGATACTGCCCCCAGCTCATGGATACTGTCCCCCAGCTCATGAATACTGCCCCCAGCTCATGGATACTGTCCCCCAGCTCATGGATACTGTCCCCCAGCTCATGGATACTGCCCCCAGCTCATGGATACTGTCCCCCAGCTCATGGATACTGCCCCCAGCTCATGGATACTGTCCCCCAGCTCATGGATACTGTCCCCCAGCTCATGGATACTGTCCCCCAGCTCATGGATACTGCCCCCAGCTCATGGATACTGTCCCCCAGCTCATGGATACTGTCCCCCAGCTCATGGATATGCCCCAGCTCATGGATATTGCCCCAGCACATGGATGTGCCCCAGCTCGCTCATGGATGTGCCCCAGCTCGCTCATGGATGTGCCCCAGCTCGCTCATGGATGTGCCCCAGCAGCTCATGGATATGCCTCCGCTCACCTGTCGCCGCCGTGTTAGGCTCCCTCTGAGCGTGCGTCCGGCGGCAGGAAGCTTGGGCACTCGCCTGGGGGAGCCACGTGACCGCGATCTCGCGAGATCGCGGTCACGTGGCTCCCCCAGGCGAGTGCCCAAGCTTCCTGCCGCCGGACGCACGCTCAGAGGGAGCCTAACACGGCGGCGACAGGTGAGCTGACTCATATCCCTCCAGTGGGTGCGCATTCGCTCCATAAGACGCACCCACTTTTCCCCCCACTTTTTGGGGGGAGAAAAGTGCGTCTTATGGAGCAACAAATACGGTAATTATTAGATCACAATCAGAAGCTCTTTTAAAAAGTTCTCTTAATGTTTAGATCTTTCGAGAAAAAAAACGATAACAGCACTAGGAACATATTCTGGAGCCCATATGAAAATGAAATATGTTTGCAATAAATGAAATTAGTGTCATGTGATCTCGGGCACCAGAGGGTGCTTTTGAAGATTATGTTCATTTGATCTCGGTAGTAAAAGGGTTAACCGTACTGACAGAAAAAAAATGTTTTGTTGTCCTTTTTGAGCAGCACTGGCTCAGTAAAGGTGAACAGTTTAATAGAATTGGAAAGAGTTTGACAATAACATGCCAAAAGCTTTAACGCTGCATGTGATGACGCAGATAAAAGAGGATTAAGGGCCCTGTTCTTGGAAGCTTGCAATTAATGAGATATGAAGTTGATAAAATCAGAAGTTTAGGTGACTGCATGGAAGGAAAGACAGATTATGAAGATTTCCTTGGAGACATTGGATAGTTAAGATGGAAATCAGATAAGAGAAATGTTAAAGTCAATGAACTTGTACATGAAAGATTATTATATATGTTTTTCTGTATGGTTGGGTACAAGGAAATGTCAAAAGTTGAGCAGTCTAAGTATATCTACTCTTACATAAACACAGCAGGAGTTGTCCATGCCGGTAAATAAAGCACTGACATTAAGCTTAGGTTAGAGAAGTCCACAGACTATTCATTTAAACAGGAGTAACTCACATGTAGGTCTATTCAAAGAAAGGTGAAACTCAGGAGAATGACTAGAGAAGTGAAACACCTAGGTCAAAATAGCCAAACCGGAAATATTCTCCCATTTATCTCACTTTCCAAATCAGCTATTTGGTCTAGATTGTTCTCTTCTCCTGCCAATTCTGAGTGTCACCTTTCTCTGAATAACCCTGTTAGAATAGCAAATACTGTATATTACATCACAAATCCATAAACTGTCACTTTAAATTGTTTGTGTAAAAATATACAGGTAGAAATTGTGACCAATAAAATGTGTCCATTTTTACACCTTACTAAAATATTGGTCTAAAGGCAGCATAAAATCTTTTTGGGTAACACTTTAGACTAGGGTCAGATGAACGCAGTGCGAACGCGCGTGCAGCCGCAGTTTATCAGGGCCGTAGTAGCAGCAAATGACGGCCAATGATGGGCAATATACGAAGTACGGCCACACGAAAGTGCAGCCGCGCAACGCAGGCGGCAAACGAACGCATTTTTTCGAGAATGTGATACCGCTAGTACTGACTTACAGAGTGCGCGGCGTCCGCTAGCGGCGTGTGTGCGTGATTAGGAGACGTCAGACGATGCTAATGTCCGGCTAACATAACATCCAGACGCAAAAAGTATTTTATTGATGATCCGTACAAAATCACGGATGAAAATACGCATCGTATGACCGCTATCACGTATTCCGTGAAAAAATACGTCCATTCGTTCAAACGCATTTTTTTAAAAAAAATGCGTTCGTCTGACCCTAGTCTTAACCCTTTCGCTGCTGAGGCTTTTCACACCTCTGTGCTGAGGTCATTTTTACCACTTTCGCTCATCTTTTTAACCGCGTTTTGAAGCCATATTTTGATATATGACCCAGACATATTATATATCGTTCTTTCCGGCAGACTCGGCAGATTCATAATATGTCATTATTATATGTATATGTCATGTCCTGTCTGTATATTATAACAAAAATGCAATAAAATTTGAATTTTCAATAATTTACAATGTGTAAAGTGGTTTTTTTTCACATTTTAACATGCGAGCAATTGTGGTTATATTTTCTATGGGGTGCGCTTGTTAAAAAAATTAGAAATGGGGACTCGTTACATTTTTTGGGGGAAAATTTCGCTATTTTTAACATACGCACCGCATACAAAAATCGTTAGTGCAGCATCATTGTTCACATTATAATTGAAATGGGAACAATATTGCTGCATTAACAAAACCAAAAAAAAAAAACTTGTTTATTTTTTTTTATAATTAATTTTTGAAATATTCTTTTATTTTTATAAATACTTTTTACATGTTCAAGTTTGGTATCACTGGAAAGGCCATGCTCTGGCCGATCCAACCATATCAAACATTAACCCCTAGCTGCCACGGATCGTGAGATAGGGGGTTCATTGGAACCCCCTATCTCCACCATTGCTTGCAGCTAGGGGTTAACTCCAGGACTGGCGTCATCGTGCTATGCACGATGACGCCAGTCCTCAGGGGGAGTTCCCGTAGGCTTGGCCGACATCCAAGATGTAGGCCAGCTCCGGAAAAGGATCCCTATCCGGCGCTTTTCAGTGCCGAATCGTGATCCGGCTCCCCAGAGGTTAATGACAGCCACCGTTTGGAAGGGCAGGCTGTGCCCTTCCAAACGGTGCCTGGCTTAACCCAGTGCACCCCGGCGATCGGGAGGGAGAGACGTCCGAAGGACCTCACCCCCTCCCTTTCAGGCGCCTCCTCCGCACACGCGGGGGGCGCCTGAATTAGATGTCATCGTGCCGCCGCAATGACATCTAATGGCCCTGCCAGGGTCCCCGAGTGCTGGGCTGACATCGAGGATGTCAGCCCGCACCGGGGGCACAGCGATCGGACGGAATCCGGCCGATCGCTGGCCGCAAAGGGAGGACGCGCTGAGCGCGTCCTCCGCAGTGAAAGGGTTAATGAACAACACCATCATTAACTAAACATTTTCCATATACATATCATGCCTACACTGAGTCCCTTTCATTGCTCCTGGCATCTCCTTAGTTTTAAATTATTAGGAAAAAACATTAAGATATTTCATGTGATTGATTAAAAAGACTTCATAAATTAGATATAAATTTTAGACTTCATTACAAAAATGTCTGAGATCATATTAGTTCTTTAGTGGATCTATCGAGAAATAGTTATTTTCTTTTTCTCTTTTAAGTAGAACGTTTTAGGGGTTATTCAGAGAGTACCAAAATTTCAATAAAATTTCTCTCTCGTACGTCAAACTTCTGCGATTTTAGTTTGCCGACCCTGCAGTGAATTCATTGCAGTGTCCCCAAAGTGCGCCGAACGGGGTCGACTGAAGACCGCAGCCGACCTCTGAAGAGGCTACCAAACACCGCCAAAAAACGAAATCTGCTTTTCTAAAAGAAGGTGTTTAAAACAATAAAAAATGCATGGAAATAATAAAAAAGGTCTTATAAAAAAAAGATGTGTTACAGAATAAGAAAAATAAAAAAAACGTGAATCCAAAATCCAATGGGATGCACCAGTTTAAACCGGTCGATCTGAACCACCGAAAATCTGGGCATTTCACCATCATTTTGGTGCAGTTCAGCATTCTCTGAATGGATTAACCATTACTTCTCTATGGGACAATTACCCTGCAGCCAAAGGTCTCCAAAATGTAGTGATCTGCAGCAAACTGCACCTAATTTCGCTGGTAATTCGCCAATATTTGGCAGGACCAGCACCTTACTTGCAATACCACAATACAAAAAGAAAGTGGCTCGATCCTCATTTTCCTACAGAGCACCGCAGTTATGGAATAACCTCCCAGACTCCATCAAATCTTCCCCCAGTCTAAAGTCACTTAAGAGCTCCCTATTAACATACCTCAATACGGAATGCACCTGTAAACATGTAACATAGTGAATATATTACTTACATATTTATTTTCTGTATTAATCTGTATATTTGTGTTTTGTTTCTAATATATTGCATTTATTACTTTGTATTTCTGTAACGACTGTAAAATTTCGATGTTCTTGAACCCAGGACATACTTGAAACTGAGAGAAATCTCAATGTATCCTTCCTGTTAAAATACTTTGCAAATAAATAAATAAATAATACTGACTGCTTTCTGAATAACCGTACTGCCACGAAATTGCGTTGTACGGTGAAATTCACCGGCAATTCAGTGGCAATTTTGGCTCTTATTGAATAACCTTTTTGTCTTCAGACACATCAGCCAATATACAGTTGAAGTTGACATTTCAATCTTCCTGTCAGAGTTCAGGCAGCCTCAGCACTATACTCGGATTTAACAGCAGAGGGAGCTCTCTGCCTGTCAATACAGTGCATTCAGTCTAAATGCAGTGTAATGATGAGGAGAAAAGTATATTTATGTGTCTGTATGCATGTGTGTTTATGTAGGTGTGCATATGAAGTGAAGTCTTGGCTACAGGGCTAAGAGGTATTTTAAATGATTTTATTAAACAGCCTTGAAATCCCGATCCCTGCTAATGGGTTCATGGAAAAACTCTTGGTAGTTAAAAGGTTAACATTCCTTTATTAAAAAGGAGAAACCTAGATAGAAGTCTTTATTCCATATGTCTATAAATTAGCAGAAAATGTATAGATTGCAAATTATTAAACTGTGGAGTAACAGATGGGTGAGAAATGTTACACCCACACGTTTATTTATTAATTTGCTTTAGAAGAAAGCAGAAAGTGTTTGGTTTTAATACACTGCTATCCTTGTTGCTGTTGATTTATTTCATTACAAGTGGCACTTACTCTTATATCATGTTTACTATAACATTTAATTGAACCACTATAGTCATAAACACCGTATGGCCATGAATGATATTGTCATGTCAAATATTAATACTTGTTTATCAGCATATAAATTATCATACATATACAGGGTAACATTACACTCTTAACGCAAACGTTAACGCTCACTTGCGTGAGCATTAACATTTGCTGCAGTGTTTACCACATTTTACAATCCAAACACAAACGGGTTAAGTAACCCATTCGCGTTTGGTACCGTGCTCTTTTCAGCACGAGGTTACTGTACTTTGTGCTCTCTATGCTTAACATGGGGAGCGCAAAGTGTTAATCAGCGTTAGTATTACAATCTACTAGCGCTGTTTAACGTCTGGCTTCTGCAGAATCCGTTAGCACCAGCCTAAAAAACAAAAAACAGAATGCTATACTCACCTCCTGTCCCGCGACGAAGACTGCAGCTCCAACCGCCTCCTCCGTCCGGCGGGAGCAGGGAAAGACTGGGAGAAAAAGTCCCCCCAGTCTCACTCTGCATATCACTACGCCGACCGGCCGGATCTCGTGAGGTGTAGTGATAAAGCACTAGCATGTGGGATACTAGGCCGTGGACCCCCAAGTGGATGAAATACTATTAACACAAAATACTGATATAGAGGGCTCAGAGCTACTAGCCAGGCCTTAAGAGTTACTCGCCACCAGTTGCCCCACCTAGCACCTAAACCCTACCATGCCCTTAACTCCATACCCAAACACACCCTCTAAATTAATCTTATGAAATGACACTGTTAAATGTTTTATTCAGAATAAAGTTACAAAAATAAATAACAACATTAACATTATTAACAGAAAGCAATGTAAACAAAAAGGAAAATAATTGTTTTACATCAATGGGGATGCAAACAAAATGTTAAGTGTAACTGCTCAACTTTTAATAAACATTGTGCATTTTTTCATCTCCACAATCACTCCAGATACATGTATACCTAGACATATCAGACCCAAGATACATGTATGCCAGTTACATCAGACCACCAGTTGCATGTGTGCTCAGACACCAAACCTCAGATACATGCATACCAAGACAACAGACCCCAGATACATGCATACCCAGAAACCAGACCCCAGATACATATACAGTCAGGTCCAGAAATATTGGGACATCGACACAATTCTAACATGTTTGGCTCTATACACCACCACAATGGAGTTGGAATGAAACAAACACAATGTGCTTTAACTGCAGACTGTCAGCTTTAATTTGAGGGTATGTACATCCAACTCAGGTAAACGGTGTAGGACTTACAGCGGTTTGCAGATGTGCCTCCCACATGTTAAGGGACCAAAGGTAATGGACAGAATAATAATCATAAATCAACTTTCCCTTCTTAATACTTGGTTGCAAATCCTTTGCAGTCAATCACAGCCTGAAGTCTGGAACGCATAGACATCACCAGACGCTGGGTTTCATCCCTGGTGATGCTCTGCCAGGCCTCTACTGCAAATGTCTTCAGTTCCTGCTTGTTCTTGGGGCATTTTCCCTTCAGTTTTGTCTTCAGCAAGTGAAATGCATGCTCAATGGGATTCAGGTCAGGTGATTGACTTGGCCATTGCATAACATTCCACTTCTGTCCCTTCAAAAACTCTTTGGTTGCTTTTGCAGTATGCTTTGGGTCATTGCCCATCTGCACTGTGAAGCGCCGTTCAATGAGTTCTGCAGAATTTGGCTGAATGTGAGCAGATAATATTGCCCGAAACACTTCAGAATTCATCCTGCTGCTTTTGTCAGCAGTCACATCATCAATAAATACAAGAGAACCAGTTCAATTGGCAGCCATACATGCCCACGCCATGACACTACCACCACCATGCTTCACTGATGAGGTGGTATGCTTAGGATCATGAGCAGTTTCTTTCCTTCTCCATACTCTTCTCTTCCCATCACTCTGGTACAAGTTGATCTTGGTCTCATCTGTCCATAGGATCTTGTTCCAGAACTGTGAAGGCTTTGTTAGGTGTTGTTTGGAAAACTCTAAGCTGGCCTTCCTGTTTTTGAGGCTCACCAATGGTTTACATCTTGTGGTGAACCCTCTGTATTTACTCTGGTGAAGTCTTCTCTTGATTTTTGACTTTTACACACATACACCTACCTCCTGGAGAGTGTTCTTGATCTGGCCAACTGTTGTGAAGGGTGTTTTCTTCACCAGGGAAAGAATTCTTCATTCATCCACCACAGTTGTTTTCCATGATCTCCCGGGTCTTTTGGTGTTGCTGAGCTCACCGGTGCGTTCCTTCTTTTTGAGAATGTTCCAAACAGTTGATTTGGCCTTGCCTAATATTCTTGCTATCTCTCTGATGGGTTTGTTTTGATTCTTCAGCCTAATGATGGCTTGCTTCACTGATAGTGGAGGCTTTTTGGATCTCATCTTGAGAGTTGACAGCAACAGATTCCAAATGCAAATAGCACACTTAAAATGAACTCTGGGAATTTTATGTGCACATTGTAATTGGGGTAATGAGGGAATATCACACACCTGGCCATGGAACAGCTGAGAAGCCAATTGTCCCATTACTTTTGGTCCCTTAACAAGTGGGAGGCACATCTGCAAACTGCTGTAAGTCCTACACCATTCACCTGAGTTGGCTGTACATACCCTCAAATTAAAGCTGACAGTCTGCAGTTAAAGCACATTGTGTTTGTTTCAATCCAACTCCATTGTGGTGGTGTATAGAGCCAAACATGTTAGAATTGTGTCGATGTCCCAATATTTCTGGACCTGACTGTATACCCAGACATGTGACACCAGATACAAGTATACCCAGACATCTGATACAGACACATGTGTACCCAGAAATCAGAACCCAGATACATGCCTACCCAGACATCAGACCCCAGTGTGAGCAGAGCGAGGGACCGGATGAGAACAGCCAGGACAGGGCAGGCTTGGGCGGCAGATGTCCAGCATGCCCTCTCTGACATCATCAAAGGGAGCTGCCGGCCAGTCAGCCGCCATCTTGGATTCTCCGGCTGGACCTAAAAAAAAACACAGCCGCTGCCAGAACATGCAGCGCAGGCAGCACAAACTCATTTATCATTCTGCCTGCATCTGCATTCCCACTTGCCAAATGAGAACATGCGAGTGGAAATTTTGAGGTATATATTGTATTATCTTGCTTAAAAGGGACACGACCACTTACATAAGCTGTAACTAGAGTGTTTGTGCATTACAAACAAAAACATTTTATAAAATTAATGCTGCTGTTTGTTTTTCTTTGTTTGAAGTATTTGCATATAAAAAGGAAAAATATAGTTTTTTCAACTCTGGTTTCCATTTTGTTGATTTATTCCATGTGACAATATTTACCATAATCTGTCCAAAAATGTTTCTGTATTCCTGTAGTTTAATTTCTACAGTTTTTAACAGTTGACGAGGTGGACGAGGGAATGTTTAGTTAAGGCTGCAGGGGTCTATTGTTCTCTAAACTATTTGAGATTAGAGACTCCTAATCTTCCCCAGTGATGTCCTTTGAATTCAAGCCAAAAATACAATAAGATTCGAGTCAGTGATAAACCCAAAAACTCCATTCTTTGGCCGTTGCCACATAGTGAGGAGCAAGTGAAGTAAAGAAACGGGGGGGGGCAGTTTAAAACACAATAGATCACACAATGGATGCACTCAGTGACATATACTGAGTAAAATATTTTTAGAGAAAATTTTTAGAGAAAAACGAAGAACATGTAAGATATCAGCAACATAAAATAGACACACACACAGGGTTATTCAAAGAGATTCGAAAAGTCACCTCACGTTCGGTGACTTTTTGTTCTCTTCAATTCGGTGCAAATCGGCTTTCCCATTTCGGCGACCCTGCAGTGTATTCAGTAAGCACCACAGGGCTGTCGAAGTGCAGCGAAAAGCTGCCGAAAACTCGGCGAATGCACGCTGAAACCCGCAAAAACATCTGGATTAACTCGTCGAAGACGCCGGAAAAACCCGAGCAGGAGCCGATCACACGCAGCGAAGCCTCCGGAAAAAGCCAACACCGCAGAAGAAGGCAGTGAATAAATTAGGAGAACAGTTTGCTTGAATGATTGAAAAGTGAAACGCTGTTTGCAAAGAAACTACTGAGCGAAAATGTCTGAAATTTACATATGAGGTCCAGGAAATGATAATAAAGAGGGCTGTTACAGAAAACATAAGTAAAATTAAAAAAAATCAGACTTTTTAAAAAAAAAATGAAAAATGCTTAAAATATCCTAAAAAATAAATAAAGGGACTTTTTACTGCAGAATTTTATAATGAACAGTTTATTAGATATTGAATTAAAACGGGAATATTTTTAACATTGAAGCCTATGGGATTCTCCTGAATAAAGCTGTCGAATTAAACCACCGAATGGCAGGGCATTTTCGGGAACCTTTCACTGCTGGTTTGTGTTCTCTGAATAGCTGAAGCAGTGCTTTTTCATGGAGATTTCACTGCCCTCGAACAGGCACCGTATGTGGATGCAATTCGCCAGGATTTGGCGAATTGCCTGCTCTCTGGATAGCCGAATGTCCAAGAAAGGTAACCGAACGCTGAAAATCAGCGTTCGGTTACCTTTCTCCAGCCATTCGGATCTCTTTGAATAACCCTGGCAGGGTTATTCAGAGAGAGGTGAAACTCGGGAGAATGACTGGAGAAGTGAAAATTCTAGGTCAAAATAGCCAAACCAGAAAAATTCTCTCATTTATTTCACTTTCCAAACCGTCTATTTGGTCTAGATTGTTCTCTTTTCCTGCCAGTTCTCCTGTTTTTCACCTCTCTCTGAATAACCCTGACAATAATGACATTTCATTTTTTGGTGGTGGTAGTGGCCCTTTAATATTTTTAATTATACAAATATGCATGCAGCTACCTGTGTGTAGAACCCATATGAAGAAGATGCAAACAATTTTCCAGGAAGTGTGCCTTTTATTTTACATGTATATTGGCTATTTCGTCCGGATGTCTATCGGAAAAAAAAGTGCTTGCTTGTTAAAACTACTTACCAGAATCACCTGCGTGTTTTCATCAAGTTAGAGCTCCTTAAAATCATTATATTTCTTATAAACCAGCTTTTTCATTTCTATTCATGTGCCAAGAGAATTAAATTAGCTTGTATATTCTAAGGCACTATGTCATCAAGAAAAGTATCCAAGACCCCATATTGTGCTTTCATTTATCATTACAAAAGCAAAGGAGAACAAAAAATATTTTTTAAAAAGCTACTTTTTAATGAATCTGCAACTCATTTGCTTACGTTTGGTTGATATGTATAAAATGTTGTCTCTGAAAACCCCTTATCGAATGAAAGAAAGAAAGAATGATAATAGCAAGAAATTAAACCTTTTGAGAATAATAGTAAATCCCTAACAGAGTGTTTTACCTCAATAATTCTCTTGTACGTTTTTTGTTCTGAATATACACATGGTTATGGATCTATATGTCTCCTGCAGTTTAACACACTCTAGGAGGCATGGTATAATGGAGGCCTTGACTGTTACACCCTGTGGGTCATTCAACTTAGATTTAGATGGGAATCAAAAGATACCTTCCATTGGCTACATGGTAACAAAGCCTGTCTCAACAGGGGCAATTTACTTAAACAATTACTACAATTACTGGGCAAGGTTCTAAAAGGTGAGAAAATAATTACAGAAAGCAATTCAACCTGCAAAACCATGTCATTGGCTGCTTTGCTTCGCAGTTTCACAGCCCTTTTCAACTTCCTGTATGGTCTAAAGAGAAAAAGTATTAAAGGAAGAGGCTAAAAGAGACCAAAGGCACGTAAAAATAAATAAATAAATAAAAGGCAAAAGAGTTAACCCTTTCACCGATGAGACATTTCACCCGTGTGCTGAGCTCATGTTGACAGTTTTTTGATAATCATGTTTAAATATGTTTTGTCATCATGTTTTATTAGAAGACCTATCCTTATTTTCAGCAGACTCAGCAGATTCAAAATACAACATCAGAAAGGCCAGACTCTGACCTATCCAACGACTCCTAACATGACTTTATGGGGTGTTACAAATGGAAATACAGGGGTCCAAAGTACCCACTCTCTCCTTGCAGCAGTGAAGCTTTGCACTATCACCTCCACATTCGGTCTCAGCATGGGAAATGAGAAGGTGAGTTAGTGCAGTGGCATTCCTTGCTTTACAAGTAAAAACACATAAAGCCACTGCCTTAGAGCAAAAAAAAGTATATTTAAAATTAATTTTTGTTTCTATTTTTACACATTATATGATCATGTTTGGTATCGTTGGAAAGGCCAGACTTTCTACTTTCCAATGACCAAACATTGACCCTGTGCAGTGTAAAAATCTTTAGAGATGTGCATTAATTTCGTAAAAATCGCAATTTGTTTGAAAATTCGTTAATTCGTATTTCGGAAGTACTTCGGAAAAAATTATTATTATTATTCTTTATTTATAAAGCGCCAGCATATTCCGCAGCGCTGTACAATAAGCACAGTATAGACAGGGTTACAATACATTGAACAACATTTGACAAACAGTACAGGAGGAGATGAGGGCCCTATTCCCGTAGGAACTCACAATCTGGGAGGGTTGGGGTTGGAAACAGGAGGAGAGGACTGTAAGGTGAGAGTGATTGATGGTTGCGTCAGTGAGTTGGGTGGTAGGCTTCCCTAAATAGGAACGTTTTAAGGGAGCGTTTGAAGGAAGAGAAGTTAGGGGAAAGTCTGACAGTACGAGGGAGAGCGTTCCAGAGAGTGGGGGCTGTGCGTGAGAAATCCTGCAGTCTATCATGGGAAGAGGTGATGCGGGGAGAAGCTAGGCGCAGGTCACTGTTTGACCTTAGGGAGCGGGCAGGGGTGTATTTGGTGATTAGTGAGGACAGGTAGTGAGGCGCTGAGTTAGTGAGGGTTTTGTAGGTAAGGATAAGGATTTTGAACTTAATTCTGCAGTGGATGGGGAGCCAGTGAAGGGACTCGCAGAGGGGAGCGGCAGAGACAGAGCGGCAAATGAATTGATTTTGTCTGAATTGAAACAAAAATGAAATAAAACAGTATATAACGAAATTGATTTGTTATATTGTTTCAAGAGAACTGATTAAATGATTCATGAGCAGGACTTGATTAATTTGGGTTTTATTTAGTGATCCGTAATTCGACTCCATATCAACTATCAAATTGATCCCAACTTACAATACATACAATGCACCCATCCAAGATGTCAGCTCGCACTGGGAGAACACCATGGTTGGTGCCAGATCGTTTGCAAAATCACTTCACACGTCTCTTTCAGTTGGTAATTTTTTTTTCCTTGCTGGTTTCAAGCAAGAATATCAAGCGACCTTGGAATTGCTCATCTCCTGGCTGCTCAAATTTAGCACTAATGATAAAAAGTATAGTAAGTGTTAACATACAGTAATCTGGTGTAATAGCAAAGTAAGTTTGCTGCTCAGCTGGAATAGGGCGGAAGCCTTTATGATTAACGATTGGGGGGCGGGATATGTAACGGCTCACTCAATCATAATGGCTCTGTTGGAAATTGGCCAATAATTTAATAATAAACACTTATAAAGCTCGTTTGTAGAAGACAAGCTAAATGTAGTTTCACTTCGAAGATGTTTTGATTTTCCCACATCTTAATAACAGAACATTACTCTGCATATTTTGCACCAAACTATCTTTTTAGTCCAATAAAGGGTATAATTGTCACAGCAAGAACCTCTTATTTAAAATATCTATATGCTGTAATTTATTGTGTGTTGGCATGCTGATCTGTGCTAGTTAATGAAATGCTGTGGGAAAAGAAAGAGCTTATTGGAAGATGGAAAATATACAGGGTTATTCAAAGAGAATCAAAAAGTCACCGCACGTTCGCTGACTTTGCGTTCTCTTCAATTCGGCACGATTTGGCGATCCCATTTCGGCGAACCTGCGGTGTATTCAGCAAGCACCACATGGCCGCCGTAATGCAGGGAAAAGTCGCCGCAAACCCGCCTAAAACGCACTGCAAAACCCAGCGAAGGCACACCGAACAACCTGCAAAAACATCTGGATTAACCCCGCCGAAAACACAGGAAAAATATGAGCAGGAGCGATCACACGCAGCGCAGCCGCCGGAAAAACCCGACACCGCAGACAAATGGAGTTAAAAAAATAAATAAATGTTCGCTTGAATGTTTGAAAAGTGAAACGCTGTTTGCAAAGAGACTAATGAGCGAAAATGTCTGAAATTTACATATGAGATCCAAAGAATGATAATAAAAAGGGCTGTTACAGAAAAAAGAACAAACATTTAAAGAAAAAAAAATCTCGACAAAATGCTTAAAATATCCCAAAAAATCTATAAATAAAGAGACTCTTTACTGCAGAATATTATAATCAACGGTTTATTAGATATTGAATTAAAACGGGAATATTTTTAACATTGAAGCCTATGTGATTTGACTGAATAAATCTGTCACACGAAGCAACCAAATGGCAGGGCAATTCGGCAACTTTTCACTGCTGATTTTTGTTCTCTGAATAGACGAAGCAATGGGGATTTTACTGCCCTTGAACAGGCACCGTATGTGCAGGCAATTCACCAACGTTTGGCGAATTGCCTGCTCTCTGAATAGCTGAATGGCCAAGAAAGGTAACCGAACGCTGCTTTTCAGCGTTCGGTTACCTTTCGGCAGCCATTCGGATCTCTTTGAATAACCCTGGCAACCTCTGACAATGTTAGTATTGTCTGTAAAAATATCTTTAATTATAATGGCAACAAACATTCTGTTTTCCCTGGACTAATCTAGTTAAGAAAATAATTAGTGTATAGAAGAAAAACTTTGTTGATGAAATGTTTTTTGTTTTAAGGAGTAACAAATTAAAATACTCAGGAAAAAATTGTAACCGCAAACATATCCAACGTGCAATGTTTATTAACGTGGTATTGGAAAGGGCACAACCTCTCTTGACTTCCCTTAATTGGTGGGTCATTCTGATAGCATCCTTGATGATTTTCAAACAAACCTCTTTTAACATAAAGTACATTTAGTGAGGAAACTCTTGCTGACCTTTGTAACAATGATTTAAACAGTTTTAATAGCCTGGCATTGCCATCGCTGTGTTTTTCTATCTGATTAACTTATGCTTCTTTATCCTTGTTGTGCATAGCAACATCAGGTGAGATGTTGATGTGACCTGTCTGCTGGCGGACAATCTAGTGTCAGCGATACATGGAAGTCACTCATGCAAATATTAATTGACACACAGATATAAAAAAGATAGGAAGTAGGAAAAAAAAAAAAAAAATTTAATCGCAGACGCGTTATCTGATTTGAACACAATCTACAGCATTTTTTTTTTTTTACCAAGATCATATAAAAATATTGCCATCATTAAATGTGATGCTAGGTAATCCAATTAGAACTTGAACAACAGCACTCAGTACGAAAGTTACACAGCAGGATCCTTTTAACTGTGTTGTAATAGATGAGCCAAAATAGACCCTGCTAAACCTGGAGAATGCATTAAATAAGCCAGAGGAAAAAAATGCAACATTGTAGAGTCGAAAGGGAAGTTAAGTCCTGCTCTTTCAGGATCCAATCTGTTTCCTGAAGTTATAACAGTAAAATCGCTCACTTTCAATTACTGCCCACTCTTCAATCTTAATACGTTGACGATGGAAACAATTTTGTGGTGTTATTCACATAAGAGAGGAGATGTAAAGTCATTTTGAGAGTCGATTTCACATTGGGGTCATTCATATGCATATGGACAATCAAGGGGTTTAGAGAATTTTGTGTTCTCGCTTTGAAAGGTGTATTTACCAAACTTTGATATTGTATAAAGGGACATAAAATCCACATCAAGGAGCATTTTCAATGATAGGATATTGCCAGCTATTTTATCAGTCTTTTCCCTGTGCTATTATCGTACGGCACAATCCATTTCGAAGCAGTAAAAAACAAATGAAAGGTTTTAAATTACAAAGGATAACATTGTGCTGCATGAGCGTGAATCTGCAATATAGGCCGTTATGTGTGCTGATCAAATCTTAGAGTTTTGCTTTCCCATGGAAGGAATGTGCAAAACCTAGTAGGCTGATGCCCTATTAAAGTCACAATGGGGTTTGGTAACCTGCTGCTAAGCATTACATATTCTCAATTTATACTTATGGGTATGTATCTCAGCAGCTAGAGATGTGTTTGCCATCTCTTATATAAAAGCAGCCAGAAGAGATTTAAGCACTGATGTCCTGGAAAGAAAAAGGAATTTAATAACAATCAATTACAATTTACAAGGACTCTATATTTGTGTCCTACAGAGGACTTAATGCCTCACTTGTTAATGCGAATGGCCCCATTCGTTAATGCCAATGCCGTCCCTGCTATTCCAGTTGACCCACAAGCCTTCGCTATACATGAACACTTTCCATAATTTGTGTAAACAGCACTAATGTGAGGGCAGCAGCAGAAAAATAAGCAGTTCTAATATTGCTCATTATTCTCAACTCCAGCAAGTATTTTTAAAAAAAAATATTTTGGCTTTTTTTCTTCTTAGGCTAGGGTCAGACGAAAGCATTTTTCCCCGCGAATGTGAAAAAGTGCGTCCGAACGCATTGACGTATTTTTTCACGGAATGCGCAAAAACGGTCAGACGACGCGCATTTTCGGGCGTGCTTTTGTACGGATCGTCAATAAAACTCTTTTTGCGTCTGGACGTTATGTAGGCCGGACATTAGCAGCGTCTGACATCTCCTAATCACGCAAACACGCCGCTATGCCGCAGCTGCGCACTCAGTACGTCAGTACTAGCGGTTCAGCATTCTCAAAAAAATGTGTTCAAATTCCACTTGCGTTGCACGGCCGGACTTTTGTGTCTAAAATGGTAAAGTTAGCATTAAGATTGTATTAAGGACAAGTCTCTTGGGGTAGCTAGTTGGTCTCATATTTGTAGTGTTACAAAGTATATATTTCAATAATATCTGACAATAGCTATTGAATTTATACTAGCAAATGGGACTGCTAACATAAAGCCTGACATTGATTACCATGGAATACTCAGTCAACATTGACCAGCATGAAACAGATACTACTTTCAGGTCTTCATGATGCTTAGGCAATTATTATAGGTTTGGAAGAACTTATCCTAGAATGGCAACTCAAAATCCTCCTAATAAAGGATACATTATTTATGGAATAGGATTTTGACATATTGTAAATCCAATGGTTAACTCTTTCACTATCGAGATATCTCAGGCTTCAAAGGCACCATACAGGGCCTGATATCTAGATATCTCGATCTCGAATTTTATTTGCTTTTGGTCTGCAAAAGGTGCCCCAAAGTCTAACCCCTGTGGGCATAATGTCCAAAGAGCTAAAACTGTGTAAAATTGGCTTACTAAATGTTAGAGCTGCAACAAGCTGCAACTGTAAATGCTGTAACTCAATTTGGCAGTAGATTGCACCATCTACTGGCCAAATATGTTATTGCAGTAAGAAATACAATGGGAATAAGCCCAGATATTTCTTACTGTATAATTAATTAAAAATTATTTTTCAAAGAAAAAAACAAACAATGGTTCCTGACAATGTTTTAAAAAATATAAAAAAATCACATAGTAGTGAAGGGGTTAAACTTGGACAAACTTTTTAAATTGGGTATCACTCAGATATGCTGTACATAATTGTTTCTAGACAACCAACCAGTTTTCCTCTCTTGTTTCATATGCTGTCAACTGTATAGAGTTACTACTTTTTTTGCGTCCAGTCAAATCTAGAGGGATGCTATAGTCACAATTACCACTCAAGAAAATGTAAGAAATCATGGTGACAAGATGTTGTACCTCTTTTCTTACATCCCCCAGTAGTCCCTGTAGCACCTTCACCCTACCCATCTAGAATGTAGGCCTCTTAAATCCATATTGTACACCATATGAGAGTACAGGCCATGTTTTATGGTGTGCACACAATACAAAACGTATTACTTGCAAACTGTAAGGCTGGTGTCAGACGAGCGTAGTGTTCACGTCCGTGATTGCGCCTAAAAGTACGTCCGTGATAGCATGAAAGAAAGTCCATTGGAGCCTGACACATGAAGTACGTCCGCACTGAACTGCGGACGCACAACGGCCGCGGCAAACGGACGCAGGTTAGGCAAGAACGTACATCCCCTAGAACGGACGTGCGGAGTGCGCCACGTCCACAACGTCTGCATAGCTTTGTGTGTGAGTGATGGAGCGAGGTCAGACGGACTGCATTTATACGTCCAGCATTTTTGACGGACAGAATGTTTTTTCATTGTAATTTATTTTCCCCTCCTACATCCGTCAAAAAATAACTTCAGTGAAAAAACGGACTGTGTGACCACTACTGCGTCATCCGTACTGACGATGTCCGTACTGCACGGACGTACAGTCCGTAGAAATCACGCTCGTCTGACCCCAGCCTAAATAATCACAAACTTTTAATTTTCATGTTATTTATCATGAAAAAAAAGGTTAGAATGAAAATTAAAGGCCCTATACCAGCTGGTGCTAACTTAACCAGAGCGGTTGTAAACTTAACAGGCTATTTTACAAAGCTGGTGCTAACTTAACCAGAGCTGTTGTAAACTTACCAGAGCTATTATAGCCTATGGAGGTTTTAAGTTAACAAAAGCTCTGGTTAAGTTAGTACCAACTTTGTAATATGGCCCAACAACTCCATAGATTATAATTCCTCTGGTACATTTACAACCGCTCTGGTTATTTTAGCAGCAACTTTGGAATAGGGTTTCAATAGGAGTCAACTGGTTGAAAAAGTGCTCAACCAGCTGAATTGTAAAGCCTCTGAAAGCTTCTTCACTGAAAGTCACACGATTGGCTGGGTGCTCAACAGTAGGGATGAGCTGTTCAGTTCGGAGTTCGGCCCGAACTTTGGTTGTTTGAAAGTTCGTGAATTTAGAACTTTTTGGGTGTGTTCGGTTCGAGTTCGAAAAAAAAAGAAATTTTGAAAAAAGTATAGAAAATGCTTAAAAAAATACTAAAAAGTCTAGAAATAAAGAGACTCTTTACTGCAGAATATTATAAGCAACGGTTTATTAGATATTGAATTAAAAACTAATGTGTACGTGCAAAGATTTTCAACTCTAAATGACCTCTGTTCACAAACGGGCATAAACACCAGGTGTTTTTAGTCTGTTCTAATGAATTTGATACTTTGTATGTATGTAGACTATACTGAAGGGTGTGGTGTCTGCTTTTGAGAAGTGTTAATTTCTCTCCTCTAATATGCTGCCTTTCTAATGAGACCAAACACGATCATGTAGAAAAAATACAAAATTTCCTCATTTCCCGCTTTTAACATCTAAAGCAATGTTATTTCTCACCTCGGGATTAAACATTCACAGGGTTATTCAGAGAGTGGTGAAAAGCAGGAGAATAACTGGAGAATTGAAAATTCTAGGTCAAAATAGCCAAACCAGAAAAATTCTCCAATTTATTTCACTTTCCAAATCGGCTATTTGGTCTAGATTGTTCTCTTCTCCTGCCAGTTCTCCTGGCTTTCACCTCTCTCTCAGGGTTGTTCAGAGAAAGGTGAAAACCAGGAGAATGGCAGGAAAAGAGAACAATCTGGACCAAATAGCCGATTTGGAAAGTGAGATAAGGCTAGGGTCAGACCAACGCATTTTTCGCAGCGACCGTCAAAAAGTGCGTCCGAACGCATTACCGTATTTTTTCATGGAATGCGCGAAAACGGTCATATGATGCGCATTTTTGTGCGTGATTTTTTACGGATCCAAACCAGGAAACTTTGGGTGTCTGGACGTTATGTTGGCCGGACATGAGCAGGGTCTCACGTCTCCAAATCACACACACACGCCGCTAGTGGACGCAGACAACTCTGTACGTCTGTACTAGCGGTTCTGCGTTCTCGAAAAAATGCGTTCATTTTCCACTTGCGTTGCGCAGCCGGACTTTCGTGCGACTGTACTTCGTATGTTGGCCGTCATTGCCCGTCATTTGCTGCTAGTGCATCCGTGATTAAGTGCGGCTAAACGCACATTAAAAATTCGCTAGTCTGACCCTAGCCTAAATGGGAGAATTTTTCTGGTTTGGCTATTTAAACCTAGAATTTTCCATTCTCCAGTCATTCTCCTGCTCCTCACCGCTCTCTGAATAACCCTGACAGGGTTATTCAGAGAAAGGTGAAACTCAGGAGAATGACTGAAGAGAAAATTCTAGGTCAAAATAGCCAAACCAGAAAAATTCTCCCATTTATCTCACTTTCCAAATCGGCTATTTGGTCTAGAATTTTCCATTCTCCAGTCATTCTCCTGCTTTTCACCGCCAAAAAATCATTAAACTTTTTCTGCATGTATGAAAATGTCTCCTCTTTTCATACAGACTGCCGCCCCAAGCAGTTGTTTATGGATAGTTTAAAGGAAAAGCATTTACCGTCATTTAAAATGTCATTTTTTGGTTTTTACATATTTCTAAACATCCTAGAAATCCGCCACTTCACAGGCAGGTTATGGGGACCTCCTAGGCACGATATTTGAAGGAATTTTTCGTTTTTTATTTTTAACCCTTATTTCATGGAAAACTCACTGTCCCTTTAAAAACGTTTTTTTTTTTTACTTTTCGTCCTTGTTTCCTGTCCCCCAGGGCACTACCCGGACCCCCATACACCTTTTATAGCAAATATCTAGAATATATGCCCTCTTGGAGGGCACTCTAAAAACCAAATTTTCAGCCCCATTGACTTGTATTGAGTTCGAGTTCGGGTTCGGATCCGAACATTTGGAAAGTTCGGGTTCGGGTCCGAACCGAACTCGGGGGGTGTTCGGCTCATCCCTACTCAACAGTCTTATTCACTAGCCAACGTTCATTGACTTGGCATCCCACCACTTGTCAAGATTGTAGGATTGTGACAGAATAGCCAGGAGGAAACACCAACATGGAAAAAGAGTTAGGTTTTAACCCCTGCATACTCCTATCCATAACATGTTAACCCTTCCATTTTTTCTTAGAATTCTCATTATACATGTGCACAAATAGCATTTTTTTCCTTCACCTATAAAACCTTGGTGTCCCTTGAATTACGTAATTATTTCTTACAAAACAAGAAACCTTTATTCATTTGATAAAGTGGAAAGACTGATAATTCATTAACTGATATCATAAAGAATATTTTAACAAAAGAGTGTAAATGTTACGTGGAGATTCAGCACTTATAAGTGGTTCCAGTTTAGCATTGCGGATAAGACCTGCCCTAAGGATGCCTTGGGAAACATAGTCTGAAGGCCACTAAATTATCCTTTTTCATGAAATTCATGGAACTAGAAGAGAACATGTAGAAATCATTTCCTTTCTTTCTGAACTTGTCTGTCATTTCAGTAGGAGAAATTCAAATTACTTAATACATTTAGATCATTTTTGTTCAAGTCATTCATAGCATGAATGACAAACACTCTTGTTCAATTAGCAACCACGCCAATTGCCATGGCAGTAAATGTCATACACAGTGGTATCAAACTATCAGAAGTGATTGCCACTTTATGTTCACATTGTCTACTATCGCTTTGCCTCGTAATGTGAATGAGAGACATTTTCATTAGGTTTAGAAACCCAAATTTTCGTTTTCAAATTTCACCCAAAGTCTTTTATATTTATGCTCCATTTCAGTGACACCCCCTCCCCCCGCTTCATATTTTCTTTATTAAAATGTAATATCTAAAAACATTCCTGAAAAAAAATATTTTATATCTATTCTTTTCAGCACTTCAGTTGCAAACTGTCTGATCACATTTCCTTTTGTCATATCTTTCGTAGCTAGGAATTCACTTATATCCCGTTTCAAATCACTTTTATTTCATTTTTACTCTCCCTGTTGGAAGTATCAGTCGAACAACATTGAATCTCTACAACCTTTTCACATAATTCATAGCATAATATTTATGTATGCACATATCAAGGTTAACTCTAGCCAACGTGATCATCGGCGGCTGATTGAACCTTCTAAACTTGATAGCTTTTCTCTGTCCAGAAGACTTCCCATCAGCTTGTCCTGAACAAGCTTCAAGAAAGACTTCCAGTTCTTAGTCAGCCAATGCCAAGTAATGCACTTGCATTGAGACACATTGGATTGCAAAAGTGATTGCCCAGCCGCTTGACAGTATCTGCCTCAGGATGAAACATACTTGTCACTATGAAAATTAACCAAGGGAGACCCTGGTACTGGAAATCTGGAGATTTTTTATTGGTATTTTAAGATAGAGTTTCCATTTAAGATACACATTAATAAAACAATACTTTTCACGTACCTACATAATACATAAAATACCTATATTTACATATACCCAATCTTGTTGCCAGACATATTGTTTTCAAAAAACAATTACAAAATGCATACAAGTTAAATTTTATATAACAAGATGGGTGTTGAAAGTCACAAGCCAAAGTGAATTAATATGCCATTTTGCTCCAGGTGGTCCTGATGTTACAGGTTCATTATCCCTGTTCTTACTTCATCCATGTCAGAGAGCTATATGCCATTAGAACAGCAAAAAAAAACAAAATGTCATTCAAATTGCCATCTAATTAAAAGTAAAAAAAATTAAAAAGGAAATGACACTATAATAATTAAAGATGTGCTTAAATATAATTACAGCACAATGATGATAGATTATCTTTACAATTGTCATTGACAGAGCATTAGACTAGCGCAACCCAGTGCACCCTTTTCAGTTTAAAGGAAATCCTGCCTTTAATCAAACCCCATGACATCCATTTCCATTTTTAAACTTGAACATTATGTAGAATTTTTGTAAACACACATAAGTCTTCATCAAAAGGTGTTTTAGCCCTAGTGCACTCCCCTAATTTATTCTTTAAAAGGTTTCATTGTGAATTCCAGGTGTTTGATTAAAAAAGAGCAGTTTTGCTTATTCCTGCCGTATAAAATTATAAAATGTACAGAATTTAAGGTCACAGATTCCTATGAATACATTTTAAAGTCAATAAAAAATGGGGAATAATTACCTGGAAATTAGCACCACTATTGTCTTTCATCTGCACTTTATGATTCTTTGTCATCTATGACCCACAAGCCGAATGGTGCAGTATTTAATAATGCTGTCGCACGCCAGCATGTAGATAAACCTGTGATTCAGTCATTTTAACAGATTCGCCAGGTTCCTTGTAAAGACATTCTTGAAACAGGTCTGTCATCCAAAATGTTCTTTACATAAATCAGTTTGAAACAGAATCCCCGTGAGATTAATATCTACACCAGATACGAGAAGCTTTAAAATTCTGTATGATAGTGCAAAGACAATTCCTGAAGGCGAGATCCCTTTGGTTGAGAGATGTACAGAGAAATGGATGGACAGACAGGCGGATGAATATACAGAAATATAATTGAAACAACATTGAATCTACGCAGCAGACATGCACCTATCAGGCCTTATAGTAAAATCTTTACGACTCTGCTCTCTTTGTATCATTATTCAGTAGCACAACCAGTGAATTCCCTATACAAGTAACCATGCTTTCAATCTAAAAACACTTGCCGTTTAATAAATGTGAATAGTAATAGATTTATCATTTAGACTTCCATTTAAAGCTTTGCAAACATCACCTTGATTTGATTTCCCCGGCATCCTGTTGTGACATTATCAATGTGTGCTATAGAATGCATGACATAGATACTTTGCGCATTCAATTGCTCATTGAAAAGGTCTTTGACAAACAATCCAATACCTTATTGTTAGTCTATACAGTCTAGGAAATAAACTAAAAGAACACCAATGCCTTCTTTTTCAAAGACAAACCCATACTACTTATAAATACGTAAAATGTCGGATTTCCTGCACAGTGTGTGCAAATTTGGTAAATTCACAAACCTAATTTGTTTTGTTTTAGAAATGTAATTTATTATTGAATGTGTTCATTCTCACATTCTTTTTTGATCCTTTACTGCAGTGAGTCGGAG
The DNA here is from genome assembly GCA_009667805.1 of Leptobrachium leishanense. Taxonomy (NCBI): domain Eukaryota; kingdom Metazoa; phylum Chordata; class Amphibia; order Anura; family Megophryidae; genus Leptobrachium; species Leptobrachium leishanense. Next base: position 330,196,091 of record CM019064.1, on the reverse strand, counting down.
AATAGGTAATAGGGAGCATTATCTAGAGTACACACACACACCTTTGATAAGTGGAATATGAAATGTATTCCAAATTAAAATATTGAGTAAACCTTAATAAGGTAATTAATATGTATATTGCACAGCGCAATTTTTTTTAAAAAATGAGAATTTGCTGGAGTTTTGCTATTAAACGTATCAAACAGAAAAATATAAAATTGTATTTAGACATGCATTTATGACACACAGCAAGCCATATAATTTATGTACATATGTAATATATTGATAAAACTGTGAATTGCAGATACAGTACAATGTGTTTGCTCCAAGGCTATGCACAGTATAAAGAAACAACATTAAATTATAAACCATACACATAAAATGTCAAAATACACGAAATTGAGCAATTTAAGAAAGACCATGTGTTCAAGTAAAGTGAGTTCCATCAGCTTGGTGGAATATCTTGAAGGATTGCTGCCTATTCTCAAGGGTGCCTTTGGGGCACTCATCCTTGAAAAAGTAGTAGTTATAACTACAAAATGTGCAGGATTAGAGATTTTATTGCAGCTTCCTCCCAGGAGGCCGCTCTCTATTAAGTTGACATTGGTGTGGACTCACCCTGCAATTTTGCTACCAGCAAGCTTAGATAATGATAGGATGATTTAATCTTGGATTTCATCTTCATAGATAAAAACTGAATGAAGAATATTCAAACTGAAGAATTTAAATCAAATAAGCCATTTTTTTGCATCTATAATAAATGGTGTTGAATAATGTACGAGTAAGACATTTTTAGACTTGTTATTTATGCCCTTGTGACAAAACAGTTCAAGTAAATGCAAAATGAAGTTTAAACCCATATATTACCCTTTGGTATGGGAGGATTTTGTGTGTGAGTCGAGAAAATACAGATCTGCCAACTTTATGCCGTTGCCGACAGCTACACACCCAAAAGAGGTGTCACAATGGTGTGCATGTATGCCAGGATGACTAGCTGCCTACTTGAGCTGCCAATCAAAACGACCTACATACTATCGCTGCATTAGCTGTCATGTTTGAAGATTTTAATTATGTAAGCACCATGATCACCATTAAACAGGCATTCTCAGTGCATTTTTCAACAGTCCTCCTGGAAACCAGATGACAGGCTAAGACTTTCAGGTGAGTGGAAGGACTGAGGGGAACCCCTCACAGTCAGTTTTCATTCTCTGTATCATTAACAGCCAGTAAATGTTAAAGGGTAACTAAAAGGTGAACCATCAGGACCAATTATAATACAACTGGGATTGTTTTTTCCAACATTAAAATTACAATCAGAATATTCCAGATCACTAAATAAGGATAAACATAGACATAAGGAGCGAAAGGGAGGTTTGTGAGGGTCCTGAGACTGAACAATGGCACTAGTGGCCTGCTCTACGGTGGGGCCGGCTCAGGTCTCACAAGGCTTTAGCTTGATTGTGCCATTACAGGAAAATTTGCTCCATATGCAAATCAGACTGCTACATCCAGAAAGGGTGGCCAGTACTGAATGCCAAGGATGTCATCCCTGCATGAGAGATGCAGCAACCCCCGATGATCGTTTCAGCCTTGTTAGACCTCTTCAGGAGGGTATACTGTAAACTTATTCAGTACTGTCCACCCTTTCTGGGTGATAGTCTGATTTGCATATGGAGCATTTGGCCCTGTAATGGCACAATGGAGCTAAAGCCTTCTGGGACCTGAGTGGGCCCCACCGTAGAGCAGGCCACTAGTGCCGGTGTTCATTCTCAGGACCCACGCAAACCCCTTTTTGCTCACTATAAGTTTACAGGGTAATCCAGATGTGGACCCATTGCTCGAGGTGCCTAGAGAGGTGTCAGCTATACCCTCCTGACGAGGCCTAATAAGGCTGAAACGATCTTCGGGGGTTGCTGCATCTCACGTGCAGGGATGATGTCCTTGGCATTCAGTACTGGCCACCCTTTCTGGGTGAGAGCAGTTTGATTTGCATATGGAGCATTTATCCCTGTAACGGCACAATCGAGCTAAAGCCTTGCGAGACCTGAGCAGGCTTTACCATAGAGCAGGCCACTAGTGCCGTTGTTCGTTCCCAGGATCCTCACAAACCCCTTTTTAAACACAGACATACACTCATATTTCTAAACCATGCCTCTGGCTGTAGATAATTACATATTTAGGTTGAATGCACCCACCTCATTCTGTGTGTATTTATATTTACACATGTATTGTTGCATTATCCCATGTAGATAGCAAGGTTTCAGTTAAAACCAAGAGATGTAGGGAGCGTGAGGTGTAGTCATTGATGGAAGAATGTTTTTTCATGTTACTCACTGATCTAGCATTACAGAGTGCAAAGTGGAATGTGTGAGTGGGGCATGTAGTAATGTGTCTGAGGTTGATTGGGTTTATAGAGCTGAAGATTGAATGGAATCCTAGGGACATCCCCTGCTACAAATAGAAGAGCAAATGATAAGTACAAAATGTCAGAATATGATTTGAATGTGTGCGTTGATGGTTTGTGTTTATAAATGGATGGAGTGAACATGCAGAAGTGAACCATGGATGTCTGGTTTGACAGGGTGGATGCAAGCAGAGAGGGGGCAATGAAAATGGAGTGAAGGTAGATGAATAGACATGGAAGTCCTTATAGATAACAATATTGACACATTGAAATGCATATCTGTTTATAGATATCTTGAAAATATACACACTTTTTGTTACTATGTGCATGTGCAGATATAACTACATTGAGAAAGTTTAAAAAATAGTCAGTGTCTCTGATTTTTGAGATGTAGATATTGCAAGTCTGTATGCCTGGAATTGTAGAGGGATTGTTGCCACTCCGTACCACTTCACCCCTGGGGCATTGTTGTCAGAGGCGCCACAGAAGGAATGTTGGTAAATGGCACATCATCAACCAACACGGTCAATGTACGAGTTTACCACATCCACAAGTTACAGATATAGTTACTATATAGTATTTATAAAGAGCCAACAAATTCCTTAGCGCTGTACAGTGGGAGAAAAAGAATAACAAATATACCCACACGTTACACACATGGAACAGAAGGTGGAAGGACCCTGCTCAACAGCTTACAATCTAAGAGGAGAGGGGTGACCCAGTAGGTGAGGGTTATTAGGGTAAGTGAAGTAGCGGATTGCAGGATGGCTGAATGGAAAGAGGAACAAGAAATCTGCAGTGGGGGGATCATAGAGTGAGCCATTAGGCTTCTCTAAAGTAATGAGTTTTCAGAGACTTCTTGAAGAACTGAAGAGAGGGAGGGTTCCATAGAAAGGGGGCAGCTCGGAAAAAGTCCTGAAGGCGAGAGTTGGGGGTACGGGTATGAGGACCTGATAGCATCAGATCATTGGCAGAGTGAAATGGTCAGGACAGGATGTACCTGCTAATAAGGGAGGAGGTGTAGGCAGGGGCACGGTTATGGAGAGCTTTGTATCTGAGGACCAGTATTTTGAAATGGATTCTAAAGGAAACAGGGAGCCAGTGTAGAGATTGACAAAGGGGCTAGGTGTGAGAGTTATGGGAGGTGAGGTGGATGAGGCTGGCACAGGCGTTCATTACAGACTGCAGAGGGATAATCTGGGATCTGTTAAGGCCAGAGAGAAGGAGGTTGCAGTAGTCAAGGCGGGAAATAATAAGAGCTTGGATGAGCATTTTATTAGAGTCCTGATTAAGAAAGGGACGAATGCGTGCAATTAATTTTAGGTGGAAGTAGCAAGATTTCGTTAGAGACTGAATTTGAGAAGTAAAGGATAGATTGGAGTCCAAGAGGATCCCGAGGTAACGAACCTGAGAGGTAGAAGTAATGGTGACACCATTCACCTGAACGCAAATGGGCGCAGGAATGGAGGTTTTAGAGGGAGGGAAGATGAGAAGTTCAGTTTTAGAGAGGTTGAGCTTTAGGAAACGGGAAGTCATCCAGTTGGAGACAGCTGGCAGGCTGTAACACGGTACAACAACGGAGGAGAGAGATCGGGAGAGGAAAGGTAGATTTGGGTGTCGTCAGCATAGATATAATTGAATCCATAGGAAGATATAAGGTTGCCCAGAGAGGTGGTATAGAATGAGAAGAGTAGAGGACCCAGAACAAGTATACCCTCACACTATAGAAATAGGTACTAGTTTATGGTAGACAAACTAGATCACCCTCCTTAAGTTAGAACACACTTTAATTAAACAGAGTCAACAAAAGCAACAATGGGAAATGAACACGTACATAGCAACATTTATAAACAATAATGCATTCTATACAGCTATGAGTGGTGACAACCCATAGATCTTGCACAGATTCAAAACGTAAGAATCCATTCATACCACTGTCAGAATGCTTGAAAAAGGCTATTATATTGAGCCGAAACGTTGCTCTCCACTCCCCAAATAAACCAACTCTTTTTATATCGTGACAATGCAGCGACTGGTTTCTGTTTTTTAAATCTGTGAATTAATTGACAGAATAACACAGGGAAAAGAGAGACAGAGCGAGGGTAGTTTACAGAGGGAGTTACAGCCTTTTGGATCCTTTGTTTCATCAAATCATCTATATTTTACTTTAATCGTTGCTCCAGGTTGGCATTTCATTACTTTACTATCCTCATCAAGATGTCATGGTCAAGATGGTAAAACACAGAAAATTTATCTTTCTGCTAAGTAGGAAAATAAATTATTGATCTTAACATTTAATGATATGGCCAGATATTATTTGTTTCCATAAATTTACAGTTTATTTGCTGTTCACTTAGTTTTTAAAGACTCTTCTTTGAAAACTTCAATATGTGTATATCAAACACAAATATTTGGATTTATTCTAACACAATAAAATAAGGTCAGCAAAACAAAATGTCTTAGCAATAAAAGAGGGAAAGAAAGTAAAGAGACTGTTATCCTGAAACGACACTTTAAAAGAAAATAAAAAAACTCAGAAAACACTGAAACAAACCTTAACAAGAATTGTACAGTTCCTATGCTAGTGTACAATTGTATAGCCATTAATGCAACTTAACAATTATGTTCTCAGGAAGTGATTGCTAGACTACACGAAAGAAGTGGAACAGCACATTCATCAAATAATTTGCTAATGTTCTATCATTCCTGCTGTGAATCTAATTACTTCCAATGTACCTGTTAAAAGTTTAATATTCTAGTTTTAGATAGCGTTACCAATAAGCTGTTAGAAAGTCATTTTCGAAATAAGGTTGTTGTATCCACCATTGTTTTCTGGACACACACAGGGTTATTCAGAGAGCGTGAAAAGCAGGAGAATCACTGGAGAATGAAAAATTCTAGGTCAAAATAGCCGATTTGGAAAGTGAGATGAAAGGGAGAATTTTTCTGGTTTGGCTATTTTGACCTAGAATTTTTCACTCTCCAGTCATTCTCCTGATGTTCACGCTCTCTGAATAACCCTGACAGTGATTTTTAATGCAGGTGGACAAATATAAAAGGACAAGTTCCCTTCTTTGATCTAAATGGTCAAGCACATACTGTAAATGCAGTTATAAGAAAATGTGTACAGTGGACATGGACTCTGGAGCTTCTTATACCATGTAATTTATAATAAGCATATGTGACTTGGGTTCTTTTTCATTTAAAAAAAATATATGTAATAGACACTAATACATAGTTAGCACTAAAATGGAGATGACAAGCTGACTGTCTCCACTTTAACATTATATTCCAGGGGAAAGTGCTATTTTTCCACAGAAAAATGCTCCTTGATCCCTGCAGTGGCGCTCCATGCCTCCGTGAGTATCGGCTCGTGGAGTCATAAGACTCCATGGAGAGTTGTGTCTCCCGTCTGTGTCATCGTGCAGAACAGTGGAGTAGTCGCGGAGGGAGACTAAAGGGGTTATTCAGAGAGAATTGAAAAGTCATCGCACGTTCGGTGACCTTTCTTTCCCCGCACTTCGGAGCGATACAGCGTTTCTAGTTCACCGACCCTGTGGTGTATTCGGCAAGCACCGCAGGGCCCCACATAGTGCAGTGAAAACTCACCGAACACTCACCGAAACCCACAGACACCGCTACAAAAACACCGCCAAACACGCCGGAAAAACCCGACTAGGCGCCGATCACAGCGCAAAGCCGCCGCTGAAAAAACCCAACAAGATGACGAATATGGTTTTAAAAAAACAAAACCGTACACTTGAAAGCTTGAAAATTTAAACGCTGTTTGCAAAAAAACTACTTAACGAAAATGTCTGGAATTCACATATAAGATCCAATGAATGATAATAAAAAGGTCTGTTAAGGAAAAATGAAAAACCGATTTAAAAAAAAAGTGTAAAAAAAAATTTGATGAAAAAATCCCGAAAAATACATAAAAGATCCTAAAAAAATCTATAAATAGACTCTTTACAGCAGAATAAAATGATAAACAGTTTATTAGATATTGAATAAAAACTGGAATAATTTTAACATTGAAGTATATGGGATTCGCCTGAATAAGGCTAGGGTCAGACGAACGCATTTTCACGTTGTCTGTGAAAAAGTACGTTCGAACGAATGGACGCATTTTTTCACGGAATACGCGATAGCGGTCATACGATGCGCATTTTTCGTCCGTGAGTTTGTACGGATCATCAATAAAACACTTTTTGCGTCTGGACGTTATGTTGGCTGGACATTAGTAGCGTCTGACATCTCCTAATCTCACACACACGCCGCTAGCGGGCGCAGCGCACTCTGTACGTCCGTACTAGCGGTTTTACGTTCTCGAAAAAATGCGTTCATTTTCCACTTGCGTTGCGCAGCCGGACTTTCGTGCGACCGTACTTCGTATATTGGCCCTCATTGCCTGGCATTTGCTGCTAGTGCGGCCGTGATTAAGTGCGCCAGAACGCGCGTTCGCACTGCCTCAGTCTGACCCTAGCCTAAATCTGCTGAATCAAACCGCCAAACAGCAGGGCATTTCGGCAACTTTTCACTGCTGTTTGGTGTCTCTGAATAGATTAACCATTGCTTCTCTATGGGGGATTTCACTGTCCTTGAACAGGCATCGTACTTGCTGTCAATTCGCCAAAACTTGGCTAATTGCCTGCTCTCTGAATAGCCGAATGGCCCCCAAATGTCCCCGTTCACAGAATTTCAGTGTCCGGTTACATTTCGGCAAAATATTTCGGATCTCTCTGAATAACCCCTTATGAAATATTTGTTCTCAGTCTCACTCTGCTCCCGACGAGAAGAAGCAGCGGATCGTGACACACTTTTCACCGCAGAATGAGAGGTAAGTATGAAATTTTTAAGGAAGGTTTTTAGAGCATGTCAAATGATTTTGCATTTGCAGAATCATTTAGCAAAAGCAATTAGAAGTTGTAAAAATTTGTAAATTTTTGTCCCGACACTAACTTGCGCCTGCCCTGTGTAATACCTCCAGTCTCGAGACGTTAGAAACTGGTTTCGCTGTCCATGTTAAATATATAGAAAGTTTTTTGAGAAAGGATTTTACCAGGAAGGATACTTTGAGATTTCTCTCATTTTCAAGTATGTCCTGGTGGGGCGAGTATGTACCGTTAGGTGTCTTGCCCAAGGACACTTACTGGAGAGGTGCTCTTGCCAGGATCGAACTCATGCCTCCACAGGCTCTCTCCATGCAGAGCGGTGATCAGGGCCGTCTTTAATATTGACAGGGCCCTGGGCAAACATTTTCTTGGCCCCTCCATGCAATTTTGCTCTCCACAACATCCAAAAAAATTAATAAATAAATAACGCACTGAGGCTTGTCTCAAAAACAAAAATCGATTTATTTATATTTTTTTTCACAATTACACATCCTATACACATCTTTAATGCACGTACACATCATATCTATACACGTACTGTAAAAAAATATATAAACACACTATATCTCTGTGCATGCACACATACATATAACACATAATGTTGTATGCACAATCTGTGTACACATACACATCTTATATACATCATATATCACCTCATTCATATTTGCACATCATATATACATACACACTTCCACATCATATATATATATTACACACACACTTCCACATCATATATATATATATACACACACACTTCCACATCATATATAATATTAATATACACACACACTTCCACATCATATATATATATATATATACACACACACTTCCACATCATATATATATATTGTAACAGGGTCCTGGGCCCTGTTTATTCCAACCATGTCCTGGACCATGTTTTTGTGAGCCAGAGGCTCCAGAGGGCAGTATATCCCTGGTAGGAAGGGTTAACACCCTTCCAGCTAGCACACCTGTAGGCGTTTCCTCTTGGGTCTTCTTAGCAGGACTGAGAGGGGAGGATCTCTCTCTCAGTAGCAATCCACCCTGGGAGAAGAGGTGTAACTTCGGTGTACTCTGCAGGAAAGAGACTGGTGAGAATCTCTTATGCGTGATTTACTTTGTTTGTTTTGTACTGGCCCGGGTAGCTGGCCCAGTAACCGGTAGTAAGGGCACTACGGAAAAGAGGTAGGCTCCTGACAGGAGTAGGCCGATTGTTTTGTTTAGTTTTGTTTGTGCATAAAAGGGGAAGCCTCCCCAACTGCTGAAAAAGACTGTGTTCTGCTTTATAATAAAAGTACACCTGAGCCGCAATCTCCTGCTGTCCGGGCCATATTTTGAGCAACCTACCACAAGTGGTGGCAGCAGTGGGATACTCTCATTCGTACCGGCTCCGCTGTTACAATAGCCTTAAAGGTACAGGACCCGCAAAAAATGGAGGACGTCGTGAAGGCCCTGGTCCAAGCCACGGGGTGCAGCAGGAAACAAGCAGGCAAGCTTTAGCAGCACAGCAGGAGTGCAATAGACTGTTGGCCAGCAAATTGGGGCCCTGGCGGAGACACAAAAAAATGGAGCATGCCCTGCTTAAGAATGTCCTGGAAAACGTTACTTCCCAGACAGTTCCTGCACTAGAAAAAGGTAATGGCACGATCCGGGCAAGCAACTGTCTGCAGAAGATGACTGCAGAGGATGATGTGGAAAGCTATCTACTGGCGTTTGAGAGAACTGCTACTCGTGAAGCCTGGCCTCCAACACAGTGGGCAGGGATCATCGCTCCTTTCCTCGTGGGGGAAGCACAAAAAGCCTACTACGACCTGGAAGAGGAAGCGGCTGCCGACTACCCACAACTAAAGCAGAAATTTTGGCCAGGTTGGGAGTGACGGCAACTGTGAGAGCCCAACGCTTCTATAAATGGCGATTTAAAGAAGGTCTGGCCCCCAGATCCCAGATGTTCGACTTGATTCATCTGGCCCGGAAATGGCTCAAACCGGAGAACCAAAGCCCTGCAAAAATGCTGGAAACTCTGGTGCTTGACCGGTACCTGAGAGAACTTCCCCGTGGCCTGCGTGAATGGGTCAGTCAGGGAAACCCCACTACCTATGATGGCATGATAGCCCACGTCGAACGTTATCTGTCTGCAAAAGACTTGGAGAAATGTTCAATGCCGTACAGCTTGCTCCCGAGACCAAGAAACCGCCGGAATGAGCCTGAAGCGGAGTCTGGAGGGGGAGCGCGCCGACAGAAAATGGACTCTAGGGATCAAGTGTCTGTGAGAGAGGATCGCTTTGGGGGAAATTCCATAGTTTGCTTCGAGTGTGGCGGGAAAGGACACGTCAGGGCAATCTGCCCTAACCGCGCAGAACCAATGCAATGTGGACTGGGGGAAAATCCCTAAACTTTTGTGGACTGATATCGGGCATGGTGGAAGGCTCAAACGCCTTTAGAATGACGGTGCAACTGAACAGCCAAGATACAGGGGCATTAGTCGACTCAGGCAGTGCCTTAACCTTGGTCGCAGGTGGTTTGGTCAAACCCAATCATGTACCAAAAACCATGGGGGTACTTTGTGTTCATGGGTGCACGGTACGGTACCCTACTGCCCCTATAGAGGTTGTTGTGCAGGGCAGACTGATTAAAATGTCAGCGGTAGTGGTAAAGCGGTTACCCTATCCCCTAATTATAGGCAGGAACTTTCCTGCTTCCACACCCTATTACAGTCACCGGGAACACCGAAAAAAGCCGACCCTGAAGTTGAACAAGGGGATGGTGATATCCTTAAGATGTTTCCCTTTACTGATCCCGATCTGTATGTGGACAACCCGAAAATAGGTAAAACCAGACGAGCATGCCGGGAGAGCAAACAGCGGTTTAATAGAGCTGTAAATGAGGTATTCTTGAATGAACGTGGAAAGCGAAACAGTAAAGGTGTAGCCACCCAATGTACCGAAGACGATATAGGGGTTGGACAAAGGGTGCATGACCTCGAGTCAGACGTTGAGACGGAGGTGGAGGACCCAATACCCTTGGATCTTTCCAGTAGTAGCTTTGAGAGACCAAGCAAACGATCCACTGTTGCAGGTCGCTAGAAGCAGGGTAGTAGAGGTGAATGGGGTGACTGTGCAGGGTAGCACCAAAGGTACCTACCCATATTTCCTCCTTAAGAACGATCTCCTTTATAGGGTAACTTCAGATGAAGGCCAAGAGATTGAGCAGCTGGTTGTTCCTTCCTCGTATACTCGGAAGGTGCTTAATTTTTCCCACTCTCACCTCCTGGGGGACACTTGGGGGTAGACAAGACTCAGGAAAGGGTGCTCAGAAGGTTCTTTTGGCCCGGAGTATATGAGGAGATTAAAAGGTACTGCGCTTCTTGCCCGGAATGTCAGTTGTCATCCCCGAAACCCAGGTTAAGGGCCCCACTCATACCTCTCCCTGTTATCGATGTGCCCTTTGAGAGGATTGGCATGGACCTGGTAGGTCCGCTGGACAAAACTTCTCGGGGGCACCAATATATTCTGGTACTCCTGGATTACGCCACCAGATATCCTGAGGCCATTCCCTTGCGCAAGGCCAACGCCAAAACCATAGCGAAGGAGTTGATTCAGGTATTCTCGCGAGTTGGCATACCCAAGGAAATCCTGACCGATCAAGGGACGCCGTTTGTCTCCCGGGTGATGAAAGAGTTGTGTCAGTTGCTTAACATTCACCCTTTGCGAACCTCAGTCTACCACCCACAGACAGACGGGCTGGTGGAGCGATTCAATCGTACCCTGAAGGGGATGTTAAAAAAGGTAGTCAGTCGAGATGGGAAAGACTGGGACCTGCTGCTTCCGTATTTGCTATTTGCGGTCCGTGAAATTCCCCAAAGTTCAACGGGCTTCTCCCCGTTTGAACTTTTGTATGGGAGGCACCCCCGAGGCATACTAGATGTGCTGAAAGAGACTTGGGAGGAACAAGGTGTCCCCGGGGTCAGTACTGTACAGCACGTGGAACAAATCCAGGAGCGTATATCCCGGATTGTTCCCCTCGTTCGCCACCACATGGAACTGGCTCAGAGTACCCAGAAGCTCCACTATGACCAGAGGGCCGTGGTGAGAGAATTCAAAGCTGGTGACAGGATAATGGTTCTAGTCCCCACTGCCGAAAGTAAGCTTCTAGCACGTTGGCAGGGACCCTATGAAGTGTTGGATAAGATAAGCCCAGTGAATTATAGGGTCAGTCAACCTGAACGCCGTAAGAAAACGGCTGTGTTTCATATCAACCTCCTTAAACCCTGGCAGGATAGAGAGGCCTGTACTGTCGCTGTGGGCGATGCGGATTCCCTGTCCACTGGACAGTCTGTTCCAATTTCCCCTGAGTTAACACCCAAGCAAACAGAGGAGGCTATACAGCTGGTCGAGAGGAATGAAGACGTCTTCTCAGCAACACCGGGTAGGACCCAAGAAATTGCCCATGATATCGTTACAGAACATGGGGTCACCGTAAGGGTAAAACCGTACCGGATACCTGAGGCAAAAAGGGACGCTGTGAGGGCGGAAGTAAGAAAAATGCTTGAATTAGGGGTAATAGAAGAATCCCAGAGCAACTGGTCTAGCCCGATCGTCCTAGTACCTAAGCCTGATGGGTCTATCAGGTTCTGTAATGATTTCAGAAAGCTGAACGAGGTATCTAAATTTGATGCATACCCCATGCCTCGGGTGGACGAGTTGGTGGAGAGGCTAGCGAAAGCCAGATACCTCTCTCTCCTAGACCTGACGAAGGGGTATTGGCAGATACCTTTATCCAAGGAAGCGAGAGAGAAAACTGCATTTGCGACACCTGATGGGCTGTTTCATTATAGGATAATGCCTTTTGGCCTCCATGGAGCCCCAGCAACCTTTCAGAGGTTGATGGATAAGCTGCTTAGACCTCATGCCACATATGCCGCCGCGTATCTGGATGACGTCATCATCCACAGTTCCGACTGGGAAACGCATCTGATGAAATTGCAGGCAGTTTTGGACACATTTAGAAGAGCTGGGCTGACAGCAAATCCCCCTAAATGCACTATTGGTATGACTGAAGCCAGGTATTTAGGTTATGTGGTTGGTAGGAGTGGTTAAAGCCCCAACTTAACAAAATAGGTGCCATACAACACTGGCCCAGGCCTCTGAGAAAGAAGCAGGTGAGAGCCTTTTTAGGGATCGTGGGCTATTACCGAAGGTTTATCCCCCATTTTGCCACAAGGGCTGCTCCCCTCACTGATCTTACGCGAGCGAAGAGTCCAGACATGGTACGCTGGGACAGCAAGGCGGAGGAATCTTTTGTTGACCTAAGGGAGGCTCTATGTACTCAGCCTGTGCTCATAGCGCCAGACTTTACCAAAGAGTTTTTCCTCCAGACTGATGCCTCTGCGGTTGGGTTGGGTGCTGTGCTGTCCCAGTTTGTTGACGATGAGGAGCACCCCGTTCTTTATCTGAGCAGGAAGCTGTTGCCCAGGGAGCAGCGCTATGCCACGATAGAAAAGGAGTGCTTAGCGATAAAGTGGGCTGTGGAAGCCTTACGGTATCATTTGTTGGGCAGGCGTTTCACCCTTGTCACTGACCATGCCCCGTTAAAGTGGATGCATACCAACCGGGACCGGAACTCGAGAATCACAAGGTGGTTTTATCCTTGCAGCCGTTTAGTTTTGTGTGAGACACCGTGCAGGTCTCCTTCATGGCAATGCCGATGCTTTGTCTAGGGCTCACGGCCTTACGGCGGAGGCCGCTTCCCACTCCTGTGTTAAGCTGGGGGTGGGATGTGTAACAGGGTCCTGGGCCCTGTTTATTCCAACCATGTCCTGGACCATGTTTTTGTGAGCCAGAGGCTCCAGAGGGCAGTATATCCCTGGTAGGAAGGGTTAACACCCTTCCAGCTAGCACACCTGTAGGCGTTTCCTCTTGGGTCTTCTTAGCAGGACTGAGAGGGGAGGATCTCTCTCTCAGTAGCAATCCACCCTGGGAGAGAGAGGTGGTAACTTCGGTGTACTCTGCAGGAAAGAGACTGGTGAGAATCTCTTATGCGTGATTTACTTTGTTTGTTTTGTACTGGGCCCGGGTAGCTGGCCCAGTAACCGGTAGTAAGGGCACTACGGAAAAGAGGTAGGCTCCTGACAGGAGTAGGCCGATTGTTTTGTTTAGTTTTGTTTGTGCATAAAAGGGGAAGCCTCCCCAACTGCTGAAAAAGACTGTGTTCTGCTTTATAATAAAAGTACACCTGAGCCGCAATCTCCTGCTGTCCGGGCCATATTTTGAGCAACCTACCACAATATATTATATATATATCACACACACACTTCCACATCATATATATATACACACTTCCACATCATATATATATATACACACTTCCACATCATATATATACACACTTCCACACCATATATATATATATATACACTTCCACACCATATATATATATACACACACTTCCACACCATATATATATATATACACACACTTCCACATCATATATATATATATATACACACACACACACACACACTTCCACATCATATATATATATTACAAACACTTCCACATCATTATATATATATACACACTTCCATATCATATATATATTTTACACATACACACTTCCATATCATATATATATTTTACACATACACACTTCCACATCATATATATATTTTACACATACACACTTCCACATCATATATATATTTTACACATACACACTTCCATATCATATATATTTTACACACACACACTTCCACATCATATATATAAATAATTTTACACACACACACTTCCACATCATATATATATATATATTTTACACACACACTTCCACATCATATATATATATATATATTTGCAACACACACCACACATTTAAACATCATATTTCCACATCATATACATATTTAGGCAACATATACACATTATACATTCAGCATAAATACACTTAATTTGTCACAATTTAATTTTATTTGTTAATTAAGTGGGAGCTGGAGGGAAATTGAGGGGGTGGGGGAGCTGGGGTGTCCTATAAACAGTGACTTGTTTAGGGCCCTGCTTCTTACCTGCATAATGCTGTATTTTTCAGGCAGGCAAAGCAGAGCACTGTCTGCTGTCTGTCTTCTCCATGATTGGTGGACACAGCATGGTGAGGAGGAGCTAATTACATCTCCCATGGGGCCTCAAGGAGAGCTCTAGACCAGCATGCCGCTGGATCACCTGCTCCGTTGGGATGATGTCATTTCCTCTCTGTGGTCACCTGACACTATGGAGAGGAAGCAGCCTGCGAGCTCCGGTCTCTGAGGGCTCAAGGGAGTGGAACAGCTGAGCTGCCAAACGGGGCCCCTCTACAATGGCTGGGCCTGGGGCAGCTGCCCCTCTTGCCCCTCCTTAAAGACGGCCCTGGCGGTGATGTTACCTCTACTCCACCCAGCAGGTTGTATCTATAGGAGTTGGATAATGGATATTTTCACTTAAAATTCAAAGTATAGTCATCTGTGTTTTAAACATCGGTGGAACAATGCTCAATGGAGAATAGCAATAGTTTACTCATTTTAAATAAGCATAACATTGGTACCATTGTTCACCATATTTTGCAGCAACTTTGCTTTAGAATTTTCTTTCTCTGGTTAGGCTGGGGTCAGACGAGCGCACCACGTGCGCACATACTGAAGTGCCTTCCAGCATCCGTCGCAGTGTTGTGATGCTGCGACGAGGCTGTTGTGCATCCACGAATTGCGCAAGCGACAGCGGCCATGCTGCGACCGTGCAGCAAGCCTCCCTGTCAAAGCTCTAGGACACGCATTGAAGGGGCTCCAAAGCATGATCCTCCATAGGAGGATCAAGCCTTGCAGTGCTGAGCACACTAACTGCGCTCAGTGAGGTGGCCAGACGGGCGTCAGAGTGGAAGGAACGTCCACTCACACGGACATTCCTGCTCTTCAAAACGCTCGTCTAACTCCAGCTTTAGCAAACTTCAAAGTAGTTGCAAGAATGTTGATTTCTACCATTGTTAGCAATCATGGTGAATACCACACCGGTGTTTAGTGAACAAACCCTAGCATGAGATTAAATTTAACCCTTGAGCACTCGCTTGCCTGGGAAGGGGTAAATGTTTACAGCTACATTAAGCCTACAATTCAGCTTTTGAATGAGGGGGGAATAGAAAAATAACTGCAATTTTTGTTAAGTGCAAATTGTGTTTATTGCTATACAAAACATTGTAAATACACGGTGTGTGAGATAATATGAGTTTTGACACAAATTGACATTATATCAAAATGTAAAAAACAAATAGATAGTCCTAATTAGTTTGCTTCTGTCAAATAAAAATCTTTACCACCTTCAAATCATTTATATGTAATTACATCCAAGACATTTTATTGTTTACCAATTACTTGACTGGCTTGAACTTTGCTTCCTCATTCACCTCCAGGTTGAAGGTGTTACACATGGAATGCAAATAAATCTGCAATGTATTATTACCTAATTATATTGGATGATCAGAGAAATACTACTGTATGTCCAGTATGAAAAGAAAGCGTTGACCTTAATGCAGACTTTGAATGCTCATAAGCTTCTTTATAAGGTAAGCAGAATCCTATTCTTAAAAAAGTAGATACAACACTTGGCACCAAAACAAAAATATAAATGTAATAATCTATGCACTGTGGTGTAAATGGCATGCTGCCTCTGATAGAATCCTATTCCTATTCCATAAATTATCTATCTTGAAGGTTATTTTATACATTCAAGGATTTTGGTTTTATATATATACCGTATTTTCTGGAGTATAAGACGACCCGGTGTATAAGACGACCCCCTAATTTTCCAGTTAAAAAAGAGGTTTTGGGCTATACTCGTCATATTGTATTGTATATCCCGCGTATAAGACGACCCCCAATTTTTGGGGGATGTTTTTAATTATAAAAAGTAGTCTTATACACCAGAAAATACTGTATATATATATATTTTGCAATAAAGCCGAAAGATGCAGACTTACCAACACAATTACTATTTAATAAATTACCCGTGAAAACGAACAGGGTTACTCAATGAGATCCGAATTGCTGGCGAAAGGTAACCGAACGCTGAAATTCGGCGTACGGTTACCTTTCCTGGCCATTCGGCTATTCAGAGAGCAGGCAGTTTGCTAAATGTTGGCGAATTGCCTGCACATACGGTGCCTGTTCGTTGCCTGTTCGAGGGCAGAGAAATCCCCATAGAGAAGCAACGCTTTGTCTATTCAGAGAACAAAAACCAGCAGTGAAAAGTTGCCTAATTGCCCTGCTGTTCGGTGGTTTCATTCGACAGGTTTATTCAGGCAAATCCCGTAGGCTTCAATGATAAAAATATTCCCGTTTTAATTCAATATCTAATAAACCGTTGATTATAATATTCTGTAGTAAAAAGTCTCTATATTTTTAGATCTTTTAGGCATTTTTTTTTATTTTTTGCAAACATTTTTTTTCCGTTTTTTTCTTTTAATCGTTTCTTCTTTTTTCTGTAACAGCCCTCTTTATTATCATTCATTGGATCTTATATGTAAATTTCAGATATTTTCGTTCTGTAGTTTCTTTGCAATCAGCGTTTAACTTTTCAAACATTCAAGCGTACTGTTTTTTTTTTTCCACTCCATTCGTCTGTGGTGTCGGCTTTTTCCGGCGGCTGCTCTGCGCTGTGATCGGCTCCTGCTCGGGTTTCTCCGGCATGTTCGGCGGGGTTAATCCAGATATTTTTGTGGGTTTCGGTGAGCGTTCGCCCTGGTTTTGCAGTGCGTTTTCGGCAGGTTTGAAGCAACTTTTGGAACTCGAGAATATAAATATTCCACATATCATATTTGCACATTTCTTTGAAGTTTATGTGCAATACCTTGTAGGCAGCAACCCATAATTTCCTATATTATTAATAAGTGCCTCCACAGATACCCCCCTTTTTTGAAGCAACTTTTCCCTGCATTACGGCGGCCCTGTGGTGCTTGCTTAATACACCGCAGGGTTTCTGAAATGGGATCGCCAAATCGCACCGAATTGAAGAGAACGAAAAGTCACTGAACGTGACTTTTCGATTCTCTTTGAATAACCCTTTATGTATTTCAGTCCCATGCAGGGGACCTTCTTCAGGACCTGATGAAAGTTCCCTGTGTGGGACTGAATGTTGACAGTCTCCATATGTGATTTATTGTGATATATTCCAATTCTGTATCTCAGCTGTCATAACACAATGACAGGAGTCTATAGAATGTAAAGATATCAAGCGCATAGCATTTAGGCAGATATATAATTCAGCAAAATAAATAAATAAATGTCCTCTCAATTTCAACTGTTTTTACTTCCAGCAAATTTAACACATGTAAATATTTGTACGAGCATAAAAAGATTCACCAGCTGAGACATAATCTGGACATGTTTCACAGACATATGGCGAACAAGAATAGAACAATGAGTCCCTGAACAAAGCGGGATCAGTAACATTCAGTAAATGGTGTGGTCTATAAGCCCTTAGTCCAGTTTTACTAAACCTACAGCAAACAGCCTGAGCACCGATGGAGGTATTGTGCATTCCTGGTGTAAATTGGACAGTTGTGTTATGTACTGTATCTGTTCTGCACGTGTGATAAACCTGATCTGTCACTGGAAGAACAATCATCTGTCCTTTCTGTCTCCTGGTAGTGCTGCTGTAGGTGTTGCACATTATGACCATTGCAGTTTATTGCATGGAAGAAGACACCCCAGGTATTTTTTTTTTGTGGTTTTCTGAGTCAGTAGAACGGTTATTTGATGTCTTTAATTAGTTAAAATAACTTAATAAAAAGTGATTTGCTAAGCTTACCTGAGCTCAGGTCAAGTTTACTCCAGGTTTGGAATCTAGCCCATAGTCAGCTTAAATAATAGTGTAGATAAAATAATTTGCATATGCAATTTTTAATAAATTCACTATTTGAATGGGAGGTCATATGTTTGACCAACAGAAGCAGGTTTGTATGGCATGCATTATCAGCAAGAGTATGTGCACAATCCTGATTTAATGCTGAGTATGAATCTTACTGACCAGTGTGCATGCATGGTAGAATATATGTGTGCAAGGAAGCTTAACAGTTATATATGCCTGGTCATAAAAATATGCAATGTGGCTAAAACACATATCCCCAGCTGCTCCAGCATCTACATTAGCTCCTACTGGGCAGCAAATGGCTACATCTGTCTGCCAAACAGATTATTACAATGTCGGCTGGATGAAGTAGAGGTAACATTACTGCTCTCTAACCGTAGAGAGAGACTGTGGAAACACAGGTTCAATCCCAGCAGGAGCACCTCTCCAGTAAGTGTCCTTGGGCAAGACACCTAACGGTACATACTTGCCACCCAGGACATACTTGAAAATGAGAGAAAGCTCAATGTATCCTTCCTGGTAAAATACTTTCTCAAAAAAACAAAATAGGAATAAATTGGGAATACGTCCCAATATTTCTTACTGTATAATTTATTAAATTATTTTCCAAAAAAAAACTGGGTTTTCTGGCAAATTCCTTCGTAGTGAAGGTTTAAAGCATCACAAACACCTCGTATCACCTTGTTGTAGTGCTGGTCAACATCTAACTGTCTCCACACAGTCCACGAACAGTCATGCACCAATGTGGGCGATGTGTATCAACAGTATTCATAAGGATATGGGGGGGGAGGGGATTCTGACTAAAAGGGACTGTTTTAAACAGCACAATAATACATTTAAACATTCCATAAAATCATGCAAAACACTAACATCATCTTGAAATGTAACCTTTCTTTGTGAAAACAGATTATTAAAAAAAATTTACATTAATGGAAATAGCAATAAAATGTGATGGTTGCCAATTATGTGAGATTAAAAATAAAATTAATAGTCCAGACCTGCTCATTTTAAAAATAGATAAATAACAATGCTGACGGCTCTGTGGCTTTCCACATTTATTTAATTAATGTGACATGCTCATATTTTTAATTAAAAGGTATTTTTAGTCTGAATATTCCATCCAGCAAAACAGATATGCAATGAGAATTTACTTATGTGCTTGTCAAACAAAGCAGGCATTATTGGTCAAAATGGACATTAGTTTAAACATTCACATTTCTACTAATAACCCCCGGAGTATCCATACACAATATTTTATTAATTTATTTGCTGAAAATTACATTTCATAAAAAATAAACAATAATTTGCTTTAACACTAAGGAGGTTAGAAACTTTGTCCTAATGTTACGTTCTCTGATCCAATAAAATAAAAAATAAAAGACCTAAATGTGACATTGACCTCTTAATATTAGAGCATTATATAATCACAACAAGGAAAACAGGAGTGTGCAAGTTTATTGCAATCAACATCATAATAGAAATGCAAGTCTTGGCCTCACCCACTAATTATTACTTAGGCAATGACAGTGGTGAGTGACAGGAGGATGCCTTTATAAGTCAAGGACATGGAAAGACCGAGGCACTTCTTTGATTGCTCTCCCATCATCTCATTATAAAGTGGCATCTCTACCTTAAGAATCTCAATACCGTGACTCAATAAAAGATTTACACCAGAAAGTCCCATGTGGCTTGTCTCACTTTATAGCGCCAGGGTAAGTAATAGATAGTAGTGGGTAGCATTGTGGAACACCCTATAAAAGGGTTAGACATCTCTCAAATTGATGGAAACATCTGAAATGTGTGATTACAGAACCAACAAATAATGCATGGAGATAAAGCAAGAAGTATGGTTTATGAAGAGTGGCCCATGACTTATGGCGAGGGATTCGGACTGTCAGATTGCGTTGGTTGGGGAGGAGACAAATAGTGTTTGTGGAGGGAGACTGGGGACTATTTGTCCCCAGTCTCACTCAGCTCAAGGCCTGGAGAAGCAGCAGATCGGGACATCATTCTCACCGCTGGATGAGAGGTGAGTATTTGATTTATTGGGGGAGTTTTAAGGGGGTGCTAAATGATTCTGCAAAAATGGAATCACTTAGCACCAGCTTTTAGCTGTCACAATTTTTTTTTAACCCAGCGGGGTAATTAGCGCTAAGACTTTGTAATACCTTACTTATCCTAAAGCAAATTATTGCACTCCCCATGTTTTAGTATAGGATGCACAAAAATATAGTAAACTATCACAAGCTAGCACAATCATCGGTGTGCTAATGGATTGTAAAGGGTTTAGCGTTAGCAAGGTAATATGGGAGGCATATGTTTAAGCATTAACGCGAGGATAAGTAACTTTGATATCCGAACGCTACGGTTAGCGCTCAGTATGTAATCTAGTGCAAAATGTGGTTGATAAATAAAAATGAATTAAGCCCTCATGATTATAGACAGACTTGTGCAGGCATTGGGTTGATCATCAACATCTAACCTATAAAGTTATAGTGTACTAAAGCCCTTAAATTGTAATTATGAAAAAAAGTCACAATTGCAGGATACTAGACAAAAAATAATGTATTAGGGATCAATATTCCTTCACACAATACACTCCATATAGTTTCTCTGATTTCATAAACATTCATTTTAAAGACTTCTCTAAACCCATTTACTAACTCGAGTGCAATATAAAGTGAGATATCGTGGTTACAGCTTAAATTACTTGAGCAGTTTTTTTCTTATCGATCTGACAAAACCAAAGTTTGATATCAGAATCCAAAAGCCAATATCCCGTGTATGGAGTTGATATGTCCTTCGGTTCCCGTAGGAATTGCTTAAAGTGCAGGATTGAGATTCCCAGCACCTTTTATCTTAGAAATAATAGCACTATTTGAAAGCTAACCATAACAAATATGTGACTCAATGATGTGATGGCTATTTACATCACGGACTGTGTGTACATGTGCAAAAATAACTAGAGCATGCACCAAAAGCAAATTTCTGGACATATTGTGGATATTCTTGTAGGATA
Organism: Leptobrachium leishanense; assembly: GCA_009667805.1. Lineage (NCBI taxonomy): Eukaryota > Metazoa > Chordata > Amphibia > Anura > Megophryidae > Leptobrachium > Leptobrachium leishanense. The sequence continues at coordinate 330,174,908 of CM019064.1, read as the reverse complement.
TGGGTGGAGGAGGACCTCTGTCTCTCACTATACAGTTGCCTAGAACTGTATACATCCGTAAAAGCTTTTGAAGTGCTGCCCATACCCATTTAGGTCCAGACTCCAGATATCAGAAGAGAATGCTTAAAAAATCCTGATTTGACCTTCTTAAACCCTTCACTACCAATATCAAGATGTCTCTCGGGTTTCAAAGGCACATCTGGTGCCCCGATATATAGATATCTTGATGTGCTGTTCTACAGCCCAAAAGCAAATGAAATTAGTTTGCTGCAAACAAATTTCGCTTGCTTTTAGGTTGCAGAAGGTTCCCTCATAGTTTTAGCCCTGTGGTCATAATGCCCAAAGAGTTAAAACTGTAAAATCAGCAAAAATGAATGTCAGACAAAGCCAAGCTCATACATTGTAGCAGTGAAACACTCACTGCAACTGTAACTTAATTAGGCGCCATCTACTGGCCAAATATGTTAATACAGTATAAAAAAAAAATCATGGGTAGTATTCTTCAATATTTCCTTCAGTATAATTAAAATGATTCATCAAAAAACCACTGGTTTCTGACAATGTTTTTTTGGAAAATTGCTTGGTAGTGAAAGGGTTAAGGATGGGGGGTTAACGCCGGTGAGGCATACAAGTACGCCTTGCTGACAGGTGCCGCTGATTTCGGCCTGCCCCGCAGCCGATGTGCGACGCACGTCCATCGTTGGCTGCAGGGGGGTGATTTGAGATTAGGCCTCCATCTGCAGCCAACAGCACGTGGCACGCACTGGATGCGGGGAGGGGCCAAAATGGCCCATTGAAGACAGCTGGGCATACCTGTACGCCCTGTGTCTTCAAAGCCCTCCCGCCGTGAGGACGGCATAGCACCTCCCGTGGCGGCAAAGGATTAAAGTCACTTTCCTTGGAAAGATCAGTGGAACAGAGCATCTGCACATTTGGTCCACTGCTAGTATGGTTTTTTAAATTACAATAATTTGTCACACATGGGCCTCTGCTTTGACAAATCTCTTATCAGTTTTGACATTCATTTCATTTATTTTATGTGAGAACTGGAACTATTAACTTATCCTGAACTACGTATCCCTTTTCAAAGTTAGAACTCTAAAATATGCAGGGCATAAGCCCATGTGGGATAGCTCTGAAAACACAACACCAACTGCAATAAAAATTTAGATGTGTCAATATTCAATCTGAAAATCTAAGCCAAGAATATATGTTTATGTAATAGGAATAAAATATGGCAGAGGAAAACCTCTATACATTTTCTCCGAAGTTTTGTGCTTTGCTCTAGCTTTTATCGCTCACCCTAAAATAATCAATAAAGAAACATTTTTGTCCTTTCTGGAACATGATGGTTAATTAGTTATTTGATTATGATAATCAGATACACTAATCACAGCAGTCTTGATGAAAATTCAGAAGTTATCCCTAGACGGCTCCGGTCCAGTAAATGTGTTGACAGGCTATTTGTTATTATGATGATGATGCATCACAAGGCTTTCTAAGGAAACAAAGACAGTTCGTGAGTGTGGTGCATGATAGACAAGAACAAAACAAATGCAGAAAGAGACTGAAAACAAACCGGGTTCATGGTAAATGACTTGCTGTAACCAATCACGTTTCACCTTCATAACATGGTGTGATTGTTAGATGCTTTTATTGAGAAATATGTAAATATGCTGCATATGTTGCTGTGCAAATTAATTGATTATTAGAGTAAATTACTACATGCAATTGACTATTATTTAAATTAAAGTTTCATTAACTCAGTGTTTACATATTAATGGATTATAGGCATATCTAATATGTTACTTTAGTTTCAGCTTTTTCATGTTCTTATGGATTTTTTTATTTTAAGTCACGGTAGCTGTAGATAGTTATGAATACATATTCATAATCATTAGGGCAGGACCAAATGATGCAATTAGTTATGCAAGTTAATTTCCTGCCATGTCAAGAAGGTACAATGAAGCAATATCATGAGGTGTTAAATAAATGTAGCTCTAGGGATACTAAGAAGAAAAAAATTAAAAAAACGCCTACATTGTTCTTTGTATTGGTTTTACCATAATTGAGATCAAGGGCGTGACACACATATCACTACCAAGCTTATTATTTGACCATTTTAATTTCATTTTTTTATTTATCATTGCAAGGTGCACACTTTTTTAATTGAATGACTGCCCTGGAGGGTATAAACACATATTCAACAGTAGATTGATACTGTTGAGGAAAATGAACGCTTCATAGCTTACATCATAGTGTCACTGCAAATTTACGCAATATAGGACAAAGACAATTAACGGAGATTATCTTGTTTCATATTTTTTTCAGTCCAATAACTACTTTGCAGTGACTACCGGCCATTTAATATATCACAGTGATAAAGTGATGTCTAATTAATTGGTCATTCTGAACAGATAGGAGCAGCTAGATCTAGTATGTCATCTTATAATTATGAAACCAGAACTGAGATTGAAGAAATGCTTGTGAAGGTGAGGTGAAGTGATGACATCACACTTCTGGACCTATAGCAGCTGACTAAAAAGTTCATAACCACAGAAAAACAGAAGATGAAGTAGACTTCAGTATTTGTGACGATTTATTTAATTATAACGTGTTATTAGATAATCTAATGAAATCCACTCTTCTCATTATTCAAAAGGATTATGAGAAGGAAATATACTGAAAGAAGGATAAGCTAGGGTACAGATGCACGACTTTTTTTTTTTGGAGAAAGTATTTTACCAGGAAGTACAAGGGTGGTGAGTATGTACCGTTAGCTGTCTTGCCCAAGGACACTTACTGGAGAGGTGCTCTTACCGGGATTCAAACCTGTGTCTCCACAGTCTCCACGGTTATAAAGCAGTGATGTTACCTCTACTCATCCAGCCAGTACAACTTAAACCGTTCCATTCTCTATTTGAAGAGAACCATGAGATTCATTGTTCATGGATCTTTGTATGTTTCTATAGTTTTCTATCCCTTGGTTGGTATGTTCGCTCCCTTTTGTATGCTGAGGAAGGGCAGGATAACTATCATCATAAACATTCTTTCTCCTCAGATCCAAAAGGTAAAACAGTCAGTGGATGATGCCAAGCTGTCGTTATCATACCTACAATGGCCATACATACAAAAAATTGCCATCTGCATCTGAATACCATATACTTACACTAAATAAAAACAGTGGTTATTAGTTTAGTTAAAATGTCCATTAAGGCCTAAACCCACCTGCCAAGCCAAGGCAGACCTCTTCAGGTGGGAATCTACTGACAATGTGTTGCCTCTAGCCAGTTTCAGTTCAGAGACAAATTGGAAGCCTTATTTATAATCAGTGCCAATCCAGTCTATTTTGGGTCAAAAATGGAGAGGTCAATAGCAAACATGACCTGGCTTTGAATACAAATACTTAAAAGTTCATAAAATCAGTCCCATGTTCTACTACCAGTACAATGCTGGTAATTCAAGATTTCACTGCTATCCATAGGTGTGCTCACAGGGTGTGCCTGGTGTGCCCAGGCACACCCTAATGTTGGATGAGAGCTTCATCTTTTACCCCTTACATTGATATTTTGGATGTTCCTTATCTGGTTCATGATAAATAGTATGACAATTGACTGTATCATTGCATAAATTATTATGCCCAACTAAAAATTACTGTTCTGTGCTAAATGATCTGGGCATAAATGTGTAATTAATAAATATTCCATTGGTGCACACCATAATGAAATGGACTGCACACACCATTGCTGCTACCCTTTTTCTCCCGAATGCAGCCAGATCACTTGAGGCACCGCCAACTGTGCCACCCACTGTAGCAACAAGGACAAGGTCAAAAGTCTGACGCCAGACCAATTTCCTTTGATTGTGGTACCAGTCAGGCCTACGGACATTTATAGTTTTAGTTTATCAGCTATATAATGCATTAATATATAAAAATTCTGCACATACTGTAACAGTATATTGCCAACAGATATAAATGCTGTGTTATTTGTCCCAATAAGATTGTATTCACTAACAAGCCTTGGTTTTATTGTGAATATACTGCAGCGCCAAGTAAATTTACAGTAATCTCTATTTCTTACCAGCACTCCTAATTACTTCCATCCTGTTCGATGTACAAAAACAAGAACAGGGCAAAACAACAGCAATATTGTTGAAAACCTAAAATGTCTTGCTATTTTGCTGATTTCTAAAAAAACTGCCAGACACTACTTCATATGTTTTCAGAAAAGTCAATATATTTCTTCTTCAGTAAAAAGCTATTTCTAAAAAATATATAAGATCAGAGAATTCAAAGTATTATAGCTAGTGAAAATGGGCCATTAATGCATGAGAAAGTTTTCAGTTACAATATTGTTATCCAGCAGAACACGCTGCTCAAATTCAACTTATATCCTATGCATACACTCATTTCGGACATTTTTTAAAATCATTCCGTTGGTGCGTTCATTTTCCCAACAACCCTCTGTCAACCTCACTGCTACTAGCTTCAGGGTCTATTTTTTTAAAAGATTAAGAACCTCAGACTAGGAATTCAGCTCGGAAAACTAGATCTCTTCACTTCTTCTTACCATACCATTGGTCCTGTTGACCCCATGCCATCGTGCATTGTGCCTCCATTATTGACTTGCTCGCCAATTACTCCCATTCTAAAAGACGCCGTCTCATGACATCACGCCGTCTCATGCATCCCATATATTTCATTCCCTTTGACTCCAAGCTTCTGGAATGTCTAGGCTATACCTAGCTTATGGATTTCCTCAATTCTAACTCCTTACTTGACCTACATCAGCCTGGCTTTTGCTCCCAGTACTCTGAGCTTGCTCTAAGTAAACTGACCAATGATTAAGTTTCTACCAAATTCAAATATCACTACGCAGTACTTAGACTTTTTGATCTCTCTGTTGCTTTTGACACCTTTGACCCACTGTTTCTTCTCCTTACCCACCTCACACTTTGTCTCAGGGTCACTGCTCTCTTCTAGTTCTCATCACATTTCTCTCTTCAGTCTTTTAGAGCCTCAAGCTCCTCTCCTTTTGGTACCTCTCTATGTCCTGGTTCCCTTTCTCGTCTCAATCTATACCACCTCTTTCTTGGTGATTCTATTTCTTTGTATGGTTTCCAATATCACCTCTATGCTAATGACACCCAGATTTATCTCTCATGATCTCTCTGCCTAGGCATTAGATTGTGTCACAGCTTGCATGTCTACAGTCTATAACTGGATGACCAGTCATTTCTAAAAGCTCACTCTCTTCAATACTGCTTATTGGCTTTCCTCCCTCTAAAATCAAATCCTCCAGCACCTGTCTCCCTTCAGGTGAATGGTGCCACCATTAATGGTATAGCTTCGCCTTGCTGCCTCAGTGTCCTGTTTCACTCGGATCTCTCCTTCACTCCTCACATACAGTCACTAAATAAATCTTTTTAGTTTCAAAGAAATTGCACGAGCCCACACCTCTCTAATTTAGGATTCTACTAAAATGCTCTTCCAAGCTCTTATCTCCCACCACAACTACTGTAACTCTCTCAACTCATTGTCCTTAAATTATCCTAAATCATCCCTCTACAGTCTGCAATGAACGCCTCTGCCAGGCTCATTCACCTCATTTCCCGGTACCTCTCACACCTCACCAGTTTGTCAATCTCTACACTGGCTATTGTTTCTATTACATAATTGTTTAATTGTGTATGCATTTGTTACTACTACAAGGGTAATTTCTGTGACATTTGAACACTCTCTTTGAGTAGATGCAAACATATTTTATATATGTAATACATGTACATACTTTATTTATTTTGCATTGTCACATCCTTGTTAATTTTTTTGCACTAATCCATATTAAACCAATAATTTAAGCTTTGGTTTGCTTGAGTGTTCATTCTTATGGTAAAATGTAATTTTATTTACAGACATGAAAAATAAGTATTTTAAGAGAAAATACCTATCAATGTAGTGTTGATAAAGCAGGATATTAAAAACTTAACCCAATTTTGTTCATTTTTTTTCAAAAAGCAAAAGTACCTGAGAGCCAATCGCTGTAAGAAACCCACAAAAATAGTCACAAAAGAAACTGACGACTCCCCAGTGGAGCCGTGTTCTCTTCAACACAAATATAGAAATATCCACACGCTTGAGCCATGAACCAATAAAATTGGCTTAGCATAGTGGAAGAAATAGCCAAGAGAACACAAAGAAAAGAAACTAAAATTAAAAACGACGACTCTCCAATGCGTTAACTAACACAAAGTCAGAAATTCACCCTCTGACACATAGCCAATAAGGTTGTGATCATTTATACAATTTAGAGGTTTCCTGGAAATATGTGTAATACAGTTTTAAAACTGAGTAGTCCGATGTTTGAGTGTATTAAATAATAGAAGAAACCAAAATGTTCTTTAAGAATATAATAAAAAATATTCATTTACTAGGAAAACCAACTATTAATGAAACATGAAAAAAAAATCTGTGAAAGGATTTATAGTAGTGGAGGAAACAAATTTTCTACTTCAGATTCCCGGTTACGATCAAATTAACTTCTCATCATGCCATGTATTTCACTTGCCATTTTCATGTGTTTCTTCAGTGAAAGGCATCTATAAAAATTAATGAATTTTAATTAAAAAGAATGGATTCTTTATCCAACATGCAAAGAGTATAACCATGCTATGAAATTAAATGGAGATTCAAATTAAATAAAAATGGAAATACAAGTCTGCTGGAATGTAATTTACAGAGGTCTAGTTAAGGAACTTTGCTCATGTGTCTTTCTGGGGTGTGAAAACGTGTTAACCCAGACGAATGAGATAAACTGTGCTGTGTGATCAAGTCTATACCACAGATTTAATTATGAATTGAGTTTCCATAAAATCAAGAGTACAAAATGGGCAATATTAATGAGTGTGATACAGTGACCAACATATCAAGGGTAGAGCAGTGAGTGAAGTGTTCACCTTCCCTCCTTTCCCAATTAATTGGTTTGTTTTCTTATTATCAAATGGTAAAACAGTAGTGTCTGGTAATGTTTTGATTTGGGGGTGCCATACTTACTCATGAATCCAAAATATCTTAAAGGCTCAGACAAAGTAATGAGTATTCCAAGACAAGAGTTAACAATTGTGTAAGGCTTGGCTACTTGCACTTCCATTGGGCATATTTTGCATACTGCACTGAATAGTACCGGCTGGGTGGAGTAGAGGTAACATCACTGCTCTGCATGGAGAGAGCCTTTGGAGACATGGGTTCGATCCCAGCAAGAGCGCCTCTCCAGTAAGTGTCCTTGGGCAAGACACCTAATGGTACATACTCGCCACCCAGGACATACTTGAAAACAAGAGATATCTCAATGTATCCTTCCTAGTAAAATCCTTTCTAAAAAAAAAAAATTGTAATGGGATTTTCAGCTTTAATAACATTTTACTTTTCCTAGTACAGTAATGAGTGACCCCCGAGAAGAGATCTGCCCTCTCTCTGAATGTTTTAAGGACAAAGCTATTGCTTGCTCATTTCTGTTGCTGCACTACAGAGTAGCAGGATTATTAGTTGAGTTTTTTTTTCTCCTCAGGCTTAAAATCAATTCTGCCTTAATTCTTTCACTACCAAAAAATGTACTCTCTATTTTGCATTGTAGTACATTAGAAACAAAAAGTATCCTATAGTATTCCTTTTGCATACCATTTTAATGCAAGATTACTGTGCCTCTGTATAGAAATTAAACTGTCTGTGCTCTCACTTCTGCCAGCCTATATTATGTAAAGATGCTACAATGAGCAGATGCTACCCTCACTGTAAAAAAAAGGTCAACAAAATGTACTGCTGCATTACAACAGCTAGAGAGAGGGTAGCATACAGGGAGAGTTCTGGGGCCACTCACTACTGAATAGATTCAGTGCACTAGAATTTAGAAAACCGATGTACAGTACAAAAACAAGATATGGCACATTGGTATTGTTTGGAAGCTGAATTGCCAATAATCTCATTATGATCACTACAAATCCCTATAAGTAGGATCTATGACCATTTGTAATATCTAGCTTTATCACACTGTATTACTTTAAAAGCCAATTCCGCTGGTATACTAATAATGCAGAACCCCTGTGAAACTATGCAAAAAACAAGGGTCACCATCAAGGGTTTAGAACCTTTCATTCCAGCAATATTTCTGTGAAGGATAAGCAAATAAATGAAAATTTAAAAATGAGCAAATTTACATTATTTTAATCTTTTATCAGAGAATAACATTCCTGCAACATGCCATTTTACCCTTACATTGTTAACTATGCATGCCGTGTTCAAATAAATGAATTTTTTAAACTTTTTTTCTTTAACTTTAAAAAAAACAAAAGCACTTAGTAGTAAAATGGTTAAAAAGTCAGAAAGTAGAGTTTTATATGCTAAATTGTATTTTTACAAGAAAATGAGTATATGGGTTTTTAGAGTTTTGTGGGGATATAAACTGATCTGACCTTGTAACTTTATGGAAATCATGTCCATCGGGGTTATTCGCAGTGAGGTGAAAACCAGGAGAATGACTGGAGAAGTGAAAATTCGAGGTCAAAATGAAAACCAGAAAATTCTCCCATTTATCTCACTTTCCAAATCGGCTATTTGGTCTAGATTGTTCATTCTCCTGGCAATTCTCCTGGTTTTGACCTCACTCTGAATAGCCCTGATAATATTGTTTTCTGTTTATTGGTGTATGTGTATGACATTGCTGTTTTATACAGCAACACTGGACAGGCTAGTTAATGGATGCAATACTGGGTGTTCATCTGCCATGAGGGTTTCTCAACCATTACTGAGATGAATTGTTAATATTTACTGTCTGTTTATTATGAACCCTAAGTAGGTCTATTTCTATGGGATTTTACTCCCACTCCCAGGCAATAAATAGTTTAAAATCAATTAACTGATTTGCTCAGTTTCACGGTCAAGCTTTTTTTTTTTTTAATATATTCTTCAAAATACAAAGTGATGGAGTTAAATCATGCTCAGAGATTGTACTTTTCAAACGATCAAAATTCTTTCCAGCTTACACATTCAGATACACACATTTTCTAAAAGCATGCTTTTAAGATAAACAAGTAGTGTAATTTTCCTTATGCATGGAAAGTTTTCAGTGTAATTGTCTGTCATTGATATGATGATTTATAATGCAATCTGTTACCTCTGCAGCTACAGATAATTCTAATTTGCCACAATTGTTTTAGATATGATGAACTTGACAATCACTTTCAATTTTCAAGTTTGGCTTTCCGTCAGGTAAAGCAGCCAATCCTAGTTTATTCAATTCCATTTAAAGGGAGTTTGCAAACACTTTGGTCTCCGTGTGAATGACTGTGTTACTAATCTAAAAGCATATATTAACGCGGCATTAAACCAAGCACTAAAGAATTGGGTTTTATTTTAAACACAAAATCGTTGTTAAGTTGATCAAATAAAAATGTGGCGATGTACCAATTTGTAGTGATTTGTCACGTCACATTTTTATTTTTAAGGTATGCTACAATGTATACAACAAAAGATACAACCATGTACAGCGGAAGCGCACATATATACAATATTAATTTGTGTACTTTGATAATCCTCCCTCTGCAATGAGTATAAACTCGGGTACAGTTCAGGTAAGTCCAAATTCTTTACACTGTAGTTCCTGCAATTAAAAAACAAATACTACCCATAGATACTCGAGTATAGTGTGACCCGAATATAACGCGATGGATAGAGAATTATTGTGGAAATGAGAGAATACTCAAGACCTGAATATATAACGCAAGGAGCAAAATTATAGAAGTATACTGTACCAGTAAACTATTAACATTCTTCGAGCTTCTCGTAACACAGTCAGGCTACCCCTCAGGCCAGGGTGCTCTGCTCTAGAATGATTGTACAGTAGTTGTTACCAAGTATGAAGCCACCGGCCACCCGTCTTTTACTTTTGATAAAATGGCCGGCGGAGCGAGATGACCAATGCAGTGAATCATTCACTGATAGCCAGTACGCCGGGAGGTGTTGTTTTCTCACCTCCGGCTCCAGCAGGCAGGCTCAACCACCGCATCATGGAGTGAGGGTGCATGCTCAGTTTTAAGCCGATCTTGAATGATTGGCTTAATCCGAGTGTGCCCACTGACCGTGATGGATCCCACCTCTCCCGAATCTGGGAGTTCCTAAAGTGTTTGCGGGTCTCAGGGAGCCCGCATTCATTTCAGGGCAACTACCGGAACTTCTGGGAGACTTGGGATCCCTGAGCAAGTCAAGTTTTTTGCTTTAACGTGCGATGCAGATGTCTCGAATATAAAGCGACCCCTCCAATTTTAAGGTAAATTTTTGTCACCAAAATCTAGCGATATACTCGAGTATCTACAGTAATCACGCAATATTGTTGGTCTGTTGTATGTAATCTATAAAAACCATTCACCAAGAATATCACTCTCAAATGGAGAGCCTTTAGGCTCGTTTCATTCGCATCTGAGCTTCTATGGGGGGCTCCTCCCATCAGTATGAGGTTATCAGTGGATGGGATGAAATCAATTTCATAACTCAAGTATGGATGAGCAGGAATCGACAAAAAGTTAACTCTGGTGACATAGTTGCAAACATTAAATCACAACTTAGCATTATGTGATATCTGGTAGTTTACTAATGTTCATTTGAAATTAAATTGATCCATTTGATTCCATTTCAAAACACTTTAAAAGGATTACTTGTTAATGGGGAACAGCCTCACTAGCAGTGATATTGTTACACAATTACAGATTTGGTGCAACAGTAAATTTGTGCTACAGTTAAACACTTGACGTTTGAGTAAACAAAAATATAAGAGATCTGATCCACATTTTAAGCATATGTGTATTGTTGAATGTCATTCAAGTGCATGTGTCACAGAATAATTACCCAGTAGACAGAACCACATCCTAATAAAGACAGGACAGACCCTAAATTTAATTAAGGCCTTCTAGTAACTGAGTTGAGAGTAATCAAATACTAGCCTAGGTCTGGACAAGAGAGATTGAAAAATAAATAAAGAGACAAAGCCAAGGTCAGGATTAGAGAAGGCCACAGAATTAAACTGCAGTGTCAGAGGAATGGCATGATCAAGATAAACAAGAGCCAAAGGTTAAACATCACAACAGCAGAACACAAGGAGAAAGGTAATGAAAGGTAGTGGACCAGGGCAAGGCAGAGAACAAAGAAGCAAAAGCTTCCCATTGGCCAAGACATGAGAGGGGCAGAACCTCCAGGTAATGCCCTGTCCAAAACAAAGTTATAGAGATGCACTGTTGATTGAGTGTTGTTGGAATGGTGCACAATAAGTGATGCTCCATCTTCCAGATGCTACACAGGGACATCTTTGATCACTATGGAGACCTGTCATGCTGCATAAAATGTATTTTATGAAACAGCGAAGCACATGTCAATATGGAGAAATACCACCTTGATGTGTTTTTTTTTTATATTTTTCATTCGTCCTGAATCAACTCAGAGAAAAACATACAGAGAGACGTCATACACAGTAGTATTAAACAAAAGAACAAGTTAAACAAACACATGGCATCCAAAAGACAACTCAGAGGCACCATGATGTTTTTGACCGCCATATTGCTTCAGTCATTTGGCTTGATGAATATAGTCAAATAGCTTTTAGGTATAATAATATAATCAAAAAATTGTGTCTCATATGTATACAAAGTAGTAGAGGGGCCTCTCAAAACGGGACATATTTTGGAAAAATATGGTGCCATCTACCAGTCACTTACACTCAAACCACAGCAGGTTTCCCAATAACATACAACATGCTGCCTTCAATTTTATTCCCACCTGAGGAGAAGAGAAGTCCTGATATTTTCTTGGCTCTCGATTGTATGGATTTGCACAAGCTGATGAAAACAAATGCAACTACAGACATTTGTATGTTTAACCTTTTTATATCATAGTGCAAGGCATTGCAAAAAAGAGAATCAAGACATCTGCTATATTAACCAATTTAAGTGACTTTAAAACTACAGACATATAAAAAGTTTATTATACTACACAAAAATAAAACTCTCAAGCAAAGCAAATCTGACATTGCCAACAGAATGTGTACTTTATGACCAATATACTCCCATAATCCAAATAGAACAGCACTGCTTGGCACTCGCTATATAATATCTCTTCAAGATTTAATACTGCAATGACAAAAAAAAAATTGATTTATTGACTTCAACCTTCTAATAGGGAGTCTACATTCCCCAGAGGGAAAAAAATATTAGTCATTAGCAGTGAGCAACTCTGAAGCTGTGTTTGTTTGTTTCTGTTCTGTTCATACTAGAATAATGTAACTTTTAAAATAAACAAAGTATACATATATATTTAATATTATATAATTTTACTTGAATTAATTTAAATTATAAGTGGGCAGCCGGTCATTATAAAACGGCACTTTCTAGTGCAGAGATGTCAAACTCTGTCACTCAGATGATGACCTAGAAATTCCCAGAAATCTTTGCACTAGATGGCCAGAGAATCATGGGGGGTGTAGTTCAGTAACATCTGGGGGGCCGGAGGGTAATTTAATATTTTACATTTTCACTATATAGTCTACATTAGTGTTGAGTAATTTATAAACAAACCATTAGCAGTAATTAATAGAGCAGAAAAGCATTGTGTAATTGCATAATGGCTCATGATGCCTGTCTGTTTATTATGGGAGCTAGAGGAGTGAATATCTTCCACATTGATAACGCAGCCATGGTTCTCCTCCCTGAGACCACATGAATGACTTTATCCTTCCATCTCTCTCCAAATGTACAATGTGATCCTGACAGCTGCAATGGCCCTTTTAATGTGATGGACGTCTGATTGGCAGCACAGCCTTCACAACATTTTATGATAACTTGGAATGTGCAAAACAAGTCTTGGAAGTTATGAGCGATAGATAATATTGAACTGAGCAAACTTGCGTTTGGGGACAATATTTCCTTTGCGGAAACGGAGCTTTAAATTTAATAGCTACAATGTTTGAGCGTCCTAAAATGTCCATATGGTATGTAACATTTCATATCTGTCTTTAATACCTAATGTGTTTTTGGCAGAAAAGCAAAACTTTAATTGTCATATATACAGACGGCTTGTGTTTTAATTTGTATTCACGTCAAAATGTATATAAACATGTGTTTATCATCTTGTAATATACATCTCATAGGCAAAAAAGGGATAGCCTAGGCTTTGGGACTGTTTGTTCATAATTTAGATTTCCAATGGTGCACAGGGATAAGTTTGCACATTTCAGATAAGTAGTAGTCATAGTCATCCCCTCACAATAAAGTGATTTTGCATAAAACCACTGTTCGAAATCAGTGGTTTATTTTTTTTATAAATCACTATAATTTTACAGCAAATAATTTACTTATTTATAAAGGATTTTACCAGGAAGGATACATTGAGATTTCTCTCATTTTCAAGTATGTCCTGGGCTCAAGAACATTGAAATGTTATAGTCGTTACAGAAATACAAAGTAATAAAATGCAAGATATTAAAAAACAAAACACAAATATACAGATTAACAGAAAATAAATATGTAGAAAATATATTCACTATGTTACATGTTTACAGGTGCATTCCTTATTGAGGTATGTTAATAGGGAGCTCTTGAGTGACTTAAGACTGGGGGAAGATTTGATGGCGTCTGGGAGGTTATTCCATAATTGCAGTGCTTTGTAGGAAAATGAGGATCGAGACACTTTCTTTTTGTATTGTGGTATAACAAGTAAGGTGCAGGTCCTGGATCGGAGGTTATAGGAAGAGGGAACTGCTAGCAGAAGCAGCCTATTCAGGCAGGGTGGCAGCTTCCCAGAAAAGCTCTTACACACCAGGTTGGAGAGGTGAATGGTGCGTCTAGACTCCAGCAACGGCCAGATTAGTTCTTTTAACATGTCACAATGGTAGGTCATGTGGTTACATTGTAGCACAAAGCGGCAGAATGAGTTATACAATGTAGTAAATTTTACTGTAATAGCCCTATTTGACAGATGGCCCTCACCATCTGGTGGCCAAAACATGCTACTGCAGCTGGGGCACTGTGCTGAATCAGCTGAGGATTCCTGTTTTAGATACAGAGTCCCAGCTGTTCAAACTGTTTTAGCAACTTGACTGTCGTGCCTGAGGTGTTACAGCAAATTCTGGAGCCTATTTTTTACAAAATTAATTTCACATGCAATAAATGAGATTCTTTTCCATTACTCTAGAATTAGCCCATACTGAGCAAACTCCACATAAGAGGGTAAGAGCAGATGATCCCAGCCAGAGCACCTCTCCAGTATGTGTCCTTGGGCAAGACTCCTAACAGTACATACTTGCCTACCACACAATATCGGCTGTGCGGTCCAGTAGTAACATCTCTGCTCTTTGACCGTGGAGACGCAAGTCTCCACATCCCATTCAGCACACCTCTCCAATACAACTGTGGAGAAGCAAGTCTCGACTTTACAAGAAGCGAGTTCAACTTAACCACCGGGTTGCTGATCTACAATCATGGAAAGCCAACTCGGTCCCACTCAGAAGACGCCACCAGCGAATGTCCTTGGGCAAGACACCTAACGATATGGATGCGCCTAAATCACAAAAATACTTGTACATCTCACAGATTGTAAATTCTCTTGGGAACAGGGTCCCCCGAATCAGTTCATCATCCATGTGTGGTATTATAATATATCAATTCCTTGTACACTGATCTTGTAAAGCACTGCGGAATTTGTGGCGCTATATAAATAAAGGATAATAATAATAATTCAAAGATTGAGTACACTCAATCTTCATAGGGGAGGGGTTAAGCTGGTAAAGAAGCATTTGCAATCTTTGCATCCAATCCAAATTGTGGTTTTAAATACCTTTGCAGGTTTTTTTTATAAATTAAATATTAGTAAATTAATTCAGAAAAGAAAGCTCAAAGAATGGAGCACACTCACTGGTGAAAACACCAAAATTTACATAATATGCTTTGTATTGGTTTTTCTTAAATACGTAATTATGAACAATTTTCTTTGCTTGTACGTATGTTGGTATTTTAAACAAATGTCAACATTCTTTGCTAAATGAATTACAATTGTACATGTAATTACTGTATTTTAAAAGGAAACATGTACATGAGTGTTTGCTGCAATATCCTGTTCATGACATAGCTTGGATGATAAATATAGATATTATCAGTATTTCGTGGCAGCAGCTACAGCAAGTGTAAAAAATGTATAAATAAATAATGTTTTAGAACTGGAAGGATGGTTATTGTTTGAATTAGCTTTTTTGACTGCAGCCAAGACTTTATTTTGTACTGGAAGGTATCCATTCTCATCAATTTATAATAAATGGTATGTTTGCCATTTTCCAAGCTGGCATTATTCCGAAATACCATCTGATATATGGATATATTTTTAATGACAACTAACTGGATGTCTCTGGGCCACAGTTTACCCTTAAATCAACAAGAACAACAAAATGGCAGTTAAATTAGCAAATCAGATAACGGTCCAAGAAAAAAAAAAGGAACGATTAGCGAGCACAAATCTGATTATTTTATTTATTTACATATGTTACTTTGTTTTGGGGATTTAAGTAAGGAATGTACTATTTTTATCTAATGAAAAAACTTAAAATAACTTGTTTTCCCAAATCTAAATTTAGATAGTGTATTCATTTTTGCCTTTCCTCGCAAATGAGTACAGTGATGCGGAGAAAGCGTGACAAGGGAAAGCTTATCATTAATTGTGGGCAGCGCACCAGCTAACTCGCAACACAATGGATCTTGAGAAAATGAAATATGTAAAGCAGAAAACTGACGCGGATGAAAACCTGAAGATTTTTCAAGCAAACATTTAAATGAGAGGAAAAATCTATCTTTTGAGCAATAAATGTTATAGCAGGACAAGAAATTAATTAATTTCAAAATAAGGAGAGAATTTACATAGAATATAGCAACGCAGATATGTTCCTCTTCTCCCCCCATGTATTACCCTTGGTCAAGTGTATTTTTTGAGGGTTTTTGTTTAATATAAATTTCTAATTTTGATGACTCAAGGAAATTAAATTTGTCACTACTTGTTAGAAGAATATGCTAGTTGAAATATTTATTTATTGGGGCTTAAAACCCCAACAGCATGTTGACTTTTTTTGCATAGAAAATGGCTGTGTCTCGGCTACCTAATCTGATCCATTAGATGCTAAATTGTCATTAGGAAGAGACTGATCTCTTTAATTTCATCTCGTTTTACAAAGCACTGAAATGTTTAAGAAATATGTACGCAATAATTTTGTTTGCAATTACAGGATGTGCCAGTTCTTTTCATTTTTATTGCACTCATGGAAGGTTAAACTTATCAATTTAAAAGTTATTTTACACCTAGTACCATGTATATACAAACTGATAAATTGCTGGCATGAAAAATGTCCTAAAAAAAACTGAGCACTTTTGCAAAATGTTTAGGAAAACACATTAAAGGAGAAGTTAATGCCAACTGTAAATTTTACATTAGGTTTAATAAGAAGGCTCTTCCGATGACAACATTTTGCAGTTTCAAGAATTCCATAGGGACAGAAAAAACGCCAGAGGATGTTCAATACTGTTTGCAAAATAATAAAATAAAACCTTAGGCAGACTACCAGCTCTTCTGATGATTCACCATTGTAATATGCCAAATTATATAAAAATATATGCAGATTATAAAGCTGTATGATGTTCATGTATAGCTGATAATGCACTTGAAGAATCATAATTGTGATATATTTCATAGGGCTTGTGCTTTTATTGCATCGGAATATGTAGGCACATCATCCAATGACGGTGGCAGATGATACTTCTGTTTTTGGAAAGCAGTGATACGCACGATACAGATCCACCACAATTATTTGTGTTGTTACCAACCAGGGAAATTTGGCTATTCAAAACCTGGCAATTAGGGATGAGCCGAACACCCCTGTGTTCGGTTTGTATCCGAACAGACGAACGGCCGAAATGTTAGAAATGTTCGAATACGAACTCGAACACCATGTTAATCAATGGGGGCCGAACACGCAAAATGTGTTCACAGTTCTCCTAAATGTACCGGCGGCTGCCGGTACATTTAGGAGACCTGTGGCTGTGGCCCCTGGCCCCCGTAACTCACCTGTCCTGCAGCTGTCCCAGCCTCGTGTTCCCCGGTCCATCAGCTCCTCCTCTGGTCTGGCTGGCCGCGGTTCCTCTCTACCTCACGTCTTCATGCTGAATGATCTGATTGGGCAAAGTCCTGTGCCTGACCTGGACTTTGCCCAATCAGGGCTCTAATTCAATATTGAGCCCTGATTGGGCAAAGTCCAGGTCAGGTGCAGGACTTTGCCCAATCAGAGCTCAGCATGAAGATGAGCTTTAGCCAAGCTCTGATTGGTTAAAGTCTTGCACCGACTTTAACCAATCAGAGCTTGGTTAAAGCTCTGCACCATGCCTCATCTTCATGCTTCACGGCTTTTTCTGGCAGGTGGTCAGTGATGTCTTGGGCAGATCGTCGGGTACGTTTAGCAGGTTGTCTGTAGCGTTTCTAAGTAATCCAATATTTTTGGGTCGTATCGGCGGGCTATCGGCGGATTTTTGGGGATTTTTTGGATCCGTTTGGCAGCTCTTCCCTGCACTTCAGGGACCCTGTGGTGAAAGCTAAATTCCCTACATGGTCGGAGAATTTGCTCTCTGAATAACCCCTTTAGTATCTTGTGAGTGCCTGTCAAGGCACTTACCAATTTAAAGAATTTCATATTTAAAATAATAATGAAATATACAGTGAATTGTAATTAAATGACTCATGTTTGATGGCCTCCAAGTTATGAGGTCAGTTTAAAATTAGGATATGTATTAAACAAGAAAGAAAATGAATAAAAGTTATACTTTTCATGGCCATTGGGCCATGCTTCCTGTCCTTTCCCACATATTTTGGCGTATGTTGGGTGTAATAAAAAGGCAATTGTCAGACACTCAAAACTGTATAATACGCAGGAATATAAAAAATACGTATCTTTCTTCAGTGCGCCTTCAGGTGGTTCCTCCCTTCCACCCAAACAAGAGAAAATTTCAGAAAGTGAAAAAAGTGCACTGAAAAATAAAAAGCAAACAATACCAACATAGCGTTATACTGAAGCAGACCGGGTGTAATTACCCTGGTCATCAGTGAGGCTGAGTATTCGTGTTATGCACAACTTTCATTTTAATCTTGTAAGCGCAAATTTTGTAGCAGGGGTAATTACACCCGGTCTGCTTCAGTATAACGCTATGTTGGTATTGTTTGCTTTTTATTTTTCAGTGCACTTTTTTCACTTTCTGAAATTTCGTATGTTGGGTGTAGCTGGCTTTCCAATCAGAAGGAGTTTTTAACTGATATCAACAGAAGTCTCACACATGGTCGAGAGATATAAAACACAGTATGTACAGCATGGTTTCGCACACCAGCAGCTGTAAAATATACTGTGACTATTTCAGTTGATATGAAGTAACTATACAGTGTTTTTCCTAGAAGAATACATTGAGATGCTCATTGCTTTCATTTACAGTGCTCACTGTAATTCCATGAGGTCAAAGATAATTTGCTTTTATATTTCTTCATACATGTGCTAAATTACAGAGTTTTTGACTGAACATCACTACTTGTAATTTTATTAAAATACCCTGTGACTTGTGCAACTTGCTGGCTAAGACTTTTGACACATACTGATATAGTTTTTTTTGGCTTTGTGAATTGTGATATGCAAGTATACTCTGCTAAAATGCTAATCCAAGCTCTAATTATCTCCCACCTTGACTACTGTAACCTCCTTCTTTCTGGCTTTAAGAGATCCCAGATTCATCCTCTGCAGTCTTATGAATGCCTGTGCCAGGCTCATCCACCTAACCTCCCGCACCTTGCCCCTTTGTCAATCTCTACACTGGCTCCCTGTTTTCCTTTGAGTCCAATTCAAAATATTGGTGCCTACGTACAAAGCTCTCCATAACCGAGCCCCTAACTACATCTCCTCCCTTATTAGCAGGTACATCCCATCGCTCTGCCAATGATCTGATGTTATCGTCTTCTCGGACCCGCACCCTCAAGTCTCGCCTTCACGACTTCTCCCAAGCTGCCTCCTTTCTATGGAACTCCCTCCCCCCGCAACATCAGACTCTCCCCGTATCTGCAGTCCTTCAAGAAGTCTCTGAAAACACGTTACTTTAGAGAAGCCTAACATCTCACTCCCTAATCCCTCTCATTTCTGACTGCATCTTCCCACCAGCCCACATGCGCCCCACTGCTTCATATACTCTATTTACCCTTACCTAGTTTGTTACCCCTCTCCTCTTAGATTGTAAACTCTTGAGCAGGGTCCTCTCTCTTACTGTTCTGTGTGTTTAACCTGTATGTATAATTGTTATTCTGTCTCCCATTGTACAGTGCTATGGAACTTTATAGCACTTTATAAAACTTGTAACTGTACAAGGAACACCTATAACACACACAAATGCAATAGGATCATCTAACAATCTAAATCTACTTGAGGTCAACAAATGACTGCATACGTGTTGACTATGTACACGTAAATTAGATATATAGGGCCATATTACATAGTTGGTGTTAACTTAACCATAGCTGTTGTAAACTTACCAGAGCCATTATAGCCTATGGAGGTTTTAAATTTACAACAGCTCTGGTTAAGTTAGCACCAACTATGTAATACTGCCCTTAGCCTTTTTCACATTAATTAGGATTCTTCTACAACTCTTAAATCACTTTGTTGATATGTTAAGATTTTATATTTATGTCCAACTAATGCGCTAGTCAAAATCGTAATTTTAGAAAAATCTATGCAATTTTCTTCTAGTAAATATCGACAGCACCTGTTTCTCCTGCCACGCTCGTCATATGATAGCATTTGCGTAAAACTAAAAATATGTAGAATCCTGGGATTGTTCCATATGTTAATGGAAAATATTTGTGTTATATCTGAAGCGCTAGGTAAATAATTTCTCTTTTGCCTTGATAAATATTCATGATTTAATTTGCTATATGACAAACTGCTTATATTTATGAAAAATGTATTTTATGCGTCTTCATGAAAAAATTATAAAAAAAATAAAATAGATCAGCATTTAGAACAGTTAAATCCTGCAACCGATACCAGGGAAAATAAATGAGAAGAGGAAAAAAAACCTTACTTGATGCAATGGCAAACATTGTGTGACATTGCGGATTAAAAATTTCGGCATTACTAATTGCAACACTGGGGATCAAAAACTAAACTGTTATTAGCACCTGATGCTGCAAATTGATTACAATGTTTGTAGTAAACTACACAAACAATGCAAGTGATTATTAGTTTACTTAGTGTCATGTGTTTATGTACAACAAGGTTATTTGGGGAATTAACCCCTTAGTGACCGGGCGGTTTTACACAAATCCGTCCTTTAGTGACCGCTGCGGTTTTTACGTTTCTGCGCTGTTAGTGTTTAGGTCAAATTTTCCTCTTACTCATTTATTCAACCCACACATATTATACACCGTTTTTTCCGCCATTAAATGGACTTTCTAAAAATACCATTATTTCCATCATATCGAATAATTTACTATAAAAAAAATATGAATATGATGAAAAAATGGTAAAAACACACTTTTTCGTAATTTAATCCCCAAAATCTACAACCACCAAAAAAGACCCTGGCTAAATAGTTTCAAAATTTTGTCCCGAGAATAGAAATACCTAATTTTTACATGTTTTTGCTTCTTTCCCCTTCACTGCTGAGCCAGTTCACCTATGTGCACTGCTTTCATTCTGACAATTTTGTGCTAAATATTTTTAGATGACAGGCTAGGTCCTATTTAACTAAACCCCCCCCCCCCCAGACAATTTAAAAAAAAAAAAATTATTTATTTTTTATTTGTATTATTTTTTTTTATTTTTTATTTTTTTTTAAATTTGTTTTAAACCAAACCTGGTCATATTTGGGATCATTGGAAAGGTCATGATCAGGCCTTTCCAATGATGTCAAATATGACCATCTAGCTGCCATGGATCGGGAGATAGGGGGATCCTTTGGATCCCCTTATCTCAACATGGCAGCTAGAGGGTTAACTGGCCCACTGACATCCTCACACATATGGTGAGGTTGTCAGTGGGTGGGGGGGACCTGGAGGCTTGGCTGACATGCAAGATGTCAGCCCCCTCCAGGTTTGAATCGCATTTTGGCGCCGATTAGCGCCGATTAGCGATCTGGCAGAAAAAATGTTAATGCTATAAACCGCTGAAAAGGGGAGACTCTCCCCTTTCCAGCAGTGCAAATAGCATCACTGTAGCTTACATGGTTGGGGAGATAGAGGGCTCCAAAGGAGCCCCCCTCCCCTTCCTGTATTTTCACCACTGGCGCCTGCTGATGACGTCATCACGCAGCGTGATGACGTCATCGGATCGGCCGGCCCCCAGAAAACAGCGAGGCAATCTTGAAGCTTGCCATAGACGTCATGGGAGCCGGCAAGGAAGGTGAGTATTGGGCGGGAGGGAGGTTAGGAGCCGCTGACGTACTATGTACGTCCGCGGGTCTAAGGGAGACCCGTGGGCAGGATGTACATAGTATGTCAGCGGTCCCTAAGGGGTTAAAAAAAATCTTGATAAAAGTATTAGTTACACATTGAGAAAGACATTGATGCCTGTTATAGACAGGATGGCCAGCTATGATGGTCTTCAGCCGCAGTGTAAAACCATGATATTAGACAAAAAACATTATTCTGTCTACCTAGAAGTAGCAGTAAAATCCCCTTTCAGTATGTGTGGCGGAATTATATGTATAAAACAAATCTAGGTCCTGACAGTGTTTTTTTTTCTCTTCTCCTATCTGTGTTGCTTCTTTACTCTTCATGGTAATGCTCCCTTGGGACTGTATTAAGACCTTGCACAAGAAGTTTAAAAGAAGAGTGTTTGGACTAGATATTTGCGTATAAATTCATGATCTTTGCCCGTGTAATAACCAATGTTAAAAGGTGCCCTTGTTCAGTTTATTATCACAGATGATTTCCTTCAATTTAGGAGATTAACTTTTTTACAAACCATGAGATAAGGAATTTATAAGGGAATGTTTGCATAGGTGAGAAGGTCAATATTGGTGATCCCTGTAAATACCTCCAGTATTCCTAGTTTAATTAATAAATCCCAGTTATGCATCCAGCAATAAGGCCTAATACTACCTATGTTGCAAGGCAGAGTTCAGCAACCTTGGCCCTCCAGATGTCGTGGAACTACATTTCCATGAGGTTGAGGCAACCAAATGAGGAACTGAACATCACGGGAGATGTACCGCTGTGTGAAAAAGTGTTGGCCCCTTCCTGATTTTTTTTTCTCACACTTTAATGTTTCAGATCAAACTAATTTAAATGTTAGTCATAGATAACACAAAGTAAACACAACATGCAGTTTTTAAATGAAGGATTTTGTTGGTAAGGGAAAACAAAATCCAAACCCACGTGGCTCGGTGTGAAAAAGTGCTTCCCCCCCTGTTAAAACATATTTTAACTGTGGTTTATTACACCTGGGGTTCAATTTCTTTAGCCACAAAAAAATAAAAAGAACAAGATTCTTACAAAAAAGAAAGAAAGCTCATACAGAAGAGGAGGTGAGATCACACCACTTGAAATGTTATGCACAATATCTCAAAGTCCAAAAATCGGAAAAGACTTAGAAGCCAAGAAGTAGCTCTCAGTCGTTTTAAAAATAGCTATAGAGGTCAATGAAGTAGAATGAAGTAAAAAAAACAAAACATCAATCAATAATTTCAATGGGTCTGCATTAAGATGTTTTAAGTGTTTTTTTTCTTTTAAACATACACAGGCCATTTTACAGTATGAGGCCCGTTCACACTGTGCAATTTGAAAATAGCGCGTTTTCAGCGCGATTTTCATATTCGCGACGTTGCGTGATAATGTCGCATGACGTTGCGGTTTTGCACGATTTTGCAAAGCACAACAATGCAAATCGCAAGATCAGAAATCGCAAAAAAAGGGTCATGTACCAGCGACATGCTACCACGACGCACAACATGCGACATCGCGCGGCAAGATGTGAACAGCTCCATTGAAATGCATTGGAGAAGCTACATAGCGCGACGTCGCACGGATTTTGCTGCGACGTCGTGGCAAAATCCGCTCAATAAAATCGCACAGTGTGAATAGGCCTGATAGTAATGCAGACTCTGTGTGAAATGGTGCAAGATAAGGGACACTATCTAGAGTCTAGAAGATTTAGTTCCAGCAATATTTCTGTAACATACAAACAAATAAGTGGTAATATAGAAATAAGAAAATTGCAACTTTACATTATTTAACACCTTCACTCCCATGATTGAGATAAATCAAGTCTTCAATTAGGTGCCCAATATCGAGTTGTCTCGATCTGCAGCTGTGCAGGACAAAAGCAAATTAAATTGGTTTGTTGCAAATCAATTTCATTTGCTTTTGGGTTGCAGAAGGTGCTCTCAAAATTGATATGTTTAAAGTTCTCTAATTGAAAGTCCTTCTCCGACTTTCAGCAGCCTTTGCAGAGAGCCACAAGCAGCAGATCTACCTGCAGTACTTCCTTTTGGTCAGCAGATGGTGACATCTGCCTGCGAATTAGTCTATTACAGTAAGAAATACATTGTGAATATTCCCAAATATTTCTTACCGTATAATTAATATTTTTTTCCCCAAATAAACACTGGTTCCTGATTATTTAGAAAATCACTTGGTAGTGAAGGGGATAAACCTCAGAACAACAATCTTGATGCAAAATTCCCCAACAATTAAATGATAACAATGCATCCTTCCCTACTCTATAAATACCTAAATATTAGAATGTTCCTTTTTAAGCAGAATAATAATCGGAAACACATGGACCATAAAATGCAGATACCTTTCTTTGGCCCAAAGACCTGATGTTGTTCCTTTTTAGAATCTGTTGCAATATTTGAGAACACATTCCACAAATGTGATCCAATAAAACAGAACAACTACAGACACAAGATTTAGGCTAGGGTCAGACGAACGCATTTTCGCGTTGTCTGTGAAAAAGTGTGTTCGAACGAATGGATGCATTTTTTCACGGAGTACGCGATAGCGGTCATACGATGCGCCTTTTCGTCCGTGATTTTGTACGGATCATCAATAAAACCCTTTTTGTGTCTGGACGTTATGTTGGCCGGACATTAGCAGCGTCTGACGTCTCCTAATCACGCACACACGCCTCTAGCCGACGCAGCGCACTCTGTACGTCCGTACTAGAGGTTTGACGTTCTAGAAAAAATGCGTTCGTTTGCCACTTGCGTTGCGCGGACGAACTTTCGTGCGGCCGTACTTCGTGTGTTCCCCGGCATTGGACGTCATTTGCTGCTAGCATGGCCGTGATTTTGTGCATCTAAACGCACGTTAAAACTGCTTTCGTCTGACCTTAGCCTTAAAGTTGTAAATCCAGCACAAGTGCCTTATTCCATTATATTCCTTAAATATCTACTTTTAAATGTACTTTTAAAGAGGAGACAAATAACATTTTCTGGCAAAAAAGGGGAGGTTTTATTTTTTGCATTCAAGAAAAAAAATAAAAATATATGGGCTGTGAAAACATCGTATTATTTATCACTCTACATGCAAAACTAGGGACTTAATATGACTATCGGGAGGTGGTGACAGCAAAAGGTTGAAATATTGCACTGGACACAAAGTATTTACTAGGTGTGATGTAATGTGATCCATTAAACAAGCTAATATATAGCAAGGTTGCAGTTATATGCATTAGGGTATATCAGGTAATAATCACTGAACCACTTACTGGAGTTCACAGTTACATTTAACATGTTATTCTTTTGGGACGACCATATTGGGAATTAAAAGCATTACAGGTTTGTTTACAGCAGTTATAAAGAGAAGAAACAGTTTTACAATCAAGGGATGCATTTACAATGATTTATCCAACTTTTATAGCCTTGCAGAAATGGGACAAACTTAGTGGTAAACCATTAGAAATAATTACCTCATGGATATTCTTGAAAAGTCACAAGCATTTTATAGGAAAGGGAATATTATGAAAACCACTCAGGGTTTTTATCTGTTCACTAGACATTAATCACAAAAGAACTTATAAAGGAAAACCAACTATGTCCATTTCGAAAATACACATTTTTATTTAGAATTAACAACAGTAGTAGCAGTTTCCTCCAAAGTTCTTCAATATTCTCTAAGAAGGAGAAATAATTAGTCTTTTATCAGACTGGTGGTTTAGAGGAGGATGATGGCTGCTGTAACAGTTAACAGATTCTGGATCCCTATTCTAAAGTACAAATCAGTACACTGTCAGGTGAATAATGATACATAAATACATATATGGAAAAGACCAAAAAGTGACAAAGTAGCAGCAACTATACATTAAATCCGTAAGTCTCAATGTCCCTACTGCAAAATCTCCTATTTTACAGTAAGCACGTAATGCACATAGCTTGTCCTGTAAAACTGCATTGTTTTGTTAAATATGTAACTCGTAATGTCAGTAAAAACCACAGTTAACATTATATTCTACATTTTACAGTAAACATGTAATGCACATAGCCTGTCCTGTAAAAGTGCATTTTTCATTAAATACGCAACTCTTAATGTCAGTAAAGACCGCTTTTAACATTGTTTTCTAGATTTTACAGTAAAGCCCACATTTTACATTATAAACTGCATTTTGTTGCCCAACTTGCAGTTTACTAATAATAATTTAATATAAAACACAACTCGTATATGTGCACATGTATTTACACCCAGACTTGATTTATTGGTTGCTATATTGATGTGTGGAGTCTCTTAATGGGGGGAAGGTCAACTTTACTATAATTTTGCCTTGAAATCATATGATTTCCCAAGTGGAGTTCTCATGCAGAGTTCGAGATTTGCAGCCAGCAGCTTTTCTTGTGTTTCTGTCCTCTAGCGATAACACTGTCAGGGTTATTCAAAGAGAATCGAAAAGTCACCGCACGTTCGGTGACTTTTCGTTCTCCTCAATTCGGTGCGATTTGGCAATCCCATTTCGGCGACCCTGCGATGTATTCAGCAAGCACCACAGGGCCGTCGTAGTGCAGGGAAAAGCCGCTGCAAACCCAGTGAACACTCAACGCAAAACCCGGTGAACGCACACCAAGAACCCACAAAAACATCTGGATTAACCCCACCGAACACGCCGGAGAAACCCAAGCAGCCGCCGATCAGCGCAGAGCAGTCGCTGGAAAAACCCGACACCGCAGACAAATGGAGTGAAAAAAATCCAGTAAGCTTAAATGTTTGAAAAGTTTGTTTTATTGTTCATTATTGGTGGGCACTGGAGAGGAGCGTCTTTATGGAGTGAGGATTTTGGGATCATTAACCCCTTCACTACTAAGTGATTTTCGAGAAAAAAAAACATTTTCAGGAACCATTCGTTTTTTTAAAAATATATTTTAATTATTTATACAGTAAGAAATATTTTGGCATATTCCCAATGTATTCCTTACTGTAATAATATGTTTGTCCAGTAGATGGTGCCATCTACTGCCAATTTGAGTTACAACCGTTACAGTTGCAGCTGGTGATCCCTGCTTTACTCAGTTTTAGCTCTTTGACTTTATGCCCACATGGCTAAATTTTAGGGGCACCTTCTGCAGACCAAAAGCTGAAGAAATTTGTTTGCAGCAAACAAATTTCATTCGCTTTTGGACTGCAGATCGAGATGTCTTGATGTCGGGCACTGCATATTCTTTTTGAAGCCTGAGATACTTTGATCTCGGTAGTGAAGGGATTAAGTGTTTGTTGTATTTTATTATAATAGTGGTTTTGCATGGTTTGCTCTCAATGAGGTGAAACCCCATAGTGGGTAAATCGCCCTTAGTACATCCCACCCTTGTGCTGATGTCCAATTTTACTGAACACTGTCGTGTGATTCGCTCTATAAAAGCTGGAGGAGTCAGAACAAGGCCTTTATATGGTGAAAGGTCATTATTTTTAAATAAACAGGTTTTTAAGGAATGTTGTTTTATAGAGTGTAGATGCTAGTAGGCATTCTTTTTATACATATGAGCATGCGTCATATTATTTTCACGTATCATTTTCCATAGATAACTAAGAGATTAACTGAGTGCATGATCATATTTTAATAAGAATCAAATATTGATGGTTACTTTAATATTTGATGAATTGTTTTGAAAGAGCAATGGTTCCTAGAATGTCGGCATCTTGTGAATACAATTTCCTGTTTATATAGACCAATTTCCAATTGTTAAAAAAAAAAGGCATAATGTGCCAGTGAATACTGCCAGAATGCCTGGGATAGCACATCTTCTGGCTGGAGCCCATTGAATATCCAGTATTGGCAGTGCGGCAGATTGATAGTCATGCATTACTTAGTCAATGTAATTGTCTAGCATGAAATAATATCCTTAACTTTCTATGGAAACATAAGCCCAGTTTGTACTCCAAGTAAGCCCGTTATAATTATATTGTGATATAGATTATTTAAAATTGCTGTTTAATTGGAAATTAATATAGAGCAATATAATAAAAGGACATTTTGACATTTTCGCTCAGAAGGAAATCTTTCTAGGTAGAACATTGCATCCACGGATATATCTCGATGTCTATCATTATGTGCCCTTGGGAAACCAATAACACATAAAGGGTTATTCTTAAACTGCATAATTGGCATAAAACTGCATGAGAATTGCACACTTTTTGACCAAAAGAGTAAAGCTGTGAGTGTGTACCATACTCTAAGCTTTGTGATCTATTATTATTGGAGTCTAACTAGGTGTTTCATTGAAATATAATGTCTAAGCCACCTACTTAATAAGAAATTATTTTAAAGAGACACTGTTATTTTAGTGGGTCACAGTGCCATGAATGCCTTTGCCCCTCCATTCCCTAAGGGACACTCTCGGATGGTTGATTGAGATTAGTCCCACCCAGGATCAGTGCACCAAGTTCAGGTTCCAGGAGTTCAGGGCCTAGCTATCACCAAAAACTCTCAATATGCTCGGAATTGAAAGACATTTGAATGGCTAATTCCTAATGGTCACGTGACATGATGAAGCTGACTGGCAGCCAGCAGACCGTCATGTCTGGACCAGCACTGGGAGAGTCCCAACAGCTGGATTCCAGGTGGGTTTAAAACTAAAAGGATTGACATGGGACGTGGTGTGGAGGTGGTTTTTACCCTAGAATATCCCTTTAAATTAATTTTAAAAAAAATCTCTTTTGGACCAGACAAATATCTGGAAAAACTTATATCTGAACACAGAACAAGCCAGGTCAATTTGAACAACATACAGTAAGAATTATTTTACAAAACAATCTACATCTGCTGTAGACAAGATTGAAAAGTCCAAAACATGGAACATCCTGTGTTGTTCTACCTCTTGTCCATTTGTGATAATGTTCACATCATAAATGGCCGTAAGGCAAGCGTCAGACGAACGCAGTGATCAAGTCCGTGTTGCCGCACAGTTTAACGTCCGTGGCAGCATAGAATCATGAGCAATAGAGACCCACACACTAAGTGCATCCGCACCGAACTGCGCACGCACAACGCATGTGGCAAACGGACGCAAGTTAGGCAAGAACGTAAAACCGCTACCAAGGGCGCGCAGAGTGCCCCACGTCCACGTAGTGTTCTGTGTAAGTGATGAGGAGATGTCAGATGCAGCGCATTTGCGACGTCCAGCACCTTGACGCACAAAATGGCTTTTCATATCCTTTTCATATTATTATCATTTTTCATATTAATTTTGTTTCCCATAATTCCCCTTTTTTTTCTATGTCCATCAACAAAAACAGACCATGTGGTGTCTACAGTATCTTCCGTCAGTACGTCTGTCCATTATGCACGCATGCAGAGTGCGCTCAGACTGTGTTCGGCTGACATTAGCCTTAATCAAACACTTCATTGTGCAATAACCAGCTGTATCACTAACGCCTCCAACAGGGGAAAAATAATCGATTTCTTCAAATATCCAGTTTATTCCATCCAGTACTTTTCTTTTGTCGCTACCACATGTTATCATTTTGGGATTCTTTTCTGTGCTATGAAGTCTGATTGCTAATAATGATATATGCTGCACTATTTGGTTAAACTTACACCTGTCTTAGTATAGTCCAAAGCTCTCTGCTGTTTACTAGAACTTTGGTTACACCCAACACAGAAACTAGGGCTGTATATGTTTATGGGTGTGTAGAGTTGTTTTAACTTATTATGGTGCTAGAATGTTTCATCTACTTTTTGACTGCAGTTAACAATATTTTCAAGCATATTCCTCGCTGGGATACTATGGACATTATGGATTTAGTTCACATATTTTTCAATCATAATTGTGTTGTGACTAAGCCGACATCCAGGCATAAGCCGTGATTAAAGAACACACAATTTAGATATATATAAATCTTCTTTAGATTTTTATACCAGCAGAATATGTTCAATCTGCTTATTGGATCTATTTCTTAATACGTTTTACATAAGTATATGTTTTTATTCAAACTGTTTAAATATTATTTGTCGGATACTAATGCATGCAGCATTTTAAATGGCAATATGACCCTAATATGTGGATTTTATTACATTGACAAAAACAGAAAAAAATATGTGATTTAGAATAGCATATATATTCTATCTATGCATAATCATACTATACATACATGCTTACAATTTGGTAAAAGTTCTTATAACACATAAGATAAACATGTTTCCACATATCCTTAACAAATGCACAAAGTTCATATTGATAATTTTATAATCATAACGGTCAAAAGAAAGTGTTTGTTGTTTTTGTACATCTTTGTTTCTTATTTCAGGACGTCACACTCACTATATAAATGTAGGGGATTGTTTTCTTGGCTTCAATTATTCAGAGAGATGAATGTAAATATAAAAAAAAATATTTTGTTTAAATCCATAAAAAAAGACACTACCTGCCCACTTGGCTACCCATGGGCCACATTGCAACCTGTTTTTTAGGGGAGTCACAACTGTAAAATCTCATTAAGGAGGTGACATATAGGATTCACCTATAGCTTCAGTGCTTCTTGCTTCAACTGAGTATTGCAAGCGTTAACCCTTTCACTGCCACAATCAAGTTAATTTGAACAGCATGTAGAAAGGCAGACAATTTTATTGTATTGTATGCAGGATCCAGAATATGTTCCTAAAGATGCAGTAGATAGGACATAACCACCGATGGACAATAACTCTTTGAACTTCTGGGAC
Organism: Leptobrachium leishanense; assembly: GCA_009667805.1. Classification (NCBI taxonomy): domain Eukaryota; kingdom Metazoa; phylum Chordata; class Amphibia; order Anura; family Megophryidae; genus Leptobrachium; species Leptobrachium leishanense. The sequence goes on along the minus strand of CM019064.1, from coordinate 330,144,666 downwards.
TTCCAAGTCTCCTCTAGTGACTTGCAGCAGTCTCTACTGCAATACCGGGACTCACAAGCAGAGGGGGCCCTTGGGTTTGTGCCAATGGTTTCATTGAAGTCTACTTAGTAGTGAAGGGTTTAAAGGGGTTACACAGAGCCAGCCAATCTGGCCCCGAAATGGCACCGAGCAGGCTATTTCTTTTTATGGGGCCGTTTCGGGGCCAATCGGCTATTCAGAGAGCAGGCAGTTCGCCAAATTTTGTCAAACTGCCAACAAGTACGGTGCCTTTTTGAATGCAGTGAAATCCCCCATAGAGAAGCAATAGTTAATCTATTCACACCGAACAGCAGTGAAAAGTTGCCGAAGTTCGGTGGTTTCATTTGGCATGTTTCTTCAGACAAACCCCATAGGCTTCAATGTTAAAAATATTCCTGTTTTAATTCAATATCTAATAAACCATTTATTATTTTAGATACAGAAAAAATGGCGTCGCGCCCATACTCACCGGAGCGGCAGCAACTGCCAGGAGTAATAGCCCAGTTAATGGATAAAACATAACAAGGAAAAAAGGTGTCATCTGCGCTTGTTTCTATGTGGTCCATGTACAACAAAACTGAGGTTTTTGTTTGTTTCAATGGCCATTGCAACGTAAACTCACTTGCCACTTCACGGCACCTCTTTACAGAGTGAGTACCTAACATGTAACAAAAGGCCGCTCTACTGAGCAGCTCCAAGCCCCTCCTGCTGCTTTTCAGCCAAGGAGAGGCAGAGATATGGTGGGTTTTATTTATACACGCACCAAACACTTCCCATTTGGGATTGAAAACAAAAACATGGAAAGAGGAACAGCTGCAGAACGACAGACTGGTGTTACAAGCATGATATACATAAATACAGAAAAAATGGCGTCGCGCCCATACTCACCGGAGCGGCAGCAACTGCCAGGAGTAACAGCCCAGGTGCCGTGAAGTGGCGAGTGAGCTTACGTTGCAATGGCCATTGAAACAAACAAAAACCTCAGTTTTGTTGTACATGGAACACATAGAAACGAGCGCAGATGACACCTTTTTTCCTTGTTATGTTTTATACATTAACTGGGCCGTTACTCCTGGCAGTTGCTGCCACTCCGGCGAGTATGGGCGCGACGCCATTTTTTCTGTATTTATGTATATCATGCTTGTAACACCAGTCCGTCGTTCTGCAGCTGTTCCTCTTTCCATGTTTTTGTTTTTAATCCCAAATGGGAAGTGTTTGGTGCGTGTATAAATAAAACCCACCATATCTTTGCCTCTCCTTGGCTGAAAAGCAGCAGGAGGGGCTTGGAGCTGCTCAGTAGAGCGGCCTTTTGGTTACAATTGTTAGGTACTCACTCTGTAAAGAGGTGCCGTGAAGTGGCGAGTGAGCTTACGTTGCAATGGCCATTGAAACAAACAAAAACCTCAGTTTTGTTGTACATGGAACACATAGAAACGAGCGCAGATGACACCTTTTTTCCCATTTATTATTTTAATCTGCAGTAAAATGTCCCCTTATTTCTTGATTTTTTTGGATCTTTTTGGGAATTTTTTTCTGTTTTTTTTAATACTGGATTTCCTGTAACAAACCTTTTTTTTATCATTCATAGGACCTTATATGTTAATTACAGACATTTTCGTTCAGTATCTTTTTATTTTTTTTTGCAACAGGCGTTTCTAGTTAGACATTTTTTATTTTTTTTTACCGATCCGGCGGCTTGTCGGCTTCTTTTTGCGGCTGGTCGGCGCTGTGCTCGTCGGCTGTGTTTGACGGCTGTCCACGTGTTTGCCGTGGCTGTCCGGTGGCGGCATATTCCCTGCACTTTGGGGGCCCTGTGGTGAATGGTGAAATTTGATTCCCCGTAGTGCGGGGAACGACAGAGCACCAAAATGTCGGCGACATTTCGGTGCTCTGTGAATAACCCCTTAAGTATTTTCTGATCCAGCAGAACCTTCCCTAATTTGGAAAGTGACAAATACTCTGGGTACATCAGAGCATTCAATAAGTGCGACCCATTGACTTACTATGAATTGACTACTCAAAACATAAAATATAGCCAATAAATACATTAAGTGCTTCCTTCATATCGGTATGTGATATCTGTATCTGTCCCTATCCATTTTTACTACAGATCCTCATTTCCATACAGTTTGAAAACAAAAGTGTCACCATTCACAAAAAAGGTTTGCATTTTGTAAAATTAACATTTTATCAATCCATAGTGGCAGATCTTTATTCTACTAACACATACGCCAATCGTTATGGGCACAGATACAACAGCAATCTAGTGTAAGTAAGGCTAGGGTCAGACTGAGGCAGTGCGAACGCGCGTGCAGCCGCACTTAATCACGGCCGTGCTAGCAGCAGATGACGGGCAATGACGGCCAATATACGAAGTACGGTCGCACAAAAGTGCGGCCGCGCAACGCAAGCGGCAAACAAACGCATTTTTTCGAGAACGTGAAACCACTAGTACTGACGTACAGAGTGCGCTGCGTCCGCTAGCGGCGTGTGTGCGTGATTAGGAGACGTCAGACGCTGCTAATGTCCGGCCAACATAACGTCCAGACCCAAAAAGTTTTATTGATGATCCGTACAAAATCACGGATGAAACTGCGCATCGTATGACCACTATTGCGTATTCCATGAAAAAATACGTCCATTCGTTCGAACGCACTTTTTCACGGACAACGTGAAAAATGCGTTAGTCTGACCCTAGCCTTAGCATAAATAATAAACAAGACATCTGAAAACACTTTTTGTGAAGGTTTGAATTGCTGCTGAACCCAAGTATTGGTAGTTGAAGGCCACAAAAGGGGAGTAGAAAATACAATCACATAAATTTTGCCAGCGTATTTAGTGTAGTGATGTGCCGAACACCCCCGTGTTCGGTTTGCATTCGAACTCGAACACCTGAAAAAGTTTGACTGCGAACTCGAACACAATGCAAGTCAATGGGGCAAGAATGTTTGAAAATTAAGGTCCCCTCCAAGAGGGCATATATGCAAGATATTGGCCATAAAAGGTGTATGGGGGTCGGGGTACTGCCCTGGGGGACAGGAAACAATGAAAAAAATGTTTTTTAAAAAGTTTTTAACTATTTCACTGCTTAGCCATTTCACCGCTGTGCGCTGAGCTAATTTTTACAGCTTTTGCTCATGTTTAAGCGCGATTTGAAGCCATGGGAAATGTTTGAGCAAAAACGAGTGGGAAATGTTTGAGCAACAATGAGTGGGAAATGTTTATGTCCCATAGGCTTCAATGTTAAAAATATTCCTGTTCTAATTCAATATCTAATAAACCGTTTATTATATTCTGCAGTAAAGAGTCTTTCAGATTTTTTTAGGATCTTTTAAGCATTTTTGAAAAAAAAAATTCTCGAACTTTCCGCGACCGTCCCGAAAAGTTTGAAGTTCGCAAATTTTCGAACAGCCGATGTTCAAATTGAACTTTGAACCAATTCGAACCGGCAGCCCATCCCTAGTTTAGTGTTCTCATACATAAAAATTGTACTCATTGCCATAGATACATTTTTTCTTGTTTGTGTATATGGTAAATATTGCAGTATCATTGCACCTGGAGGAATGAATACAACAAATTATATTAACCTTAATTAAGAAGCAACTGCTTACTTACTAGCTAATATTTGTGCTGTTCGGGTTTGGTAAAATTATAAAATAATCTCCTTTTCAAATGTAAATATCCCCATTAACAGTAAGTATTATAGACCCTCATTTCTATTATATTAAAGGGCAATGGAAAATGGTGTCAGACAAGAAATTTAAAATAAAGAAAATAAAATGGAATAAGTAAGCACACATGTGATCCAAGAACGTGTCTGTAAATTTATGAAGTGAAGCCATGCAACAACATTTCAGAACCACTGGATCTTTAACTCCTTCACTAAAAAGTGATTTTCCAAGAAACCATTGTCAGAAACCAGTGGTTTTTTTGTAAAATAATTTTAATTATATTGTAAGAAATTGGTCTTACTGTAAATCACCTAAATGGCCAATAGATGGTGCCATCTACTGCCCAACCGTGTTACAGCCATTACAGCTAGATTTTTTTCCCCTGCCACGGCTGCTGAAAGCCCGATATTTCAGGACATTCATCAGCCAATTTTACAGTTTTAGCTCTTTGGGCATTATGGCGACATGGCTAAAACTTTTGGGACACTTTCCACAGCCCAAAAGCAAACAAAATTAGTTTGCAGTAAACAAATTTAATTTGCTTTTGGGCTGCAGATCAGCAGATCGAGATATAAATGTAGGGGATTGTTTTCTTGGCTTCAATTATTCAGAGAGATGAATGTAAATATAAAAAAAAATATTTTGTTTAAATCCATAAAAAAAGACACTACCTGCCCACTTGGCTACCCATGGGCCACATTGCAACCTGTTTTTTAGGGAGTCACAACTGTAAAATCTCATTAAGGAGGTGACATATAGGATTCACCTATAGCTTCAGTGCTTCTTGCTTCAACTGAGTATTGCAAGCGTTAACCCTTTCACTGCCACAATCAAGTTAATTTGAACAGCATGTAGAAAGGCAGACAATTTTATTGTATTGTATGCAGGATCCAGAATATGTTCCTAAAGATGCAGTAGATAGGACATAACCACCGATGGACAATAACTCTTTGAACTTCTGGGACTTCCAAGTCTCCTCTAGTGACTTGCAGCAGTCTCTACTGCAATACCGGGACTCACAAGCAGAGGGGGCCCTTGGGTTTGTGCCAATGGTTTCATTGAAGTCTACTTAGTAGTGAAGGGTTAAAGGGGTTACACAGAGCCAGCCAATCTGGCCCCGAAATGGCACCGAGCAGGCTATTTCTTTTATGGGGCCGTTTCGGGGCCAATCGGCTATTCAGAGAGCAGGCAGTTCGCCAAATTTTGTCAAACTGCCAACAAGTACGGTGCTTTTTGAATGCAGTGAAATCCCCCATAGAGAAGCAATAGTTAATCTATTCACACCGAACAGCAGTGAAAAGTTGCCGAAGTTCGGTGGTTTCATTTGGCATGTTTCTTCAGACAAACCCCATAGGCTTCAATGTTAAAAATATTCCTGTTTTAATTCAATATCTAATAAACCATTTATTATTTTAGATACAGAAAAAATGGCGTCGCGCGCCATACTCACCGGAGCGGCAGCAACTGCCAGGAGTAATAGCCCAGTTAATGGATAAAACATAACAAGGAAAAAAGGTGTCATCTGCGCTTGTTTCTATGTGGTCCATGTACAACAAAACTGAGGTTTTTGTTTGTTTCAATGGCCATTGCAACGTAAACTCACTTGCCACTTCACGGCACCTCTTTTACAGAGTGAGTACCTAACATGTAACAAAAGGCCGCTCTACTGAGCAGCTCCAAGCCCCTCCTGCTGCTTTTCAGCCAAGGAGAGGCAGAGATATGGTGGGTTTTATTTATACACGCACCAAACACTTCCCATTTGGGATTGAAAACAAAAACATGGAAAGAGGAACAGCTGCAGAACGACAGACTGGTGTTACAAGCATGATATACATAAATACAGAAAAAATGGCGTCGCGCCCATACTCACCGGAGCGGCAGCAACTGCCAGGAGTAACAGCCCAGGTGCCGTGAAGTGGCGAGTGAGCTTACGTTGCAATGGCCATTGAAACAAACAAAAACCTCAGTTTTGTTGTACATGGAACACATAGAAACGAGCGCAGATGACACCTTTTTTCCTTGTTATGTTTTATACATTAACTGGGCCGTTACTCCTGGCAGTTGCTGCCACTCCGGCGAGTATGGGCGCGCCATTTTTTCTGTATTTATGTATATCATGCTTGTAACACCAGTCCGTCGTTCTGCAGCTGTTCCTCTTTCCATGTTTTTGTTTTTAATCCCAAATGGGAAGTGTTTAGTGCGTGTATAAATAAAACCCACCATATCTTTGCCTCTCCTTGGCTGAAAAGCAGCAGGAGAGGCTTGGAGCTGCTCAATAGAGCGGCCTTTTGGTTACAATTGTTAGGTACTCACTCTGTAAAGAGGTGCCGTGAAGTGGCGAGTGAGCTTTCATTGCAATGGCCATTGAAACAAACATAAACCTCAGTTTTTGTTGTACATGGAACACATAGAAACGAGCGCAGATGACACCTTTTTTCCCATTTATTATTTTAATCTGCAGTAAAATGTCCCCTTATTTCTTGATTTTTTTGGATCTTTTTGGGAATTTTTTTCTGTTTTTTTTAATACTGGATTTCCTGTAACAAACCTTTTTTTATCATTCATAGGACCTTATATGTTAATTACAGACATTTTCGTTCAGTATCTTTTTATTTTTTTTTGCAACAGGCGTTTCTAGTTAGACATTTTTTATTTTTTTTTACCGATCCGGCGGCTTGTCGGCTTCTTTTTGCGGCTGGTCGGCGCTGTGCTCGTCGGCTGTGTTTGACGGCTGTCCACGTGTTTGCCGTGGCTGTCCGGTGGCGGCATATTCCCTGCACTTTGGGGGCCTGTGGTGAATGGTGAAATTTGATTCCCCGTAGTGCGGGAACGACAGAGCACCAAAATGTCGGCGACATTTCGGTGCTCTGTGAATAACCCCTTAAGTATTTTCTGATCCAGCAGAACCTTCCCTAATTTGGAAAGTGACAAATACTCTGGGTACATCAGAGCATTCAATAAGTGCGACCCATTGACTTACTATGAATTGACTACTCAAAACATAAAATATAGCCAATAAATACATTAAGTGCTTCCTTCATATCGGTATGTGATATCTGTATCTGTCCCTATCCATTTTTACTACAGATCCTCATTTCCATACAGTTTGAGAAAACAAAAGTGTCACCATTCACAAAAAAGGTTTGCATTTTGTAAAATTAACATTTTATCAATCCATAGTTGGCAGATCTTTATTCTACTAACACATACGCCAATCGTTATGGGCACAGATACAACAGCAATCTAGTGTAAGTAAGGCTAGGGTCAGACTGAGGCAGTGCGAACGCGCGTGCAGCCGCACTTAATCACGGCCGTGCTAGCAGCAGATGACGGGCAATGACGGCCAATATACGAAGTACGGTCGCACAAAAGTGCGGCCGCGCAACGCAAGCGGCAAACAAACGCATTTTTTCGAGAACGTGAAACCACTAGTACTGACGTACAGAGTGCGCTGCGTCCGCTAGCGGCGTGTGTGCGTGATTAGGAGACGTCAGACGCTGCTAATGTCCGGCCAACATAACGTCCAGACCCAAAAAGTGTTTTATTGATGATCCGTACAAAATCACGGATGAAACTGCGCATCGTATGACCACTATTGCGTATTCCATGAAAAAATACGTCCATTCGTTCGAACGCACTTTTTCACGGACAACGTGAAAAATGCGTTAGTCTGACCCTAGCCTTAGCATAAATAATAAACAAGACATCTGAAAACACTTTTGGTGAAGGTTTGAATTGCTGCTGAACCCAAGTATTGGTAGTTGAAGGCCACAAAGGGGAGTAGAAAATACAATCACATAAATTTTGCCAGCGTATTTAGTGTAGTGATGTGCCGAACACCCCCGTGTTCGGTTTGCATTCGAACTCGAACACCTGAAAAAGTTTGACTGCGAACTCGAACACAATGCAAGTCAATGGGGCAAGAATGTTTGAAAATTAAGGTCCCCTCCAAGAGGGCATATATGCAAGATATTGGCCATAAAAGGTGTATGGGGGTCGGGGTACTGCCCTGGGGGACAGGAAACAATGAAAAAAATGTTTTTTAAAAAGTTTTTAACTATTTCACTGCTTAGCCATTTCACCGCTGTGCGCTGAGCTAATTTTTTACAGCTTTTGCTCATGTTTAAGCGCGATTTGAAGCCATGGGAATGTTTGAGCAAAAACGAGTGGGAAATGTTTGAGCAACAATGAGTGGGAAATGTTTATGTCCCATAGGCTTCAATGTTAAAAATATTCCTGTTCTAATTCAATATCTAATAAACCGTTTATTATATTCTGCAGTAAAGAGTCTTTCAGATTTTTTTAGGATCTTTTAAGCATTTTTTGAAAAAAAAAATTCTCGAACTTTCCGCGACCGTCCCGAAAAGTTTGAAGTTCGCAAATTTTCGAACAGCCGATGTTCAAATTGAACTTTGAACCAATTCGAACCGGCAGCCCATCCCTAGTTTAGTGTTCTCATACATAAAAATTGTACTCATTGCCATAGATACATTTTTTCTTGTTTGTGTATATGGTAAATATTGCAGTATCATTGCACCTGGAGGAATGAATACAACAAATTATATTAACCTTAATTAAGAAGCAACTGCTTACTTACTAGCTAATATTTGTGCTGTTCGGTTTGGTAAAATTATAAAATAATCTCCTTTTCAAATGTAAATATCCCCATTAACAGTAAGTATTATAGACCCTCATTTCTATTATATTAAAGGGCAATGGAAAATGGTGTCAGACAAGAAATTTAAAATAAAGAAAATAAAATGGAATAAGTAAGCACACATGTGATCCAAGAACGTGTCTGTAAATTTATGAAGTGAAGCCATGCAACAACATTTCAGAACCACTGGATCTTTAACTCCTTCACTAAAAAGTGATTTTCCAAGAAACCATTGTCAGAAACCAGTGGTTTTTTTGTAAAATAATTTTAATTATATTGTAAGAAATTGGTCTTACTGTAAATCACCTAAATGGCCAATAGATGGTGCCATCTACTGCCCAACCGTGTTACAGCCATTACAGCTAGATTTTTTTCCCCCTGCCACGGCTGCTGAAAGCCCGATATTTCAGGACATTCATCAGCCAATTTTACAGTTTTAGCTCTTTGGGCATTATGGCGACATGGCTAAAACTTTTGGGACACTTTCCACAGCCCAAAAGCAAACAAAATTAGTTTGCAGTAAACAAATTTAATTTGCTTTTGGGCTGCAGATCAGCAGATCGAGATATCTCGACACAGGATGTGCCTTTGAAGACCGAGATATCTCGATATCGGTGGTTAAGGGGTTAAATCAAGCTTGAGTGCATATTCAATCCTTGTTTTTTTTTTCTGCACACAAATTGAGAGTCAACCACATCAGAGCAATGTGCACCATTTAGTGGATCCTCCCCTACTATAGTGACTGCCATTTTCTGTTCTGTTCGCAATTATATTACATTGACTTAACACTAAATATACCATATATAAAGTCTTACACAGTATAACAGTATATGTGTTATCAGCAGAAGGTAGAACCAAGGAATTACTTTTATATACTTTGTGTGCGGATCTGTTGGACTATGATCAATTAAGGTTAAGGAAGCATGAATATTTTACTATAGAGCGTGTAGTAGACTAATCCTTTTATTTATCCAATCAGCAAAAATTGTGCAGCTTCACATTTTCTTCTTATTTTTTACAAAACTAAAAGGCAGATTTTAGCCAGACTTGTTTTTTTCTCCTCTTAAATTGATGTCTTCATATTCCGAGCACAAAAAAACAAAAATGCTGATGAATGGTTACTTTACAAAGCTAGGACTGCATTTGACTATTCTACAAATGTATCGTTAAGTAACAGATGCTCTGCAGGTAAAAGTCAAAAAGCTAATTAGGTTTTCTTAAGAAAAAAAGAAAGAAAAAAAGAAGTATTGACTGCCTTGCTGCTCGATGGAAGAGAAATGGAAATAACCTGGCACATAAAGTTTTAATAAATTGGGGACAGCTTCAACAGACGTAAAGGAAGAAGAAAATGAAAAGCTTATGCCAACTTCTCAGAAGATGACAACAATAAGTGGAACAAAATGTTACTTCTTGGTCATTGACCTACAGCTTGTTTTTATTTTTAAAAATCCAATTTCTCATTTGCTTTCCTCCTTTTTTTTGGACTAATTTGTAGACATACCAGGTACCAGTTGTTGATGCAATGAAGTATATTACATTCCTCTTTAATGGGTTTTAAACATCTGCTCTATTTTGTGCTGAAATTTCACCAACAGCCCAGGCACATATTAATTGCATCATTTAATCACACTATAAAAGGTTCCAGAACCACTCAGTAGCTTTTAAAGTACCTCAGTTGCTCTTTTAAAAATTGCCACTTGGCATTCCAAAAAACAGCATGGGCATCTGAAGGACTCCAAATTACAGTAGGACTCTCAGTGCAATTCATTCACATTGATGACTGCACCGAATTGTGCTTTAAATTTTTAATTTAAAAAATTTACAAAATCCACATATTAACATAAGGTAGAGTAAAAGCAAAACAGTATATAAGATTAGAAGAGTCTGCAAAGTCTCGTGGCTGCTAATCTCCTTGCAGCAATCTGTTCTTTGTAAAGTAACTAAATCATAATGACAGAGCAATGAACTGTATCGCATTAAATTCACAGATGATCCAACATCACTTCATCGGCTTGGATGGAACCAGAACTTTTACAAATACATCCCTTGGTTATGAAATGAAACCATGCAGATAAGTGTTTAACTGCTCTTCCATCTGCTTACACAGAAGTGGAAACTATAGCATAATGCTTGCATCCCATCTTGACTAGTGTGTTATTGTTAGGTTTCCAAGTGCTTTTTAAATACTTTATTAAATAAAAATGCTGTATGCTGTGTCTATACAGAGGGGCCTAAAAAGGTATACACACTTTAGCAGTTGTTATCTATACCCTTTTTTAAAAACCGTATTGAATGATGGCAGAATTGTGTAGTACTAGGTTTCCTTTAAAGATATCAGTAGTCGCAACGTTGTTGATATCATCATGTGACCGTCAGGACAGAGACAAAGAAAATGGCGGAGGCACGCTTGACTTTCAAGCAATGCAAGCCCATTTTGAAGTGATATTGTAAATTTGAAGCTCGACGACAATGGCAACGTGAGTTGGAACAGAACCACCTACACAACAAACAATCGCATGGGTTCATGATAAGCTGGAAACTGATTGTCACGTTCCCACATTCCAACCCTGTCTCCCTGCCCTCTGTATTCCTTATGTCTGTGTTTCCCTGTGCTGCTTTCCTTGACATGCAGTTCAGGGGTTACGTTTTTTGCTCGTTGAGCTTCTGCTGGTGATATGGGCTGATTACTCCCCTATATAAAGCCATGGGCCCATATCACCATGCTCTTGCATCCTGGTTCACTTCAGCTACAGATTTGTTCCTGAGAGCTCCCTGTTATTCTATCCTAGTGCTTTCTCAGTGTTTCCCCCTTGTCTGAGTTCTAGGTTTCTGATTGACTTCCTGGTATTGACCCTCTGGTCTGGCTGATGGATTTTCTCTGGTGCTATATCCCTGCTTTGGCTCAAGGTATACGTTTTGGTTTTGACCCCTGGCTTATTCATTGACCACTCTTCTGGACATCCCTAGCGGTTCTGTGCTTATCGTATGATATGTCGTGTATCCCTGTAGACCACGGCTTTAGTTTATTGAAGTCCTTCCCTGCAAGTTATTGAGTATATCTCCTTTAGGTGTCTGTGTTTTTCCCAGGACTCTGCACGGCTACAAGGTATCCTTTTTCCATTAGTGCAGATTCGGCCACTCTAAGGACCGATCTATCAGTATAGGGCTCCTTCGGTATTAGCCGTGCAGAGGTCCCCAGTGTCTTCTGTGGTTTATTTCCTTATCCTGATTGTTGTGTCACGCATCTCTGCGTATAGCGGCTTTTCCTCTTACCTGGGCCCTACTTGGCGCATGCCAGGTACCGCCATTGTGGCTGAACGTGACATAATGCAAGAGCCAACCATAAAGCCCGCAGAGCTGCGTAAGTTGTTTGAATCCATGCTGCACCTGTTTGATGATTTCATGTCTAAGTGGAAGGGGTTAATGGACACAGCTTTTCTCCATTCTAATGATCAAGCTGTTCTAGAAAGCAGGGTACGTGATCCGCTTTCCCCTGAGGAAATGAATAGAAGGCGAACTGACAAGCTCTGTTTCTATTGTGCCAGTTCATTGCATTTTATATCATGGTGCCCACTCAAGCCAGTGCGCGCTGAGGCTGGCAAGATGCCAGTGCGTGCTGAGGCTGGCAAGATGCCAGTGCACGCTGAGGCTGGCAAGATGCCCGCTGCGCCCACGACCCACAGTCGGGTCACCAAAGCCAGGTCCCATTATAAATCCAAAGTAATCAGACCCCTTGTACCATCCAGGTTTAGGAGAGCCCTTCCTAGGGCAACCAGACCTGTGGAGAGGGAAACTGATGTTAATAACCTTGCTGAATATTCCGACGATGGGTCAGATGGTATCAGTCCCTGCCATTTATCCGAGGTCAGACCCCCTTTACCGTCCAGGCCTAGGAGAGCCCTTCCAGGGGTAACCAGGTCTGTGGAGGGGGTAACTGACATCTCAGACCCAGTCGAGTATTCCCCTTCTTCTGATCCCGAGGCACAAATGGACTTTGACTCCCTGGCCGAGAAGGAGTGAAAGGATGAAGCCATGGAGGTTATTCCCATTAATGCCTCTCGTATGTGGCCTCGCCAAATGGCCAGACACCCTAAGGGTGGTCCAGGGCGTAAGATTGTTACAGGCTGTATTACCTGCGGTGCTGTATGCTTATCTGCATCACCCACCGCACTCATAGTGCCAGGTAGCAAGGCCACAATTATGGGGTCTGGCGATGGGGTCACAGCCAAGGAGTTTGGTGGGAGAACTGCTATCCTGTTGCCTTTGTCTGACAGTGAAGTTGTCACGCCCGTGGCTGGCAAGCTTCCAGTTAAGCCAGTCCCAAGCTGTGTGTCAGCGGTGCCAGTCCCAAGCTGTGTATCAGCGGTGCCAGTCCCAAGCTGTGTGTCAGCGGTGCCAGTCCCAAGCTGTGTGCCAGTCCCAAGCTATGTGCCAGCGGTGCCAGTCCCGAGCTGTGTGCCAGTACCAAGCTGTGTGTCAGCAGTGCCAGAAACCAGTCAAGCTGTGTGTCAGCGGTGCCAGTCCCAAGCTGTGTGTCAGCGGTGCCAGAAACCCAGTCAAGCTGTGTGTCAGCGGTGCCAGTCCCAAGCTGTGTGCCAGCGGTGCCAGTCCCAAGCTGTGTGCCAGTACCAAGCTGTGTGTCAGCAGTGCCAGAAACCCAGTCAAGCTGTGTGTCAGCGGTGCCAGTCCCAAGCTGTGTGTCAGCGGTGCCAGAAACCCAGTCAAGCTGTGTGTCAGCGGTTCCAGAAACCCAGTCAAGCTGTGTGTCAGCGGTGCCAGAAACCCAGTCAAGCTGTGTGTCAGCGGTGCCAGTCCCAAGCTGTGTGCCAGCGGTGCCAGTCCCAAGCTGTGTGCCAGTACCAAGCTGTGTGTCAGCAGTGCCAGAAACCCAGTCAAGCTGTGTGTCAGCGGTGCCAGTCCCAAGCTGTGTGTCAGCAGTGCCAGAAACCCAGTCAAGCTGTGTGTCAGCAGTGCCAGTCCCAAGCTGTGTGTCAGCGGTGCCAGAAACCCAGTCAAGCTGTGTGTCAGCGGTTCCAGAAACCCAGTCAAGCTGTGTGTCAGCAGTGCCAGAGCTACATTGCAACACCACTGTACCCATGCCCCACAGAGAGTCCGAGGTTTCCAAACCTCATGGTAAGGCACAGGTAGGCGAGCCTACTCCCACTGTTGCCGTGTCGTGTGGGGGGGGTCACCAGTTCTAGATCTCGTTCAAGGAGAAGACGGGAAAAGGTGTCTAACCCTAGTCCCACTGATTCTATGTCCAGTCTAACTGATGCCAAGATCCCCCTACCCCGTCATGTCCCTGAGGGCTGTGTGCAGTCGCCCTTTGGACTGGTGTTCAGGAAGGACCACTTTGCCATTCAAAGGAACCCTCATAGACGGGGGCGTCTTGTGGAGGAGGATGACGACTCTGAGTGGGACCTCAAAGGACTTTGGTGACTGGTGTTCGTGATCTGGTTTCCTGATTCTGTCTGTAATGTTTGTTGTTTTAGGTGCCCTGAGGTCACCTTTTTTGGAGGGGGCTACTGTCACGTTTCCACGTTCCAACCCTGTCTCCCTGCCCTCTGTATTCCTTATGTCTGTGTTTCCCTGTGCTGCTTTCCCTGACATGCAGCTCAGGGGTTAAGTTTTTTGCTCGTTGAGCTTCTGCTGGTGATATGGGCTGATTACTCCCCTATATAAAGCCATGGGCCCATATCACCATGCTCTTGCATCCTGGTTCACTTCAGCTACAGATTTGTTCCTGAGAGCTCCCTGTTATTCTATCCTAGTGCTTTCTCAGTGTTTCCCCCTTGTCTGAGTTCTAGGTTTCTGATTGACTTCCTGGTATTGACCCTCTGGCCTGGCTGACGGATTTTCTCTGGTGCTATATCCCCGCTTTGGCTCAAGGTATACGTTTTGGTTTTGACCCCTGGCTTATTCATTGACCACTCTTCTGGACATCCCTAGCGGTTCTGTGCTTATCGTATGATATGTCGTGTATCCCTGTAGACCATGGCTTTAGTTTATTGAAGTCCTTCCCTGCAAGTTATTGAGTATATCTCCTTTAGGTGTCTGTGTTTTTCCCAGGACTCTGCACGGCTACAAGGTATCCTTTTTCCATTAGTGCAGATTCGGCCACTCTAAGGACCGATCTATCAGTATAGGGCTCCTTCGGTATTAGCCGTGCAGAGGTCCCCAGTGTCTTCTGTGGTTTATTTCCTTATCCTGATTGTTGTGTCACGCATCTCTGCGTATAGCGGCTTTTTCTCTTACCTGGGCCCTACTTGGCGCATGCCAGGTACCGCCATTGTGGCTGAACGTGACATAATGCAAGAGCCAACCATAAAGCCCGCAGAGCTGCGTAAGTTGTTTGAATCCATGCTGCACCTGTTTGATGATTTCATGTCTAAGTGGAAGGGGTTAATGGACACAGCTTTTCTCCATTCTAATGATCAAGCTGTTCTAGAAAGCAGGGTACGTGGTCCGCTTTCCCCTGAGGAAATGAATAGAAGGCGAACTGACAAGCTCTGTTTCTATTGTGCCAGTTCATTGCATTTTATATCATGGTGCCCACTCAAGCCAGTGCGTGCTGAGGCTGGCAAGATGCCAGTGCGTGCTGAGGCTGGCAAGATGCCAGTGCACGCTGAGGCTGGCAAGATGCCCGCTGCGCCCACGACCCACAGTCGGGTCACCAAAGCCAGGTCCCATTATAAATCCAAAGTAATCAGACCCCTTGTACCATCCAGGTTTAGGAGAGCCCTTCCTAGGGCAACCAGACCTGTGGAGAGGGAAACTGATGTTAATAACCTTGCTGAATATTCCGACGATGGGTCAGATGGTGCCAGGCCCCGTACTGGGTCAGATGGTATCAGTCCCTGCCATTTATCCGAGGTCAGACCCCCTTTACCGTCCAGGCCTAGGAGAGCCCTTCCAGGGGTAACCAGGTCTGTGGAGGGGGTAACTGACATCTCAGACCCAGTCGAGTATTCCCCTTCTTCTGATCCCGAGGCACAAATGGACTTTGACTCCCTGGCCGAGAAGGAGTCAAAGGATGAAGCCATGGAGGTTATTCCCATTAATGCCTCTCGTATGTGGCCTCGCCAAATGGCCAGACACCCTAAGGGTGGTCCAGGGCGTAAGATTGTTACAGGCTGTATTACCTGCGGTGCTGTATGCTTATCTGCATCACCCACCGCACTCATAGTGCCAGGTAGCAAGGCCACAATTATGGGGTCTGGCGATGGGGTCACAGCCAAGGAGTTTGGTGGGAGAACTGCTATCCTGTTGCCTTTGTCTGACAGTGAAGTTGTCACGCCCGTGGCTGGCAAGCTTCCAGTTAAGCCAGTCCCAAGCTGTGTGTCAGCGGTGCCAGTCCCAAGCTGTGTATCAGCGGTGCCAGTCCCAAGCTGTGTATCAGCGGTGCCAGTCCCAAGCTGTGTGTCAGCGGTGCCAGTCCCAAGCTGTGTGCCAGTCCCAAGCTATGTGCCAGCGGTGCCAGTCCCGAGCTGTGTGCCAGTACCAAGCTGTGTGTCAGCAGTGCCAGAAACCCAGTCAAGCTGTGTGTCAGCGGTGCCAGTCCCAAGCTGTGTGTCAGCGGTGCCAGAAACCCAGTCAAGCTGTGTGTCAGCGGTGCCAGAAACCCAGTCAAGCTGTGTGTCAGCGGTTCCAGAAACCCAGTCAAGCTGTGTGTCAGCGGTGCCAGAAACCCAGTCAAGCTGTGTGTCAGCGGTGCCAGTCCCAAGCTGTGTGCCAGCGGTGCCAGTCCCAAGCTGTGTGCCAGTACCAAGCTGTGTGTCAGCAGTGCCAGAAACCAGTCAAGCTGTGTGTCAGCGGTGCCAGTCCCAAGCTGTGTGTCAGCAGTGCCAGAAACCCAGTCAAGCTGTGTGTCAGCAGTGCCAGAAACCCAGTCAAGCTGTGTGTCAGCAGTGCCAGTCCCAAGCTGTGTGTCAGCGGTGCCAGAAACCCAGTCAAGCTGTGTGTCAGCGGTTCCAGAAACCCAGTCAAGCTGTGTGTCAGCAGTGTCAGAGCTACATTGCAACACCACTGTACCCATGCCCCACAGAGAGTCCGAGGTTTCCAAACCTCATGGTAAGGCACAGATAGGCGAGCCTACTCCCACTGTTGCCGTGTCGTGTGGGGGGGGTCACCAGTTCTAGATCTCGTTCAAGGAGAAGACGGGAAAAGGTGTCTAACCCTAGTCCCACTGATTCTATGTCCAGTCTAACTGATGCCAAGATCCCCCTACCCCGTCATGTCCCTGAGGGCTGTGTGCAGTCGCCCTTTGGACTGGTGTTCAGGAAGGACCACTTTGCCATTCAAAGGAACCCTCATAGACGGGGGCGTCTTGTGGAGGAGGATGACGACTCTGAGTGGGACCTCAAAGGACTTTGGTGACTGGTGTTCGTGATCTGGTTTCCTGATTCTGTCTGTCATGTTTGTTGTTTTAGGTGCCCTGAGGTCACCTTTTTTGGAGGGGGCTACTGTCACGTTTCCACGTTCCAACCCTGTCTCCCTGCCCTCTGTATTCCTTATGTCTGTGTTTCCCTGTGCTGCTTTCCCTGACATGCAGCTCAGGGGTTAAGTTTTTTGCTCGTTGAGCTTCTGCTAGTGATATGGGCTGATTACTCCCCTATATAAAGCCATGGGCCCATATCACCATGCTCTTGCATCCTGGTTCACTTCAGCTACAGATTTGTTCCTGAGAGCTCCCTGTTATTCTATCCTAGTGCTTTCTCAGTGTTTCCCCCTTGTCTAAGTTCTAGGTTTCTGATTGACTTCCTGGTATTGACCCTCTGGCCTGGCTGATGGATTTTCTCTGGTGCTATATCCCCGCTTTGGCTCAAGGTACACGTTTTGGTTTTGACCCCTGGCTTATTCATTGACCACTCTTCTGGACATCCCTAGCGGTTCTGTGCTTATCGTATGATATGTCGTGTATCCCTGTAGACCATGGCTTTAGTTTATTGAAGTCCTTCCCTGCAAGTTATTGAGTATATCTCCTTTAGGTGTCTGTGTTTTTCCCAGGACTCTGCACGGCTACAAGGTATCCTTTTTCCATTAGTGCAGATTCGGCCACTCTAAGGACCGATCTATCAGTATAGGGCTCCTTCGGTATTAGCCGTGCAGAGGTCCCCAGTGTCTTCTGTGGTTTATTTCCTTATCCTGATTGTTGTGTCACGCATCTCTGCGTATAGCGGCTTTTCCTCTTACCTCGGCCCTACTTGGCGCATGCCAGGTACCGCCATTGTGGCTGAACGTGACATAATGCAAGAGCCAACCATAAAGCCCGCAGAGCTGCGTAAGTTGTTTGAATCCATGCTGCACCTGTTTGATGATTTCATGTCTAAGTGGAAGGGGTTAATGGACACAGCTTTTCTCCATTCTAATGATCAAGCTGTTCTAGAAAGCAGGGTACGTGGTCCGCTTTCCCCTGAGGAAATGAATAGAAGGCGAACTGACAAGCTCTGTTTCTATTGTGCCAGTTCATTGCATTTTATATTACCTCTTACCTGGGCCCTACTTGGCGCATGCCAGGTACCGCCATTGTGGCTGAACGTGACACTGATGGCATTGTGTGTGGTGGGCACAAGCAAAGATCTGGGAGGCATCGAAAAGCAACAAGTCCTGCTTCATTGGATACAGTGTTGTGTTGTAGTGTCTCACGCGCAGCCCCCACTCTCTGGAACGCTCTCCCTCGTACTGTCAGACTTTCCCCTAACTTCTCTTCCTTCAAACGCTCCCTTAAAACGTTCCTATTTAGGGAAGCCTACCACCCAACTCACTGACGCAACCATCAATCACTCTCACCTTACAGTCCTCTCCTCTTGTTTCCAACCCCAACCCTCCCAGATTGTGAGTTCCTACGGGAATAGGGCCCTCATCTCCTCCTGTACTGTTTGTCAAATGTTGTTCAATGTATTGTAACCCTGTCTATACTGTGCTTATTGTACAGCGCTGCGGAATATGCTGGCGCTTTATAAATAAAGAATAAAAATAATAATAATAGCAGTTTACATGTTCACCACAAAACTCTGTCAGACAATGTGCACGTGAGACAGGAATTAGCAGATCATGCATTTAGCGTATTCTGAAGATCGCACTTTGTAAATTTTACATCCCGAGACTGTGACACGCCATGACTGAAGATTATCCTGATTGGAGAATGGAGTACTGTGAGTGGTTTCCACAAAGGGTACATGAATATGAAGACTTTGTACAGATAATGGTGTGGACTGTCATCCAAGGATTTAATTGTACCATTCTTTTTTGAAGGTACGGTCACCAGTTCAGTGTATCTCACGTCCATTTTACCCGTCATTCATGTGCTTTAGGCTGAGCGACCAGTGGCACTGTAGTCAGATGACCAACGTATTCATCAGACTATGGACGACGTCCAACTAGGTCCGACGAGGGCAAGCGATCAGTCGGAACGACTATGGACAATCAGATAGATTTCAGAGGTGGAGTGCAGAGACTGCAAAACCACAATGAACTCGTTTTACATATAAAACACAGTTCATTCTGCCTTTGGAAACACTGCAGTTCTTTGTGGGACAATGGGTGAGACAGAATACAAATATACATACATGTACACACAGAACAGTAGCAGAGAGCGCCCAAGAGCTTACAATCAACCAAGGAGCCTTCCCTGTTCTACCCCTCTCCCTACACAAACACGGCTAGTCCCACACATCTCACAAATAAATAGTTTATTTCAAATGCTTTTATAACTCACCTGATCAGTTTCTCCACATCCATCTTCTCTGATCTGCTGAAATACATGCGATGCAAACGAGTGAAATAGGAGTGATCACCCATTTGATGCCGTCTTTACCCATCGCTTGAAGACAGATGTTAATCGCCGGACGCGATGGACAATGGTCCATTCACCTACATGTTGTTGGATCGGACAGACGATGACCGACAATATAGGATGATCGCACCATCACACAAATAAGGTGCCAGTGGACGCCCATAATGCAGATGAGCAATTTTACTCCCAGCTAGATGACGCACCACCTCACTACCAGCAAAACGTTAACACGAAAATAGCTATTATTGCAGACAAACACTGAAATTTTGCAAAATTAAAATCCAGACAGCAACAGGAAAAGCTGACCTGTGAAGCCTCTCCTGTCACTCCTTGAGCCCTATTCCCTAGTGAACACTAACTGTAGCATTTGGGTGAGTAAGCGTTGATGTCAGGATAAGTGACATTAAAGCATGCCCCCATATTATCTTCCTAACGCTAATCAGAGAAAAAAACTGTTAGTGCATCGGTGATTGCGCTTGCCTGCACGAGCTTACTGTGCTTTGGGTCCATCCTATACTTAACATGAGGCGCACGAACAGTAATTAGCATTAGGACTTTGTAATACCTTACTTATCCTAATGCTAATTATCACACCGATGCAGTAAAATTTTAATGTCATCTTGAAGCTGGTGCTAACTGATACCCCTTTTGCAGAATCATTTAGCACCAGCTAACCACCCTCCCCATAAATCAGATACTCACCTCTTATCCTGCAGAAAGAACCCTTGGCCCGATCTGTTGCTTCTGGCCTTTGGAAGAAGAGTCAGTCTGGAGACAAATAGTCCCCAGTCTCCCTCAGTTACTCTGCAGCCTTGTGCGATCTCGCATACATACATATATACATATATAAAATACTTTTTTGATTTCAATACTGCATGGTTGCATTTTTCATGTGTTGCCTGTCAGAGGAATTGCTGTTATGTAACATGGACTTTTGGACAGTATTGAGTTTGATGCACAAAATATAATTCCATGTATGTAACTCTGGATTAAAATATAACTTTGGCTTTAAAATTCCTATTCCACAAAAAATAAATAGTTTTGAAACGCAGAACATGATCCTAGAACTTTAACAAATAGCCAAATAGGCTGAAGTTGTTATGGTGCCCAGAGTATTTATTTATAATAATAAGATAAAATGTCACAAACCACTTCTGGAAGTGCAAGAGCGGCTAACCTGTTTAAGTGGCAGTTGTTTGTTGGGCATAACTACTCGTTTGAAGCGATTTGTCTTTGAAACTCGGTTTATGATTTACAGCTTTACCATCATGATCTATCTGCTTCAAAAAAAACGAGGTTCAAGTATAAATATAAAATCTGAACCAGAAACATCCAAGAAAAAAAAAAAAAGAAAAACTATCCCTATTGATCATCGTGTTTGATGAATTCAATGCATTTTTTTCTGTTCTACTTTTGCAGCTTTTGATAAATGACTTCCAAAGATTTAGCTACAGATTATCAGCGGGGGCAGATAGGTGCATTATGTACTATGAAGGAATGGCCTTTAATATTCCTAAACTTAATAACCTGTCTACGGGGTCATTATTCAAAAACGCACTCTCTTTCAATCAAACAACTGGGAGAGGGCAGATGGAATGGTAAATTTATGTGTTGGTCATAATTATGCCGGATCATTCACCACAAATTAGACTTCAGACTTACATACTAATTTTAAAGACAATAAATGATGCCTGACCTCAACATATCAATCCGCAGATTGAATTGAGAGCCAGCATATCTTAAATGTTGTTTATTACTTCTCTTGTCTATGACACCTTAAAATTAATCAGTATTACAAGGCATCTATCAAGAGGAGAGGCCTTAACGACCTCAAAAGGTCATTCATCAACATTATGTTCCATGATCGGGATGCACCGCTCTGTATAGAAAAAAAAACGGGGGATAGTGAAGAGAGTGCAACCTGGACTTTTGCAAATGCATTGTAGTTTGAGAAATAAACGTATATATGTCTAGCTATGCATCAATGAGTATAATTATTACAACAGGAAAAAGGTAGGTACATTGCAAATCAAAGTATTTGTGACAGAAGAATGCACCAAATAGCACAAACAAATCTTAATGTATCGAACTAGTGAAGAGAGGGATGGGGATTGAAGAACTTCCACAGCCCCTCTTAATGGAGACCATATCTATAGTATATGTAGAGTCTGAAGTGAGGATGAAGTTGGGAAGCTAGGATTACCTGAGTAAAACTGACTTTACTCAGCAGCTTTGGGTAAAGCCTGAAATAAAATAAACTTTTGAGGTTTACCTGTGTAAATCACAAATGTGCCCTAAAGCAGTGGTCCCCGATGCCAGTCCTCAGGACCCACTAACAGGCCAGATTTTGCAGATCACCTTGGGGAAATGCAGACTGAATCCTGCAATCACTGAACAGCAAATCATATCACCTGTGCTGTGCTTCAGATATCTGACAAACCTGGCGTGTCAGCGGGTCCTGAGGACCAGGGTTGTGGACCACTGCCCTAAAGCCTCTGGGTAATGTGTTTTCTAAGACTTTGGAGTAGCATATATTTGCCCAAAAAACTAGGATCACCTATATCCATTGATAATAGCAAAATTCCCCTTATACCTATGTCAACCTTAACCTTTTTAATCACTTTAGCCAATGGAGGGTTGGTTAGCCTGCACATTACCTGAGTAAACACCAATAATTTCATTATTTTTGCAGCTTTATCCATCATAGAAACATAGAAACATAGAAACATAGAAAAATGTCGGCAGATAAGAACCTTTCGGCCCATCTAGTCTGCCCAATTACATGGATACTTAACCTGGATTTATCTTTTGTTTAGGATAGCCTTATGCCTATCCCATGCTTGCTTAAATTCAATTACTGTTTTGGCCTCTACCACTTCTACTGGAAGACTGTTCCATGTATCCACCACCCTCTCAGTAAAATAATGCTTCCTGATGTTACTTTTAAACCTTTGCCCCTCTAATCTAAGACTATGTCCTCTTGTTTTGCTATTTTGTTTCCTTTTAAATATACTCTCTTCCTCTACCTTGTGGATTCCCTTTACGTATTTAAATGTTTCTATCATATCTCCTCTGTCTCGTCTTTTTTCCAAGCTGTACATGTTAAGATCATTAAGCCTTTCCTGGTAACTTTTCTCCTTCAAGTCGTACACCATTTTAGTAGCCCTTCTCTGAACTCTCTCTAAGATGTCTATATCCTTCTGGAGATACGGTCTCCAGTACTGCACACAGTACTCCAAGTGAGGTCTCACCAGTGCTCTGTACAGTGGCATGAGCACTTCCCTTTTCCTACTGCTAATACCTCTCCCTACACAACCAAGCATTCTGCTAGCATTTCCTGCTGCTCTATTACATTGACTACTTACCCTTAGATCCTCTGAAATAATGACTCTAAATCCCTTTCCTCAGATGTTGAGGTTAGGACTGTATCAAATATTCTATATTCAGCCCTTGGGTTTTTACGTCCCAGGTGCATTATCTTGCACTTATCCACATTAAAACTCAATTGCCACAATTCCGACCATTTTTTTAGTTTACCTAAATCATTTGTCATTTGGCTGATCCCTCCAGGAACGTCAACCCTGTTGCAAATCTTTGTGTCATCAGCAAAAAGACATACTTTTCCATTAATACCTTCTGCAATATCACTAATATAAATATTAAAGAGAATGGGTCCAAGTACTGACCCCTGAGGTACCCCACTGGTAACAAGACCTTGTGCCGAATAAACTCCATTTACCACAACCCTCTGTTGTCTGTCACTCAGCCGCCTAATCCAGTCAACAATATTGGAATCTAAACTCAAAGATTGCAATTTATTGATAAGCCTTCTATGCGGAACAGTATCAAAAGCCTTACTGAAATCTAAATAAGCAATGTCTACTGCACCACCTGTGTCTATTATTTTTGTTACCCAATCAAAAAAATCAATAAGATTAGTTTGGCATGATCTCCCTGAGGTAAACTCATGTTGTTTCTGATCCTGTAATCTATGTGTTTTTAGATGTTCAACAATCCTTTCCTTTAACATGGTTTCCATTAATTTCCCCACTACTGACGTAAGACTAACTGGCCTATAGTTCCCCGATTCCTCCCTACTACCCTTCTTGTAAATGGGCACAACATTTGCTAATTTCCAGTCTTCTGGGACGACTCCCGTTAACAAGGATTGGTTAAATAAATCTGTTAATGGTTTTGCTATTACATCACTGAGCTCTTTTAATAATTTAGGGTGGATCCCATCAGGCCCCATTGACTTATTTGTCTTTACTTTAGACAGCTGCTGTAGAACCTCCTCCTCTGTAAACTGATATGTAAATGTCTCTTTAGTGTTCTCTCCTAACTGAGGTCCCTTTCCTTCCTTTTCTTCTGCAAAGACTGAACAAAAATATTCATTGAGGCAGTCAACGAGACCTTTATCCTCTTCTACATACCTTCCTTCCTTTGTTTTTAATCTAACTAATCCTTGTTTTACTTTTCTTTTCTCGTTTATGTATCTAAAAAATGTTTTGTCCCCTTTTTTACTGACTGAGCTATTTTCTCTTCTGCGTGTGCTTTGGAAGCTCTTATAAATTGCTTTGCCTCTTTCTGCCTAATCTTATAGGTTTGCCTATCTTCTTCACTCTGAGTTGTTTTATAATTATTGAATGCTATCTTTTTGTTCTTCACTATTTTGGCCACTTCTGCAGAGTACCACAGTGGTTTCTTCCCTTTTTTGTTTTTGCTAACAAGCCGAATGCAATTTCCTGTGGCCTTCAATAATGCTTCCTTTAAATAATCCCATTTCTCCTGGACTCCCTTTAAACTCCTCCAGTCTGATAATGACTCCTTCACACAAAATCTCATTTTAGAAAAATCTGTTTTTTTAAAGTCTAAAACTTTCGTTCTTGTGTGGTGCGGCTCCATCCCTGTTGTTATATTAAACCATACTGACTGGTGATCACTAGATCCCAAATTTTCACCAACAACAACGTCTGATACCAAACCTCCATTTGTGAGTATTAAATCCAATATGGCCTCTTTACGGGTCGGCTCCTCAACTACTTGTGTTAGAGATAATCCCAGTAGGGAGTTTAGAATATTTGTACTCCTGGTGCACCCAGCTGTTTTGGTTTTCCAGTTCACATCAGGAAGATTAAAGTCCCCCATGATAATAACTTCCTCCTTCATTGCCATTTTGGCTATTTCCTCAAGCAGCAGATTATCTAGTTCTTCTGCTTGTCCAGGGGGTCTATAGATCACACCTACACGAGCTACTGTATGATTGCCAAATGTTAGCGTAACCCAAACTGACTCTATGTTCACCTCGCTCACTTTTATTTGGTTCGTTTTTATGTTGTTTTTCACATACAGGGCCACTCCTCCTCCTTTCCTACCTTCTCTGTCTTTTCTATATAAAGTGTACTCCGGAATTGTTATGTCCCAGGTATTTTTCTCACTGAACCATGTCTCAGTAACCGCCACTAAATCTACTTTTTCAGCTGCCATCATTGCCTCTAGTTCATTGATTTTATTGACTAAACTGCGAGCATTTGTAGACACGACTCTGAGCTTGTCATTTTTTACATCGCATGTTGCTTGCACCCTCCGATTTAGTTTTGGGGGACAATCGGGCAGATTGTTTTTTTACCCTTTTGTCCCCCCCTCCTAGTTTAAATATTTCTTTGCGAAACCTTTGAACTTCTCACTGAGAACATATGTTCCCCTATGAGTAAGATGCAAACCATCTTTTTTATACAGTTCCTTTCTGCTCCAATTAGAGCTATCATGGGACACAAAGCCAAATCCTTGCTCCCGACACCATTCCCGAAGCCACAAATTGAATTCCCTATTGCGCATCTGCCTATCTTGAATGTTATGCACAGGCAAAACTTCAGAGAATGACACAGTGGACGCAATCTGCTGTATTTCACCTCCAAGAACACAAAAATCTTCCTTAATCTCAGAAACCTCATTGCTAGCCAAGTCATTTGTCCCTAGATGGACTAGAACGTCCACTTCCCCTTGTTGCTTTGCTTGTTTGACAATATTGAGAATACGTCTCTTGTCTCTATGAGCAGTAGCCCCAGGAAGACATCTCACCAAACCACTACTCTCCAGCTCAACACCTCTTATGATAGAATCACCCAGCAACAATTGCCTTCTATCAAGTCCCACCTTTTCATTTTTGTCCTTGGTTGCAGTGCTGCATACCTTAGGCATAGTGGATGGTGGTTCCTCAACTATGGTGTCTGAGCCTACATCCGTCTTATCACTACACTCTGAAAGTGCCTCAAAAGAATTAAGAAGAGCCACAGATTGTGGGACATGCCTTCTATCCACAACTCTAAGTCTACCAGATCCTACAGTAGTCCATCTGCCGCTCCTAGGAGGCCTCTGTGGCAGTGGCTTACTAACAGTCATAGCCTGAGTTTCTCTAACAGATAATTTACAAATCTCAGACTTCAAACAGGCAATTTCCTGCTGCAATAAAGAGAGCTGCCTACATATCAGGCACACTCCAAACCTCCAAAAATTGGATCTAAAAACAAATGCATGACAGCTCTTACACTGGACCAAGCCTGCCATTATAAAAGAATGGATTTAAAACCAGCAAATCTTACCTTTTTGTAGGTTTTCTACCTCCTGTCTAACCTCAGACTACCTCCAGAGTATCTCCAGAAGATCTCCTGTAAGTGCTCACTTTGAAGACTTCACTTAGAAGGCTTCCCAAGCTCAATTAGACCAAGCTAATATTCCACAAGCTTTATATAATCACCTAAGAACACCTCCCCCAGCAAGGAGTGGACAAGCTAAACCTGAAGCAAATACCACCCAATTGATTCCAATTGTATGCTAATCAGTATGAAAATGAGTCACCAGCCTAACCTAATTTACTCACCAGACCTAACTTGAAACCTTAAGATGAATAGAAAAGATCTGTTTGAAACAAAAATCTAAATCACTCACCAGAAGATCTCCTGTAAGTGCTCACTTTGAAGACTTCACTTAGAAGGCTTCCCAAGCTCAATTAGACCAAGCTAATATTCCACAAGCTTTATATAATCACCTAAGAACACCTCCCCCAGCAAGGAGTGGACAAGCTAAACCTGAAGCAAATACCACCCAATTGATTCCAATTGTATGCTAATCAGTATGATCATATTTGGGACATATGGCTAGCTTTACCCAATTTCAGACTTTACCTGTAATATATATAGTTGAAAATAAATCTTACTGCTTTGCATGGAACGCAAGCTCTTTGACCGTACTGACCTGCATAATGCAGCAGAGGTAACATCAACAGATCTATTCTCTAAAGCAGTGTTTCCCAAACCTGTCCTCAGGATCCACTAACAGGCCAGGTTTTGCAGATCACCTTGGGGAAATGCAGACTGAATCCTGCAATCACTGAGCAGCAAATCATATCACCTTTGCTGTGCTTCAGATATCTGTGAAACCTGGCATGTCAGCGGGTCCTGAGGACAGGTTTGGAAAGCACTGCTCTAAAGTGTGAAGTCAGGAGAAGTGAAAATTCTAGGTCAAAAAAGCCAAATCAGACAAATTCTCCCATTTATCTCACTTTCCAAATGGGCTATTTGGTCTAGATTATTCTCTTCTCCAGCCAATTCTCCAGACTTCACCCTTAAGTGAATAGACCAATAAAATTCTAACATGTATGTACTAATCCCTATAGGTGGGATCAAAAAAATCATGACGTAGAGAATAGGAAAAAGGGGCCCTATTCAAAGTGAGACATTAGGGGTAATAATGGAGATGATATTCCAGCCAAGCAACAATCTACACTTAGCTGTTTTGATGTAAATCATCGCTTTCTATGCTTTGTATAGGAAGCGTTAATTCCAAGGTTGCCCATTTTTTCTCATCTCGGGTTGGAATTTAAAAAATACCTGTATTAGTGAGCTGCTAATTAGAGATGTGCATTTGTTTTGGAAAAATTTGGAATTTGGAAACAAAATTTGATAATACGTAGTTCGGAAGTACTTCCGAATAACGAATTGATACGATACGAATTCAAAACGAAACAAAATGGTATATTGCGAATTTATTACGTTTTACACTGTGTCATCATCATAAAAGAAAAATTTGAATAATTGATATCAACTATCGAATTTGAAATGAACTATCAAATTGATATCAACTATCGAATTGATCTTAACTTAAAATACAAGTAATAGTAAGCAAAGGACTTTATGAAAAAAACTTAATTTTGTTTCACTTTTTAATTTGACTCGAATACTAAATCTGTGACACAGCTTAAAATTTAACCCTAGCTTTTCTTTTAACATCAAAATTTAATTAATTGGGGTTTTATTTAGTGATCCCAAATTCAAATTGATATCAACTATCGAATTGATATATGAAATTTGAATCGATACGAAATTTCAAATCGATCCAAAATTAAATGAAACTAAATACGAAATGAAATTAGTTACGAAATTCATAAAATGAAATTATTTAAAAACGAAACTAAACTAAACAAATTTTTTAGCCATGCACATCCCTACTGCTAAGGCTAGGGTCGGACGAACGCATTTTTCACGTCGTCCGTGAAAAAGTGCGATCGAACGAATGGACATATTTTTTCACGGAATACACGATAGGGGTCATACGATGCGTATTTTCGTCCGTGATTTTGTACGGATCATCAATAAAACCCTTTTTGCGTCTGGACGTTATGTTGGCCGGACATTAGCAGCGTCTGACGTCTCCTAATCACGCACACACGCCGCTAGCGGACGCAGCGCACTCTGTACGTCAGTACTAGCCAGGGGTCAAGTCGAGGGGGAACGCGTGGGAACGGAGTTCCTGCACTAATTTTGCAGAAGGAACGGAGTTCCCTTTGGTCCCATACTCTATAAAGATTGTCGTCAGGTGTTCAATCACATATTTCTCTAAGTCACAATAAATATAGGATTTATCATATATTTTTTTGCTATATTTCACATATTTATTTATAAAGGATTTTACCAGGAAGGACACATTGAGATTTCTTTCGTTTTCAAGTATGTCCTGGGTTCAAGAACATTGAATTGTTACAGTTACAGAAATACAAAGTAATACAATGCAAGATATTAAAAACAAAACACAAATATACAGATTAACAAAGAAAATGAATATGCCACTATGTTACAGGTTTACAGGTGCATTCCTTATTGAGGTATATTAATAGAGAATTAGAGAGCTCTTAAGGGAATTTAGACTGGGGGAAGATTTGATGGTGTCTGGGACTTTATTCCATATTTGCGGTGCTCTGTAGGAAAATGAGGATCGAGCCACTGTCTTTTTGTATTGTGGTATTGCAAGTAAGGTGCCGGTCCTGGATCGGAGGTTATAGGATGAGGGAGCTGCTGGGGGAAGGAGCATATTCAGGTAGGTGGCAGCTTCCAGAAAAGCTCTTAAACACCAGGTTTGAAAGGTGAAAGATGCGTCTAGATTCCAGCGACGGCCAGTTTAGCTCTTTTACATGTCACATGGTGGGTCATGTAGTTACATTGTAGCACAAAGCGCAGAATGAGTTATACAATGTAAGTTTATGAAGTTGTTTTGAGGGGCAGCTGCATACACTACATCTCCATATTCAATAGCCAGCATAAGCATTTGTTGTACAATCTGCTTTCTTATTGACATATATACAAAATTATCAGAGCTGAGTGTGTGTTTGTGTTACGTGCACGTGATAATTGCTTATTGGGAGACAGAATCCTGGTGAGTTCCCACACTTCTTTTTTTAGGACTTGATCCCTGGTACTAGCGGTATCACGTTCTCGAAAAAATGCGTTTGTTTGCCGCTTGCGTTGCTCAGCCACACTTTCGTGCGGCCGTACTCTGTATATTGCCTGTCATTGGCTGTCATTTGCTGCTACTACGGCCGTGATAAAGTGAGGCTGCACACGCGTTCACACTGCGTTCGTCTGACCCTAGCCTTATGGTTACAGTTTCACTACCATGATCGAGTTTACTCTTTTTTCAAAAGCTTCACCAGGTGCACAAGGACTTAACTCCATCTGGACTTATTCCGAAGAATTGCAAACTAATTTCATTTGCACATGGGCTCTTACGGGGTAATTTAAAGGGGACTACATAAAAATCCTAACAACTCCTGCAAGTGATTTTAAGGAAACCCAATTGGCAGTGAAAGGGTTAATGGCTCATTCATTAGTGGCTCCCTATTATCGGCTCAGCCAGTAATATTTCCTTGCCATTGTCTCCAAATTCAAAGGTTGGAAAATAGCAACATAACTGATATATGATATGGAAAGAATCTGGTCTGTCTTTTTACATTCTTTGACTTGTAGTTTACCAA
Organism: Leptobrachium leishanense; assembly: GCA_009667805.1. Lineage (NCBI taxonomy): Eukaryota > Metazoa > Chordata > Amphibia > Anura > Megophryidae > Leptobrachium > Leptobrachium leishanense. Next base: position 330,115,219 of record CM019064.1, on the reverse strand, counting down.
TTCAGCTAATCAGAGAAAAATCTTTAAAAAAAAATCAAGAACTTTTGATGAAAATGCAAAACCATTTGAATGAAGTCACACTGGAAACATTACTGAATTGGAACATTTTCCAGGTTTGGCATTGTGACCTCTAAATTGCAATACCCTGGTCAGTGCACAATATTTTCATATATATTTTGACAACAAGAGAGAGCGTTTAGGATTTCTTAATGGTTATTATTTGAAGAAAACCCTTTAATATAGACCAGAAAATAACTATAATCATAGAGTTCATATGGTATAAATAGTGTAGGTAGGAAGCTCAGTTTCAAACTGAATTTTTCTAAGAGTTTGTTAACTTCATATTGCAGCAAATTACAAAACATTTCAAATTGTTATATATAACACATTTGTTGACTCTATAGTAGTTTTTCTTTCAAATATACATTGAGTTCAAATCTGAAAAACATTTTTTTAATGTGTCTTCCCCAGTATTTGGGATAAAGCTATAGGATTTTATATTCTTCTTGATTGCCATGGTTTTTTATTTATAGGATGACAGGAAATACCAATAAAGCATATTAATTGTCTAAACATTATTACATAATACATGTGTTTTGTACTGTCTAGATTTTCATTATAAACAAAGGTAACCCCAAGCAACAAATTATAGTAATTGCCAGTTATAACAAGGTCACCTATCTGTAAGAATTAATGCAAGTAGTAGTGAAGGAGTTGAGGAATATCTCTCTCCCTAGAATTTGGTTCAATATTAGTCAAAGTAGAGACCTCATCTGTCACAGCCTCTAATTTAACAGCCTCGCGGAGCTATTCCTACCGTTCTGCAAGCTTCGCTATACGTTTGTATTGTTGAAGTTAAAAATGGCTCAGCCATTGAACAGCAATCTATATTATGGCTCGAGCTGGTACTCTGCAATGAATACTGGCTCTCAAAGTCTGGTATTAACCCCTTATGGACCGCTGACGTACCATGTACGTCCTGCCCACGGGTGTCCCTTAGACCTGCGGGCGTACATAGTACGTCAGTGGCTCCTAACCCCCTCCCGCCCGATACTTACCTCCCTCGCTGGATCCCTCGCAGATCTGGCAGGGAGGAAGCCTGCCCTCGTGATTTACATGGGCCGGCGAGATCGATGACGTCACCACGCTGCGTGGTGACGTCATCAGCAGGTGCCCCCATTGAAATCAGAGCCCTCTTCGGAGCCCTCTATCTCCCCAACCATTGAAGATAGAGAGATGCAAGTTGCACTGCTGGAAAGGGGAGAGTCTCCCATTTTCAGTGGTGTACTGCATTAACGGTTTCGCTGCCTGATCGCAATTCAGTGCAAATTTGCGCCAAATTGCGATTCAAACCTGGAGGGGGGCTGACATCATGGATGTCAGCCAAGCCTCCAAGTCACCCCCGACCCACTGACATCCTCATCATATGTGTGAGTATGTCAGTGGGCCAGTTAACCCCCTAGCTGCCATGTGGAGATAAAGGGATCCAAAGGATCCCCCTATCTCCCGATCCGTGGCAGCGGGAGGGTCATATTTGATATCATTGGAAAGGCCTGATCATGGCCCCATGTAAAAATAAAACTTTAAAAAATATATATATATAATAAAAAAATATTTTTATTTTTTATTTTTGTCTGGGGGGGTTTAGTTAATTAGTACCTAGGCTGTCATCTAAAAATAATTAGCATAACACAGTCAGAATGAGCTCAGCGTACATAGGTGAACTGGCTCAGCAGTGGAGGGGTTAAAAATGCAAAAACATGTAAAAATTGGGTATTTCTATTCTCGGGACAATATTTTGAAACTATTTAGCTGGGGTCTTTTTTGGTGGTTGTAGATTTTGGGGATTAAATTACGAAAAAGTGTGTTTTTACCATTTTTCATTATATTTCATATTTTTTTTATAGTAAATTATTCGATATGATGGAAATAATGGTATTTTTAGAAAGTCCATTTAATGGCGGGAAAAACAGTGTATTATATGTGTAGGTTGAATAAATGAGTAAGAGGAAAATTTGACCTAAACACTAACAGCGCAGAAACGTAAAAACCGCAGCGGTCACTAAAGGACGGATTTGTGTAAAACTGCCCGGTCACTAAGGGGTTAAGTGATTGCTTTTGCAAAATATCAGGCTGATCTTATTTTTTTTTTAAAGTTTCGTAGGCTCACCTATTTTACACCTATATTCCTTCCATCCTTGATACCCCTTTTTTACTGCCTCTACGTATATACCCCTATACCATACTTTTATGGCCTAGGGGCCAAGCATCAATAGCAACTAGTAACATTCTATCTCCTGCTGATGAGGGTAAATGAGCCGAAACAGCTGTAGAGGAGTGATTGTGTCTAGTTGCATAACTTGTCCTTTGCTAAAAAAAAAGCCATTTAATATAGCACGCCATTGGACAAGATGGGTTCTGTGTTATTACAGAGCCTAGATGCAAAAAAAGTGAGAAGCTGTGGACTTCATTTCCATGTCCAATCCAGAGTTCTTTGCTGCATATGGGGAATGTAGCAAAGGAGCTCTGTAAGCATTTCTGCTGGGAATTGCTGGGATGTGTAAATGTCATCTGCAGCTATAAACTTTACAATTTGCAGTGTGGAGGCTTTTAATCTCACTCTTTTGCACTCCACTACTCCACTACAATTGAAATTATATATATATATATATATATATATATATATATATAAAGCAAACGTCTGTTCCCGCTACTCCTTGTTTACAATCCAATGTTCCAATAATGAAGGCGGTGCAAGCCACTGTGCATGGGTAATATAGAGCATCTTAGGGATGGCTGCACACGCACAATTGTTGATAAAAATAACAAATTTATTAAAGCATTTTTAAAAAAACTGACCGACGTTTCAGTTCACACAGGAACCATTTTCAAGGTAGCTTGCAAAGTATGAACGCTGTTTATATACCTACATAGATGCATTGCTTTCCTAGGAAAACGCCCCAAACAATTAGGTATTTCCAGGTGAGCTTACTGAGTCATGGGGTTGTCCAATAGGCGTCACTATAGGTGACGTCCAGGGATGCTCAGATCAGTGTGTTGCCGTGGCAACTTAAAAACAATAACAACTAATGAATATTTAAATGGGGGACATTTATATACTTATAGCACATTCCTTCATTCCACCATGTAACTATAATAAACCATCATTTAGCTTGATTTTACTTTATCGTTCTGAAAGAAAACACGTATATGAAATATACTCGTTTAAGCCTCTAGGTGAAACTGTATCTACCGTCTTTATCCAGAAGGTTTCCCGCTGTAAGAGCAATTGAGAGCGATTGCCGCCACGGGGTAAGAGGGGAACATGGTCGATCCCCACAAATCTCAATGAGGGCAAACGATGTTGCAGGTCGAGAAAGTGTTTCGCGACTGGTTTGTCCGTGACTCCGTCTCTATAAGCTGTGTTGATGGAAGAGTGATGACCACGTATCCGATCTCTGAGGGTTAGGTCAGTCTTGCCCACATACGCTAATCCACAGGGGCATGTAATTAAATAGACCATGTACTCCGTTTGGCATGTAATCCGATGTTTTATATTATACTTATGGCCAGTGTGGGGATGTGCAAAGGTGAATGTTGGATACATATGGTTACATGTGACACAACCTGTGCATCTAAAGCAGCCCTTCTTATGGAAAGGGGGTCGCAGATCATACGCTTTCACTGGGTCCGTATGCACTAGCCAATCACGCAAACTCTTTCCTCTGGTATAGCTGATCAACGGTGGTGAGGAGAAAGATCTTGGTAATTTTTTGTCATATAGAAAGTTTTTTCCAATGTTGTTTAATACGTCTTGAAAGAAGATCACTGTGAGTGTTATAATTCATTGACAAAAAAATCCGAGGGTCTTGCGGTTGTTTCTGGGTAGTACTTCTATTATCACGTTCAATAGCTTTATCCAGTGCTTTATCCAAACAAGAATGGGAATATCCTCTCTCTAAAAACCTTAGATACATATCCTTAATTTGTAATTCTTGTCTTCCCAAATCGCTATTATAGCGTATAACTCGTAAGAACTGTGATATTGGTAAGGAATTAATGAGATGTCTTGGATGGTGACTGTCGGCTCGAAGTATTGTATTCCTATCCGTATTTTTTCTATATAAGGTATGACCCAATGTGTCTGCTGTACGGAAAAGCAAGACATCTAGGAAAGCTATTTCCTCTCTGCTATACGATGATGTAAGTTTGATCGGTGTGTCGAGTTGATTAAGTTCTTTTACCATGAGTTCAAAATTGTCTTCCTCTCCTTGCCAAATTATTAGAATGTCGTCCACAAAGCATCCATAAAACAGTATCTGTTCGGTGTATTTTTGAAGAAGATATTTGCGTTCAAAACAATACATATAAATATTGGCGTAGGTTGGCGCCATTGCTGCTCCCATTGCCGTGCCAGACACTTGGATATAAAAGGATTTCTCAAACCGAAAGTAATTATGGTATAACGTAATGTGCAGTAACTCCAGTATAAATTCAATTGGTGGTCCTGTGTAATACAGGTACTTTTGTAAGAGTTGTTTGAACGATTGAATTCCCTCCTCATGTGGGATTGTAGTATATAGATTCTTGACGTCCATTGTTGCTAAAAGCCATGGGGTGGCGGGTAGTGTTAAAGTATGCAATTTCTGTAATAGGTGCATTGTGTCTTTAAGACAAGTGGACAAATGCATCATAGTATCTTTTGAAATCCGATCAATGTATTTCCCTATGGGTTCTAGCAAGCTTCCTCTTGCTGACACAATAGGTCGGCCCGGCAGCTTTTGACTATTTTTATGAATTTTGGGGATCGTGTATAATATAGGAACTTTTGGGTGTTTGACCGTAAGATATGAAGCCGTTGCTTCTGAGATATATCCTGCTTGTAGTCCTATTGTGACAGTTGAATTGATTTTCTCCAATAGATCTTTAGTGGGATCATGTGTTAATTTACGATAAATTGCTGGATCAGCAAGCTGTTGGAGTATTTCACTTCGATAATACGTGTAATCCATTAACACTATTCCTCCTCCTTTGTCAGCTTGACGTATAGTGATACTAGTGTCCATTGATAATTCTTTCAACATGGCATACTCCTCTTTAGTAAGGTTAGAGACATGGCGAGGCTTAGATTTTAATAACTCTTTGGATTCTTCATGTATGATTTTAGAATAAGTGTTAATAAATGAATTGTTAGTTTTTACATCTTGTACACTTCTAAGTTTCAAGGTAGGTTTATATGAAATAGCTGTATTTGAAAAACGTTCTTGGATGGCAAGCGTTCGATTTAATTTATAATTTTGCATTTCAATTTCAAAAGGTGTGGCATTCGAGGTGGGCACAAAGGTTAAACCTTTATTAAGGACACGAAGATGTACAGGGGTCAGTTGTTTATGTGAGAGGTTAAAGACCGGTATCATCTCTTGTATGTAGGAGGTCTCCCTCGAGTCCCTCTTCTTACTGTGCCCTCTCCTTGTTCGTTGGTTCTTACGAGTTCTTTGTGACCCATGAAGCCTCTGGTTTGGACGCGTGTAGGCGGAGTCGGTTGTGTATCGTGCGTCTGGTACTCGCCCAAAAAAGCCTGTGTTGATGCTCTTCCATCAACACAGCTTATAGAGATGGAGTCACGGACAAACCAGTCGCGAAACACTTTCTCGACCTGCAACATCGTTTGCCCTCATTGAGATTTGTGGGGATCGACCATGTTCCCCTCTTACCCCGTGGCGGCAATCGCCCTCAATTGCTCTTAGAGCGGGAAACCTTCTGGATAAAGACATTAGATACAGTTTCACCTAGAGGCTTAAACGAGTATATTTCATATACGTGTTTTCTTTCAGAACGATAAAGTAAAATCAAGCTAAATGATGGTTTATTATAGTTACATGGTGGAATGAAGGAATGTGCTATAAGTATATAAATGTACTCCATTTAAATATTCATTAGTTGTTATTGTTTTTAAGTTGCCACGGCAACACACTGATCTGAGCATCCCTGGACGTCACCTATAGTGACACCTATTGGACAACCCCATGACTCAGTAAGCTCACCTGGAAATACCTAATTGTTTGGGGCGTTTTCCTAGGAAAGCAATGCATCTATGTAGGTATATAAACAGCGTTCATACCTTGCAAGCTACGTTGAAAATGGTTCCTGTGTGAACCGAAACGGTCAGTTTTTTTAAAAATGCTTTAATAAACTTGTTATTTTTATCAACAATTGTGCGTGTGCAGCCATCCCTAAGACGTTCTATATATATATATATATTTATATATATATTTCAATTGCTGTGATGTGCAAATGGCTTCTGCAATAATAAACGTATACATATTTATTTCATACATATATATATATATCTCATCATGTTTAAATGCGATTTGAAACCACGTTTTATTATACCACCCAGACATATTATAGATCGTTCTTTGCGGCAGACTCTGCAGATTCATAATATATCATTATTATATGTATACGTCATGTCCTGTCTGAATATTATAACAAAAAATGCAATAAAATTTGAATTTTCAATCATCTACAGTGTGTAAAGTTTTTTTCACATTTTATCATGAAAGCTTTTGCGATTATATTTTCTATGGGGTGTGCTTGTTAAAAAAATTAGAACTGGGGACTCATTACATTTTTTGGGGGGAAATTACGTGATTTTTAGCAAACGCCCCCATAGAAAAAATCGTTAGTGCAGTATTGTTCACATTATAATTGAAGTGGGAACAATATTGCTGCATTAATAAAAGAGAAAAAAAGCCTGTTTTTTTTTAAAAAAAATTTATTTTTAAATTTTTATTTTTAATTTTTGTTTTACATTGTACATGGTCATGCTCTGGCCATTCCAAAAGATATCAAACATTAACCCCTAGCTGCCATGGATCAGGAGATATGGGTTAATTGGAACCCCATATCTCCACCATAGGTGCCAGCTAGGGGTTATCTCCCAAACTGACATCATCACGCACCTTCCCCACACTGGCCTGCCTGCCTGGGTCCCGAAGGCTGGACTGACATCCAAGATGTCAGCCCGCACCGGGGGCCGCAGCAATTGGCTGGTATCCTGGCCGATCGCAGCTGCAAAGGGAGGACGCGCACAGCGTTGAGCGCATCCTCCGCATCGAAGTGGTTAAACATAAATGCAGTAAATTCCTATATCATCAAAACGTAGCATAAAGGCAAACATGCGGTTGAGTAGAGACAGGACAGATATCAGGGAAGAAAGTTTTATACATTAAAATATTTGTAATGGTTTCTGGTTATTTGTAGTATTTTATTTCATGCTACTGTTTTCTATAACTGAGATTCTCTTTCCTGGAAGAGCATTAATGGGTTTGTGTCATAATAAGAAAAGAGGCCAAAATGTTGCTCCTATTTTATGGGACACTATGGCAAAAGTAAAGATTTTCCCTTCTTAATGTGCTCACTTGTGAATTATTAGGACATAGGGCCATATTAAATTGTTGCTGCTAAAACAAGGACGCTAACGCGGAAAACCTGTGCTGCAGGTTTAACCTTAACACCCTGTTTTAGCACTGCATTATGGGGCAGGCGCTAATTCAGTAGCCTGCCCCATAACACCGTGCTACCCTCCCTGATAACTGCGGTAGAACTTCCATGCCGCCACGAGTATCATCTCCTGGAGTCCATCGGACTCCATGGCGGGTTGTGCTGCTGAGCCACAATGCCCTGTGTGATCTCACTTTAACGAGATTGGACAGGGCCATGGAGTGATTCAAGGAGAGAGACTGGGGACTATTAATTCCCAGTCTCACTCTGCTCCCAGTGGCCAAAAGCGGCGGATCGCTCCACCGTTCTCTCTGCGGCATGAGAGGTGAGTATCTGATTTTAGCTGGTGCCAAATGACTCTGCAGAAGCGGAATCAGTCAGCACCAGCGTCGAGCTGTGGTTAACTTTTTTTACCACATCGGTGCGTTAATTTGCATTAGGACTTTGTAATCCCTACGCTAATTACTGATTGCACTCCTTATGTTGGGTATAGGGAGAGCAAAGTACAGTAATCTCGCACAAGCTCTGAACTGCTAACGGATTTTTTTTTATCCAATTAGCGTTAGGGATGTAATATGGGGGGCATGCATAAAAGTCTCTTAACCTAGCGTTACCGCTCACATATCTTAGCACTAACACTAGCGTTAAGATTGTAATAGGGCCCATATTGTTTCCAGTAGATACCAAGTACTATATTCTGTATCAGCAGATTTCAATACTTATGATTACGTTTCATTGATCATTACTCGTTAATGTTTTTATGATCTTACATTTAATGTTTTATTTTTATAAAGCCAACAACAAAGTTTTCTCTTTTGTAAAAATAGCGTTCAGATAGTTTGTGCATCAGATACAGTCAGTAATATTCAGCAGATGCAGCATAATGAATTGTATGCATAAAATTGTGATATTCCGTACTTTGTTCAAGCTTTAAAAACAGTGTTTACCTCCCGAGTTAGACAGTAAATGACCTATTGTGGAATACAGATGCAATGATAATTTACCAATTTATATATTTGTGCTCAACCAGTTCAGAAAAGCCAAACTAAATTTCACAATCATCATCCACAATGACAACAAATACATTGTAGCTAAAATGCAATTTAATGTTAAATAGATGAGGAAGCAATGATGCATTTCATAAATCTGGCAGAGTATTGAGATATATAGTCTCATCTACGCTTTTGGAATAGAAGATGGGATTTTTCCTCCAGTTGTATAACCTGGTAAAAGTAAATGTATCTGTATATAAAATGCCGCTTGGGAAAGTGTCATGAATCATTCCAGTATGCTTTCCTGAAAGAAAGCTCCAAAATTGCAATACATAAACCATCCAAACATGACTGCCAAAGTCATAGTCTCTCCGAATAAAGCAACTAATTCTGTAATAGTGTCAGCAATTTATTGAGATTAGATTGTTTACTTATGTAGCATTCATGGTTTAAATTTGCAACCTGCTGCATGAATATTTACACTCAACAGATGTACCTGGCCTTTGATGGTATTTAACTTGCATAACAATGGCATCTTAAGAAAAGAGATACAAAGTAGCATACACCCCTTTGGAAAATGAGGTCCCTACTCTATAAGACAGTATAAAACGTGGATAAGACACATGACATATGAGAATGTATAAACAAAGAAAATAAGTGCAATTGCTTACTGTATGTGTTTACATATGTGTGTACATATGTGTGTATACATGGCTGAAATGGGATCGAAACTAGGGAGTTTCCTAGAGCCTGGTTCCAATCCACCCTTGCAGGACCCATCTCAGTCTCCATTCAGACTCTTTACCAATCACCCCGAAAATCAGTTTAATTTCCTCCTTAAATCAATCCCCTTACACAAGGCGCCTACAATACAACATCATTCTTCTTACACCCATCAATTCCATTATACCCACTACCTGCCCTTTCAGCCATCTCGCCAAAATATAAGCCTCCTGCTTCTGTCACTGCATAGTGGCCAGGAGCAATGTATGATTTACGCACTGCTCCCATTTGCTTCTTCTCCTCTGAGAACGGCTGACTTTCCGGTCAAATACCTGATTTGGCACAAGTAACATTGGACATGAACTGTGCTGCCTGATTTAGGGTCCTATTACATACTTAACCTAACATTAATGCGCTAACGTTAGCGTTAAGTGACCCTAGCGTGGGCCAACCATATTACATTCTGAACGCTAACGGGTTAAAAAACCATTAGCAATTCAGAGCTTGCGCTTTCCAGCACAAGTTTACTGTACTTTGCGCTCACTATGATTAACATGGGGAGCGCAAAGACTTAATTAGCATTAGGATTGTAAAGTCCTAATGCTAATTACGTCCCACTGAGGTTAACTGAAAAGTTACCCTCAGCTAGAAGCTGGTGCTAACGGATTCCGCTTTTGCGTCAGCACCGGCTGAAGGAAAAAAAAAAGGGTGGCTCAATTCACTGTTTATGGCTGCCAGGACCAGAGAGAGACTGGGAGAAAGAAGCCCCCAGTCTCCCTCCGCGTATCATTTCACCAACCTGCAGAATCTCGTGAGAGACGAGATCCTGCAGGTCATGTGACAGGCAGTCAAAGCCTCAATGGATTCCTATGGACTCCATGGATAGGGATGCTTGCAGTGGCGCTTAGCGTTGCCTCAAGCATCTTGAGGGTTAGCACTGCATTACGGGGCAGGCTGTTCAGTGCCTGCCCCATAATATAGAGCTAAAACGGGGACGCTAAGGAGAAACCTGCAGGTACAGATTTTCCTCCATAGCTTTCCCATTTTAGCGGGCAGATTGTAATACCCAGGACATACTTGAAAACGAGAGAAATCTCAATGTATCCTTCCTGGTAAAATCCTTTGCAAATAAATACTGCCCTTAGTCGGTGCACTTTTAACAGTGGCTACAAAGGCTCAGCAACACCAACCCACCAGGCAAATGTCCAGTATGCTGGTGGCCAGAACAGGCTTTTGTTTACACATTAACATATATACACAATACATTTTTTTGACTAATTTTTTTTCAGGAGCACTATGCACCTTTGTTTGGATGTAGGTCTAATGTATATTTGTTTTTAAAGTCTCTTATAAAGCCGACCAACACTTGAGTTCACACTTCTATAAAGTTAACGCATTAATAAATGGCAGTCCCTTCAGGCTTTTCTTGAACTTGATGGGAAAGCCATATAGAGGTATAGTCTATGGCCATATAGTGATATAAGACTTATTCACATATAATTCATACATATAGCTACATGTAAGACAAACAAGAATTAGTCGCGTTTTCCTGCTAAAACCTCTGCTACAAAACTCTTTATGATGTATTCTTTCATGCTCATTTCTTCATAGCACTGAAAATAGCATTGTTCAAGAAAGCTGACTTTATTTAATGCCGCAGTTCACCCTTCTCCTCTATCTTTACACAACAAACACTGTCAGTTTTCGGTCTTCTGTTCGCATAAGTGCTTTTTGTAGTATGAATTGGTTCCAAACACCTATCATGACCGATGTGTTTAATGTTTAAAGAATCAAACCCAAATCACTGCCGCAGCCTTTGTTTGTCGTAGACAGAAAATGTCAGCCTACTCTATGCCTCAGAATTGCTTTTGAAAATGAAAGAAAGACACATGGCAAGTTCTCATATTTTGTTTCCAATGCAGAAAATCTGTTTTGTAAAAAGCTTTACAAAACACTGGAGCCCTGGCATAACATGTGGATTTACCTTTTTGATGACCATCTTCAAACAGACAAATTATACAGACTCTATGCCAGAACCGTTACACTACTTTATTTCATACAACCTAACATTTACATCATTCTAGAGTGTGTTGTAAGTTTGTGCTGTCTGCAGGTGTTTCAATGATATGATTCATACAGAGTTCATTTAAGCATCTTGTCCATGCAGCTTATGATTCACTAATCTTATTTTTTTTTTGTCTGTAATGTGTTGAAACCCTGACCAGACTCCTTTGGGTTAACTGCCCCCCCACCGCTCCATACTGAGTTGCCCCACTAAGGGCTGTTCAACCCAGTTGTAAACTTAAACAGAGTAGTAAATTTGTCACGGCCATTATAGGGCCCTATTAAATTCTTTGCGCAAACGTTAACGCGTGCGCAAACACGTATTAACGCGAGGGGCAAAACCCTTTGTGCAGAACGTCGTATTACAGTGTCTGCGCAAAAAATGCAAAAAACTCAAAAAACAAAACCATTCAGCTAAGTATAGTTACACATTCTACACATACCCAAACATTAAAATTGAGAAGATGTGCGTGTTTTTATTATTGCTGCAGCATATATACTCAGATTGACTTTGACAGGCACAAAAACGTAATGTGACTCAATTAAGGTTCCTAATTCTGATTGGCTGAATCCCATGAGAAAAACAGTCCGCACACTGATTTCTGTGCGCAACGTTACTGCGCGTGTATTTTGCGCGTTCGATTTGCTTGCGTTATTTTTTGACAGATGAAAAAATGCACAAGGATTGTAATACCACCGTTAATTTTCACGCGTTAACACTCAACGCTGTGAGCAAAATTTAATGAGCTGCGCACGCGTTTTTGCGCGAAGAATGTAATAGGGCCCATAGTCTATGGAGATGCTACATTTACATTAGCTCTGGTTAAGTTTACACCGGGGTTTGGAACAGAGCCCTAAGTGTGTTCTGAGCTAAGTATTGTAATAGAAGCTCCCTCCACTTTTTAATAGACTTCCCTGCCACAAGTCCAAATGCCCCACCTGGTACAGTGAGTTACCAGCTTGGCCATATTCATGAGTCTATGCCCTTTGCAGGGGTGTTTATGAAACATAGAAACATAGAAAAATGTCGGCAGATAAGAACCTTTCGGCCCATCTAGTCTGCCCAATTACATGGATACTTTACCTGGATTTATCTTTTGTTTAGGATAGCCTTATGCCTATCCCATGCCTGCTTAAATTCAATTACTGTTTTGGCCTCTACCACTTCAACTGGAAGGCTGTTCCATGTATCCACCACCCTCTCAGTAAAATAATGCTTCCTGATGTTACTTTTAAACCTTTACCCCTCTAATCTAAGACCATCAGGGTTATTCAAATTGAATTGAAAAGTCACCGTACATTCAGTGACTTTTCATTCCCTGCACTTCGGGGCGATTTGGCGATCCTATTTCACTGACTCCGTGGTGTATTCAGCAAGCACCACAGGGCCCCCGTAGTGCAGGGAAAACCCACTGCAATCCCGCAGAACACTCACTGAACATTCAGTGAAACCTGCAAAAAACAGCTGGATTAACCACGCCGAACACGCCAGAGAAACCCGACTAGCTGCCGATCACAGAGCAGAGCAGCAGCCGGAAAAACCCAACACGCAGACGAACAAGGTGAAAAAAATACAATAAACAGTACGCTTGAAAGTTTGAAAATTGAAACGCTGTTTGGAAAAAGACTACATAACGAAAATGTCTGGAATTTACACATAAGATCCAATGAATGATAATAAAAACGTCTGTTAAAGAAAAAAGAAAAAAACATTTAAAAAAACGGGAAAAAAAGTTGACGGAAAAAATCCCCAAAAATGCCTAAAAGATCCTAAAATAATCGAAAAATAAAGAGACTCTGTACAGCAGAATAAAATAATAAATGGTTTATTAGATATTGAATTAAAACGGGAATATTTTTAACACTGAAGCCTATGGGATTCTCCTGAATAAACCCGTCGAATGAAACCACCAAATAGCAGGGCATTTCGGCAACTTTTCCCTGCTGTTTTGTGTTCTCTGAATAGACGAAGCATTCCTTCTCTATGGGGATTTCACTGCCCTCGTACAGGCAACGAACAGGCACTGTATGTGCAGGCAATTCGCCAAGACTTTTAACGTGCGTTCTGGCGCACTTAATCACGGCCGCACTAGCAGCAAATGACGGGCAATGACAGCCAATATACGAAGTACGGTCGCACGAAAGTCCGGCCACGCAACGCAAGTGGAAAATGAACGCATTTTTTCGAGAACGCAGAACCCCTAGTACGGACGTACAGAGTGCGCTGCGCCCGCTAGCTGTGTGTGTGTGTGATTTGGAGACGTCAGACCCTGCTCGTGTCCGGCCAACATAACGTCCAGACGCAAAAAGTTTCCTGGTTTGGATTCGTAAAACATACGCACGAAAATGCGCATCGTATGACCGTTTTCGTATATTCCGTGAAAAAATACATCAATGCGTTCGGACGCACTTTTTTACGTTCGCGTGTAAAATTGCTTTCGTTTGACCCTAGCTTAAATGTTTCTATCATATCTCATGCCAGCATCTTACCAAAAGACACTGGGCCTGTAAGAGTTAATGGAACGTAAGTGTTAATATCATATTATTTGCAAGAAGCAATTGTTCTAGCCTGAGAATATTCCACATTTATCTAAGTAATAGTCCCTATGTGTAACCATGACAAGATTAAAAAGATGGCAAGGTACAGATAAACGTTTCTGAAACATATTACCGTACTTTAATTCTATGTCAGCTACGTTTACATGTGCACATTTCCATATATGGTACATTATCACAAATGCACCGTATTGAATTTATGCCATACAATTTTACATAATCCTGGAGCAAAAAGAAAACTCTTCTCAACCATATGGAACCGATTTTGTATGATACTCTGGGTTGAATCCCGAGCATCTTGTCCAGAAGTGACCAATATTTGAAATGTATAGATTTTAACCAGAGGGGTAGAAGAAGGTCTACAAGGGTTCAAATATAAAACCTGATTAGGGCTGGTTACAAAAAAATACTACACACCGGCAACCCAGCAGCTTATCCAAGAGAGTGTGATTGCATGTGGTTGCATTTGTACATAATGTGATTCATATTTAACCATTATATGAATTATTTTTTTTTAGGTATTCTTAAATGGGGAGGCACTTTGTATTGTGATTGTTAGTTAACTTCTTCACTACCAATAGATTTTCTATAAAACCACTAGCAGTAACCAATGCTTTTATAGAAAACCACTGTGATGTACCACTTAACCCTACAACAACCACAAACACACACACGCATACACACACACAGTCTAAATCTACTGTAAATAAAATTACAGTACAATCCAAAATAATGTATATACTGTTTGACAAAGTGCTTCCCCTGCTGGATAATTTCAGAAAAGCATCCAAAACTGCAATTATTCTCATTTTACCAATTCACTGTGCATTGACTGATATGTCTGATGGACTGTAACTTTAGGGACATATTCTTCAGCCCATATTCAAATAAAATTAGGTTACTATGAATGAAACTAATTTTCAGCCCTCCAGAATCAGTCCACAATGGTTAACTCAATCTTGGGCACCTGATGGTTCTTTTGAATATCTAGTTTAACCTGATCATGGTAGTGAATGGGTTAATTTGATTATTATCTTGACTTCTAATGTAGCTAGAATAGCTGGTTATAGTATATAATGTACAAGGTCTAATTTTGTGCATTCTAAAAATGTATTACCTTTCCCACTCCTTCAAGTGTCCAACTGATGCTTGTAGGACTGTGCAGTGGACATTTTCTACCACTTGTTAATGATATTGTGATACTAGGACTTGAGCCCAGATAGCCTGCAGGCATAGTAATGAGTAAGATCTGATCCTTCTGCCTTGGACATAAATGTGGCTTGATTGAAGTACAAATGGAGGAAAGTACTTTTTAACCACACATGGCAAGTAAGTGTTGGTAAAGGCAAGCTTGCAGTAGTAGTGTGGGATCCATTTTAATTAATGGTTATCTTTCCGAGAGTTTCATTTTAATGATGTTAATTAAACAGTCTATATTACCATCCTAGCACTCTTGAGGTACTTTAAGGGAGCCAGTTGGTCGGTTCCCACCTGTGTTTTGGTGCATTTAGGCTTGTGCAGGTTCAATCCTATATAACAAGAGTCTTCACCCTTTTTCTTTTGGTTTGGGTGATTGCTATTTTGCACCTAAGGTATTCATCCCGATGCAGGTTCGTTAAGTACTTTTTAATTGTTATTGATCAGAAGTTTAAAAGGACGTGCTCATTCTCCATAGATCAAAAATTAGTAGTCTGTGATTGGCTCTGCAATATCTTGCTCTAGAGAGTGCCAGAAATTATAACAATGGCTGGGAATTCCCAAAAGCTGCAACAATTCAAAAGTGAGTATCTTTCATTTCAAATATTTTCAATATTTTTCTCATATATTACAATCAAAATATTACATAATATCGCGAAGAGGGAACCCAGAGGGATCCTATTTTTAAGACTTTATTCCCAGAACAAATGAAAACTTGTTCTAGTTGCAAGCCTTGTTCATAATGCTGGAGAAGGACGCTAACCAATCCATTTTCAATTCACTCTAATCCAGGGTTGAATTAATAAACCTCCACATTTCACAGATTGCATGTAAATAAAAACACCTATCATCCTAAAAGACCTAATTTTTTGCTATAATATTTTATTTTATCTATGCTGTGACCTATGGTAGGACACATCATTCTATATTCCTGTGCTATCCTGAATAATGGTGTTTAACCCCTTCACTACTGTTATACTTACATGATCAACAGCATCAGACACAGCAGCCAGAGATTATGTTAACACAATCTGGGTCTATGCTGTGTCTGAGCAACGGAGATTTCTTTGTTGCAAAAGAATTTCATTTGCTTTTTTTTTGTTTTTTTGTGTAAAATATTTTTATTGGCAAAGTATAAAATACAAGTCGCATAAGAGACAATATTGTCACAATAATGTAGAATACAATCAAAGTGCCTCTTGGTCATAGACAGTGACGGAATTTTATAATATAATAAATAACAAATTCTAAATTAACTCTAACGAACTAAAAAGGTGATCATCGTATCCTAAAAATAAACAGCAGTAAAGCTAGTACCAGAATGGTATGTCAAGACAACACAGCCCAGGCTCGGATCTGAATTCACCTCTGACTAGACATGTGCATTCGTTTTTTGTTTTTTTTATGTTTAAAGTTTTTTATTTTGCAAGCAAGAAAGATACATAAACAGCCAAAAACAGGCCTCGCAGGCCATATAGGCAACAAATACACATAAAGCAT
Organism: Leptobrachium leishanense; assembly: GCA_009667805.1. Lineage (NCBI taxonomy): Eukaryota > Metazoa > Chordata > Amphibia > Anura > Megophryidae > Leptobrachium > Leptobrachium leishanense. Next base: position 330,098,681 of record CM019064.1, on the reverse strand, counting down.
AAGGGGGGGGAAGATTTCTCATAGGGAAACATCAAATTCTCGAATAGCAGAGGGGGGGGGAAGCAGGGGACATAATCAGAATAAGCCCCAACCGGGAACTATAGCAAAAAAGGCTTCAGTGTCCCGAGAAAAAAGGGTGTCTCAATAGCGGAGAAAATAAAAGCATCCGAATACAGCAAAATATCGGCAAAATCATCCCCATTTAAGGGGGGTTTCATCCAAAATTTGTAGCCAAAAATCAAAGTCTCAGCATGGTGGGGGGATAATAAGCGTCACGATGGAAGATGGGGTAGCTCAGACATTCCGACCAACTGTCCCCTCCACCTGCATCAAGAAACAAGTACGGGCGGCATACAGGCAGCACGACCCCCATCTTATTTTCACGTAAGGATAATGCACCAACTAGCAAAGCAGGCCTCGCAGGGCCAAATAGGCTACGAAAACACATAAAGCGTAAGGGGGGGGGGGATTCTCGCAGGGAAACATCAGCGTCTCAGATAACAGGGGGGGGGGTGGAACACAATCAAAATAAGCCCCAGCCGGGGACCTATAGCAAAAGAGTCTTCAGTGTCCCGAAATGATGGGGTAATAAAAAATAAAAATAAAATATGACAGAAAGACATCGTAATTTCGCTAGAGTCAAAGAGTACTCAGAGACAGCACATAAGACACTAAAATAAAAAATAAAAATAAAGGACTGCTCTCATCCAGTGTCCCGGAACAGCGGCCGTCGTGGGGCAGGCAGGGTGAGGCATGGCAGGCGAGGCTCGTCAGTGAGAAAAAATACCGGCAGATCAAGTAGGCCAGCACCCGCACCACCACACCGAGTTTCATCCACACAGGTGAAGGCCTCGTGCAGCGCCAGAGCAAGAAACGGCAGGAGGGGACCATTCAGCTTCTCGTTCACCGATGGAGGGGATAGTCGGTCTCCTTCAGAACCCCCTTGGCGCCAGCGGGTGCCACCAGCGCACTCCTCAGCTCCGTCCAGGTAGATTCTTGACACGCGGGCACCACAAGAGCACACGCGAGAACAGCTCCTCTCCCCTCGGGTAAACGGGCCGCAGGACCTTGGGAACCGGTACCTCCTCTATGTCCTCCAACCCTGCGGCCTCCGCTCTCTCAGGTAGCTCATCACAGCGCGACATCACTGCGAGTTGTCCGCCCCCCGAACCGCCACCGTCCAAATCTTCAGCTTCCCGGCCGGATCGCAGCACGGCCACGATGCGGCGCATGTCGCCTCGCGTCAGTGGCCCCTCACCATCCCCCAGCATCTGCAGCAAGGCGTCCAGTACAGCCGGGAGACGTGGGCCCTCCGTCTCCACGGCTATCGACATGGTCCCCCGCGTATTCAGGGCAGCGAGGCTTAAAGCTGGGAGTCAGTGGGGGTCTAGAAGTAGGCCGCAAAATGGCCGCCGCCAGCACACCAGCCAGATTTAGCGTCCAGCAGGTAAGACTCTGGACCGGAGGGGGGAAAACGGGCTCCGGTCGGTGCACTCCCAGTGGCCGGCCACCCAGGATCCTCGGGTGAGGGTACTCAGCAGTTAAAAAAGTCCAAAATATGCCCGGGCAGAAGAAAACGCTGCGGAGCTCCAGCAGCATGCGACCTCTCCCTTCAGCAGCCGGCCACGCCCCCATGTGCATTCGTTTTAGTACTAAAGCGATTTTAGTCCGAATTTTGGGATAATTTAGTTTTAGTATGACTCAAGAGAAACGAAACTGCTCAGTACAAAAAACGAAAGAAACTAAAATAAAATGCACTACATTTTAGTTTCAGTTCTTTTTGTGATATTACATTGATGAGTGAAGGAGACCAGCAATGAAGAGCGCAACATCGCAACATCCGAAGTTCTGCACCCTCCACATGCCAATGCAGGAAGATGTTCTATACAGAGAGGGACATTAATTCAGGAGGATTATCTAATTATACAGAGAGGGGTATTAATTAATGCAGTGGATGTTGTTTACATATACAGAGAGGGGTATTAATTAATGCAGGAGGATTTCTAAACATTATACAGAGAGGAGCCTTTTTTTTAGCCCTTTAAATCCAGTGGCTGTGAGCGCGGAGATCGGCTGCTTGTTACATTATCTCTCAGTACAATGTATCAGGCTCAGCTGTTACAGTAACTGACTGCTGCTCATCACAGCGCTCAGAGTTTCAGTAAAACAAGAAAATAATATTGTTCTAACGTCTTTATATAAAAATATTATTTACTAGTTTTACTGAAACTCTGAGCGCTGTGATGAGCAGCAGTCAGTTACTGTAACAGCTTTGCCTGACACAGGGCAGTATTGCAATGTTGGTGCTAACTTAACCAGAGCTGTTGTAACTGAAAACCTCCATAGGCTATTAATAGCTCTGGGAAGTTTACAACAGCTCTGGTTATGTTAGCACCAGCTATATAATATGGCCCACATTGTGCTGAGAGTGAGAGATACTGTAACAAGCAGCGATCTCAGCCCTCTGAGGAGCCACTACAATAGTAATTGTATCCACTGGTTTTCGGATGAATGAAATTAGTTTTCATACTAAAGAACTGAAAACGAATTTCTTTAGCAACTAAATAAATTGCATTTTAGTACTAATGCATTAGTTCAAAACTAAATTTTGTGCTGTGCACATGTCTACCTCTGACCCACCATAACCGGTCGATTATCTTACGAGACCTCTTGTTCCTGCACCGGTGACCTGTCTGATACCGTTATTGAGCGAAGGTTCGAGGACCATGGACGCCAGATCGCATAGAATTCCTCATATTTACCCAAACTATTGTAGTGCGCTTCTTCTAGAGCTCTGACCCCCTCCACACTCAGAACCCAATCCCTGACGGTGGGTGCACATTCCCTCCTCCAATATAACAGAATCAGTGCCCTCGCTGCGGTTAACAGAATTGCCAGAAGCGAGTTTTTAAAGGAGGGCATCGAAAAGGGCAGTACATTAAGCAAATAGTATTGAAAAACAAATAAATTTTTAATCAAAGTTAGACACAAAATAGACAAGGTTATCGTTTAAAACCAAAAAAGTGAGAAAAAAAGAAATTCTGGCAACAAAATAGACGTCTTAAGTCGTTTTAGGACAGAGACTCTTCTGTTAAATTTCTTTAGGGTCCACATTTGAGACCGGAAGACCGTTACTTCAAAAGATTCAACCAAACCATTCCTAAATTTAATATACATATAGGTTGAAAAAACACCACATAGAAGTACACGGTTTTAGGTAAATTATGCCCCTATTTTTTGCTTCCAGGTTCTTCTATGACACGGCAGGAAGGGATATTTAGTCACAGAGGGTTAAGTACAGCGACGTTTTTAAGGTTCAGATGCATCAATTCAAAAATTTAGGGTGTTTGTTGAAAAAATTCAAAGAGGAGTCATAGTCACATTCGAGATTTAAACATCATTGCCTCAGAGTATTTGTGTTTCTCCATTAAGCAAATAGGCAGAGGGAGTAAATTCCACTTCCAGGCCCCCTAAACGTGATATCTTGTGTGCAACGTATGACCAGAAGTTTTTAATTTTCGGGCAAGTCCACCATATGTGGACATAGTTACCTCTGGCCACTTCACCATAGACTTGTTCGCTATTTCTGGGGCCACCAATCGGTCCAGGGGGAGCAATCTGTCGTCTTCCACTACTGCTTCTAGCGGTATATACGGTTTTGGTAGTAACCCATCCAAAAATGTCGGGATCAGTCCCGGTGGGAACAGGGGATTGTGAGTCAAGGGTGTCAGGCGGGAAGTCAGTGTAGTCAGTCCTAACGCCACTCCATGTTTCCTCCACAGCCTTAGCAGTGTGCCCAGCAGTGGGTGTGACCGAAGCCCCAGGTTTGCCAGCGGTGCCGACTGCCAGGGCAAGGAGGACAATGGCCAAGTAATTCCTGCCTGTAACACATTTTCCCAAAGCTTACCCATCGTTCCTTTTGCCAAACCGTATAGTATAGAAAAAAACGCTGCTAGATAGTAAAAATAAGCATGGGGCAAGCACAGACCACCCCTTCCCACCGGTCTTGTCAATTCACTGTAAGATATCCTCGCCCTCTTCCCCCTCCAAACATAGCCTGTAAATGTCTGTCGCAAATCAGAGAAAAATGTCTGAGGTACAGTAATAGGTAGGGTTTGGAACAAATACAACAGTCGAGGGAATACATTCATCCGTAAGACATTGATCCTTCCCAACCATGAAATATGGGGTAAGTTCCAGTTACGTAAGTCCCCCTTGATCTGTTGCAACAGAGAAACGTAATTCAACTGAAATAATTTGTCTAGTTCCGACGATAAGCGTATTCCTAAATATTTAAGTTCCTCCGGAACCCACCGCATTCCATAGGTATGACGAATACTCTCAGTCACGACTCGAGAAAGGTTTACCCCTAGAAACTCACTCTTCAGCACGTTAATTTTATATCCCGAGAAAGCTGCGAACGCATCTAATTCCGTCATCAAAGCCGACACCGATGAAAGGGGATCCGTCAAGGTGAACAGCAGGTCATCCGCAAATGCGGGCACCTTGAGCTCCTGTCCCAGAACAGTTACTCCTCGAATCGCCGGATTATCTCTAATCGCCTGCAATAGAGGTTCCAGATACAGCAGGAACAGGAGAGGGGACAGAGGACATTATGTATCGTCAACGGAGTCGATTGTCTGCCATTAACCCGCACTCGTGCCTGAGGGCAGTCATACAGCGCCCGCAACCACGAACACCATCGATCACCAAAACCCATCCTCTCCAACATCCGAAAAAGATAAGACCAGTCCACTCGGTCAAACGGTTAATTTTAAAGCCTCCGTAAATTCCTCTAATGTAAGCGGGTTATCTAATTGTCGGCTAACATTACGTGGTAAAGTAGTTTTAATCGTCTTAGCCAAAAACGAGTCCACTATATGTTCAGGGACCCTACTCTTATCCATATTATATAAAGTTTGGTAATAAGCATGGAAGGCTTCCGCAATGTCTCGGGTCGTATTGACCTCGGATCCCGTGCTAGTACGCAGTTTCGGGATAAAAGTAGCTTGATATTGTTTCTTCAAAGCACATGCAAGTAGCCTTCCACATTTATTCCCTTGGGTGTAGTAAGCATATTTCGTCAGTGTAAGGGCCCGTGCCACCTGTGCATTCGTTAATTTAGCTAAGTCAGCTCTTAAGAGAACTAATCGTCGGAATGATTCAGGATCGATTTATGCGTCAGTTCTAAGGCCGTGATATCCCTCAGTAATTCCTCCGTTCTGGCAGTCCTTTCTTTCTTGCGCCTGGAGCCCAACTGGATAAAAGCACCTCTTAACACACACTTGTGAGCCTCCCAAACCGTCGCGGGTGTTACATCATCCGTGTCATTTTCAAGGAAGTAATTCTCTAAGGAGGCAGTCACCTCCCCTCGCGTCATGGGATCAGATAGCAATGACTCATTGAAACGCCAGGCATTCTCCGTTCTCAATAATTAGGTAGGGCTAAAGATAACAGAAGGGGTGCATGGTCCGACCATGTGATGGGTCCTATTTTGCAACTACGTACCATTTCCAAAGCCCTATGTTCCACAAAAAAATAGTCTATTCTAGAATACTTCTTAAAGGCATGTGAATAAAACGTGTAGTCCTTTACTGCTGGATTACTGAGACGCCAACAATCCATCAGACGGTCCGCTGACAAGAGTTTACGAAATTGGACCCGTAGAGAGGGAACAGACGATCCCCCACCCTGGACACAATCTGCCGGCATATCTAACGAAACATTGCAATCACCCCCTAAGACCACAAAACCTTCCTGAAACTCGGACAAACGTCGTAACACTTTTCGGAGACATTTGGTTTGCAAGCGGTTCGGCAGGTAAACATTTACAAAAGTTAACTTAGTATTGCCCAACATCCCTTTAACCATCAAAAATCGACCTTGCGGGTCAGTTACCACATCTTGCAGAGTAAAAGGCACATGTCGCGCAAAAAGAGTGGCATCCCCCTAGATTTTGTCTCCCCAAAATTGCTAAAATAGCCCGTCGGATAGTGAGCATTGCGAAACCCTGGTGCGGAACCCTCTCTAAAATGTGTTTCCTGAACAAAAATAACATCACCTTTCAACCTCTGGAATTCTGCAAGAGCCTTCGAGCGTTTGGCAGGCATATTAAGACCTCGGACATTCATAGAAATCAAATTTAAATTAGCCATTGAAACTAGTGAGAGAGGAGGGCGTCAGAGCCCGGGACCTGCCCATACCCCCTAGTAGCATAGCAAATAGTACGAGTGATCACCAAAAAGAAAAATCTAAAAACAAGCAACAATAACAACACAAAACTTGAAAAAAATTGAGGTAGTGTAGACCTCTGATAGGACGGAGGACATAAAGAAAAACCACCACTCAGGAGGCGGCCAAGAAAGTCTCAGAATTTTCCAAAAATTCTGGGTGCCAAGCAAGAGTCTCATCCGACTGTCTCGTTTGCCGGACCCAAGCGCATTCAATCAAAAAAATTTGCAAGGGGGCAGAAAATATCAAAAAAGCGTATAAACTTTCAAATGACAATGGCAGCAAAAGCAAGGGCTTCCCTCACGGTTCTGGGTCTGGCTCAGAAGGGGTCGCTGCAGAGGGCTTGCCTTTACGTTTTTTTTTTCGCCTGTTGAGTCCAGCGGGGTCGCTGTGGGAAGGGTAGAGTGTCAGATGGCGACGGCGAACCATACCAGTCTGGGATGTCGACTTCTGGGAGTCCAAAAACACGCACAAAGTCCGGAATGTCCTCAGGACACGCAACAGAATGAACTTGGTTGTTATGCGTCACCTGTAAAGATAGTGGGAATCCCCATCATAACGAATATCACGTTCCTGGAGCGCTTCAGTTAACGGTTTCAGAGCCCTCCGTGCCTGTAAAGTGGTCCAGGAAACATCTTGGAAGAAAAATATCACTTGACCGTCCACTTTAATTTCCGAAGTTTTGCGTGCTGCTCGGAGAATTTCCTCTTTCAGTGTAAAATCTTGCAAGCGACAGATAATATCACGAGGTGCGTCATTTTGTGATCCCCTCGGCCACAGTGCACGGTGAGCTCTATCCAGAACTAATATTTCCTCTCCAGATCGACCCAGGATATCATTAAACAGACCACAGAGTAGCTCTTTAACATCTTCCTTGCCAGAGTCTGCTTCCGGGTAACCCTTTATGCGAAGATTGTTTCGTCTGCCTCTATTATCAACATCATCCAGGTGTCTATGCAGCGTGGTCAGCTGTTTCGCTTGCGTTAGCATTTGACCATTTAATCGTTCCACATGAGAAAATAACGCATCTCTGTCCTCTTCCAAGTCTACTACGCGGCCTCCCAACTGCTTCAAATCAGACCCCAGTTCATCAAATTTAGTATTAAAATTGCGCTCCATTTGAGTAAACTGAGCAGCCAAATCCGTTTTGGTCGGCAAACTCTGTAATAAGGCCCAAAGTTCGTGTCCATATCGCTCCCTTTTGTTGCTGAAGGTAATCGTGGCGGGGAGGCCTCCTGATCTGAGTCGCCGGGCGCCATTTTGGATCCCTTACCGGAGGTCCGCGACAGATGTATCTCCCAAGAACGGTAAAATGGAGTTGGGTCCCCGCAGTCCCCGAGAGTCCTGGGGTAGTAAGTGTCTTTTTCCGCTGTGCCATTGCTGTTATTTCTGCTCCCGAAATGACAATCTGTGCACTTGGGCCTGGGAGCTCAGCACTCACACATCCAGCTCTCTCTGTGTTCCGGCCACGCCTCAGAATTTCATTTGCATTTGAGTTCCATATTTATTTATTTATAAAGTATTTTACCAGGAAGGATACATTGAGATTTCTCTCGTTTTCAAGTACGTCCTGGGTTCAAGAACATTAAAATGTTACAGTTGTTACAGAAATACAAAGTAATACAATGCAAGTTATTAAAAAAACCACAAATATACAGATTAACAGAAAATAAATATGTAGGGAATATAGTCATTATGTTACATGTTTACAGGTGCATTCCGTATTGAGGTATGTTAGTAAGGAGCTCTTGAGTGACTTTAGACTGGGGGAAGATTTGATGGCGTCTGGGAGGTTATTCCATAACTGCGGTGCTCTGTAGGAAAATGAGGACCGAGCCACTGTCTTTTTGTATTGTGGTATTGCAAGTAAGGTGCATTTCCTGGATTGGAGGATATAGGATGAGGGAGCTGCTGGGGGAAGCAGCCTATTCAGATAGGGTGGCAGCTTCGCTGAAAAGCTCTTAAACACCAGGTTGGAAAGGTGAAGGGTGCGTTTAGACTCCAGCGACGGCCAGTTTAGCTCTTTTAACATGTCACAATGGTGGGTCATGTAGTTACATTGTAATGCAAAGCGGCAGAATGAGTTATACAATGTAGTAAGTTTCTGAAGGTGTGTTTGCGGGGCGGCTGCATACACTACATCTCCGTATTCAATAGCCGGCATAAGCATTTGTTGTACAATCTGCTTTCTTACCGCGGGGCTCAGGCAGGATTTGTTTCTGTACAGAGCACCTAGTTTGGGGTAAAGTTTAGATGAGAGTTTTTCGATGGGGGGGAGGGCAAAGGATAGATTTGGGTCTAACCACATACCTATATATTTGAGAGAAGTGACTGTGGTCAGCATGCCATTTGATTTTGTCCCCACACATAGATGGGGATTTTTCAATTTGTGTAGTTTAGGTTTTGTTCCAAAGAGCATCGTTACCGTTTTGTCAGTATTTTAAAAAAGTTTGTTGTGTTTGATCCACTTTCCTACCCCTGTGAATTGTTCTTGCAGCACGGCCACCAGTTGTGGGAGATTTGGTTTGTTGGTATAGATTACGGTGTCGTCTGCGTACATTTGTACAGTGGAGGCTTTGCAGATGTTAGGCAGATCATTTATGAATATTGTAAATAGCAGGGGGCCGAGTATTGAGCCTTGGGGTACACCGCAAGTGACTGGGAGGGGAGGGAGGAGCTGCCAGAAATGGACACATATTGCCATCGGTCGGATACATATGATTAAAACCAGGTTAGCGAGCGATCACCAATACCAGAGTCTTAAAGTTTTTTTAACAAGATGCCATGGTCTACTGTGTCAAAGGCCTTTGCAAAATCAAGGAAGATGGCTCCAGTTAGGTTTCCTTGTTCCATCCCAGCTTGGATTTCATTACAGACTTTTAAAAAGGCTGTTGTAGTTGAGTGATTTGGACGAAAGCCGGATTGATCATGTCCCTAAAGTTTTATTACCCTGAGCATGATGCCTGATGTGCTAACACTTTTTAAAACTAGGTGTGGAATGTGTCTGACAGCTCCCCAGCTGTTCCTGCATGGACCTAAGAACTGCAGTGACCGCTTTTGGACAGCAGATGCCGCCATCTGCCTGCCAAATAAGCTATTACAGTAAGAAATACATTGGGAACATTTCTAAATATTTCTTTCTGTATATAATTAAAAAGGATTTTCCAAAAACAAAATAACTGGTTCTGGACAGTATTTTTGTAAAATCACTTTGTTGTGAAGGGGTTAAATAAATGTAACTACTGCTCATAAGGGTCATTAAAAGCCTTGTGAAATGAATTTTACCTATCTGTCTGAATTTACACTTATTATTTTAGCATGGCACACTTGAGTAATTTGCCTTTATTACTACGTTTGGTAATGATATGACTCTTTTTAATATTTAAATTGTTTGAATGTTTCCTTTTTATAAACAAGCAATTCCGAATTGCAAGGAGAGACTTTAAGTAGACACTTTTGTGTCAGTATAAGCTGTTCACATTTTTTTAATGTCTTGAAAACAAGTCACACTAATTTTAAGTAATTAGCATTTTTTTTTCACACGGCTAAACAAGTAGATTTTTTTTGTGCAGTTCCTGCTTTTTCGATATCCATTTATTTGCAGGTGTCTTGGATATTCCATAGCTGTTGAAATATAGTGTTGACATTCTTTATCAAAGGTTCCAGCTGGTAAAGCATATAGTTCCTTCTGGAGCACAAGATTTCTCATGTGCTTAGAGTATATAAAGTAATTATTATCACACCAGATTTGAAAGCTCTCTTTTGCAATTTACCGAAATTGAATATACAACTTCAACACAATTTTTTTTGTTCGATTTCCGTACTTGTCGTTCATAACCACATAATAAAAATAAATGCATTTAGAATACGTCACTTCCCTTAATAGCCTACCTGCATACAAGGTTCATAATTCATTAGTATTAATGTACAACTCCCCAAGCTGTCAGTCCAGACCAGGATCAAACTGGGATCAGTCCGGGAAGCATATTCGATGCAATTGTTTAGATGGAATTAGAGCATTGAGCTCTTCCAGATCACTTGTTAACGTAATGAAAGTATAAAACAAAATCTTAGGCATCATAGTAAACCTTTAATCCTATAAATCGTGGATGGCTTATCATTCCTACTCCAAGTTGTATGATAGTGTTTTCATAAAGCTCATTAATTTCCCCAAGGCATCTCGCACAATTGTCGAGTGGTCAATGAATCACAATTGCCAATTCCTTCAATATAAAATTTATACAAAATGGTATTGACTTAAGAAATAAGTAACCCACAATTACAAGTCACTGGCCATTTATACCTCAAGGGCTAATATTTTGCTGCATTTTGTGAAACAAATAGCAAACGAAATAGCAACAGGATAATTGTGTTAAATGCATTCAAAGGATAACAATTACAAGTGTTTATAAAGTGCCAGCAAATTCCATATTGCTGTACAATGGGTAGGGAAAACAACTAGATATAAAAACAAGCTAAACACACTGAGAACAATGGGAGAAGATGACCCTGCTTAAAAACTTGCAATATATGAGAAGTAAGGTGACACACAGACAGGAGGGTAAATAGCAGAGCGTGAGAATAAGTAGGGTGCTTTGGGCCTGTGTGGGCAGATAGAACAGGCAAGGTACAATGGAGGCTTATGGAGTGATCATTCAGGACGCTCTAATGTAAAGTGTCTTTGGCCATCTGTCGTTATACAGTTATAGGTGGAAGCTTGAAAGCTGCATATTTTGGGTGCTAGCCCTAGGTGCCTGCGGGAGAGGTTTTTTTGTTATAGGTGATTGTATATCACACTCGAGTGTATTTGTAGAATTTTAGCTGATACATTTGTAGCTCAATGCTATAGATTTTGACTCTTCTGCAGAAATCCTATTGGAATAGTTCCACGTGGTCTTCCACAAGATACCTGCACCTACCACTAACCTTGTGAGTCCATGAGTTTCTGTTATGTGTTTATGGGAGCTGGAATCTTTACTATCTGTATTTGCCCGTGGTGAGAAAAACCCCCAAAAGTAATAAATAAAAATAAAAATCCCTGAAACACTTTAGTCAGAACAGCACTAGTGTCAGGTTCCTGAATTATGCCTGGGCAACCCCCTTCTGAATCCTGTTTTTTCCCATGCTGCTCATGTTCCAGCATTGTGATCCAGCAGTAACACAGTTAAAATCACCAAAGCACACACCACAGGTCACATGACACAAACCATAACTAAAGGCACCACGCCCCCTCCTAAAATTGCTCCATTATAGTAGCTTATTTTTATTTATTTATTTATTTATTGGAAGGATTTTACCAGGAAGGATACATTGAGATTTCTCTCGTTTTCAAGTATGTCCTGGGTGGTGAATATGTACCGTTAGGTGTCTTGCCCAAGGACACTTACTATATGCTCTGTCTAGATGTGTATAACCTGCTTCTGAAACCCTACCTATTCTCACAGCATCTACCTCCCTTGGTACCCTCTCCTGGACCCGTGTCCTTCTATGTTCATAGTACACTCAAGTCCCTCCAAGATCATAGATCCCTGCTCTGCTTCAGAACCTGGTACCATCTGAAGATCTTCTATATTTCAAGCCTCCTGGTAATCCTCCTGCAATCCTGTGTCTATCTTGCTGTGTGCTTCAGCCCCTCTGTGTGTCTCTCATAACTCCCAGCCGGCAAGATCAACCGCATACTGGGCTCATACCACCAAGACCGATACCCCACTGGCGCTGTACCGTGACAATTAGCATATGAATAGTAAGGATACACCGCTTGTTAGCGAAGGGGTTAAAGTCTGACTCTAACACGAAAGGTTTCTTGTACTCCAGAAGACTACCACCTTCCTCCATGTTTAGTACTCCGCTTAACCTGTCACAGCTTTATTTGCAGCCTTTCAGAGGCTGGTATATATTACCAGTGCATGCTTTGTAGTTCTTGTCTACGTGCTTTTAATTAGACAATTGTATTTAGAACAATTTTATCACATTTCATTTTTATTTTAGTTAGTGGTCTGCACTGCAGTACTTCTTTTCTTTTCTCCATCTCGTTGTTTGTTTTTTATCCCTCTGTGCTGTTTGTTTCTCCCGGTATTGTGTTAGAGAATAAAAAGGTGTTTGTGCTGGAGCAGAAACAAATAAAATTAATTAACATGGATTAAAAAGTATGTGTAGAAAAGGAAGGTTTTTGTCTTTGGAATCATTCATTTCACCAAGGGTTTGGGTTAAATGGGACTTTAACACTTGTATGAGCTGCATTAATAACCTGCTAGGTATTTGTTGTATCTACCAATAGTATGTTTATGTAATGTACAGTTATGTGATAATACACTCACTACACATATCCCCTAGAGGCATGTTCATTAATAAAGCAGCCACATTAAATGTAACCTTTAAAAATATGTTTGCGCGCTTTAGAGAGAACAAAAGTCATAGCACATATTGTTTAGGTAGCTAATCAAAATGCAAATTTCTGAATAAAATATATTTGGATATTGCTTCCTTAATACCACTTGGCCTACAAGGATAACATAGTGACAAAATACAGATTAATCAGAAAGAATGCTGATTTAAAGGAATGTGCTCTACCAATGTACACATATAAATGTACCTCCTGGGTCAGGGAATGGGCACAAATCTTCCCCCAGTCTAAAGTCACTTAAGAACTTCCTACTAACATACTTTGATAGAGAATGCACCTGTAAACATGGAACATAGTGAATATATTTATTTTCTGTGTTAATCTGTATATTTGTGTTGTTTTTTAACAGCTTGCATTTTATTACTTTGTATTTCTGTAACGACTGTAACAATTCAATGAACCCAGGACATACCTTAAAACGAGAGAAATCTCAATGTATCCTTCCCGGTAAAATCCTTTAGAAATAAATAAATAAATGTTGATACATTGTGTAATAGTGTTCAGTGTTTCCAGTTGCATTAAGCGAGAGAAACAAAATGCACACAGTTTATAACTAACAGTGCACCAAATGTATATTATCATATATCTCTACACAAAGCAGATTTTTCATTCATGCCATGTGTTAAATAAACATATACTTAACCCCTTTATACAACCAAGATCAACTTGACTTGATCTTCAGCACCTACTGGTGCCCCAAGGTTGAGTAAACCAAATCAGATTTTTATTCCGGAGCAATGTAAACAAACTTATTTTACTGCAAACACAATTTTTTTGAATATGGGCTTCATATTGTGCTGCTAAAGCGTTACAGCTGATAGTCTAGGATGGTTTGAACAGCTGGGACATATCTTTGTTTTCTATTGGAGACACATTAGGCCCAGTTGCACTATAGCAGCAGTAGCACTTTCTGGCCAGAGAATGGAGACATCGACCAGTTTAACCACCCTGACAGTTATCCCGAGTGTGTCTTGGGGTTAAATTTCACTGTGGAAAGCGGTAACCCCAAGACACACTCAGGCTGTATACATCACCTCTCCCTGCGCTGCCTCGCTGATCTTTGCAGTCTCCTCCGGTGATCGCAGCGTTTTATTTCCTGGATTCCTTTCTCGCGAGGAGGAAACCAGGAAGTATGAGGTCACGATCGGAGGAGACAGCTGGGGACATTGAGGGAGCGCAGGGAGAGGTGATGTATCCAGCGGCATTCCGAGTGTTGCTCGGGGTTACCACTTCCAGCATAGGAATTTAACCCCGAGCTACTCTCGGGAATACCGCTAGGGGGGGCAAAATGAAAAAAAAATAGGGCGCTTTGGGACCTGAAAAGTGGAAATAAATAGACTGCCAGGGAGGTTAATATTTTATACAGTATGGAAATACTACAGCACAATACTACAGCACATTTATACTCTATGGCTCCCGTAAAGTGGTTCCTGACATTGGTTTATGGAAAACCACTTGGTAGAAAAGGGGTTAATGCCTTCACCGCCATATTTTATATAGAAATGGTGGATTTAATTTGTTGAACTTCAGGGACCTACGACGGATTAACTACAGTGAATTCACTATTAAGGGAACTTTCACCATAGTCCCTTTTTCAGTTTTCTCCACCATAGTTTCTGTCAAAGATTTTCCATGTAGTTCTTAGAGTAGTTTTCACTGAGCTTTCCGCTGTCAAAATTATTAATGGGTGGAGATTTCTCCACAATTTGCATAGTTGAGTCACTTGAAATTGTCTAGCATCGGTTTTACTGCTGTAAACGTTCTGTATGCAATGGAAATTGCCAATTTAAAATTGTTACAATACACTGCCAGGCCAAATAAAAGTCACCACCTGCATTTAACTAAAAATTAGGTGTGAGCCTTCTATTGGATAATTACTGCAATGACTAATATGTTTCATCTTGCAAAGAATGAGATCAGCTGACTCCATGATTAAACTAAGTGAGCAGGATTTTCCATCCAGTAGTTTCTTCTTCCCTGAAGGCATGGGCATACTCCAAGGTAACAATAACAGGATTCATTGGGCTAAAACTGTGCAAGAGTGGCTCAGGGAGCATGAGACATCATTTTAACAAGTGGTTGTGCCACCACAGAGTTCAAACCTTAACCCCCACTGAGAATCGTTGGGATGTGCTGGAGGAGTCTTTGCGCAGTGCTGCAACTCTCCCATCATCAATACAAGATCTTGGTGACAAATCAATGCAACTCTGGACAGAAAACAACATTGTGCCAGTGCATACGCCTATTGAAACAATGCCATGGTGAAGGCGTGCCTTAATCAAAGCAAAAGGTGCTCCAATGAATTATTCTAGCGTGTGATTATTTTTTTTGGCCAGGCAGTGTTTAGTCACAATTGGTGCAAACAATGGTAGAAAAACAATAAATGGAGACAAGTCATAGCTTTACAGGAAAATATTATTTTCTGTCATTTGCGTCAACTTTACCTGTCATTGTTGAATTTTGCTTCTGTGGATGTCCAAAGTCCACCAGGGATTTTTGCGTTCGTTACAGCAAAATTCACCATGGTTGCAAACAACGTTGGTTAGGAAATAACCCATAGAATATTTATTTGAATACTGTATTGTTTGCAAGTAATAAAAGAAACTTCCATTGCAGCTTCAGATAACACGGTTTGGGTTTTCTGTTGTGAAACGTTGCAGCTTCAGCAAACACTGACGCTCTTTGAATAACCCTCAAAAGTGTAAAAGCACTCAAACAACATTATTTGTAATAGCCATACTTTTGGATGTTGGCTCAGAATTTTGCCCTAAAATTCACCTCATATATATAAGAACACATATGTAATTGATTACGTGGCAGTAAGGAAACCTAACTGGAGCCATCTTCCTTGATTTTGCCAAGGCCTTTGACACAGTAGACCATGGCATCCTATTACAAAAACTTAAAAACTCTGGTATTAGCGATCACACGCTAACTTGGTTTCAATCGTATGTATCCAACCGATCACAACATGTGTCCATTTCTGGCAGCTCCTCCCTCCCCCTCCCAGTCACATGTGGAGTACCCCAGGGCTCGATACTCAGCTCCCTGCTATTCACAATATTCATAAATGATCTGCCCAACGTCTGCAAAGCTTCAACTGTACACATGTACGCAGATGACACCGTAATCTATACCAGCAAACCAAATCTTCCTCAGTTGGAGGCTGTGCTGCAAGAACAATTCACAGAGGTTGATACGTGGATTGCAGATAACAAACCCTTCTTAAATGCTGACAAAACTGTAACAATGTTCTTTGGAACAGCATCTAAACTACATAAATTGCAAAATTCCCATCTATGTGTCAGGACAAAATCAAATGGCACGCTGACCACAGTCACTTCTCTCAAATGTCTAGGTATGTGGTTAGACTCAAATATATCCTTTGGCCCCCACATTGAAAAACTCTCATCTAAACTTTACCCCAAACTAGGTGCTCTGTACAGAAACAAATCCTGCCTGAGCCCCGTGGTAAGAAAGCAGATTGTACAACAAATGCTTATGCCGGCTATTGAATACGGATATGTAGTGTATGCAGCTGCCCCGCAAACAGACCCTCAGAAACCTACTACATTGTATAACTCATTCTGTCACTTTGTGCTACAATATAACTACATGACCCACCATTGTGACTAGGGATGAGCTGTTCGGTTTGATCTGTTCGCATCGAACATCGGCCGTTCGCGAACTTAGAACTTTTTAGGACATTCGCCAAAAGTTCAAAAAAAATAATTGAAAAAAGTATAAAAAATGCTTATGTTTTTTTTGTGTGTATACTTTTGGCAAATTTATAGTGGAAAGTAAGGGCAGGTATGATATATATATATATATACATAGATAAATTCTATATCTATATTCTTATAAATATATATATCCAGACTTGTATTACACACACATTTTGGCAACTAATTGCCCCCCCATTTGGCTGATCCCTCCAGAAGAAATGTTGAACCCGATAGAGCAGAGAATAATATATACAGTATATTCTCTGCTCTGTAGGGTTCAACATTTCTTCTGGAGGGATCAGAGAAATCGGGGGGGGGGGCACATTTAGTTGAGATTGTCCACATGCCACCCCCCATGTGCGTATGTGTATATATGGTCTGAGTTCTGTGGGTGGGTGTATATACATATCTGCGTGTTGATATATACGTATATATAGGTCTGCATGTTGTTATATACGTATATGTCTGTGTGTGGTATCAATGCATTCCTACTCTATACATAGCGCTCCGTGTCCCTATAATATATATGATCAGGGGTTACCTTTTTTTTATATTTTTATACTTTTCCTATTGAATTAACAGTAATTTTTGATGTATTTTATTCAGTAGAAACTTTTTTTGCCTATAGACCATGTGCTTTGTGAAAATAAAACAGTTTTGTGTGTACATTTTAATTTAGTTAGTGGATTCCTGTCCAGTGCGGTGAGAAGCAAACGTAATGCAGGGTAGACACGTGAGGCGGAGCGGAGTGAAGTCAAGCCTGCAAAATGTTTGCTTCTCTTCGCTTCGCTACGCTGTGCGTCGCTACACGCTCAGTGTGTCTCAGCCTTTATTCCTGCATCGCTAGCTTACCTAATCAATTTGTATACTTGTTACTGACCCTGCTTGTTCTGAGGACCTGATCTGTTGCCGACTTTGCCTGCCATTTGACTATTCTCTGTTTATTCCCTGCCTGTTCTGTTTGCTTCCTGTTGCTACTGGTGTGAGCCGATTCTCACCATATACAGTAGCGCAGTACAAGTACCTAAACATTGCTGACCTGGTTTTGTTAGAGCTGCTGATGTAACTGAATAGATCGGGGATCTCTTCTGCATTACCAAAATCTCCACCACTGCACTCTTCCACAATACCTCAGAGGGGATACGGTGTGAAGGCACTTGCTGCCACCAAAGGCACAATATTTGGGTGCACTGCCACTGACGCCTATACAAGATTCATGTCATTTTAATATTGGGCTGCAGTGTCCAACCCTGCACTCTTCCACAATACCACAGAGGGGTTACGGCACTGTTGTGACGGCACTGTTGCTGACACTAAAGGCCCAATTTTAAAGCACCTATTGTTACTTTCATCCAAAGCCTGCATAAGTTTCACCATAATTTAGCCAAAAAATCACTAAACTTGTTCTGCGTGTCCTAAAATGTCTCCTCTTTTCATACAGCCTGCCGCCCCAAGCAGTTGTTTATGAATAGATTAAAGGAAAACCATTTACCGTCATTTGAAATGTCATTTTTTTTTTTTAAATGTTTCTATACATCCTACAAATCCGCCACTTCACGGGCAGGTTATGGGGACCTCCTAGGCACAATATTTGAAGGAATTTTTCGTTTTTATTCTTAACCTTTATTTCATGGAAAACTCACTGTTCCTTTAAAAACGTTTTTTTTTTTACTTTTTGTCCTTGTTTCATGTCCCCCAGGGCACTACCCGGACCCCCATACACCTTTTATGGCAAATATCTTGCATATATGCCCTCTTGGAGGGCACTCTAAAAATCGAACTTTCGAGTCCCATTGACTTGCATTGAGTTCGGTTCGTGTTCGAGTTCGAACTCGAACTTTTAAAATTGTTCGAGTTCGAATGCGAACCGAACATGGGGGTGTTCGGCTCATCCCTAATTGTGACATGTTAAAAGAACTAAACTGGCCGTCACTGGAATCTAGACGTCACCTTACTTGCAATACCACAATACAAAAAGAAAGTGGCTCGATGCTCATTTTCCTACAGAGCACCGCAATTATGGAATAACCTCCCAGTCGCCATCAAATCTTCCCCCAGTCTTAAGTCACTCAAGAGCTCCCTATTGACATACCTCAAAACGGAATGCACCTGTAAACATGTAACATATTTTCTGTGTTAATTTGTATACTATATTGCAAAAAGTATTCGCTCACCCATCCAAATAATCAGAATCAGGTGTTCCAATCACTTCCATGGCCACAGGTATAAAAAATGAAGCACCTAGGCATGCAGACTGTTTTTACAAACATTTGTGAAAGAATGGGTCGCTCTCAGAAGCTCAGTGAATTCCAGCGTGGAACTGTGATAGGATGCCACCTGTGCAACAAATCCAGTCGTGAAATTTCCTCGCTCCTAAATATTCCACAGTCAACTGTCAGCTGTATTATAAGAACGTGGAAGTGTTTGGGAACGACAGCAACTCAGCCACGAAGTGGTAGGCCACGTAAACTGACGGAGTGGGGTCAGCGGATGCTGAGGCACATAGTGCGAAGAGGTCGCCAACTTTCTGCAGAGTCAATCACTACAGACCTTCAAACTTCATGTGGCATTCAGATTAGCTCAATAGCTCAAGAACAGTGTGCAGAGAGCTTCATGGAATGGGTTTCCATGGCCGAGCAGCTGCATCCAAGCCATACATCACCAAGTGCAATGCAAAGCGTCGGATGCAGTGGTGTAAAGCATGCCGCCACTGGACTATAGAGCAGTGGAGACGCGTTCTCTGGAGTGACGAACCTCGCTTTTCCATCTGGCAATCTGATGGACGAGTCTGGGTTTGGCGGTTGCCAGGAGAACGGTACTTGTCTGACTGCATTGTGCTAAGTGTAAAGTTTGGTGGAGGGGGGATTATAGTATGGGGTTGTTTTTCCAGAGCTGGGCTTGGCCCCTTAGTTCCAGTGAAAGGAACTCTGAATGCTTCAGCATACCAAGACATTTTGGACAATTCCATGCTCCCAACTTTGTGGGAACAGTTTGGAGCTGGCCCCTTTCCTCTTCCAACATGACTGTGCACCAGTGCACAAAGCAAGGTCCATAAAGACATAGATGACAGAGTCTGGTGTGGATGAACTTGACCGGCCTGCACAGAGTCCTGACCTCAACCCGATAGAACACCTTTAGGATGAATTAGAGCAGAGACTGAGAGCTGGGTCTTCTCGTCCAGCATCAGTGTGTGACCTAAATGCGCTTCTGGAAGTATGGTCAAAAATTCCCATAAACACACTCCTAAACCTTGTGGACAGCCTTCCCAGAAGAGTTGAAGCTGTTATAGCTGCAAAGAGTGGACCGACGCCATATTGAACCCTATGGATTAGGAATGGGATGTCACTTAAATTCATATGCGAGTCAAGGCAGGTGAGCGAATACTTTTGGCAATATAGTGTATATTTGTGTTTTGATTCTAATATCTTGCATTTATTACTTTGTATTTCTGTAACGACTGTAAAATTTCAATGTTCTTGAACCCATGACATACTTGAAAACGAGAGAAATCTCAATGTATCCTTCCTGGTAAAATACTTTGCAAATAAAATACTTTGCAAATAAATAAAATAAATAAATAAATACAGTCTATATCTATCAGGAAATGCCCAAGCAGGCAGCAATTCTTATTAGTGTAGTGGCTGTAATGGTGGTTTGCATCATATACATCCTATTAATGGCTCTAGTCTTTCTAGCAGCAGCACACTAAATCAAATGATAGCACTTCCGATGGTATACAGCCATAACATGATGAATTTCAAGTTTGATCTATCTAGTCCCAATACTACAGGATTATAATGTGATATAAGCACAATCTTTTAAATCGTGACATTATCTATTGTTTGTGAAATGTATCCAATCAGCAGTTTGAAAAGACCATTTGCATAGCCACATCTATTTGTGTGAAATATATATACTGACAGTAAACATAATTGTGTCATTTTTAATATAAGTAATTTAATTTGATTTAAATCACATTTTTAAGCATGTGTGTCCGGATTCCACATTTCAAAATGGTTTCATTTTAATTAATGTATTTCTAAATCATTTATTATAGTTTCATGTTCCATTTTAAGCAAAGTGACCATTGAGGACATCTACCCATTATTATGAGATGTTGGGAATTAATCAGATCATCTGTAAGAATTCCATATTCTTACTTTCCCAATGTCCACAGCTTTGTATTTAAAAGTAATTACGTGGTTATCAATTCATGTTGCGGTTTGTCCACTCACCCATCTGTGGGCCCTATTACAAACTTAACGCTCAGCTATGTTAGCGCTAGGTTAGGTGTCTTTAACCCATGCCCCCATATTACATTCCGAACACTAACGGGTTAAAAATTTGTTAGCACGTCAGGGATTGCACACACTTCCGTGAATTTACTGTACTTTGCGCTCCCTATACTTGACATGGGGAGTGAAATCAGTCTTTAGCGTTTGGATTAGAAAATCCTAACGCTAATTACTGCACCACTGTTGCAATAAAAAGTCAGCCACAGCTCTAAGCTGGTGCTAACTGATACAGCTTCTGTGGAATCAGTTAGCACCAGCGAAACTCCTGCCCCAAAAAATAAGATACTCATCTCTCATCCCGATCCACAGCTTCTGGCAGCTTGAGAACAGAGTGAGACTGGGGATAAAAAGTCCCCAGTCTCCCACAGCGATTCACTCCGAGGTTCTGCACAATCTCGTGAGCGTGAAATCACACAGGGCTCACAGCCCGGCAGCACAATCATCCCACGCGCATTCACCACGTTTGTGCTGCCGCCTATATCCAGAAGGTTAGTGCTGCTTTATAGAGTAGGCTGCTGAATTAACGCTTGCCCCGTAATATGGCAATAAAACGGAAAAGCTATGGGAAAACCTGCAGGCACAGGTTTTCCCCATTTTAGCGCCAATATTGTAATATGGCCCTTTTTTGAGTGTATAGTTTCATATTGTACATGTTCTCCTTTGCCTTTTCACTCCCTCCATCACAAAGGATGATTTATCCTAATGACGCTATCTCCTAACCCTGTAGTTAGATGGTGAAACATTTTGATACAAAGTGGTGGCGTGTACTCCCTATGACCAACAGTCACACTGATATTCCTTTGAGATACCTCCAATGTTTTTTTCCTTCTGAGTTCATGGCACATTTTATTTTACCTCTAGAATAGACCAATTGCTCTCTATATTATCCTCTTCTAGACTACTGGGGCTTCACCCCACAGCAATGTGCAGGATAGATAATGCCATACCCTATGCAGCGCTTGAACTCTTAGCTGGGACAGAGAAATAAACATTGTTTCAATTCTTGTGATATTTTGTCACTTGCAAGTTCTTCTGTATAGACTAACATACTCCTTAGTGATTTCTGTTCTATTTACCCGAACCCACGAAGGCCCGGTTTCCTACTATGACAGTTTGTCTCTACTCTTTGTTATGGCTGAAGATGCTATATTGACCTATTGCCTGCTGAGGGACCTTACCAATCTGTTTCCTAACACTGTGTCCAGTGTCGGCTCTATTTATCAATTTATTTTGTGCTCTCTATTTTATTTTATCCTTCGCAAGTAATAAAAGTTATTTTTTAACTTAAGATCGCTATCTAGCTTCACACATTGTTTTCAGGGTTACCCCCTAACCTATAAGGTCTTTTACCCTATTTACATTCTGTTTCCATCTGATGCTAAACTAGACTGACTGAGTCCATACTCTAGCTTACTTTGTACATGTTCTCCACATCACTCTTGAAAATAAAAAATCTTAATACAGTATTCCAATCCTGATGAATGAGAAAAAATATATATTTCTCATATTTTTAACATTTTCCCATTTATACTGCATTTTTATTTTCAAAACAGCTTCATGCATCCCTGAAGGCACATATTTTAGATTTTTCGTGCCACAGACCCAAGCAATAAATTGTTTTTAATGTGTTACTGTGCACTAAATTTGGAGGGGGGAAAAAGATCCGTTATGAATATTGATTCAAGGAAAAGGATTTATTATCTAATGTTCTTATCAGCAAATGTCAGAAGGCTTGCAAAAAGTATAGAATCTCGTAAGCACATAGCACAAAAAATTACATGTGTGCTATTTCCTTATCTTATCTTGTCATATGGCATCACTGGAGTTTTATTATTGTGTCTCCTTCGCTTAGAAATAACACTATGCTAACCAGGGCCATGTTAATGAAACGGCCCTTAACGGCCCAGCTATCTCTAAGCTGTATGTCATTGACAAGCACCTCAGCGAACCTTTTCAAACCTAAAGCTCTGAATAGCACGGCGGGTGAAAAATGACAAATATTGCCTCAATTTTGGACTATATACATTTTATTTTTATTTTTGCATCCAATAAAATCAGAATATTAATTAAAATTCTCGATGTGAGCAATACTTAAAAAAATATCTGCAGCTGTGCATCAATGCTGATAGGCCTGCGGTTGTGTGTTTGTAACATAGCCCTTAATATTTTTGACCATGGGAAGCTGTGATGTCACTCACATGCATTCATTACAGTTCTAATATACATTGTTCATCTGATTTTTGTAAATGCTTCCCTCTCCCACTCCCTGCTTGCAAAACACAATGCTTAAATTGCAATGATGTATTATTGCACTCAGTGATCATAAATTATGTTATTTAAATTCAGGAATACATAAATAAAAATATAAGGAGTCTCACTGTAAGACAAATGAAAAAAACATAAGGCAGAACTGCATATATAAGGCTAGGGTCAGACGAAAGCAGTTTTAACGTGCGTTTAGCCGCACGAAATCACGGCCGTGCTAGCAGCAAATGACGTCCAATGCCAGGGAACACACGAAGTACGGCCGCACGAAAGTTCGTTCACGCAACGCAAGTGGCAAACGAACGCATTTTGTCGAGAACGTGAAACCACTAGTACGGTCGTACAGAGTGCGCTGCGTCCGCTAGCGGCGTGTGTGCGTGATTTGGAGATGTCAGACACTGCTAATGTCCGGCCAACATAATGTCCAGATGCAAAAGTGTTTTATTGATGATCCGTACAAAAACACGAACGCAAATGCGCATCGTATGACCGCTATCGCGTACTCCGTGAAAAAATGCGTCCATTCGTTCGAACGCACTTTTTCACAGACAACGCGAAAATGCATTCGTCTGACCCTAGCCTAAATGATACAGAAACCCCTGCTCATATAACAAGCTCACAGGATATTAATGCAATAAGGGCACATCAATCAATATACTCAGCTGCTGTAATCCGCCTGTAGACCTGTGGTGTAGCTGGAAACCTCTGGTGAATCAGCTTTCAGGATCACTGAACACCATATAGGATTCAGGATACAACAAAAAGTCTGGACTAAATAAAAGTATTAAAATCAAATTTAATAGGACATAAACGCCGACGGGTTTCATTACATACAAGTAACTTTCTCAAGGCAAAAAGTCCTTATGGATTTTTTGCCTTGAGAAAGTTACTTTATGTAACGAAACGCGTCGGCGTTTATGTCTTTTATTTAGTCCAGCCTTTTTGTTGTATCCTGCATCCTATATGGCGTTCAGTGATCCTGAAAGCTGATTAACCAGCGGTTTCCAGTCTACAGGCGGATTACAGCAGCTGAGTATATTGATTGATGTGCCCTTATTGCATTAATATTCTGTGAGGGGTTTCTGTTTCATTTATATATGCAGTTCTGCCCTATGTTTTTTTCATTTGTCTTACAGTGAGACTCCTTATATTCTTATTTATGTATTATTGACGGATGAAGAGGAGCCATCCCTTAGGAGTCTTCACTAGCAAGCTACGTATTTACGTTTATTTGCTGTTTTTTGCTGTTTTTTTCCATTAACCCTCACTGCTGTTTTCATACTAGTATTTAAATTCAGGAATCCTAATCTGCCAAGATAAAACAGCGCTATTAGAAATTGTTTACATCTTATTTATATAACTGGCCTTAACCATTTTTGTATTTTTAGTTTTCTGGTCTTTTTCACATAGGACGACATAGTTATAGTTTGTTATAGACATTATAGATAATGTGTTATCATGGTTAAAATAAAGCTATGCATGAAGGTGAATGTGTCAGCATTGTTTTACGTACTACTTTTTATTCCAGGTGCGAGGTGGCTAGTGTAATAATAAGATGGACAGGAAGTGGAAGTCGACTTTACTAGACTGAGCATGTCTAAAGTGGCCTGAGCTGGAGCAGTTTTCAAAAACGACCCAATATCTTGGCTTGATCATTTGCCCTTGACTATTTTTCAAAAACGCCATCAGTAAGAGACCCTGCATGGATGTAACTGTTGAAAATTCAACAGTACAGATTTTTTTTAACAATATTTTCACTTACGGTAAATTTTCCTTTAATACTAAGTCATGAGGAAACCATTGATCTAAAACAAGGTTTCCCTTCCCTGGTGCGCAAGTATTCTTAGCAGGCCAGATTTTAAAGGGATATGCATGTCTAGGAAAAAAATTATTAGAATGACATTTAAACACTTATACCTATAGACAAACTAGAATAAATCAATAAAAGTTTCAAAAATGTTTACAAAATGTTTATTTTCTCTCTTTAAACTCTGTCCTTTCATCTTCTCTGGCGACACCCCTCAGCTAGGGGTGTTTCTTCAGCTTGGGTATTATGTCTAAGGTGCTAAAACAATGGGAGCATGTTCTGGAGAGCATTTGCAAATTAATTTTGTTTGCAAACAATGAAATTCCTTTGCCTTGTCCCAGTGTTAGCCCACATAGGGTATTTTCGGCAGGTACCTTGCAGATCGAGTATACTCATTCAGGGTTATTCAAAGAGCTCTGAATTGGGGCCGAAAGGTAACCGAACGCTGAAATTCAGCATTCGGTTACCTTTCCTGGCCATTAGGCTATTCAGAGAGCAGGCAATTCGCCAAATCCTGGCGAATTGCCTGCACATACGGTGCCTGTTCGTTGCCTGTTCGAGGGCAGTGAATCCCCATAGAGAAGCAATGCTTCGGCTATTCAGAGAGCAAAGACCAGCAGTGAAAAGTTGCCGAATTGCCCTGCCTTTCGGTGGTTTAATTCAGCAGGTTTATTCAGGCGAATCCCACAGGCTTCAATGTTAAAAATATTCCCGTTCAATATCTAATAAACCGTTGATTATAATATTCTGCAGTAAAAAGTCTCTTTATTTTCAGATTTTTTAGGACCTTTTAGGCATTTTTTTGGGATTTTTTTGCAAACATTTTTTTTTCCGTTTTTTTTTTTGAAAAATCATCTTTTCTTTTTTCTGTAACGGCCCTTTTTATTATCATTCATTGGACCTCATATGTAAATTTCAGACATTCCCTTTTCAAACATTCAAGCGTACTGTTTTTTTTTCCCCTTCACCTCCTTAATCTGCGGTGTCGGGTTTTTCCGGCGGCTGCTCTGCGCTGTGATCGGCTCTTGCTTGGGTTTCTCCGGCGGGTTAATCCAGATGTTTTTGCGGGTTTTGGTGTGCTCTCGCCCTCGTTTTACGGTGAGTTTGCAGCGACTTTTCCCTGCACTACGACAGCCCTGTGGTGCTTGCTAAATACAACGCAGGATCGCCGAAATGGGATCGCCAAATCGCACCAAATTGAAGAGAACGAAAAGTCACCGAACGTTCAGTGACTTTTCGATTCTCTTTGAATAACCCTGATTGTGTTTATTGAAGGTGTTAACGGTGTAGATTTTCGAGTTTTCTTTTGTTGATAGACCTTACCAGTGTCAATTGTTTCACTTGGTCTTGCTCTCCATACTAGCAATCTAATTAAATGCAGAGCTACACTATTACAGTCTATATTTCTATTCACGTCACAAGGGGATGCTAAGGGAGAATGATGTAAAACAAACCATTAATGTTGCTATTTATGTAAACTGGAACATCTTTACTTAGCTAAAGTATATGTACTTTTGAAAGTTACAGAACATATCAGAGATATATAGCCAAACTACTTTAGTGATCTCAATCATTTAATGTTCTTTAGATAAATAATTAGTTTGTTGCCGTATGACATTTTAAAATGTATTTATAGAACTGCATAATACAGCCTGCTAATGACTAAAACCAAAAATCATTTAAATCGTATAAAATGAGAGATCTGTCTACATTCATTGCCCGGATTCTGGATATTAACTTGTTTGAAGATTGACTCATAATTCTACATGAATGTATTTCTTATCTCACGAATAAATATATCTATATATATAGTTATATTTATTTCAGAGAAAGGATGAACTCTTTGGTCTTTTCAGTTAAAATGTTATCTTTTATTAATATCTAATTAAAAGCAGGATCAATTTATCAACTTGATTTCTGGTCCTATCAAGATAACATACATAGCAAACATTCGAATATACTTATAGGGAATTAACAATAACAAACTTTGCAGTTGGGCCTATTAAACCGTGCACTGCAGAGAACTCGAGGAGATGGCAAGTACCAAATAAGTGGGTTAATCTCGTAAGAGCAGGCATTAGGACTGCAGACAGGACCTGCCGAGATGGAGTACAATGACATTATGGCAGGCTTAAACAATTTATAAATATAATTTGTAACCAAATCTCAGTCATTGTTCCTTTACTTACGTGGTTTGAAAAGCTCTAATATAAGTGATCTGTTTATGATTTTACATATACTGTATATATAATCTATCATTCAATCTATGTAGCAACCGAGGATCCTGCAATCACATTCCTCCGCAATCTCGATGCAACAATGCAAGTGCAATTGTATACATCAAGATGAAGTGCACTCGGGAGTCTTCAGAAATGTTAAATCCTTTATTTACCATGAGGCTAGGGTCAGACGAGCGTGATTTCTATGGACTGTACGTCCGTGCAGTACGGACATCGTCAGTACGGATGACGCAGTAGTGGTCACACAGTCCGTTTTTTCACTGAAGTTATTTTTGACGGATGTAGGAGGGAAAAATAAATTACAATGAAAAAACATTCTGTCCGTCAAAAATGCTGGACGTATAAATGCAGTCCGTCTGACCATGCTCCATCACTCACACACAAAGCTATGCAGACGTTGTGGACGTGGCGCACTCCGCACGTCCGTTCTAGCAGTATTACGTTCTTGCCTAACCTGCGTCCGTTTGCAGCGTCCGTCATGCGTCCGCAGTTCAGTGCGGACATACTTCATGTGTCAGGCTCCAATGGACTTTCTGTCATGCTATCACGGACGTACTTTTAGGCGCAATCACGGACGTGAACACTACGCTCGTCTGACAGCAGCCTTAAACATCCATGTTCAGTGGTAGAAGGATTTTACAACAAAAGGGCAGCGCTCCAGGAGGCATATCCATTAATAGTGCTACTGAGACCAAAAGATACAACGTACAAAATTCAGAGCACTCAACCCAAATATACGTCTAACAGGTTAAAAACATGAGTCTTAGGTTTCAAATAGATGGAGATTTAGTTACAAGATGTGGTCACACACTGTATACACCTGCCACAGTGTCAATGTACGCCATTTTGTAGAGAGCTCTGGGACAATGGATGTGGTTCAATCTCATAAAAGCAAGCATTAAGGACCTGCCAAATAGGGTACGTTGATGTTCTGACAAACAGGACTGCCATAACATTATGCAATGAATGCGTGATCACATTTTATAACTAAACCCTTACCAGTTTAACACTCAAGTCAGGTGTTTTCAAATCTTTGGGTGGAGAGCTCTGAATGTTTTGTTTATTAAATAATAAATGTATATAAAATAAGTGTGTGTGTCAGGATCCTTGCCCAGGAGCATGCGGGTACCACAAAGGGACACGTGCTAGAGCTCTTCCTGCTGTTACATAGCCTGGCAGCACCTTTCCTATCCTGCCCCTGCTTTAATATCCATCCAGGCTCTCCACTTGCCAAGCCTGAAGGAAGCTTTAGCTGCTTTCCATCCAATGTGTTAACTAAGGACTTCTATTTAATGGAGTTACTTCCCTATAGACTTTGCCTTGGGATTGTGGTTCTGGTCATGGTGCTATCTGGACTTTGTCTCCTGTCAGTTTGTCTCCTTGCTTGTGTTCCCGGCCAACCCTTGTTCCTGACAGTATCCTGTGGTGCAGTGACGTATCAACTGGGGGTCGCTGCCCTGTCCGGCCCCCTGATATGTTACCGCCATGTGCTGCAGCTCTCCTCCTCCTGTCCTGAGGGGTGGGCAGAGGCGTAGTACATCATCCTGTTATATGTCACTCACTCGAAGGTGATGGTGGAGCTTAGCATGAAGGCTCGTCTTCACACACCCTCACGTTTACCTCCTCCCTCCCCGTTGGCTGAGTTAGTGGCATAGTACTAAGACATAGTAGTCGATAGCGAGTGCAGAGCTTAGCATGAAGATGCAACATCACACATTTTCATGTTAAGATCCGTCTTCACCATCAAGTGAGTGACAGGCTAGGAGTTGGAGAGGACTGAAGAGGAGAGATGTTGGGAAGGGATTCAGGACTGGGAGGGACAGAACCAGTGGTTTACCAACCTTACATTAGTTAATTAGTCTTACTACCAGAGGGACAGGGTGGATGGGGGCAGGGATGGACTGGGTCAAAAAATCAGCTCTGGTCTTCATCCAGACCGGCCCACTTCAATTATGCAAACACGCACAAAAATAGTATATAAACCAACTGGATCGCTCAAGCAATCTTTCTACAGATACCGGAGTTGCTCCACAGCGATTGAGTAAAGCAATGCAGTGGCGCTGAGGTTGAGTGCGCACCTTGTCTTAAGGTGAGGCAGATGTGCTGTGTGTCTCATCGGCACGGTGGTTCCAATATGAGACTGTGGTAGACTGTGTCTGTTTTACTGATGGTGAGGAAGTTCTCCCCTCACCGTTTAAGGGCAGTGCGAACCATGAGGTGAACCAACATTCACACTGGCCCACAGAGCCATCGGCCCACCGGGAATCTCCCTGTAGTCCCTATGGCCAGTACATGCCTGGATGGGGGTGCACAATTTTATTCTGCCCCGGCTTCCCATAACTCTGGTTACGGCACTGCAGCTGTGTCCCAGTGTTCCTGAGAGCATCCAGCTGTGACTTCCAATTTGTATCCTATATTCTACCTGCAATAAACCTCCTGGATTTCTCTGTACCTGGTTGTGCCGTGTTTCCCCTGCAGTTTGGGCTCTCATCTGCCACCCCGCATCATGACCCTGACCGTGTGTAAATATATTCTTTACACGTCGCCGAATACAGTGTTATCTACAAAGAGTAGATTTATATATTAATAGTAGGTTTATATATTAAGTTATTAAACGCTTTCTAAATTA
This sequence comes from Leptobrachium leishanense, assembly GCA_009667805.1. NCBI lineage: Eukaryota > Metazoa > Chordata > Amphibia > Anura > Megophryidae > Leptobrachium > Leptobrachium leishanense. The sequence continues at coordinate 330,069,086 of CM019064.1, read as the reverse complement.
CTTTTTGACCCGCAGAGACTGATATGCCAGGCAAACTGATAATGGGCTTTTGAGGAAGGTTAATTTAAGGGATTGATCCACTTAAGTTTCAGAAAATGTTGATTAAAGATATTATTTGATGGTTCATGAAGCATGCTTGAATCTATCATATGTTAGTGCTGGTAAATTTTAGTCAAGTGTAGGAATTAATATATCAGCCAAAACTGTACTGTCTTGATAAACCTCAAGATACCGAATGGCAGACAGTGGGAAGCAATTAGGCATCAAGTGTGCATAGAAAATGCAATGGTAATGTAAAGAAAGTGAATCAAGCCCTTTAGTGCATGTGCAGTTTTGAATTTTGTGCAGATTGGAGATAAGGCCTGTTAGGATTTTTTCTATTTTTTCTACAAAACACTTTCCATCATAATTTGAAATAACTTTATGTAACATACCTATATAAACTATATATAGTCTCTGAAAAATGGGAAAAATTGCTTTTATTTCATACATATGCACGCAGAGTAATTGTAACACAAACATTGGCTGAAATAAAAAAAAAACACTTTATATTAATAACCTGATATAGATATTGCGCGTGTTTAACTCTTATTCATTTTTAGGTTATAGAAACATAATAAATGCAAAGATGTATTGAAAATGCATTTGATTTGTATCCTGGGACTGAAAAAGAATACATGTTGGTGAAACCCAAATCGGATGCACAAAAGGATGTTTTCAAAATATAGATACCGAAGGGTGTTTAACCCCTTCGCGACCATTTTTTGTACACTTACAGGGTTATTCAAAGAGAATCGAAAAGCCACTGCACGTTTGGTGACTTTTCATTCTCTTCAATTCGGTTTGATTTGGCGGTCCCATTTCGGCGACCCTGTGGTGTATTCAGCATGCACCACAGGGCTGCTGAAATGCATTGAAAAGTCACCGAAAACATGCCGAAAACTCACCGCAAAACGAGGGCAAACGCGCACCGAAACCCGCAAAAACATCTGGATTAACCTGCCGAAAACGCCGGAAAAACCCGAACAGGAGCCGATCACACGCAGCGCAGCCTCCGTAAAAACCCGACACTGCAGACGAATGGAGTGAATAAATTAGAAAAACAGTTTGCTTGAATGTTTGAAAAGTGAAACGCTGTTTGCAAAGAAACTACTGAGCGAAAATGTCTGAAATTTACATATGAGGTCCAGGGAATGATAATAAAAAGGGCTGTTGCAAAAAAAATCTGTTTGAAAAAAAAAAATCGGACGTTTTAAAAAAAAAATTAAAATAAAAAAAATCCTTAAAATATCCTAAAAAATCTATAAATAAAGAGACTCTTTACTGCAGAATATTATAAGGAATGGTTTATTAGATATTGAATTAAAACTGGAATATTTTTAACATTGAAGCCTATGGGATTCGCCTGAATAAATCTGCTGCATGAAACCACCGAATGGCAGGACATTTCAGGAACCTTTCACTGCTGGTTTGTGTTCTCTGAATAGCCGAAGCATTGTTTTTTCATGGGGATTTCACTGCCCTCGAACAGGCACCGTATGTGCAGGCAATTCGCCAGGATTTGGCGAATTGCCTGCTCTCTGGATAGCCGAATGGACAAGAAAGGTAACCGAACTCTGATTTTCAGCGTTCGGTTCCCTTTCGGCAGCCATTCAGATCTCTTTGAATAATCCTGTCAGTGTGCAAGAGCTCCTGCAGGTATCGCTGTCATTCAGTATACTCAATGTCGTCTTTTTTTCTATAGGAATTTCATTTATTACAAACAAAATTCATTTATTTATGGTCTCCAGGACACGTTCCTAAATCTGCAGCATATTGTGCTGCAGCTCAGGAAACTGCTCTATCTACCTGTATATGATGGACACATGCTGCAGTAACAAAATTGGACCAGCAGAGTCATATGAGCTCACTGTAGATTATTGTATTGTAAATCTGTATAGAGCTACGCACACATATTTACAGTTTAGGTAATCAAAGACCATTCAGACTATTTTAAAAGCAACATTTTAAAAACATTCTCATTCACAATGTTTCATTTTCAGTATCCCCTCCCTAGGTTCAAATGCAGATTTCTAAAAAGGTAAAAATAGAAGAAATATTCCTACCGATTACTTCCTCGATTTATAAAATAAAAACACACAAAAAAACCTGCAAAAGTAGTAATGTTTCAGTAACTACTTTTTAAATTGACCATAAAGAATTCTAACACATCATTAATAATCACTGAACAGCATGCAACCATAAGGATCATAAAAAGTTTCAGTGATTGTTATTTTTCCAATACAGTGCTTTTTAAAGTTTCCTGAACAGCATTGTCTAAAAGCACTGTTTGAGCAATGCCGCAGTGACACACTGACTGAAGAAATTTATCAGGCAATGGCATTATGTTCAGGTGGGCTCAAAACAGATTGATTTATCATGGGTCCTTCAGGGAGAAGGGGGCAAGGCATGCTTTCATCAATATATATGTCTTGTGAAAAACCTACAGGGCTCTTATTTCATTCAAAGCCTAGCGTTAGTTATCTGAATTTATGCTTGCGGTAACTCCAGATCATAGTGACAAGAGTAGTTTTTAGTTTTGAAACAGCTTTGGAAAAATTGGACAGTATATTTGCACACAAAGATATACTATTTATACAGTGTATTAAAGGTGACACTTTTATTGGATACTTCAAAACCAAAGAACTTACTGTCGAAAAAAAATTGCATGTAGGTTTCTGCATATACTTAATATATGATATATACTGTATATATGTAATACACCTGGAGGGCAGCACTCAACCTATACTAAGCATAACAGGAGAGTGCTTTTCATGACACACAGACACAGTACAACAAAGGGAGATCACTCCATTACAAAAACTACATCATCAAAGCTTCATTAAATTTAAAGACTTTCATGGTACTCACAGGATTTTACATTTCTGTTACATATTTTTCCGCAATTTAACTAAATAATAAATTATGGGAGTTTAGTTCACAAAATATGATTATATCTTGTTTAAGCCGGTCACAGCCTCAATGTATCCCATCACAACAGGTCCTAGTCTAAAACACCGAATGATCCAATTTCTGGGATTAACTCACTAAGGAGATAATCATTTTTAGGGCTACCATCAAGTCCCTCCCTGCCACAGATGTTCCATTTGCAGGTTCTATTTAACCATGAATCGCTGGGAGCCCCAGAAAGGATTCTGTCCTCAGTAAATGGGTTAAGCTATATATTTGGTTATTAGGTGTTTTAGACTAGGACGTGCCCTGATGGGATATATTGAGACTGTGACAGGAATAAGCAAGATATGATCATATTTTGTGAACTAAATATATATAATACAAAACAGCAGAAGGTTGCACTCAACCTCAAAACTAAGCGGGTGCATCTAAGACATTAAATATAAATCACCAAGAAAGAGCACTCCGTATTATTGACCACCTTCTTCCATCATTTTCTGTGACCAAAAAAAACACAGTTTTAAAAATGTTCAAAAAAGCTGACTGAGGTAAAATGATAGGGATTCAGTTCACAAAGTATGATCATAATTTCCTTAAGCCTGTCACAGTCGCCAATGTACCCCATCTTTGACAGGTCTTATCTAACTTGACCGAATCTACACTTACAGGATCAACTCACCCTGGAGCTCCCAGGCAGGCTCTAGGCCTTTAAGCGGGTGCATCTAATAATATGGAGTACTCTTTCTTGGTGTTTTGCATTTAATGTCTTAGATGCACCCGCTTAGTTTTGAGGTTGAGTGCAACCTTCTGCTGTTTTGTATTTTATATATAGAGAGCTGACAACTCTCATTTGGTATGCACCCCTCCCTGTTTACAGGTGCTCCACCATGACAGCCTACGAAGGCCTAGAGCCTGCCTGGGAGCTCCAGGGTGAGTTGATCCTGTAAGTGCAGATTTGGTCAAGTTCGATAGGACCTGTCAAAGATGGGGTACATTGGCGACTGGGACAGGCTTAAGCAAATTATGATCATACTTTGTGAACTGAATCCCCATCATTTTACCTCAGTCAGGTTTCTTGAACATTTTTAAAACTGTGTTTTTCTGTCACAGAAAATGATGGAAGAAGGTGGTTAATAATATGGAGTGCTCTTTCTTGGTGTTTTGTATATATACATATACAAACACACACATTTATTTTCTACTCTACCTACCTGTCGCTAAACTCATAGTTATCTACATTTACAAATAATCTGCAAGACAAAGTAACGTACGCAGCTGAAGTTGTGGTGCCTAAATCCCAAAAAACTCTGGTGATCCTTCCTTGTGTGATTGGTTCAATGAGTTCCAGATGATCGCACTATTCGAAGACATGATACATCAAGTAACCTTGATGAACACCTCATTAGATGGTTTTACTGGTCACCCACCACCCCGACTTAATTTCCGTCTAGCATAACAAGATACTGTCTTAAATGTAAGTCAGCACTTCCAACAGTGCATGTTGTTCAGCGCCTATAAAATAACACCACATTCAACCATACCTCTGTTTGAAATCTCACCTTTCTCTAAAAAACTGTTCCTACAAACCCTCCTTCCCCACTCCTCTCCTTCCCTTCACAATGTGCAGAGTTTTGGACCATCCCCAATAGTAGGTATTGTGTCTACGGGTACAATCTTCATTTCTTTATGGTTATTCCTCGCATTTTTCCTTGACTTGTTCAGTGCAACATTACTTACATATTTTCTAAGTGATTTAGATACCTTTTTGCCCTTATGTATGATATTAACATATAGTATTTTACTTGTGCCCTAAAAACAAAATAAGATTCAAGATACAGTTGAACACTATACGAATATCTCTTTAAAATGATTGTCAATACATTTGTGTGTGGCTTGTATGCTTGAATACATCTATATTCCGTCATTAGGTTAAAAAAAACAATAAAAAAAAACATGGGGACAATAAGACTACTAAGGGAGGCGTTTAAAAAAAAAATACTGCCTGAACACACCATTAAGTCAGAGCATATGTCTTATATCAAGAATACTGATATAATGACCCTTATTATGATTAATATAAGTTCTGCATTTTAATAGTTTAGATATATACGAGCAGTTTATTTTATATTTTGCAATGTAATTTATAATATGATGCATTGGAATGAAAATTTGCAAGATGCTGTTCAAGATCAACACAGTTATAAACTTTACTCATTTATTTTCTGCTGCGATCCCATTTCCCAGTTCTCCTGTCTGTTATTCAGCAGGGACTCCTATAACCATATTGCATTATATATTATTTTGAATTGGTGAAACAGTGAATAAAAGAACAAAGATAACAAGCATTTTGTATCTCCTTTACAACATAAATCAGACCTAAAAGAGTCAAGAAATAAGAAGAAAAAGAAAAATGAAAGAAATACAATGAAATATAATCATTTACAGCTATTCCCACTTACTCCCTGCATCTTGTTATGTCTTTTATACAACGCTCATTTCAATAATGAGTGAATATAATGTCCTGGACACTTTTCACTGTTAGATTTTTAATATGTTCTCTGCAGGATATGATATGTCTACCTTGAAACATTTTAAGGGCTCTGCTTGTTAGATAGCGGGAATATTAAAATTATTTCCTTATAGGTGTAATTTGGCAAAAAAAGAAATGGTTCCTTAGCATCCAACAAATTTCAGCTCAAATGCATTACAGAAAAGACTGAAACGGATGTATTTCTAGGTATATATTCAAACAGGACTACCATCAAATCAATGACAGCTCAAAGAAGACAGCTGTGATTAATAAAGCAGGGTTGAATTGATCAAAGGAGTCAGAATTGCTTTCTGTGATGAGCATAATACCTGATTTTATGAATAAGAAGTATTAATTTTCTCCGTTCTGCTTGTGTTTGGAGTTTTCAAAATATGTTGTATCTACGAGACTTCTTTTTATTGAATTGGATGTGTTAATAGAGAAGCCAGAAATCAATAGGAAGCTATGCAATAGAATGAAGCTATAAATGCGAATGTGACAGTACCCGCGTGCATGATAAACAACACACCCAATAGAGTTGGTGGCAGAAATGTTCTGCCATCTGTTCTGCTCCTTACACCTTAGCCTAAAATAAAACTGGTGAAAGATAGAGAGAAAAAACGTGGTGCTATGTATGCAAAATGAGAGCTCTGGGGCGCAGTAACCAGAAGACCTATTCATGAGATATAAGGATAGAGTCTGACACTATGCTATGAATCATATTTTATGTTTGTACCGTTGTTTAGGACTTTGAAGAGTCAGCAGGTCTTTTACTGGCTTACCTCCATGTTATTTAATAAATCATTGCATTACAAAGTATCAGCTCTGTTCTCCTTTAGAACAGGAACGTTTGGGAATGGTGTTAACAAAGAATCATATGTAACAACACCTTAAAGTCTGCCATGTCAAGCATGTGAATGCAAACTTCAAACAAAGAGAAAAACTGTTATATTTATGAAAGAGAATTCGCACTGAGTAAATGGGCTTTCACTTTGTTTTTCCAGTTCTTGCGTTTACAAAAAAAGTGTATTTTTTTTGTAATAAACAGCTGATCTACTGAACAAGTCAGTTAGTAAAAACAAATTCAGATAGTGACAGGTAAATAAAATCTAACTTTTATTTGAACTCAAGGTTATATAAAAAACTGATCGAGATCATGATGAACACACATATAAAAGACAACACACGGGTTAAAATAAACCTACTACCTATATAGCCACTCATATAGATTTGTGCATAGGATCAACAATGTAGCTTAGAGTATCAGGGTTATTCAAAGAGAATCAAAAAGTCACTGCACGTTCGGTGACTTTTCGTTCTCTTCAATTCGGTGCGATTCGGTGATCCTATTTCGGCCTGCGGGGTATTCAGCAAGCACCACAGGGCCTTCGTAGTGCAGGGAAAAGCCGCCGCAAACCCGTCGAACACTCACCGCAAAACCAAGCGAACGCTCGCCAAAACCCGCAAAAACATCTGGATTAACCCTGCCGAACACGCCGGAAAAACCTGACTAGCTGACAAGCACAGCGCAGAGCAGCCGTGGGAAAAAGCCGACACGCAGACGAAGGAGGTGAAGGAAAAAAAAAAAAACAGTACGCTTGAAAGTTGGAAAATTAAAACGCGGTTTGCAAAAAAACTACTGAGCGAAAATGTCTGGAATTTACATATAAGATTCAATGAATGATAATAAAAAGGATTGTTGCAGAAAAAAGAAAAAACGATTTAAAAAAGGAAAAAATGTTTCTCAATAAAAATCCGAAAAAATGCCTAAAGGATCCTAAAAAATCTATAAAAAAAAGAGACTTTTACTGCAGAATGTAATATTAAATGGTTTATTAGATATTGATTTAAAACGGGAACATTTTTAACATTGAAGCCTATGGGATTCGTCTGAATAAATCTGTTGAATGAGACCACTGAATAGTAGGGCATTTCGGCAACTTTTCCCTGCTGTTTTTTGTTCTCTGAATAGATGAAGCATTGCTTCTCTATGGGGAATTCACTGCCCTCGAACAGGCACCGTATGTGGAGGCAATTCACCAACATTTAGCGAACTGCCTGCTCTCTGAATAGCCGAATGGCCAGGAAAGTTAACCGTACGCTGAATTTCACTGTTCGTCTACCTTTCAGGGCCAGATCGGCTCTCTTTGAATAACCCTGTATATAAGTTGTGCATTCATGTACTATATTCTGCTTGGACAAATCGAGGCACAAAATGGTAGTGGGGAAGCAGCAGAGAATGGTAACTACACAGGTATGTATATATCAAGCCCAGCTCAAATAATCAAAGGGTATTTTAAAAATATGAGATTACCTTTTCACTCACAACAGTATTGCCAGCAACTGGCAGTCGTCAACACCCCGTGGCTTCGAACCACAACGTAAAGAAGTTTATCATTCAAAATAATCAGTGGCTATTCTCCTAGAGTGTGTTTTTACAAAAAGACATTCCCTGCCTGCTAATGCCCTTTGAATGCCCTTTGATTGAGCTGGGCTTGATATATACGTACCTGTGTTGTTACCATTCTCTGCCACTTCCCTACTACCATTCTGTGTCTCGATTTGTCCAAGCAGAATAAAGTACATGAATGCACAACTTATATTCTCTAAGCTACATTGTTGATCCTATGCACAAATCTATATGAGTGGCTATATTGGTAGTAGGTTTATTTTAAGCCGTGTGTTGTCTTTTGTATGTGTATTCATCATGATTGTGATCAGCTTTTTATATAACCTTGAGTTCCAATAAAAGTTAGATTTTATTTACCTGTCACTATCCGAATTTGTAATCTAACTGATTTGTTCAGTAGATCAGCTGTTTATTATCTTATAACGGTTTAGCCCCTGCATTCGTTGAGACCACTAAGCTTTCTACTTGTTACATCTTTACTTAGTATTGGTGTTGTGTTACCACTATTCATTTAGTGGATATTTATTTAAGTGTATTTTTTGTGATTATTTTAGGCATTCGTTAAAAAAAAATTTGCTTTCTGTTGACAGCTTTTTTGTTCTCTAAACCCAGAGTTGTTTAGCTTTACCTCATTGCTAATATGACAGATACTCAATGATTGAACTGTCATACAATAATGTATAGGTCATGTCAATGGACCTTAACAGGGTGTCTGTTTGATAAAACCTGCAACAGAAATGTCAACTCATTTTTCCAAGAGAAAAACCTTGGTTATTAAACTGCTAACATACATGATTTTTTTCTTTCTGAATTATATCACGTACCAAATGGATTGAGTTAATGACTGACTGTCTGAGGACATTTGATTCTATAGTTTCCTCTTTCTGTATATCTTCAGAATGGCGACGGTTTAATTGAATTAATATCAAAAGAATATATAAAAGTTAAGTCAATACATTTGAGCCATACAAAATTGTAGTCAATAGAAAAATTTTAAAGGCTGAGGATCAAAATTTACATTTTATGTTTTTTGAAAAAGGCTATTCAAATAAATGCCTTAAAAAGGCTTGACAGAGAGCCACGGAGACTGATAGTACTGAGACCAACTTTCAAACAAGCAAAACAGCTCAGATTCATAGCAACATATGATCAAGGATAACATTAAACAAAAAATATTTGTGGAAAATATTGGCTGGACCTGGAGTTAGGAGAGATCCGGTCTGTAGTATCACCAGATTTCCGATCTTCAACAAGTAACAGAGTCAAAACCAGATAATTCATAGCTGTTAATCACAACCAACAATACATAAAACATGATTACAGCCCACTCATGGTATATGTAAATGTGACCATTATATTGCATGTAAGTACATCACACTCACAATAGTATGCTCTGGTAATGTCAAAAACAAAACCTATACCATCAAGAAATTTAAAATAATAATGAAGCTTCAACTGACAGCAAAAATATCGCTCACGTATACCGCACAATAATTGGTGTTCCTGGACTTCTTAGATGAACCTCATTTACGAATGCTCAAATCAATATAATACAGAAAATACATAGCCTTCCCCCATGAGGTTCATCTAAGAAGTCCAGGAGTATGCATTATTAAGCATTGTTCCATCTAAAACGTAAGCCGCCGCACTGCTGTGAGGAGCACCGGGTGGTACTTTGGACTCCTGTAAGGCAATTATGTATTCCCACAAGGTAATTGAGGGGGCCATTGGAAAGGTGGGAGTCATGCCTTTCCAATCATATCAGATGTGACCACATAATGTGAAGAATTAAAATAAAATGGAATAAAAAAGAATCATAAAGCTTCTTTTTTTCCACTCTTTTCTAAAGCAGTGGCATTATTCGTTTAGAATGCAAACAATGCCACTGCACTAATTCACCTTTTTCCCACACTTTGAGCAAGTTTGGAGGTGATGGCATAGTGCGTTATTACGTATTGTTTCATCTAAAACACAGTCTGCCGCATTGAGAGGCCGGGGTAATTTGGACCCCCGTATTGCCATTCTTTACAACACACTTGGTCTGCTGGGGTGTTATTAGTAAGACCAGAGTCTGGCCTTTCCATTGATACCAAACCTGATCATGTATTAAAAAAAAAGTAAAAAGCAAAAATAAATAGATAAATAAAAATAGACCCCCCTCTATGGCTGTGAAAGTGTCCATTTCTCACATATAAAATGAGCAATGCTGCTGACATTACTCACCTTCTCATTTCCCAATCCAGTAGCAACTTTAGTATATTATACCTATTCATATTTTTCATAAAACACATTGCATTATTTATTTCAGTTTTTGTGGAAAGCGCATATTTTTCGGGAAAAAAGGTTCACCGGGTTCACCATTTATGGCTGATTTCCTAAAGACCAATATATGTAGAATATATAACCACAAATGCTTGGCTGATAAATGTTGAAAAAAAATTACAGGTTGCAAATGATTGAAATCTGAAAGGAAATTTACACATTTTTTAAAGTTTTTGTTATAGCGCTCTGTAGGAACATGACACATACACATAGAGATTACTTATTTTGAATCTCCTAAATCTGCTGAAAAAAAGGATATACAGTGTCAAGAAAAAGTAAGTGAACCCTTTGGGATTACGTGGAGTTTTGCATGAATTTGGTCATAAAATGTGATCTGATTCTTCATCTAAGCACAACAATTTGAAAAACACAGTCTGCTTAAAATAATACAACACAAACATTATATATGTTTTCATGTTCTATTGAAAAGAACATGTAAACATTTCACAGTGCAGGGTGGAAAAAGTATGTGAACCTTTGGACTTAATAACTGGTTGACCCTCCTTTGGCAGCAATAACCTCAACCAAACGTTTCCTGTAGTTGCAGATCAGACCTGTACAACGATCTAGAGTAATTTTGGACCACTCCTCTTCACAGAACTGTTTCAGTGTAGCAATATTCTTGGGATGTCTGGTGTGAATCGCTCTCTTAAGGTCATGCCACAGCATTTCAATCGCGGTTGAGGTCAAGACTTTGACTGGGCCACTCCAGAAGTGTATTTTGTTTTGTTGAAGCCATTCTTTTGTTGAATTACTTGTATGCTTTAGGTCATTGTCCTGTTGCATCACCCATCCTCTGCAGAGCTTCAGTGTGGCGGACAGATGGTCTTACGTTTTCTGCAAAATGTCTTGATAAACTCTGGAATTCATTTTTCCATCAATGACAACAATCCGTCCAGGCCCTGAGGCAGCAAAGCAGCCCCAAACCATGATGCTCCCTCTGCCATGTTTTACAGTGGGGATTAGGTTTTGATGTTGGTGTGTGTCACGGAATGGCTCAGCACCCTCAGCCAGGGGCGGTGCAGGGACAGTAAAATGGCCGTGGACAATTAGGTGCGGTGGCACGCACGGAGTTTAAAAGTATGTTTATTTAGATGTGGTTATGTGTGGTGTAATAAAGTGTCCCCGTTTGCGTTGTGAAATGTATTTCCCTGTGTTTGCCTTGCCCGCCGCCATTTTTCCGATTGCCTCGTGGCCGTTATCAGATTCTTCGAATCGGAAAATGGCCGATTCGAACCATCCGGTTCGAATCGTAAAATGGCCGATTCGGACCATCCGGTCCGAATCGGCGACTCCCCGAACTGTAATGGCCAATGGGTCCTGGGAGGGCGGGCAGGATTCCCATTGTATTGTAATTTGTGTGAAGTTGATAAATGCCTGAGCTGTGAATAATAAAGCCAGATTTAGCAGTGCATCCAGCCTCGTCTGATGTGTTATTTCTCCGCCATGCTTTACCTTCTGAGTATCCCCCGCGGTCTCAGGGTACGGTGTCCAAGACGATCCGATCCGAACCGAGCGCTCTGTGCCTGCATGAGCATCAGGGCAGAGGCGCAGCGTATGAGGTTCGGTTCCCAACCATCAGACGGAGATCCGATCCGAAGGGCGCGCCTGTGTACCGCGCTTCGGTATTGCGAGGGACTGCGGTAAGATACGAAGACTCTGCCGATCCCGCAAGGTCCGAAGCTGCATCCAGTTCAGATCCGAAAAGTCCTTCACCGGAGATACGAAGATTCACCCGCACCTGGATCGGAAACGTTTCCCGCATAAGATCCGAAACGTTTCCCACATAAGATCCGAATATTCCTCCGCGGCTGACAGATCCGATCTCCACAGACGTCCCACACCCCCAAGGTCAGTGAACCAGCTGCTCGGGACGCTGAGTACCGTATGGCTCAGTGGTCGGGCTGGTTCTAGGCAGGGGTCCCCTCCACCGCCCGCTAACCCTTCCCCAGGGTCACGCCAGGCCGCACGAGACGCCGAGTGTGCGTCACTCGGTAGTCGGGCCAGCGGTAAGCGACGGGGCCACGCAGATAGAGCACACCCGCAGGCGGAACAACATCCCATTCCGTCATACTGGTGGCAGCGGTGGGATAGCTCTCTGCAGGCCCTAGGGGGACCCTCATCATGACCGGGTATAGTGCCTACAAACGGGACATCCTGCATGGCATGCTGGAGAACCGGGGCGGCGCCCCGGGCTCCAAGAGCCGGGAGACCATGATGGAGGAGTTGAGGAGGATGGATCAGGAGGCGGCGTTCGCAGCGTTGCCTGCTGACATAGCGCCGGCCACCGTCCCCGCCGAGCCCGAAGACAGCGACTTTTGCCGGAAGATGCGGGAGCGGATCTCCATGATGGGTCCGGCCCCATCGGAAGCTGAGATGAGGAGTCTGGTCCGAGAACTCGGCCAGGAAGAGGAGCGTGAGAGGGAGCGAGCGCACGAGCTACGGCTGGCTGAAGTGCGAAGCCGACGGAGTAGCCGTTCCCCGTCGGACCGTTACCCCGGGCGCAAAGTGCCGTTTCAGGCGTTCAAGGAGTTCCGGGAAGCCGAGGAGGAGATAGAAAGTTACCTCCAGGACTTTGAGCGCCTGTGCCGAGTGCATGAAGTGCACCGTGCCGACTGGGTAAGGATCTTGGCGTGTAAGCTGACCAGTCGGGCCGCCGAGGCTTATCGCACGGTGCCGGACGAAGAGGCCACCAGTTACTCACACGTCAAGCAGGCGCTGCTGAGCAGATTCGCTGTGACCCCTGAAGCCAGCCGGGTGAAGTTCCGGAATTCCCGCCGGCCCAGTGGCGCCACTCACGTGGAGTGGGCCCATCGGTTGCAGCGGGACTTGCGCACCTGGCTCTCGGGAAGCCAAGCGGAGACGGTAGCGGAGATTACCCAACTGCTGCTGCTCGAGCAGTTTTTCGAGCACACACCCTCCGCTATCCGGGAGTGGGTGCGCGACAAGAAGCCCCAGACAGTGCAACAAGCGGCCACCTGGGCCGACGAGTACACGGACACCCGGAAGATGTCGGGGGGGAGCGGTCCCTGGCCGGCCGCCCAGCTTTACCCGCCCCACCACCTCCACCACCCCCACCACCAGCGGTCCGGACGCCGGTAGCACGGCCCACCAGCCGGCCCACCAACATGGCTAACGTCCGGTGCTACGGGTGCAACCAGGAGGGGCACTACAAGCAGTATTGCCCCAACCGACCGGAGTTGACCCGGCCGGCCGCCAGGCCATCGCCGGCGGTCCATTGCTGCGACGCCGAAGCTCCGTGGCCGGAGGCCCCGGAGGAATGGGAGCAGCTGCATGAGGCCGACCCCGTGCAAGCCGCCGCGGACAACAACCGCCGTCACCACCGCCAGGCGGTGTGGATAAACGGGCGGCCCGCTGAGGGGCTGCGGGACTCCGGGGCTACCATCACCCTGGTCCGGCCTCACTTGGTTCTGCCGAGCGATCGTCTGCGAAGCACTGTTGCAGTACGGGTGGCGGGGGGAAAGGTGCTCCTGCTCGAGACGGCCCGGGTTCACCTGGACTGGGGGAACGGGGAGAGGGAGGTGAGGGTGGGGTTGTTGAGGCAACTGCCGGCCGAGGTGCTCCTGGGTAACGACCTGGGGCAGCTCGTTTCCGCTTACTCCACAGATGCAGCTACCCCAGTAACCACTAGGCAACAGAGCCAACGCCACGACAGGGGCACTCCGAACGGGACCCAGGTGAGATCTCAACCAAAACCATCCCAACCTCCCAAACCCCCAAACCTCCCCGACCTCCCAGACCTCCCCGACCCCCCAAACCTCCTAAACCCCCCCGACCACCCAGACCGCCATCACCTCCCATACCCCGACGGGACCCGACCCTTCCCTTCCCACCGGACCTCCCTTCCCCGTGGAGTACCCCGGAGACGCTTCGCCACCAGACCCAGACCGACCCCACACTGCAGGGCTACCGGGACCGAGCCGGTCAGGGCCTGGACGACCAGAGAAAGGACAAGGTAGAGTGGGAGGATGGGCTGCTTTACCGGTACACCGTGAGGGAGGGGGCCAAGAAGAAGCAGGTCCCGCAGAAGCAGTTGGTGGTGCCTCAGGGCCCTAGGCAGGAGCTTCTGCGCTTGGCCCATGACATCCCCCTTGCAGGTCACTTAGGCCAGACGAAAACCCGGCACAGGTTGGCGCGCGCGTTTTTCTGGCCCCGCCTTAGCGAAGACACACCGCGACTATTGCCGCACCTGCCCAGTTTGCCAAAAAACTGGGAAGGCCGGGGATCACCCGAAAGCGCCCCTGCGCCCCATGCCCATCATTCAGGAGCCCTTTAGCCGGGTGGCGGTCGACATCATTGGGCCGTTGCCGCGGCCCAGTGCCACCGGTAAAAGGTACATCCTTACCGTAGTGTGGATTATGCCACCCGGTACCCCGAGGCTGTGGCCTTGCCAACATCCAGGCGGACACCGTGGCGGACGCGCTCCTCCGGGTGTTCACGAGGGTGGGGTTTCCCCGAGAAATCCTATCCGATCAGGGTACCCAGTTCACCGCGGAGCTCACCCAACAGCTCTGGCGTCTCTGTGGTGTGAGGCGCGCTGCACAGCGCCCCGTATCACCCTCAGACCAATGGGCTGTGCGAGCGGTTTAATGGGACCCTGAAGCAGCTCATTCGGGCCTTTGTGCACGAGAGCAGGGATTGGGAGAAGTATCTTCCCCACCTGCTGTTCGCCTACCGGGAGGTTCCGCAGGAATCCACCGGTTACTCCCCCTTTGAGCTGCTGTATGGGCGCCAGGTGCGAGGACCCCTGGATCTGGTTAGGGCTCAGTGGGAGGGGGCACAGGAGGAAGATGGGGTTCCTGTGCTGGATTACGTCTTGAAGCTCCGGGAGCGCTTGGCGGAACTGGCGGGGTTCGTGCAGGAGAACATGGAAACGGCCCAAGCTCAGCAGAAGGCGTGGTACGATCGCGCTGCGTGCAGTCGCTCGTTCTGCGTGGGGCAGAAGGTTCTGGTGTTGAAACCACAGCAGCAGAACAAGCTGCAGGTGGCCTGGCAAGGTCCCTACAAGGTGGTAACCCAACTGGGGGATACCACCTATGTGGTTGTCAGCTGCGCAGACACCAGAATCCAGCGGACGTTCCACGTCAATATGCTGAAGGCCTTCCATGAGCGGCCAGAGACGGTGGACGCCATATGCGCGCCGGCTGCCGAGGAGACGGAACCGTTTCCGTTGGAAGAACTTCCGGGGGTAGCCAGGCAGCCTGCCGGGGTGGATCAGGTGCAGCTGGGGAGGAGTTAGGACCCGAGAAACAGGCGCAGGCGCGGCAGCTGCTTCTCGCCTACCCGGGGGTTTTCTCGGCTCTCCCGGGATACACGGACCAGGCCATCCATCAGGTGGACACGCCCGGTCAGAGACCCCTTCGGCAACCTGCATACCGGCTCCCGGAAGCGGTCCGCGAGTCCATGCGGGCCGAGATCCGGGAGATGCTGGAGCTGGGGGTCATTGAACCGTCGGCCAGTCCATGGGCGTCGCCCGTGGTCCTGGTGCCCAAGAAAGACGGTACCACCAGGTTCTGCGTCGACTATCGGCAGGAAAACGATTGTACCATTACGGACGCTTATCCGATGCCCCGAGTCGACGAGTTGCTAGACCAGATCTCCGGGGGTCATTTTTTGACCACGGTGGATCTGTGCAAGGGGTATTGGCAGATTCCCCTTGCCGAGGAGGCGACCCCGAAGTCGGCCTTCATCACCCCGTTCGGCTTGTACCAGTTTCGAGTCATGCCGTTCGGGATGAAGAACGCCCCTGCTACCTTCCAGCGGTTAATCGATCGCCTCCTCGATGGCCTCCAGGGGTTCGCTTGCGCGTACCTGGATGACATAGCCATCTATAGTCAGACCTGGGAGGAACATCTGGACCATGTAGGGACTGTCCTGGGCTGGATTAGGGACGCCAACCTGACCCTGAAGCCGGAGAAATGCAAAGTGGGGATGGCCGAAGTGCAGTATCTGGGCCACCAGGTGGGGTGCGGGATACAACGGCCAGAGCCCGCCAAGATAGAGGCCATTCTAGACTGGCCCACCCCTGTGACCAAGACCCAGGTCCTCGCCTTCCTGGGTACCGCGGGGTACTACAGAAAATTTTTACCCCATTACAGTGACCTGGCCAAACCCGACCAAGAAATCCCTGCCCCGCCAAGTCCTGTGGTCCCCGGAGTGCGAACAGGCCTTTCGGCAACTGAAGGCCGCCCTGACCCAAGCTCCCCTGCTGGCAGCTCCCAACTATAACAAACGTTTTGTTGTTCACACAGACGCGTCCATGTTCGGACTGGGAGCTGTCCTAAGTCAAGTGGGGGACGACGGGGGACAAATCCGGTGGCGTTCATCAGCCGGAAGCTGTTGCCACGAGAGGTGGGGTATGCTGCGGTGGAGAAGGAGTGCCTGGCCTTGGTCTGGGCCCTACGAAAGCTCCAACCCTATGTCTACTACGGTCGGTCCTTCACCGTGATGACCGACCATAACCCCTTGGTATGGCTCAACCGGGTGGCGGGGGAGAACGGCCGCCTATTGCGGTGGAGCCTGGCTCTCCAACCCTTCAATTTTACAATTCAATATCGGCCCGGGTCGCAAAACGGTAACGCAGATGGGTTATCGCGGCAGTCGCCCGGGAACAGGGGAGTGGGGAGCCCGACTACCTCGGTACGACCCGTTGGGGTCCAACCGAGTGCGTCGGACCTTGGGGAGGGGGAGGAGTGTCACGGAATGGCTCAGCACCCTCAGCCAGGGGCGGTGGCAGGGACAGTAAAATGGCGTGGACAATTAGGTGCGGTGGCACGCACGGAGTTTTAAAGTATGTTTATTTAGATGTGGTTATGTGTGGTGTAATAAATGTCCCCGTTTGCGTTGTGAAATGTATTTCCCTGTGTTTGCCTTGCCCGCCGCCATTTTCCGATTGCCTCGTGGCCGTTATCAGATTCTTCGAATCGGAAAATGGCCGATTCGAACCATCCGGTTCGAATCGTAAAATGGCCGATTCGGACCATCCGGTCCGAATCGGCGACTCCCCGAACTGTAATGGCCAATGGGTCCTGGGAGGGCGGGCAGGGATTCCCATTGTATTGTAATTTGTGTGAAGTTGATAAATGCCTGAGCTGTGAATAATAAAGCCAGATTTAGCAGTGCATCCAGCCTCGTCTGATGTGTTATTTCTCCGCCGTGCTTTACCTTCTGAGTATCCCCCGCGGTCTCAGGGTACGGTGTCCAAGACGATCCGATCTGAACCGAGCGCTCTGTGCCTGCATCGAGCATCAGGGCAGAGGCGCAGCGTATGAGGTTCGGTTCCCAGACCATCAGACGGAGATCCGATCCGAAGGGCGCGGCTGTGTACCGCGCTTCGGTATTGTGAGGGACTGCGGTAAGATACGAAGACTCTGCCGATCCCGCAAGGTCCGAAGCTGCATCCAGTTCAGATCCGAAAAGTCCTTCACCGGAGATACGAAGATTCACCCGCACCTGGATCGGAAACGTTTCCCGCATAAGATCCGAAACGTTTCCCACATAAGATCCGAATATTCCTCCGCGGCTGACAGATCCGATCTCCACAGACGTCCCACACCCCCAAGGTCAGTGAACCAGCTGCTCGGGACGCTGAGTACCGTATGGCTCAGTGGTCGGGCTGGTTCTAGGCAGGGGTCCCCTCCACCGCCCGCTAACCCTTCCCCAGGGTCACGCCAGGCCGCACGAGACGCCGAGTGTGCGTCACTCGGTAGTCAGGCCAGCGGTAAGCGACGGGGCCACGCAGATAGAGCACACCCGCAGGCGGAACAACATCCCATTCCGTCATAGTGTGCTGTGCCTTTTTTTCTCCACACATAGTGTTGTGTGTTTTTTCCAAACAACTCAATTTTGGTTTCATCTGTCCACAGAATATTTTGGCAATAGTGCTGTGGAACATCCAGGTACTCTTTTGCAAACTTCAAAAGTGCTGCAATATTCTTTTTGGACAGCAATGGCTTCCTCCGTGGTGTCTTCTCATGTACTCCATTTTCGTTTAATGTTTTCCTTAATGTAGATGTGTCTACAAAAATGTTAGCATGTGCCAGAGATTTCTGTAAGTCTTTAGCTGACACTCTAGGATTCTTCTTTACCTCATTAAGCATTCTGCGCTGTGCTGTTGCAGTCATCTTTACAGGACGACCATGCCTAGGGAGAGTTGCAACAGTGCTGAACTTTCTCCATTTGTAGACAGTCTGTCTTACCGTGGACACATGAACATCAAGGCTTTTGGAGATACTTTTGTAACCCTTTCCAGCTTCATGCAAGTCAACAATTCTTGATCGTAGGTCTTCTGAGAGCTCTTTTCTGCGAGGCATGGTTCACATTAGGCAGTGCTTCTTGAAACCAGTAAACCCAAAACTGGTATGTGTTTTTAAAGGGTAGGACAGCTTTCAGCAACACATCCAATAATATCACACTGATTGGACTCAAGGTTGGCTCACTCCTGGCTCCAATTAGCTCTTGGAGAAGTCATTAGGCTAGGGGTTCACATACTTTTTCCACCCTGCACTGTGAATGTTTACATGTTCTGTTCAATAAAAACATGAAAACATATATTGTTTGTGTTGTATTATTTTAAACAGACTGTGTTTTTCAAATTGTTGTGACATAGATGAAGATCAGAGCACATTTTGTGACCAACTCATGCAAAACTCCAAGTAATCCCAAAGGGTTCACATACTTTTTCCTGCCACTGTATATAATTTGTCTGGGTCCTGAAGTAAAACATGACTTCAAAACACATTTAAACAAGATGAGCGCAAAGCAGCAAAAATGAGCTCAGCACACGGGTGAAATGGCTCTGCAGCGAAGGGGTTAAAGGCCACTAGTCCACCTGCTCCTATATATGAACTATGCAAGTGTGGGGCAGTTTACAAACCGTATCTTAACAATGAAGCGTTTTTTATAAAACATTTTTATGAACTAGCTTGTTAATGCATGCACATAATTCTGTCTGTATGTGCACCTTCATAAAGACTAAAACTAGATTGCATTTAGTATTAATAGTAATATTACAGTAACTGTTCTTTGAGTTTTTAGCTGTTTTTTTTTTGTTGTTAGTTAAATGATGATGGATAGATAGACGGATAGATCCGGTTTTAACTCCGTAATGAAACATTTTAAATGATTGCTTTCAGCCATATCATGTGTACAGGAAATATTGTTTTTGACCTCTCTGTTCAGAGCTCTATCCAGTCTAAATGTTCCCCTGGCAGACATGGCCAATTTAGACCTTGAAACATACTCAAAATAACTTGACATTGTTATGGAGCTTATCATGACTACTGTGCACAGGACCCTCTTGTTATACAGGAAAATCCAATATATATTGTCGCTTTTCCTTCCATGTGACACATGAGCTGTGGAATGAATGCAACAAACTGTACCCGTGATAATAATGATATTCTGTTAATAACAATAACAAAATGAAAATATATGATAAAAAATAAGGAAAAATTCCAACATTAAGATAAAATGTATAGCATTACAACAAATTAACTTTAAAATTAATTAATACTATTTATTTCACATAATCAGTATTCTATACACTGCACAAAATGTGTATTGTGTTCATGAAACGAAAAAAAAGTTTCTTAAAGTAAAATTAATTGCTTAGATTAATATTTATATTCTGAAAAATAGGAATGCATTTCAATGTCTAATTATAGATATGTCTTTCTGGATGGTAAACATAGTTAATTGGCAACAGAAAAACAGAAAAGAGAGCAGTGAAAATCTGAATGATTCATGGAAAATAACCCAAGTACACATCTGAATCACAATAATGGATTTATAGTATAAAAAAAACCCTGTTACTACATAACACTTCTATAATGCTGTTCTTCACAGTTGTACAGGTGCTGTGGTAGCACATGCTTTTTTGTCAAGCCACTTGGAAATTGTGTGATAAAACCTCAAAGTAACTCTGCATCCATATTCATTAGACCATAATCACAATATTAATTTACTGAGGTTTTGGTTCTGGGAATGTCCTTTTAGGGTGGGGTCAGACGAGTGGTAGTAAGAGCGGAAGGAACGTCCGTGAGAGTGGACGTTCCTTCCACTCGACGCCCGTCTGGCTGCCTCGCCAAGCACAGTTAGTGCGCTCAGCGCTGCAAGGCTTGATCCTCCTATGAAGGATGGCGTCTTGCAGCCCCGTCAACGCGCACACAATATGTGTCCGCGCGCAATCCACAATCCAGCCATTTTTAACAGGCTTCCTCCGCTGGTCAAAAAACAGTATTACATTTACATTATGGCTTGGGTTCCAGTGTTTCTGTGTACGAAAAATAGATCTCAAAGCTTTTCAAATTATTTCAACACATTGGCGGTCGTGTTCAATTTGTTCAAATTTAATGGCATGCTCTGGAGTTCAGGGCAGGTGCAGGTGCTTTTGAAGAATGAGTATACTTGATAAATAATAATTTGTGTGCGCGCAACAGCGTGTGGCTGGCCCCGTCGCG
This sequence comes from Leptobrachium leishanense, assembly GCA_009667805.1. Lineage (NCBI taxonomy): Eukaryota > Metazoa > Chordata > Amphibia > Anura > Megophryidae > Leptobrachium > Leptobrachium leishanense. The sequence continues at coordinate 330,048,391 of CM019064.1, read as the reverse complement.
GCGTCACAACACTGTGACGGACACCGGAAGACACGTTAGTATGGGCGCACATGCGATCGTCTGACCCCAGCCTTCGCCTACATTACAAATATTCCTTCAGAATAGAGTTTGCAGCTTCTCATCACCAAAATATTGTTCGAGAAAGCGGTTAACAGAATAACCCTCACTGTCCTTATTAACACCTTCACTACCAACAGGATATTCACTAAGGCCAGTGTCAGACGAGCGCTTTTCAGAGCAGAAGGAACGTCCTTCCACTCTGGTGCCGTGTGGCCACCTCACTGAGCACACTTAGTGCACTCAACGCTGCAAGGCTCGATCCCCCTATGGAGGATTGAATGCGCGTTATAGTGTTTCGCATGGAGGCTTTTAGAACGTCCGCTATAGAGCGGGCAATTCGTGTGCGCGCTATAGTGTGTCGCCGGAGCATCTGTTTATGTTCACTGTAGGTCAGCCATTTTTAACCAGCAGAGGGCTTCCTCCACTGGTCAAAAAACGGTATTACTGTTACAATATTGCTTGGGTTCCAGTATTCCTGTGTAAGAAAAATAGTTTTCAAAGCTTTTCAAATAATTTCAACACATTGACGGTCGGGTCCAATTTGTTCTAATTTAGATGCATGCTCTGGAGCCCATTTTCAAATGAATTTTATTTGCACTAAAAAAAATTCCTTTGCGCTGCACTAGAATCAGACTAGATCGAATACACAGTACTCCGTCTTGGGCACCTGCAGGTGCTTTTGAAGAATGAGTATACTCGATAACAGTAGAGATGGGGTTGAATAACACAATGTGTTATGTTGCGCTGCAATGCAAAAGTAGATACACAAATTGACAAAAAACAATAAATCTAATTAGATAAACTGTATGTAAGATTATTAGATTAATGAGGTTTTAACTCTATGAATTGGAAAGAGAGTACATAGTGTTAGACTAATGAGGTCCTAGCTATGTAAAATGGAAAGTATGTGCTGACCTTACATGTGTGCTAATCAACTGTAGATCACTAAAATTAATTTACGTTTTAATAATAAGTATGACCCATTAAATAACCTTGTCACTGCACTGTACTCCCTAAAGAAATTAATTTCCATGTGATCATGTATGTTTCAAGAATATGCTGCTTAAAATACGATGATCTTCTCCATATGATAATGGTCAGTAGCTACCACATGGTATTATAGTTCATTGAGAAGACAGATGCGTGTAAACTGACTTTTATTTCCAGAAGAGGTTCAAGCAGCCCACTGGGTGTCTTGAATGACAGTGCAATCACATTAGTGCAACTTGTTCATTTTACAACCCTGACATTATTTTTTTCTGAGTAACAATGTAAATAAAAAAGTAATAATTTATTCATAAAGAATAGATTCTAATTAATTGCATAAATATCCTAGAATTCAATGTGTATGAAAAGTAAATACTATACAATAAGAAAGACCTGGGGCCCTATTACATTCCTCGTGCATTTGTTTTTGCGAGCGCAAATGCGCATTATCAACGTTCGCGTAAACGATGCCCGTTATCGTTTATCGCGGATGGACCTGCGCGATCGTGATGGACTGTGCGCGTCCTATACTTAACATTGTGAGCGCAAATTCGTTTGTGCGCTGGTACGTGGATGGTATTACAAACGATGCTCATCATTTTACAAACGACGTTTGCTCGCATAATTTTAACAGCTTTGAAAAGCTGGTGGTAACTGCAAATCAGAACGTTCTGGCCGAAACGAAAAACACCAGCACCAAAAAAAAAAAAATTGCGCTGCGCAGACGAGTTTGCGTGAAGAATGTAATAGGGGCCCAGGTCTTTCTTATTGTATAATATTTACTTTTCATACACATTGAATTCTAGGATATTTATGCAATTAATTAGAATCTATTCTTTATGAATACATTATTAATTTTTTATTTACATTGTTGACTCTTGGAATTTTTAACTCAGAAAAAAATAATGTCAGGGTTGTAAAATGAAGTCAGCTCTCTTTAATAATGTAAACAAACACAAGGGTCAATATTACAAAGTTGGTGCTAACTTAACCAGAGATGTTGTAAACTTAAAACCTCCATAGGCTATAATGGCTCTGGTAAGTTTACAACAGCTCTGGTTAAGTTAGCACCAACTTTGTAACATAGCCCAAGAATTATTATTTTTTTAGCAATAATTGTATTTTATTGTTTCAACTTTTTAAAAAATGAGATTTAATAAGTTATTAACCCTTTCCATGCGCTCAGCGCGTCCTGCTGCATGTCCACTTCGCGCGCGTCCTCCTTTTGCAGCGGCGATCGGGCGGGATTCCAGCCGATCGCGGCGCCCCCCCCAGTACAGGCTGACATCCTTGATGTCAGCCCCCCTTCGGGACCCAGGCGGGCACGATAGGCGTCATCGTGCTGGCGCAATGACGTCTGTTACAGGCATCCCCTCGCCATTGCGGGGAAGGTGCCAGTAGGGGAGGGGGAGGTCCTTCGGACCTCTCTCCCTCCCCATCCATGCAGGCCACAAGTTAAAGGCAGGCACCGTTTGGAAGGGCACAGCCTGCCCTTCCAAGCGGAGGCTGTCTTTAACCCCTAGAGGGCTGGATCACGATTCAGCGCCAAAAGGCGCTGTATCGTGATCCCCTCCCGGAGCTGGCCGACATCTTGGATGTCGGCCAAGCTTCTGGGATATCCCCCTGATGGCTGGCATCATCGTGCATAGCTCGATGATGTCAGTTCCGAAATTAACCCTTAGCTGCCACCTATGATGGAGATAGGGGGTTTCAATGAACCCCCTATCTCCCGATCCATGGCAGCTAGGGGTTAATGTTTGCTATCCTTGGAACGACCAGAGCATGGCCTTTCCAATGATACCAAACACGACCATGTAAAATGTAAAGACAACATTTTAAAAATAAAATAAAAACAATTAAAATAAAAAAATTAAAAACTTTTTTTGGGTTTATTAATGCAGCAATATTGTTCTCATTCCATTTATAATGTGAACAATGATGCTGCACTAACGATTTTTTCTTTAGGGGCCGTTCGCTAAAAAACACACAATTTCCCCCCAAAAAAATTTAACGACTCCCCATTTCTATTTTTTTTAACAAGCGCACCCCATAGAAAATATAACCACATGATAAAATGTGAAAAAAAAACACTTTACACAATGTAGATGATTGAAAATTAAATTTATATTGCATTTTTTGTTATAATATTCAGGCAGGACATGACGTATACATATAATAATGATATATTATGAATCTGCCGAGTCTGACGGAAAAAACGATATATAATATGTCTGGGCTGTATAATAAAACGTGGCTTCAAATCGCGTTTAAACATGATGAGCGAAACCGGTAAAAAGGAGCTCAGCACAGAGGTGGGAAATGGCTCAGCAGCGAAAGGGTTAAACAACTGAATTATCTCATTCTAGTTACAGTCATATTTTTTCTATAATACCTTTATATTTGTCATATGATGGAACTTAGTGATAATGTGTCACGTTTTACTAAAAGCATAATTTTTATAAAATAATTCAAGAATAGTTAGGAGATATGATAAATGTTTGAAATGGAGCAGTGAAATATTTTCCCATTAGTTCATTTTGTGCTAACTATCTTCTGGTTAGATATCGCTTTTATTGAACTGACTTTACCCACCTGGGGCACTATCACCTGGTGTGAGCTAACCGTAGAGTCAGCATGTTTTTGCATTAGCGCCAGGTAAATTTAGTCTAACACCTGACCAACAGATCGTTTGCCTCTCGTTACAAATGGAGAAAACCACTTAGCATGCTGTAATTAGCGATTTGTAGAGTGAGCTTACTGCACTTACTGAGTCCTATACTTAACAAAGGGAGCGCTAGAGATCACTTGCGCTATTGTAACCAACAGATTGTTTGGTCCCGGTGCTATTTTTTACACGTACACTAACCGTAAAAATGTACCTAATGCTCAACCCTGGTGTTAACTGATGGAAAGGAGCAAAAAAGGGGGGGGAAAGGTTCCTTGCACCAAGTTAACAGGCAGTTAAGGGGCAATTAAAAGGAATGCAGCACAGATGTTCTCTTGGCCCCATACACCATAGTAATGGATCTGGTCAGCAATGTCGCTGCTGTTGCAGTAGGCTCTATTATGATATATGTATACTTTATCGACATGTATCCTAAACCTAATATATTGGCTAATTCTAAACATTTTATGCTGGGGTTTATTCATAGTATGCAAGCTGTTCAGTATTAGGCTAGGGTCAGATGAGCGCATTCTGTGCGGACTGTGCGTCTGTGCACAACGGACGTACTTTCTGACTGACAATAAGGTAGTGGCCACACAGTCCGTTTTTGTGACTGGCGGTTTTTTTGACTGATGTAGAAGGGAAAATAAATTAATATGAAAAACATTTTGTCCGTCAAAATACTGGATGTCAAAAATGCAGTCCGTCTGAATACGTTCCATCACTCACACACAAAGCTATGCGGACGTTGCGGACGCAGCGCACTTTGTACGTCCGTTCTATTGGCTTTATGTTCTTGCCTAACCTGCGTCCGTTTTCCGAGTCCGTTTACCGCGTTCACAGTTCGGTGCGGACGTACTTCGTGTGTGGGGCTCCATTGGTCATAATTATATGCTATAACGGACGTACAAATGTGCGACAACACGGGCGTGATCAGTGAGCTCACATCAAGACAAAAAAAAGGCAAGACCTCCAGCAGAGAAAAGTTGGTGTGTACAAAGGTTTACTTAGGGAAAAACAGCCCCATCAATAAAATGATGACGTTTCGGCCTAGTGGCCTTAATCATATGACTAATAATATGACTAATCATATGATGTGAGTTTGGGGACATCTGGGTCCTTTGTTTGGTGGACCTCGCAAAGATCGAGAGCCTCTGCTCCCACCGAGGTAGGCTGCAGCTTTTTCTTGTGATCAGTGAGCTCGTCTGACATGAGCCTTAGGGTTAGGACGATGTTTAAAGGGACACATGGATAAGTCTTACCCTGAAACATGTATTATTTATATACTGCAGTAGGAAAATTATTGTCGCTCACCTGGCCTTCCTTTTGGATCTATTAAATGCAGTGTAATGATTCTACACGCTGTTGGGTGGCATTTATCCTGCAATGCCCATCAGCCTTAATTAATATATGTGTGCATATTAAACATGGATGATACGGCAACCTTGGAGGATTTTAATAATGCAGGGGTGTGAGGGCTTTTCGCTGGATGTGTTCATACTTATACAACCTTGCGAGGGCAGAGGATAGGTATGACCCGGCACTCTGCACTGGAAAAAACCCACTTCTATCCTGTACAAAACCGCATTAGAGCTGGGTCTCAGCCTGGGTTTTAGCGTATCCCTAGTGCACGCTAATTAATCTTGTACACTGACAACCGCGAACAAGGCGATCTGTTGGTGGGTCGTCAGGCACTACATTTTAGCGGCTCGCACAGATTTTTCATGTAGCGTTGGCGTTTTAGCTCACACCAGGTGATAAGGCCCCTGTTGTCTGAATAAAACCCAGAAAGAGCAGGCAGAGCTGAAATGTCAAGGATGTCTTCTCTGCAAGAGAGATACTGCAACTCCCAATGATCTTGCTTCATCAGGAGGATGTAGCTGACACCTGTCTATGCACAGTGAGCAAGGTGTTCAGGTCTGGATTACCTTGTACACTTATTGTGGGCAAAACAATATTGACACCGACTACAGATCTCAGAGGTCAACTTTAAAAGAGGTAACTTTAAAAGACCTGAGCAGGGTCCCACTATAGGGAAAGCTCCTGGCACTGTTTCCTGCTGTCAGTATTTTCATAAATCTTGTTCTTTTCGACAGAAATGATGTAGACACAGAACTCCACTTCCATGGCAACCAACTATGATGCCATCATGTCATTTTTAAGCTCATAAATTTGTTGTCCAAGTACCTAGGTGCTAGCTGCTATCTTATATTTGTATTTTTGTTGCCATTGTTGACAACGCTAAAAACTTGCCAATGTTGTAATGTCGATCAACTTCAGCAATTGAGAAATTCAAAGAACAGCAGGGGAATCTTCACTATGGACATCTCTGGATTGCTGGAGCTTATCATTTTTGCAACAACACAAAAAAATGTCAGTTGGTGAAAAACTGACCCAACATCTACTATGCATTATCTGCAGGACCCCTTTGTGGTTGTATTTCACTTAAAAATCTGCATCCCTGTTTATCTGATTGCTTGTTTAACCATGAATCTTAGATATAATGACTCCCCTGCACTACGGAACACTCGAGCTTGCTTATAGTTACAATTTAATTGAACATATTGTACATTATATACTGTGGGATATGGGAAGTTGAGAGTTCTTCTTTGACAATTATTCTCAACTCTTGCTCCATTTCTCAGTCTTGCATAGTACTGTTGTACTGCACTTCTAAAAAGATTGTAAGATGCTGTAAATATAGTTATATCGTTACCGACTAATACTCATATTACTCTACATCAAACATTTTTTGCAATGGCTAAAAGAATCTATACTAGAAATAATGGTTTAATAATGAGTACATGTTGCACATCGCTTAGGCTTTACCAGACTCGGATCCTAAGAGCTACAAAGCATTTAATGGATTATCAGCCATTCTTTCCAGATAATGTTATGGCCCAATAATGTATGTGGTATTCTAAAGATTACTTTATTTAATGACTTTATCCGTGCTTTGTTCCATTTATAATTTTATTCTACCTAACACTAATCCAAGTGTCTGCTTTTAGCCACACGGTTCATAAATAATAAACTAGTCACTGAATGCATTGTTGAAGAAAGCTTTAGATTGCAAAATTATTGTGGGAGCTGGCCTCATTACTCCTTTTGCTACAGGTTCTTATTTGCTATTACGAACCACTATAAGACTTTATTTTCGCTCTCATAGAAATAAATTCTTCTATTCTTCATGTCTACAGAGAAAAAAAACACTGACTCGGAAAGCAAACAGAAATTGGTTTACAGTTCACTTGTCCCTTTTAAGTTTTAATGTTTGCTCGTGTTATGCAAAACAGAGCAGCTTTTTCTTATTTGTTTTCCTTTGTGTTCTTTTTGTGTTAGCAAGTAAGGTGTATGATGGTTTTATATTCGTTTTCTTCAAATTAAGCAAAATGTCAAAAAATTGTAGCAAGCCTCCAAACGATTATTAAGCTAGTATGTCTCAAGGTATGTCTTTGTACTTTCCTTTAAATCAGTTTCTGCCAAAAGCATATGTTGTTTTAGAGGTCATAGAAATCACCTTGAGTTCTTGTTAAGCTCATTTGTGTTTACAGGTTCCTTGTATATTGATGTTCTTATAATGGAGTGGCTTTGGTTAGAATTTAATTAGACCATGTTGTTAGTATTCTCAGGAATGGCTAGGGATTGCCCTTAATATATAAATTTTAATACAACTCAGGACTGCCCAAGGGTGTCAAGTAGATTTGACACTAAGCGCTAGTTGGACAAAAACCTAGGTCAAGAGAACACGAATGTCCCCTAGAGGTTGTCTGACCTGAGTATTTCTGGAGTCAAGAAGCACTGTGATGTCACATAGAGTGTAATATTACAATAAGGATGGTGTACAATATCCCATGAGTTAAGTTAACCTTCTCAGATATTCTCAGGTCAAGTTATTACTATGGGGAGCCTTGGGGTAGGACATTATATTACATAAAAGTAGAAGAATGAAGAAAGAATACCTTTCAACATTTCCAGGGATAGTCATATAATTATTAACTTGTATGTCCCTTGCTTTCTGAGCACCAATGGATCAAGAGAGAAAAAAGTGACTTTGCAGAGAGCAGTTACTGTTTCTTTTACTCTAAGAGTGGTAGGTCACCAAATGAATTCCTGTACTGTATGTCCTATATAAACTGCATGCACATTTGCTGTCTTATGTTCAAATTCATTGACAGGTAACTGAAAAGTTCACATTGCACAGCCCAGCAAGCTATAAAGCATGCATAACAAAAGGAACCCAGGAAAGAAAGTGCCAGATCTGTCTAATCATAGAATATAAAGCAACAATAACTAGACTTTGTCCAGAAAAAAAATGATTGTCAAATATGTCTAGACAAACGTCTTAGAGAAAGCACAGTAGGACAGCTGTTGAGATTAAATTCCATAAGGAATAACTACTTGTGATTTGCACTAGCCAGTGCTATAGTATTAGCCTAGATGTTCTTGTCAGTTTCCAACCTGTGTGTGATCACACCTTCTACCCAAATGTATGCCAAAGATTCATAAACAAAATCAAAAAATTCCAAAATAAAAGAGTATATTTAGAAATAACAAAATTTCAAGGTCAATCCTTATTGCAAAAGTAGATTGCAATATTACCAAGGGAAAAAAAAGATCAGAAGATGGATCTGTGTGGATATCTTACTCTCACTAGATCACGCAGCGTCGCGGAGTATTACTTTTTGCTCCCAGTCTCAGTCTGCTCACGGCCAGGAGAAGTGGCGGATCGGGGACCATTCTTGCTGCAGGATGAGAGGTGAGTATCGGATCTATTAAGGGGTGTTTAGGGAGTGCTAAATGATTTTGCAAATACACAATCAGTTAGCACCAGCTTTTAGAAGTAGCAAAATTTTTGGTTTGCGTATAGCTGCGGTATTTAGCAAGAGGACTTTATAATACCTTACTTATCCTAAAGCTAATTATTACTGTTTGCTCTCCCCATTTTAAGTATAGGGTGCACAAAGTACAATAAGCTGCGCAAGCTAGCGCAATCACTGATGCACTAACAGAATTTTCACAGGTTTAGCGTCAAGAAGGTAATAAGGAGGGCATGCATTTAGGCTAATGTGAGACGAGCGCAGTCTGAGCGCACTCTGTGTGCATAACGGACGGATGTACTGACGGAAGACACTGTAGACACCACAAGGTCTGTTTTTTTTAACGGATGTAGAACAAAAAAGGGAAATATAGGAATCTAAATTAATTATAATTAAAATACAGGTACAGTCAGCCAGAGCATAAAAACCTCTGAGTGTCAATGTGATGGACGTCGCAAATGCGCTGTGTCTGATGTCGCAGCATAACGCACACAGGCCGCTACGCGGACGTTGCGCACTCTGCGCGTCCGTCTTAGCGGTTTTATGTCTTTGCCTAAATTGCGTCCGTTGCCACCTGCGTGGTCCTTCGTGTGTGGGCCTCTATTGATCATTATACTATGCTACGACGGACGTTAAACTGTGCGGCGACACGGACGTGATGACTGCGTTCGTCTGACGCTAGCCTAAAGTCACTTATCCTAGTGTTAACGCGTACTCATCCGAACGCTACAATTAGCGTTCACTATGTAATAGAGCCCTTTTTGTTTTATGGTGCCATAACAGGAGCAAATGGATAGATACCACTTTCATGGGTACCTTCTATCTGCATTGTGTTCCTGGGATTACAATGCTTTATCTACTCTTATTGCAGTTTGAAGGACACAGAGGACAAATTGTTCTCTATCATCTTTCCACCAAGCCAGCAGGTCCCTACAAAATCGCATGACACTCCACATATCCCTCATACTGATATGATTGCCAACTAACGGCAGACAGTACAAGCAAATCAAATCACTGACTAACCGAGCAGTGAATTTGCAGTGAGCAAGGCTATTACTCCCTGCGCAGATGTTAGATTTATCCCCATCGCAATGTGATTGAGAATTGGTTTTATGTCGGATGCTGTATTCTCTTAGAAGGTCTACTTTCTTTTATCTACCTAATGCTTTACTGAAAAACCGGTAGCAAATTCTTTTAACATAAGGGAAGCAAGCTGCAATGGTGTTAAACTATCTCCAAGGACCACTTCCAATTCCTGCTGCAAGTTGTAACATCATAATATTGCAGCAATGAAATACACTAACTGCATTTAAAGTATTGAAATAATTGCTTTGTGAAATCAACCAGTAGGTCATTCGAAGAAAACAATGCATAAATAAAAGGAGTCCGCATCGCCATCCTATGCTTAAATTAAGGCTTTCATGGTACAATTATTTTATCCCTGGTACTTTTTATTTTTTGCTGGTTGTCAGTTTTATGGACTTGGTGCCTCCAAGTTGTTCTTTGGTCATCTATTTCTTGGTTCACTGAAAGAGGATGAACCCACAGATCTTGATTTGAGTAGACAGCACAAAGCGAGATTGTGTGCAAGGCATATGTGAAGAGATAAGCTATTTTATACCTGATAAATGGACCCTTTCTGTTCTACAATATTTCATGCAGGTGCTACAACACTTCTAAATTCCAGCGTACAAGACAAAATTATAATTTGTGAATTAAAAGGGAAAAAAGTATTAAGCATCTCCATAACTTCCCCGAGCCAACCTATCACTTATTAGAAAAGTGAGAGAACACTTATAGGGTGATACGTGGTGTAACATGATGGTACATCATGTGAATATAATGAAATTAAGGAATGCTGTGGACATTATATAATGCAAAATAAAGGTCAAATGGTTTTCTCCCACATGCTAAATTCCCTGCTATGAATCTATAATAAGACATGATTTTTTAAAGTTAAGAATACATTTTCTACCACTGTTGAAGTGACCTGGATTAACCATTTGCTGCAATTCCAGCTGATGTGTGTCACAACAAACATAAAATTGTTGGTGCTTTGTTACAAGATGCAAACAGAGCTATGGATGAACTTCTGGCAAGTACAACCCATTTCATTACAGTTATTTATTTATTTATAAAGTAGTTTACCTGGAAGGATACAGATGCCGGACAAAATCCCTACAACCAGTTTCCCTGATGTCAACATCCGAACAGCCAACTTCCAGACAGAACAAGTGCCGGACATACGAAGTTCCCTACACAGACAACTCCCTGAAGGCCAACTTCCAGACATCCAAAATCCCAGCGGCTAACCCTAATCCCAACAACCTAACCCTTAGGGAGTTATGCTTAGGTGTTATGGTTAGATTTAGGGACATGGGGTTAGGTTTAGGATGTTAGGGGTAGGGTTAGCCTCTGTGATTTTGGATGTCTGGAAGTTGGCCGTCAGGGAGTTGTCTGTGTAGGGAACGTGGTATGTGCGGCACTTGTTCTGTCTGGAAGTTGCCCGTTGGGATGTTGGCATTAGGGAACCTGGTTGTAGGGATTTTGACCCAAACCTGAAGGATACATTGAGATTTCTCTCGTTTTCAAGTATGTCCTGGGTGTGTTGGATGAGTTGCTAGGGCAAGTTTTTCAAGGCATATGCAAAACTCCTTTATTTATTTGAAATGAAATGCAACTCGAGTACGATCTTTCGCGATTATTTTCCAATAACGTATACCCTGTCAAGACATGATGTACATAACGAGATCCCACATTGCATCATGGTCAGACTCATTGTCTCAATGCCTTCTAATCAGCCTTTCATCTTCCTTTTTCTCAAATAAAAGAACCAGCCAACGGTCTTGGGTTGTTATTAGAAGCATTTCATAAACATGCTCTTCAAATTGTGGAGTTATCCTTATGAGAAACGAGGTGGGTCTTGAAAAATAGCCTTTCATCTGTTATACTTACAGAAGGTTGATTGAAAGTGATTTTTCTTAATGTTTATAGCACTGGATTGTATGTGATTACGCTCAGTACTCTGTTATTTTCTGTTTATGGCCTGCATTTTAAAAGTATTTTTCTTGGTGTCTTGGTAGTTCTTTGTATTTTTATACTATTCTTGGGTTCTTATGTTTTCTTTGTTTAGTTCCTTTAATTCTAGCCTTAATGGTCAGCGCTTTTAGTTTCTTTTTAAAATGTTTGAACTATTGAATCTCTGAGTTTGGGTGCAGTAAATTGAAAGTGAATGTCTTATCTGAAAGGCATGTGTCAGAATAAAGCTTTGTGTATAGCATTATTTATACTGCAATTTTCTAAATCATTAAAACTATTTTTAAAGTAGTGTGATAGATAAATATATACATGCTGCATATGGGGAATGTGGCACAGGAGCTCTGGGATGCAATACATTGAATTGCTGTGATGTGCAAGTGGCTTCTGCAATAATATATATATATATATATATATACACACACCAATGTCAACCTGCACAAGCCACGGGAGAGATATATATGCCCAGGTGCAAATAATCCAAGAAGCAATATACAAAAAGTGAAATGGACGCACTCCGGGTCTTCAAAAGTGTATAAAAAAATTATGCTTTATTAGGTATCCATTAAAAAATGCCCGTCTACATCTGCCGACGTTTCGGCCCTCTCAGGGGCCTTTATCAAGGTGGTGGGCATCGGGTAGTACAAATATACATATGATAAAAACACATCAGTTAGCCACTTGCCAAGTCTGTGGCACGCTGGTAGTAAGTGGCTTTATTAATATACACTGTATATATATATACATATGATAAAAATACATGTGGACCACCGATGCCCACCACCTTGATAAAGGCCTCTGAGAGGCGTGAAACGTCGGCAGATGTAGACGGGCATTTTTTAATGGATACCTAATAAAGCATAATTTTTTATACACTTTTGAAGACCCGGAGTGCGTCCATTTCACTTTTTGTGATATATGTGATCTTAATAAAGGCTCCTGAGAGGGCCGGAACATCAGGAGAAGCTTACGGGCAGTATTTTAACGTGATTAATTAAAGCAATGTTTTTTACTTTTAACCTAAGATCCTGAGCGCGTCCATCCAGTTTACACTGGGGTTTTTATATTTTCCACTTGGATTTTTGCACCTGGAGAATTTTGTATTAGGTGCATGCAGGATTACATTGGATTATTTTCTATATATATATACATATATATATATATATATACATACATACATACACACGCACACAGAGTTTTAGATACTTTCATTTTTTAAGTCTAAATCGTTAAAAATGAGTTCCTTTTGAACATCTCCCTGGATCACAATGCAGAGAGTAGGTACCCATGGATGTGGCATCTATCCATCTGCTCTTGTTATGGCACTACAAAACACAAATTCCTGGAACGGTATATGTGAATAGAATCTAACCACAAAGCCAGTAAATTACATGGAAATAAACCATTTTAATTGTTATAGAAAATGTAGACTAATTATAACCTGTTTTGTGTATTTTATAATGCAAGTTAATGCTTCATTTCAATGCAACTCAAGGCTTTCCTCTGCTATGTGGAAGCACAGCCCTCCACGATCACAAGTGCTATTTTGTCTAACTGAAGGCCAAGTGTTTAGTGGTTTGAATTATGTTGTTGGCGTTTTTGCTTGTTCTCTTCAGTCATTCAGCTGTTGCATACTTAAGCTTGAATCAGATAAGAAGTTTTCTTTTTTTATTCAATAAAGTTTTCGTATCCATATTTTACAGCAAGAAACATTTGTTGCTGGGCTGGATACATCTGGCGGTTGCAGCTGCCCCTTTGGGTATCAGGCGCAACACCGTTTTTTTCTGTATTATGCACATTTGTTGAATTTCCAGCCAGGTCATCTTTGCAGCTATTCCGTTCTGTGGTTTTGTTTTTGATCCCGTGGTGGATTTGTTTCTGGGAAGGTATATATGAAAGCCCACCAGTGACTGAGAAGCAGCATGAGCATATGTGGTTTGCTAGAGAGCAGCCTTTGGCTTCATTAGGCAGGACTCGCTTTTACAGGAGGTGCCTTGACGAGGTAGGCGGTGTCACGTCCGCTGCAAGGTGAGTGCGGGAATGAGCCCAATCGTGGTGACATTAATATATACAGAGACAAAAGAATAAATGGAATGGGGAATTATTAGTATTATACAGAAACTGAATGAAGGGAAACTCCAGGAGAGGGTTTGACTGAGGAGGAATAAAAGCAAATGGAGTAATACACAAGGGAAAACAACAACAGGATACGAATACTGGTTGCATGGCTTGATATTAGAATATTAAGAAAAACAACAGAGAGACTGAGAAAGGCAAGAAGGAAACAAATACAGGTTGCAGGCCTGAAGATTGGAATACTAGGGAACACAAGAGAAATACTAAGAAAGGCAGGAATTAGACAAATACAGGTTGCAGGGCTGAAGATTAGAATATATGGATAAATACTAGATAGGAGTTCTAGTATGCTTGAGAACAGGATAGGGTTGCCACCTTTGCTCAAAGCCAAACCCGAACACTCCGCACATTGTGTGGCAAAATACAAACTCCCAGGTATACGCTGTCACACAGACACAGACACTCACACACCTAAACATATACACATCCTTTCCTTTCACATCCCATTTCAACCACATTCTGCTCACAAATCAACCCTTTTCATCCAAAATTTCCTCACATTTACTGTACACACACACACACACACACACACAAAGCAGAGAGAGCGAGGAGACAGAGCAAGCAGAGAGGAGAGAGCGAGGAAAGAGAGCGAGCAGAGAGGAGAGAGAGAGGAGCGAGCAAAGAGGAGAGAGAAAGAGAGGAGTGAGCGAGGAGAGCGAGAGCGAGCAGAGAGAGGAGCGAGCAGAGCTCAGAGAGCAAGCAGAGAAAGAAAGCGAGCAGAGGAGAGAGCGAGCAAAGAGGAGAGAAAGACAGAAAGAGACAGAGACAGAGACAGAGAGAAAGTGAGGGAAAGAGAGACAGAAAGAAAGACAGAAAGAAACAGAAAAAAAGAGAGAAAGTGTGAGAGAGAGAGAGAAATAGAGAAAGAGAGACAAAGAGAGACAGAAAGAGAGACAGAAAGTGAGACAGAAAGTGAGACAAAGAGAAACAGAAAGAGAAAGAGACAGAAAAAGAGACAGAGAGAGAGACACACAGAAAGAGAGACAGAAAGAGAGAGGGCAAGAGAGAGGATGAAGGGAGCAATCAGAAGGGGGAGATGGCAGAGGGGGATGGGGTGGAAGAGGAGAGAGGTAGGGGGGAAATGTTTACATATTAAAAGGGACACATTAGTAAGGTGCTTTGAGCTCTGCATTTTATCATTTAAAAAGGCAGCTATTCATGTGTAATCAGCTAGAGCCTCCCTTTACAAGCTCTATGCCTGTAGCAAGAGAGGAGCTGCTGCTGGGATGGGGGGAGGGGCCACCATGGAGGGGAGAGACTCACTTGAACGCTGCACAGCCAGGTAGAAGTGGAGGGGGGACTGGCCCACATCTACACTCACCGGCTCCAGCAGAGCAGCAACAGCGGGAGTGATTAATCAATGGGCAGCACAATCCTCTTCTGCTGTGCAGCTGCCGCTAGGTCCAGAAGATCCGGCAACCACATGGGAGACAGTCATGTGTCCGAGCCGAGTCATGTGTCCGGGTGGCAGGGAATCTGAAACCCGTACACATGACTCGAAACCCGGACAGTACGGGTCAAAACCGTACTGGTGGGAACCCTAGAACAGGAGTCCTGTGGAGCTTGGAAGCAGGAGTCCTGTGGAGCTTGGAAGCTGGAGTCCTGGACTCCTGTGGAGCTTGGAAGCAGGAGACCAGTGAAGCTTTGAAAGCAGGAGACCGGTGAAGCTTTGGAGGCAGGAGACCGGTGAAGCTTTGGAGGCAGGAGACCGGTGAAGCTTGGAAGGCAGGAGACCGGTGAAGCTTGGAAGCTGGAAACCGGTGAAGCTTGGAAGCTGGAAACCAGTGAAGCTTGGAAACTGGAAACCAGTGAAGCTTGGAAGCAGGAGAACGGTGAAGCTTAGAAGCAGGTGAAGCTTGGAAGCTGGTGAAGCTTGGAAGCTGGAAACTGGTGAAGCTTGGAAGCTGGAAACCGGTGAAGCTTGGAAGCTGGAAACCAGTGAAGCTTTGGAAGCAGGAGACCGGTGAAGCTTGGAAGCTGGAGACCAGTGAAGCTTGGAAGCAGGAAACCGGTAAAGCTTTGGAAGCAGGAGACCGGTGAAGCTTTGGAAGCAGGAGACCGGTGAAGCTTTGGAAGCAGGAGACCGGTGAAGCTTCGAAGCTGGAGACCGGTGAAGCTTTGGAAGCAGGAGACCGGTGAAGCTTTGGAAGCAGGAGACCGGTGAAGCTTGGAAGCAGGAAACCGGTAAAGCTTTGGAAGCAGGAGACCGGTGAAGCTTTGGAAGCAGGAGACCGGTGAAGCTTGGAAGCTGGAGACCAGTGAAGCTTGGAAGCAGGAAACCGGTAAAGCTTTGGAAGCAGGAGACCGGTGAAGCTTTGGAAGCAGGAGACCGGTGAAGCTTTGGAAGCAGGAGACCGGTGAAGCTTTGAAGCTGTAGACCGGTGAAGCTTTGGAAGCAGGAGACCGGTGAAGCTTCGAAGCTGGAGACCGGTGAAGCTTTGGAAGCAGGAGACCAGTGAAGCTTGGAAGCTGGAGACCAGTGAAGCTTGGAATGCAGGAGGCCAGTGAAACTTGGAAGCTGGAGTTAGGAACAGCAGGTCTCTGGTAGCTCACACTTGGTGAGTTGCAGTGTTGTGCAATGAAGAAGCTTGAGTGATGGGTGTGTCTCCATTAAATAACACACTGGGCTAATTACATACAGCACCTGAGCTATTGCAGATCTTGCAAGAAAGTCAGGACTCAGGGCAGATGCCACTTTTTTTATTATGTTTTATACATGTTGCTGGGCTGGATACATCTGCTGGTTGCAGCCGCCTCTGTGGGGATCGGGCGCAAAGCCACTTTTTCTGTATTATGCACCTTTGTTGTATATACAGCCATGTCATCTTTACAGCTATTCTGTTCTGTGTTTTTGGTTTTAATCCCAAAGTGGAATTTTTCTGGGGAGGGTATGAATGAAAGCCCACCAGTATTCCTCATGATGGAGAAGCAGCATGAGCATATGTGGTTTTCTAGAGAGCAGCCTTTGGCTTCATTCGGCAGGACTCATCTTACTGGAGATGCCTTGTCGTGGCAGGTGGGCTTAAAACTTCAATGGCTATTCAAGTAAACAAAAACCTCTAATTGTGTTTTGTTTCACACAGTGTTATAGGGATAAGCACAGATGACACCTTTTTACTTGTTAGGCTTTATACAGTTGCTGGGCTGGATACATCTGGTGGTTAACTTGCAGCCGCCCCTGTGGGGATCAGACACAACATCGTTTTTTTCTTTATTAAGACCTGTTTGAATGCAGGATGGAATTAGGTATGAACATCTGCAGTATCAGTGTGTGCCACACATCTTTGGGTGTATTACTTGTATATTCATAGATGTATTTGTATATTTCAAAAGGGGGGTTCTCACACTTTCACTTCTGCTGTACTATTCCCTCATGTCATTTGACCAAGTAAGAACCAGCTGCTAAGCCCAGAAAAAGAACTAGAATAAAGTTGATGTTACTTGTTCTTTTTGCCTATTACACGGTCACCTCTGTTATTCTGAAGATAGCACTTCCTCTGATGAGCATATTTCCACAATCTTTTATTTATGCAGTGATACGGATACCTTGTTTTTCCTTAGCACATTGTTTCCTTTGATTATCATCTTGCAATTCTCATAACAATGCCCTTCCCCTGCCTGATCTTCTCTGTATCACTACTCTACATAGAATTTTTGCTATGTTTCAGAGAGATTGCAATGCAGTCCATTCTAAATAGGATTCATGATAATCCTGGAAATTTCTCATAAAAATTATACTACTCTTGTATGAGTCACAGATAATTTACATGAAGATTCAATCTGTGTTTGTCTATACATACTTCAAACAGAGTCAACTGTATTTACAGTGATAGTAGTAGAGCAGATCAGCCATACTCAAAGACACTATCAGGGTAATTCAAATAGAATCGAAAAGTCACCGCACGTTCGGTGACTTTTCGTTCTCTTCAATTCGGTTTGTTTTGCCGATCCCATTTCGGCGACCCTGCGGTGTATTCAGAAAGCACCACAGGGTCCCCGAATTGCAGGGAAAGGCTGCCGCAAACCCGACGAAAACTGTCCGCAAAACCCGGCGAATACACGCCGAAAACCCACAAAAACATCTGGATTAACCCGCCGAAAACCACGGAAAAACCCGAACAGGATCCGATCACACGCAACGCAGTGCAGCCTCCAGAAAAAGCCGACACCGCAGACGAATGGAGTGAATAAATTAAAAAAACAGTTGGCTTGAATGTTTGAAAAGTGAAACGCTGTTTCCAAAGAAACTACTGAGCGAAAATGTCTGAAATTTACATATGAGGTCCAATGAATGATAATAAAAAGGGCTGTTGCAGAATAAATAAGTAAACTTAAAAAAAAGGAAAAAATAGGAATTTTCTTTTTAAAATATAAAAATCCAGAAAAATGCTTAAAATATCCTAAAAAATCTATAAATAAAGAGACTCTTTACTGCAGAATTTTATGATGAACAGTTTATTAGATATTGAATTAAAACGGGAATATTTTTAACATTGAAGCCTATGGGATTCGCCTGAATAAACCTGCCGAATAAGGCTGGGGTCAGACGAACGCAGTGTTAACGTCCGTGTTGCCCGCACATAAGTACGTCCGTGATAGCATACAATTGTGTTAAATGGAGCCCCACACAGGAAGTACGTGCGCACAGAAGTGCGGAGGCTGACGGACGCTGCAAAGGGACGCAGGTTAGGCAAGAACGTAATACTGCTAGAACGGACGTGCGGAGTGCGCCACGTCCACAACGTCCGCATAGCTTTGTGTGTGAGTGATGGAGCGTGGTCAGACAGACTGCATTTATATGTCCAGCATTTTTGACGGACAGAATGTTTTATCATTGTAATTTATTTTCCCTGCTACATCAGTCAAAAAATACGTCAGTGAAAAAAACGGACTGTGTGGCCACTACCTTGTTGTCAGTCAGTAAGTACGTCCGTACTGCACGGACGCACAGTCCGTACAAAATGCGCTCATCTGACCCTAGCCTTAAACCACCGAATAGCAGGGCATTTTGGGAACCTTTCACTGCTGGTTTTTGTTCTCTGAATAGCCGAAGCATTGCTTCTCTATGGGGATTTCACTGCCGTCGAACAGGCACCGAACAGGCACCGTATGTGCAGGCAATTCGTCAGGATTTGGCGAATTGCCTGCTCTCTGGATAGCAGAATGGCCAAGAAAGGTAACCGAACGCTGATTTTCAGCGTTCGGTTACATTTCTCCAGCAATTTGGATCTCTTTGAATTACCCTGATTACTAACAAAGTCATATTAGTTGGCTTAACCCTTTCTTGACCAGTGATGTGCCATGACATTTAAAATACGGCCCTATATGAGCGACTGTTGTTACACATTGTTCTGTCACAAGGTTATGCTCCTCTCTCCTCACGAGACCACTCCTGGACCACTCCTGCCTCTGATTTAAGAAATGTTGGTGCATCTGAATGACATCACTGTGCTATTCTAGCTTAACCCTTTGCCGGCAAGGGGCGTACGATGCCATCCCCGCAGGGGCGGATCCAAACACAAGTTTTGGGGGGGCACTCTACCAGTTTTGGCTAAAAGCTGGTGTTCAGTACACAGTGACGGGCAGAGTCGTGCCTAATCACAGGCTGTGCTCGTCACGCTTACTCTCCCAAGAACATTCCTGCACAGGGTCTGTCCTCATGTGGCTCAGGTGACACCTGACATATACCACATGGCAATATGCTCTGCATTCTGGCGCATGCATTGTCACTGAGAATCAAGCACCACCAGCAATAACATGAAGCAGGTACAGGAACCCACTAATGCCCATACACAGCCATATAACTCAGAGATACAAACACACACATAGCTTACACACACCATTTGTAGAAGCCGCTAAAGTCAGGCTCAGAAACTGGGCTATTTGTAAACTTGATAAGCGGCATCACAAAATATGGGCCATTTATGTAAAAAAAATGTTAGATAAAAGCAAAGAAAAGTACCTTATTTACATTTATTATAGTTTACAGACTCATTGATGGGAGTTGTATTGCTGTACAGCTCTGTTATAAATCCACACACCCTGAATATATTGAGGACTGGAGTTCCTAAAAAGAGTAACGTTATAAAAAAAGAAAGAAAGGGGGATTTGGGCCCAAAATATGGACTGTCCTTTAAAAACACGGACAATTGGGAGATATGCACCCAGGTACACACTCATACACAGCTGTATATAGATATACTCGCAAAAGACACATATACACAGGGCCATCTTTAATATTGATTGGGCCCTGGGCAAAACATTTTCTCCCCCTCTACAAATTTTGTGCTCTATCCCCAACATCCCAAAATAAAACACAAAATAAAAAAAACCTTTTTTTTTTGGAAAAACGTTATTGCTTGAGATATATTTTTCATTTAGATTTTACATGGTCATATTTGGTATCATTGGAAAGGCCAAACTATGACCTGTTCAATGATGCCTCACTTGAACTTGTGTGTGTAAAGAATAGAGATACAGGGTTCCAAAGCACACCCTGCACCCCTCGTTGCGGCAGTTTAGGTTTCGGATTGAACAATGCAGACTAAGGCATTATGCCATTACCTCCACACTTGCTGGCAACATGGAAAATGAGATGGTGAGTTTGTGCAGCAGCAATGTTCACTTTATAATTGAAAAGTGAACAGTAGTGCTGCACTAGAATAAAAAAAATAAAAGAAACAAAGGGTCCCTGTATCTCCATAGGATTTCCCTGCCTGGTCGGAGAGGGGAAGTCCCTTTTTTCATGTCATCGCACCCATACACAATGATGTAAATGGGCAGGGTTAATGTGTGTTCAGAGACTTCTTGAAGGACTGGAGAGATGGGGAGAGTCTACTGTTGCGGGGGAGAGTGTTCCATAGAAAGGGGTCAGCTCAGGAGAAGTCCTGAAGGTGAGAGTTGGGGGTGCGGCTACAAGGAAACAATAACATCAGATCGTCAGGGGATATACACATCCATATACTGTATACACAGATACACACACAGGCTTGGACATACAGTATACACACTATAGAAGTTTATAAATTTTGAATGTATCCAGGAAATAGCCTTGTCAAGTGAACTCCAGAAGTTTGATACATAGAAGTTAACCCCTTTGCTTCTGAACCATTTCCCTTTCCATCTCCCAATAAACAATTTTAAACAAAAATTTGAAAAACAGAGATTTCTCTTGCATTTTATTTTTACACTGTACCTTGCACATAGTCATGTTTAATATCATTGGAAAGGGCAGAATGCGGCCTTTCCAATGACACCCCAATCGTCTATGTAGACTTTGGGAAACCGAAGATACAGGGTTTCAAACATCCACGTGTCCCCTGTATTACCTACACTGGGACTGTAGCTTGGGGGGGGGGAGGCAAATTCCCCCTGTGCCCGCTCTCTGGATCTGCCAGTGTGACCCCATGGTGGATAGGACTGAACACTGTGGTATGGCATAGCATGCCCATTGACATCTATGTGCCACGTCAGGCCTGCCCACCGGTTGACACGAATCATGTGTCATTGGTTCTGCAGTAAAGAGTCTCTTTATTTCTCGATTTTTTAGGATCTTTTAAGCATTTTTTGGAATTTGTTTAACCACTTTGCTGCGGTGGACGCGCTCAGCGCGTCCAACCGCAGGTAGCGTTCCATACGGTGGACGCGCTGAGCGCGTCCTCTCTTTGGGGCCAGCTTTCGGCCGGGTTCCGGCTGATCGCTGGCCCCCCCGGTGCGGGCTCACATCCTCGATGTCAGCCCAGCACCCGGAACCGCCGCCGGAGTAATTAGGTGTCATCGCGGGGGCGCGATGACACCTAATTCAGGCGCCCCCCGCATGTGCGGAGGAGGCGCCTGAAAGGGAGGGGGGGGAGGTCCTTCGGACCTCTCTCCCTCCCGATCGGTGGCGTGAAGGGGGTTAACCCAGGCACCGTTTGGAAGGGCACAGCCTGCCCTTCCAAATGGTACCTGGCATTAACCCCATGGGGGCCGGATCACGAATCGGCGCTGAAAAGCGCCGGTTCGTGATCCTTTCCCGGAGCTGGCCGACATCTTGGATGTCGGCCAAGCTTCCGGGAATGCCCCCTGAGGACTGCAGTCATCGTGCATAGCACGATGACGCCAGTCCTGGAGTTAACCCCTAACTGCCACCAATGGTGGAGATAGGGGGTTCCAATGAACCCCCTATCTCCCGATCTGTGGCAGTTAGGGGTTAATGTTTGGTATTGTTGGATCGGCCAGAGCATGGCCGTTCCAACAATACCAAACATGAGTATAAAATTTTTAAAAAAATAAATAAAATAAAAAATAAAAAAATATTTAAAAAAAATTATAAAAAAAATAACCAAGTTTTTTTTTCTTTTTTTTGGTTTGTTAATGCAGCAATATTGTTCCCATTTCAATTATAATGTGAACAATGATGCTGCACTAACGATTTTTGTATGCGGTGCGTTTGTTAAAAATCGCGTAATTTTCTCCAAAAAAAATGTAATGAGACCCCATCTCTAATTTTTTTAACAAGCGCACCCCATACAAAATATAACCGCAATTGCTCGCATCTTAAAATGTGAAAAAAAAACACTTTACACGTTGTAAATTATTCAAAAATTCATATTTTATTGCATTTTTTGTTATAATAAACAGACAGGTCATGACGTATACATATAATAATGACATATTATGAATCTGCCGAGTCTGACGGAAAGAACGATATATAATATGTCTGGGTCATGTACTAAAATAAGCCTTCAAATCGCATTTAAACATGATGAGCAAAATCGGTAAAAATGGGCTCAGCACAGAGGCGGGAAAAGCCTCAGCAGCGAAAGGGTTAAAAAAATAAATTTTCTCTAACTTTCTGCGAACGTCCTGAAAAGTTTGAAGTTCGCAAATTTTCGAACAGCCGATGTCCGAATCGAACATCGAACCGGCAGCCCATCCCTACAGAAGACCACCAAGGAACTCTTTGGCCTTCATGTTCGCCTTGTAGCACTAGAAGGTGGAGAGAGGTTCTACTCCGACTCATAGGGAGCATAACAGACATGTTTGTCATTTATAGCTAGAGACTTTTTTCTTTAGTAAAGTGATTGAAGGAGCTAGTCGGGTGCTAATGATTCATTTAAATGGCCACAAAATATAATTCATACATACCAATTCATCTGAAATGAAATATCGTACATGCCAAAATTCGGTTCGTATTAAAAATTAATCATACATTAATTTTAGAAACCTTTTTACGACATGAAACCCAGTGGTACAAAAGGTTAATTTAGTGTTGGCTGTCCCCGTGATCCTGTCCAACCCAAAAGTGACTGCAAAATACCTAAACTACTGAAAATAACATATTAGTGACTGAGCACCCATTGCTCTCCAGTCACTAATAAATGAGGGGGGAAGAGGGCGCATATGTATAACAAGGAGACATGGCAACCCCCTCATGCAGAGTGGGTGGGGGCAATAATAAACCAGGTCCAGTGGGACTTGCCAGTGTGTTCCCCCTCCACAACCTTTCCCCCACCCTTGGGTCAATACACATAGGTGGATGCTAGGGGGAAAACAATCATGCCCTCCCATCTGTATAATACTGCAGCAATATCTGCTCAGCTTCTAATAATACTTAGCCACTGTGGTGCTGTTTTAGTACTGCTAAGCATTCGATAGCTGCTCGGATAATATGCCCCCATATTTGGTATGGACATTGGGTGTTATGGGGTTCATTATGGCCCATTTGTATATATTTTTTTAACTTTTTAAAGTTCAGCTGACTAGCAAGCACTAGATAGCTGCCTCTTAGCGCTCCAAACTGCAAGAATGAATACATTTATAATGAGACCATTGTGGCAGTTGGGTATTAGTTTATCCATGTGAATCCAAGAAAACCACAGATCGATTGACATCAGCTTTAACAATTCCGTACACGATGACCAAATAACTACAACTGCTATGTAAGTATGTGTGACATAAACCCCAATAGGTTATTTTACATTGAAAAGAACAAGAGCATCCTGATTGTGAGGCCACCAATCAGAGATCACCGATAAATTGCTAAGGCCTGATGGTAGCCGGCTTGATAATGGTAACTCGAAAAATCTTGCAACTTGATTTTTAAAAGGAATTTTAACCCTGTCACTTTCAAAAACATCTATACATGTTTTTAGATGAACATACACATATATATATAATTAACCCTTTAAAATCCGCCTTATCCCAGAAATACAATCTGTACACAAAAATACTTTTTTTTAAAAATCCCAAGACATATTTTCAAAAAAGTGCTTATTAGTGAAAGGGTTAATGGAATATATATTCCTCCATTTAAATTCGGTATACTTGCATCTGTGCTCAGCTAATGAGCACTCCTCTGCCATGTACTGCTTACTAAAAACAACCATTTTTGAGTTTGATCCCGTTCTGTGCTTACGTGCAATGCACTCGATATATAATGAAGGCTTTTAAGTATGTTTCTGTGGCTACAACATGAATAAAGCACTGCATACTTATCACAAGCAAATACGTTCCCTAATGTTCAACATTTTGTAGGTGACTCAACACTTGCTAAAGGTGTGTGTGTGTGTGTGTGTGTGTGTGTATATATATATATATATATATATAAATAAAATAGTCAATGTAAGGACGGCACTCACGGTCTTTATACCAGGAAAACTTGAATTTAATGTAGAAAAAAGTAGAATCGACGTTTCAGTCCACTACCCGTGGACTTTCATCAGGATATACAGAACAACCAAACAATACAACATTTAAATAGAGAAATAATGACTTACCAGCAATCAGTGACCCTCCCTCCCGGTGCCGAGCGAAACCCGATGTTTTTCCAATGGCGTCGATTACACTAGACACGTGCATGGGAAAAACCAAAACACTGGCAGACACGCAACAGCTCAAAAAGGCAGTGATCACAGGGTGTAACCTACTAGATCAAAACTGCGTGGCTTACACAACACAGAGGTCATTAATGGAGAACAGGCCGGGCACAAAGAAACAAAGGAGAGAAATTATATAAGTCTCTCGTTAAGGCCAAGGAGAGACAAAGTGTTCAATTCTTGAATCCAGTAGGTCTCCCTCCTTTAAAAGCATGTTGCTCCAGTCGCCACCTCTTCTGGGAGCCGGTATGTGATCTATGGCAATGAATTTCAACATGGGAACTTGATGGCCACTTTCCAAGAAATGACGAGCGACAGGCTTGTCGCTTGCTCCGTCAGAATAGGCCAAACGGATTGAGGACCTATGACCGCTTATACGTTCCCGTAATGAAGTGTCAGTCTTGCCCACGTACTGGAGTCCACATGGACATGAGATTTTGTAGATAACGTGATCGGTGGTACATGTAATCCGGTGTTTGATAGAGTGTTTACGTCCAGTATGAGGATGGCAAAACGATGTCCCAGGTAACATATGACTTCATGTGACGCAGCCCAAACATCGATAACATCCCGGAAATTGGTTTCTATTAATGGTAGAGTAGGAGTGTACTGGGTCGGTATTGACCAAGATGTCACGTAAATTGGGCGACCGTCTGTGGCTGAAAAGAGGGGGATTCTGAAATAATTTCGGTAAGGAATGATCACCGGCCAGTATCAGCCAATTCCTTTTCAACACCCGATTGATGTCTGCCGACTTGGGTGTATAAGCCGTGGAGAAAATCAGAGGGTTGTATGTTCACTCTCATCCCTTGTGCTTGATGACAACGATCCAAAGCTGTTTGGAGCACATGAGTGGGGTAGCCTCGTGCATAAAACCATGACCACATGTCGTTTAACGTTGGCCTTAACGAGAGACTTACCTTTCAACCTTTTCTTAGATAATTTTCTGTGTACTCTCGTATACATATATTAACATTTTTCTTCCCATTGGTTTCGTTTGGAGTCCTTTCTCCATAATGTAGTGCGCTGGTTTTGTAGTTTTCAGTATGTTGACCAGCATGCATTGGGTTCTTGTTACATTTATGTTTATATATTTCTTTGATAGTGTTGGTTACTTATATTCTTTTGATAGAGTCTCTCAAGCCAGTTTTGATATAACCATTGATTTATGGCACTCTGGTTTGTGTCACTTACTCTCTTGGGGTTTTGGTACACTGTTGTACCTTTGAGCCATCTTGCGCTATCTTGTGCTTTCGACTCTGGCAGGAGTTATATACTATACTCTATACTCTACACACCTGTGTACTTTCCACATGCCCCCGAAGCGTTAGCAATTGTTTTTAAATCATTTTTATATTATTGCTATTTTCTTCCTTTTTATTTTCTCTTCTTGGTTTTTCTTTGGTGTTTTCACTATTTTTTATTCAGCTCTACCTCCTATTTTTATTATATATATATATACTTTCTCTCCTTTGTTTCTTTGTGCCCGGCCTGTTCTCCATTAATGACCTCTGTGTTGTGTAAGCCACGCAGTTTTGATCTAGTAGGTTACACCCTGTGATCACTGCCTTTTTGAGCTGTTGCGTGTCTGCCAGTGTTTTGGTTTTTCCCATGCACGCGTCTAGTGTAATCGACGCCATTGGAATAACATCGGGTTTCTATGGTTACGGTGGGGTCACATGATCGTCGCCGGCGTTCTGACGTCACTCGGACGAGTCCGCGTTCGCTCAGCACCGGGAGGGAGGGTCACTGATTGCTGGTGAGTAAGTCAATATTTTTCTATTTAAATGTTGTATTGTTTGGTTGTTCTGTATATCCTGATGAAAGTAGTGGACTGAAACGTCGATTCTACTTTTTTCTACATTAAATTCAAGTTTTCCTGGTATAAAGACCGTGAGTGCCGTCCTTACATTGACTATTTTCTACATCTGAGCCGGATGGGCACCAGGCACTTTTGATGTCCAGAGTGCAGGATACATCTCCTACTGGTTATATATAGTGGAGGAGCCAAGGGTCCCAGGGGGAGACCCCCCAAGAATCAAAGGTAGTACCGGTGTACAATCTTTCCAATCGTGCCCTTACCGCCCCAGAACTGAGTATCCTTTCCAAGGGGCTTAGCTTTGTGCCCTCTGTACGCCCGGATGTGTTTGAGTGGGAAGTGGATCAATATATGTTTGGTCGAACTTTAAGGCTAGTGGAACATTTTGGTCCTTCTCAAAATTTGAATACAACAGGAAAGACTAAACTCCGGCTTAGGAGTAAGTTTGACCCCACTTCAAATAACGCCACCATCAAAACATTTCTCCAAACTATTAAAACAGAAACAGGCACCATCTTGCGTAAAGAATCAAAGATCGTGGGGAATTTGACTGGAGCAGAGAGGCGTGCAATTGAGAGTTTGCGATCTGATCAGACCATAACCATACGCCTCGCTGATGAGCGGGGCGGCATTGTGGTCTTAGACCACAGTTACTATAGGGAGGAAATTCTTGGTCAATTAAAGGACTCGGATACATATGAATTGTGTCACTCTGATCCCACTGTGAAATTTAAAAAGATCATCACTGAAGTTGTTTTTGATGTTTTTGATAGGAAGTTCATTGATGAAAAGGTGAAAGAATTCCTTGTTGTTGAGTTCCCTAAAGTTCCAATTGTATATACCTTGCCTAAAGTGCATAAGGATGGTCAGCGACCACCTGGGAGGCCTATTGTCTCTGCCGTGGGCGGCTTATTGGAGCCTTTGGGGCAATTGATTGATAGGGCTCTTAAAGTACCTGTTATGCAGTTGCAATACTGCCTTCGTGACTCAGCTGATGTCATAAAGAAATTGAAGTCGCTTTCGCTTTCTGAGCATACACTTTTTATTACCATCGATGTCCGCAGCCTTTACACCATCATACCTCATGAGGATGGTGTGGAGGCTGCCAGATGGGTGTTGGAGAACACTACTGCGGAGGTTGAGTGGGATATTGGTTTTGTGATCGAGTTACTTAAACTATCTCTTTGACTGAACTATTTTCGCTTTGAGGAAAAATTCTATTGCCAGCGGAGGGGGACTTCAATGGGTGCCCCAATGGCGCCTATGTATGCTAACGCATTTATGTATGTTTACGAGACCAAACATATTTTACCAATATTCTCTGAAGGGCTGAAGGCCTATTACAGGTTCATCGATGACGTTCTCATTATTTGGGACGGGGATAGAGCACAGTTGGAACAGAAAATGACATACTTGAATCAATTACCCTCTACTGTACGTTTCACATACCACTGTGACCCTCAGCAGGTTGAGTTTTTGGACCTAAACATCTCTAGAGCAGGAGATAAAATAGCCTACTCATTGTTCCGTAAACCGACAGATCGCAACACTATTTTACACAGTCGCAGCTTTCATCCCTCTAAATTGAAAGAGTCTCTACCCATATCCCAATTTTTGAGGGTATTACGGAATAATTCTAATGTAGGGGTACGCGAGACCCAAATAGATCTTATGAGACATTGTTTTCTGGAACGAGGGTATACCAGACCCATTCTAGAAACAGCTCTAGCCAAAGCACGGTTGAGGTTTGGTACATGTGAGCCAGCACCACTAGAACATCAACCCTCCAGATTCCTGTTTCCACAAAAGTATAATATGTATTCTCGGCAGATTAATAGCTGCATACGTCGAAATTGGCGTATGGTACAGAGCATCTGGAGGGCATTTTTAAACAGTTACCCATGATGTGCTACAAACGGAATAAAAACTTGAGGGACCTGTTGGTCCACACAGATCAATACACGAGAGATCTTAGCACACTAGAGACTAGCCCAGGATGTTATAGATGTCTAGGGTGCACACGTGCAATTTCGTGAATCCCTGTAAGTCATTCCAACACCCGCACACAGGACGCACTTTTAAGATTAGGCACCGTATGACTTATACGACTAAGTTTGTTGTTTATTTATTGACGTGCCCGTGCGGGCTAGCATACGTAGGGAAGACCACAACGGATCTTCGGACCCGTATGGCAAATCACCACTCATCGATTAGGGCAGCACTTTCTGGCAATGAAAATCCACAGCCAGTGGCAAGACATTTTAAAGATCATGGCCACGCACTCTCTACTATGAGAGTAAGACTGATCGATCATGTTCCTGTGCTCCCACGCGGGGGAGACAGGGCAGGTGAGCTTTTGCGTAGAGAGGCGTATTGGATTTTTACGCTCAACACTGTGTCCCCTAAGGGGTTAAATGAGTCTAATTCCTTTAGCTCCTTCCTACCAGTTAGGCAGAGATAATTCGTCGGCTCATTTTCCTCGTACCTGTTGCATATATGACTGTGACTGTAGTTTTACAGTTGCAGTGACATTATGTGCATTCTGCAATAATCACTGAAATGTAGTTACATTGTTCTTTATGGAGTTACATGTTAATACAAGTGTCATCAACTATCTTGTCTAGTTGTAGACCAGTTAGTGTATTGTAGGCTGTATTTCCATCTATAGTAGCACTTTCCAGCTTATATATGTTCGTTTAGGTCTGGATTCAGCCAACAACAACGATGTGGCTTAAATGTTTTTACTTTTCGCCGCATCATTTGTTATTATTAATTTTTTTTTAAAATATTTATTGTTGGGGGCTATGGGGTGGCTGATTACTGTGGGTCTGTATCCCTGCGGGACTTTTTGGGCACTTATGTTTGTTTATATTTGTTTATGTATGTATACAGGTCTGGCTTCCTCCGCGATATGTTCGCGTTCGGGGCCGGTGGCGTCTCGTTGCCTTAATTGCGGTCACGTGATCACTAGGCACCGGGGGTTCCGGTTCCGGATAGCGTGCAGGTCGTGGCGGAGCTGACTTGGATCACAGGTAAATTGCTATCCGTATATAAATTGTTGGTTTGTATGTGATTTTTTTATTCCTGAAGAAAGTCCAATCCGGACTGAAACGTTGAAGTTTCTTGAACAATAAAGTCGTGAAATTGAGACTCCGTGGTGCGGTATCCTTTGTGTTTGTATACTTGCGCATCGGCTAGATACCAGCACCGGAGCACGTTGTTTGGATACACGTGGAGTGCGGGGTCCCCAGGACTTTTTATATATATATATATATATATATATATATATATATATAGATGTGGGAAGGCACTTGAGGACTTTGGATCAATAAAAACATAAAATTTTATTGGATTGTCATAAAAATCAATGTTTCGGCCCCTAGAGGCCTTTTTCAAGCTAAAAACAACATGTAGTGAACGACATTATATACACCAAACATTAATGACTCACTCAATCTCCTTCATCCCTGCTGTGTAACACGCCAGGGAGGGGCAACCCGGAAATGCCGGATGCATGAATGCCATGGCCCCAGGGTGCGTAGCCAACCACTTTGTAACCATGGCAAAGCTTGAAGGCATTTAGGGGAGGAGGGAGAGAGTGGACCAGATTGTAAACACAATGGTGTGCATGTGAATGGACATTACACAAAGTTTAAAATTCGGAGGACCCCCTGTTGTATAATATACCTTGTATAATACTACCTGGGGGAAAATGATTAATGCAACAGATCTGAATGAAAAAGAGTCAGATGGAGCAATATGGAGCACCCATCCTCCTTACCCTCCGGGCATGACCGAAGAGATAGAGTGGGGAGGGGGAGGGGGGGAAAGGAGGAAAAGGGGCAGGCGGGCGGAGCCACAGGGCCAGCAAGCCAAGTTGTAAACATTGTGCTGGCTACAAATAGAGCGCGATGGAGAATAAAAAGCACAATCCCTGGTGGCAGACAACTACATTGCCTTACGAAGGCTAGATCCCACCCTCCGGTATATATATATATATATACGTATATTGGTGTAGATTTGATAAGTCCTGTTAGTCCAGATGCCAGAATCACCAGAGTATAACAGTGCATAGTGATACTTTTTTTATTGGACTAACATTATATTAAACTCTGGGTAGGACATGCAAATGAAGTCTCCAATTTCCGACTTTTTTGCATCCTGGGTATGTTTTAATACAGCACCCTCCTTGCCAGTGCAATGCCATACTAGATGGCTTGTTAACAAAGGTCATGTTAAGTTACGTTAGGTTAGTTTAGTTAGCAGGTAGGGGTTAATTCTATTCCATGCTCGATGACATTAGTGGGCGAGGAGAGGCCCCGGAGGCTTGGCTGACATCCAAGACGTCATCCATCTCTGGGAGAAATCTGTGAACTGGCGCTGAATAGACCGGCACCTCAGGGGTTAGAGACAGGCATCATGTGAAAGGGCAGACTCTGCCCTTTCCAGCGGTGCCTGTCTTTGCATTATTCCTTCACAAGATCAGGAGGGAGAGGGATCCTTAAGACCCCCTCTCCTTTCAGGCGATCTTCTGGCTTTGATGGGGGGCTGGATGAAAATGACGCATCACATCCGATGCACCAGGTGGGGTCTTAAAAGCAGCATCTGACTCCCATTAAGTCAGATTGCAGTGGGACCCCAGAGGAGAGAGATGGGTATGCAGAGGAGAGCCCACTTAGCGGAAGACGTGTGGGGAACGTGCTCCATATATAGCAGGAGACTCCCACGACGTTCCCCACACGTCTTCCGCAGTGAAGGGGTTAAAATCATTATTAAGTGGTTAGATGATGTTCAGTACCAACAGATAGAAGGCTTTAGACACAGAATTCCCAGACAGTACTACAGAGAAGTACCAGGAAACATCACCTCAAAACCATGATTTAATTAGGAAACAGATAAATAAAAATGTCATATATCGAGATACCATAGGAGTCAGCCCAACATATAATAAACAAAAGGTTTCTAACTAAAACAAAATCATATTTTTACTTTATTTCTCTGTGCAATATACACATAACATATCTGTATGTTTCGATGTTGTCAGCAGACGCTTATACATGTATATTTTCAAGATCCTTCTTGCTTTCAACTTGGCAGCACCCTCATTTGACCATCTTCTTTCTAATAAACAAGCTGACAGTTTAGTTTCTGCCCTCTACATTCTACGGAGACATCATCGACGAAAATGTGTAATGACTTGCTTTCTGCCAAGTTTAAAGGTCAGTTCTTGAAGATATCGCCTCTGTATTTGATACTGTCGATCAATGTCTGTAATAGGACCTCCCTTTTCTCTGCATGGTGCAGACATCTCTCTCCTTGTTCATGCAACACACACAAACCACTGTAAATATGTGAAGTACTTTTATGTGTGTTTAATTAAATCTGACCTAATTGGCAACAAATTATATATATATATATTATATATATATATATATATATATATATATATCACTGTAATTATATATATATATATATATTATACTAATATATATATATATATATATATATATATATATATATATATTCACTGTAATTATATATATATATATATTATACTAATATATATATATATATATATTAAAATCTCAAAATGTTTAAATGTATTAAGCTGCTGTTGCTGTTCCTTTTCAATTTTTTTGAACATGATATTTGGTGTGCTCTCCTCTTGGTTTGTTGTATTATATTGTCTTGAGATGCACCCATGCTGAGTGCTTAGTACAGGCTGAGAGCTACCCTCCCTGTGTAATACATATATATGAAAAACACACGAGGTTCTATTTAACCTTGATCTGCGGGGAGCTCCAGGAAGGACTTGTTCCTCAGTGAGTGAGTTTATCCCATGATGGGCAGTCATTAGGTTTGCCGAGTAGGACCTTCCAGAGGGTGGATTACATTGACGTTGTTGGCAGGCTTAAGAAAATCATGGCCATTCAATGCAAACTAAATTTCCACCATTTTTTTCAACAAAGCTTAGTTTTAAGAATTTTTCAACATGTGGTAAAATCTGCTATAATGTACCCATGCATGAAGCTGTTGTTGTTGGATTTTGAATGTGTTCACTGGAGTGCTCTCTCGCTGGTACAGTATATACACTTTTTGTCCTCCACCACAACCCTTGTAAGAACTAATTTACCCTATGGGTCCAAGCATCCACTGCAACTGGTCATGCCTAGCTCCTAGCTGATGAGGGTCCAACAAACCCGAAACAGCGCTGTCCTAGGAGTGGCTTTGACCAGTTGCTTAAACCTTATCTCTGATAGAAAGCCATAGTATGGCATAGCATTGATTTTAGGGTTCCATGTAATAACAGACCCAGGATGCATAAAAGTGAGACAGATGTCATTTGCCTATCCTACCCAGAATTCCTTGCTGCACATGGGGAATGTGGCACAGGAGCTCTGGGATGCAATTCTTTGAATTGCTGTGATGTGCAAGTGGCTTCTGCAATAATAAATATATACAGTGGCAAGAAAAAGTATGTGAACCCTTTGGGATTACGTGTAGTTTTGCATGAATTGGTCACAAAATGTGCTCTGATCTTTATCTAAGTAACAACAATTTGAAAAACACAGTCTGCTTAACCACTTCGATGCTGAGGACGCGCTCAGCGCGTCCTCAGCATTCCCGCTGGTATGCGGAGGACGCGCTCAGCGCGTCCTCCCATTGGGGTCAGCGTTCGGCCGGGTTCCGGCCGATCGCTGGCCCCTCCGGTGCGGGCTGACATCCTGGATGTCAGCCCGGCATCCGGAACAGCAGCCGCCGGAATTTGGTGTCATCGCGGCAGCGCGATGACACCAAATTCAGGCACCCCCCCCGCATGTGCGGAGGAGGCGCCTGAAAGGGAGGGGGGGGAGGTCCTTCGGACCTCTCTCCCTCCCGATCGGCGGCTCTGCGGGGGTTAACCCAGGCATCATTTGGAAGGGCACAGCCTGCCCTTCCAAATGATGCCTGGCATTAACCCCTGGGGAGCTGGATCACGAATCGGCGCTGAAAAGTGCCGGTTTGCGATCCTTTCCCGGAGCTGGCCGACATCTTGGATGTCGGCCAAGCCTCCGGGAACTCCCCCTGAGGACTGGCGTCATCGTGCGTAGCACGATGACGCCAGTCCTGGACTTAACCCTTAACTGCCACCAACTGTGGAGATAGGGAGTTCCAATGAACTCCCTATCTCCCGATCCGTGGCAGCTAGGGGTTAAATTTTGGTATGGTTGGATCGGCCAGAGCATGGCCGGTCCAACGATACCAAACATGAAAGTGAAAAATTTTGAAAAAAAGTGAAAAAATAAAAAAAAAAAGAAATGAAAAACAAAAATTATAAAAAAAAAAATAAACACTTTTTTTTTCTTTTTTTTGGTTTGTTAATGCAGCAATATTGTTCCCATTTCAATTATAATGTGAACAATGATGCTGCACTAACGATTTTTGTATGCGGTGCGTTTGTTAAAAATAGTGTAATTTTCCCCCCAAAAAAAATGTAACGAGACCCCATCTCTAATTTTTTTAACAAGCGCACCCCATACAAAATATAACCGCAATTGCTCGCATGTTAAAATGTGAAAAAAAACACTTTACACATTGTAAATTATTGAAAATACATATTTTATTGCATTTTTTGTTATAATATACAGACATGACATAACGTATACATATAATAATGACATATTATGAATCTACCGAGTCTGACGGAAAGAACGATATATAATATGTCTGGGTCATATACTAAAATAAGCCTTCAAAACACGTTTAAACATGATGAGCAAAACCGGTAAAAATGACCTCAGCACAGGGGCGGGAAAAGCCTCAGCAGCGAAAGGGTTAAAATAATACAACACAAACATTATATGTTTTCATGTTTTTATTGAACAGAACATGTAAACATTCACAGTGCAGGGTGGAAAAAGTATGTGAACCGTTAGACTTAATAACTGGTTGACCCTCCTTTGGCAGCAATAACCTCAACCAAACGTTTCCTGTAGTTGCAGATCAGTCCTGCACAACGATCTGGAGTAATTTTGGACCACTCCTCTTCACAAAACTGTTTCAGTGTAGCAATATTCTTGGGATGTCTAGTGTGAATCGCTCTCTTAAGGTCATGCCACAGCATTTCAATCGGGTTGAGGTCAGGACTCTGACTGGGCCACTCCAGAAGGCAAATTTTGTTTTGTTGAAGCCATTCTTTTGTTGAATTACTTGTATGCTTTGGGTCATTGTCCTTTTGCATCACCCATCCTCTACAGAGCTTCAGTTGGCGGACAGATGGTCTTACGTTTTCCTGCAAAATGTCTTGATAAACTCTGGAATTCATTTTTCCATCAATGACAACAATCCGTCCAGGCCCTGAGACAGCAAAGCAGCCGTAAACAATGATGCTCCCTCAGCCATGTTTTACAGTGAGGATGAGGTTTTGATGTTGGTGTGCTGTGCCTTTTTTTCTCCACACATAGTGTTGTGTGTTTTTTCCAAACAACTCAATTTTGGTTTCATCTGTCCACAGAATATTTTGCCAGTAGTGCTGCGGAAAATCCAGGTGCTCTGTTGCATACTTCAAACATGCTGCAATATTCTTTTTGGACAGCAATGGCTTCCTCCGTGGTGTCCTCCCATGTACTCCATTCTTGGTTAATGTTTTCCTTATTGTAGATGTGTCAACAAAAATGTTAGCATGTGCCAGAGATTTCTGTAAGTCTTTAGCTGACACTCTAGGATTCTTCTTTACCTCATTAAGCATTCTGCGCTGTGCTCTTGCAGTCATCTTTACAGGACGACCACGCCTAGGGAGAGTAGCAACAGTGCTGAACTTTCTCCATTTGTAGACAGTCTGTCTTACCGTGGACACATGAACATCAAGGCTTTTGGAGATACTTTTGTAACCCTGTCCAGCTTCATGCAAGTCAGCAATTCTTGATCGTAGGTCTTCTGAGAGCTCTTTTCTGCGAGGCATGGTTCACATCAGGCAGTGCTTCTTGAAACCAGTAAACCCAAAACTGGTGTGTGTTTTTAAAGGCAGGACAGCTTTCAGCAACACATCCAATAATATCACACTGATTGGACTCAAGGTTGGCTCACTCCTGGCTCCAATTAGCTCTTGGAGAAGTCATTAGGCTAGGGGTTCACATACTTTTTCCACCCTGCACTGTGAATGTTTACATGTTCTGTTCAATAAACACATGAAAACATATAATGTTTGTGTTGTATTATTTTAAGCAGACTGTGTTTTTCAAATTGTTGTGACTTAGATGAAGATCAGAGCACATTTTGTGACCAATTCATGCAAAACTCCACGTAATCCCAAAGGGTTCACATACTTTTTCTTGTCACTGTGTATATATATATATATATATATACAGTATATACCAATGTCAACCTGCACAAGCCACGGGAGAGAGATATATGCCCAGGTGCAAATAATCCAAGAAGCAATATACATAAAGTGAAATGGACGTACTCCGGGTCTTCAAAAGTGTATAAAAAAATCTCTCTCTCTCGCTTATATATATATATATATATAATCTCAGTACGCAGTTAGATCCTTTTCTATTGGGCTAACATTGCATTTAAAAGACAGTTTGTCAAGAGTATAATGCTCTCCTTCAGGTCTAGAAGCTATACTGAGCAAAATCATAGAATTGAATGATAAAGAGCCACGCAGAAGGGTTGGGAGTTAGGATGGGTGTCGTAAATACTAAATAGTGGAATAGTATGGTCAAGAAGGGTAAACAGAGGACAGGTCATAGGGACATAAAACAAAAGAGATAAACATCATTATGTGTATCTAATAATAGTATATAAATAGAAATACAGGGAGTAAATCTACAAGAGTAAAGCAAAACACTTCGCAGTGCAGCATGTAATGTGAAGCACATTAAAATGCCCCCTAGACTAGCACTCACAGGATATAAAGTGAAAACGGGTGCATCAAATATATAATTGCTTTTGATCTTACTGCACGTCTGCACACGCCTAGGACCTTGAACCCGGTAAATCTTGCCACCACAGGAAACACCAAGAGAGGCTCCTCCGGTAGTATGTTGATATAAAATTTATTAGGTAACAGTTAAAAGAATAAAATCCAACGTGTTTCGCCTATTTATCAATTAGACTTCAACAGGGATAGAAATAAAAATGTATATTAATCATTCAGTCTCCCCCCACAGTGTTTAAAAAACAATCACACTGCATCTCTCCCGGCCCATCCAGTCACGCCGGATGCCATACACTCCACTCCTGGAATGCACAGTGTACATGTACGGAATTGTGTCTTCTCGAAGCTGGAAGTGACCTCCCAGCCAACTTGTTATCCTCTTTCAGCACCTGTCTCTACTTGGTGACATTTGTACACCCAGAAGTAAGGTGTTCTCATCCAGGCGATGGCATTGTCTGGGGGAATCAGCTGGATCACAAAAGACTTTCCCCATTGTTCAAAAACGTCCTCCTTACAGTCCCCAAACTCCTCAAAAAGAAAGCAAGGATAAACCATTACATCTACATCCTGAACTAATAATTTTAACTTACAATTTACCTCTAAGATTAGTAAGAGTAGTATTGTTTTTTTTTAGATTTAACTATTTATATTAAAAATGGGAGAGGAGTCAGATGATTAGGTTAAGAAGGAATTGCTCAAAGCAGGATGTTTTTGAAACTCATACTAAGGGCAGTATTACAAAGCTGGTGCTAACTTAACCAGAGCTGTTGTAAACTTCCCAGAGCCATTATAGCCTATGGAGCTGTTAAGGTAACAACAGCACTGGTTAAGTTAGCACCAACTTTGTAATATGGCCCTAAAGGTCTCATGAGGAGGTAGCTACAAAAAGGATATGAGGAGGATAAACAGCATGGAATTTACTGGAAGTAGAACAGAAAGATAGGATTGGGTTAATAAAGAGGAAAGTAAATAAAGAGGATGGTAAACATGGTAAGAATG
Source organism: Leptobrachium leishanense (assembly GCA_009667805.1). NCBI lineage: Eukaryota > Metazoa > Chordata > Amphibia > Anura > Megophryidae > Leptobrachium > Leptobrachium leishanense. Next base: position 330,011,088 of record CM019064.1, on the reverse strand, counting down.
TCTGTTACAGGAAAAAGGAAAGCTATTTAAAAAAAGAAAAAAAACGGAAAAAATTTCGCCAAAAAAAATCTTTAAATAAATAAAGAGACTTTTTGCTCAAAGTAAAAGAATAAATGGTTTATTAGATATTTAATAAAAATGGGAATATTTTTAACATTGAAATCTATGGGATTTGCCTGATTAAACCTGCCCAATGAAACCACCGAACATCAGGCCATTTCTCTGACATTTCTCTGACATTTCTTTGCTGTTCGGTCAGGTGTCTTAACCATTGCTTCTCTATGGGGATTTCACTGCTGCCAAAGAACACCTGTATTTCGCTGGCAATTCCCTAGGTTTTGAATAGTCGAATGGCCCTGAAATTGCATCGTATGGGGAAATTCACTGTGCCAGTACAGCTCTCTTTGAATAACCCTGTATTTAAATAGGAAAACCAATGTGTGCTAACGTTGGCACTCAAGCTGGTGTTGACCCACAGTTCATAGAATCCTATCATTCAGTAGTGGGCAATGAGAATTCCATGAGTTGTCGTTGAACAGAAGCAATTGCACCAAGGTTGGACAATCTTGCTTAAAGCTCTAATTCTCAAATCCAAGAAATGCACCAGTATGATTTGTGTAATCAAATGTACAGACAATGAGGGTTATCTGGGTGAGCATGCTCATATTATTTTCCATGGCACTGAGCCAACCAAAAAAGCATGGCTGATCCACATTAAAGACTTACCTTTCCACTAATATCTTAGAGTAATTAATTTGCAGGTTTTTTATGTAACTTCTTTTCATAATTTTTTTTATTTAATACATATTTTTTCTTATCATGGTTGTTAATTCATATTGGGCTAAATTCCAATCTTTGGGCAAAACGGCGCGCGCAAAGCGAATATTTTTGCGACAAGCGGTAAACGTTTACGCGCGCAAATCACTGCTGGAACTACAATCCTCACACATTTTTTCATCCGTCGAGCAATTACGTGCGTAAACCGGACGCACACAAATCCTTACGCAGTACCGTTGCGTGCAGAAATCAGCATGCGCACTGTTTTTTTCTCATGATTCAGCCAATCAGAATAAAGAACCACAATTATCTCACGTTAAGAAATTGCGCCTGCCAAAGTCAATCTGAGCATATATGCTGCAGCAATAATACATGCACACACAACTTCTCCATTTTATTGGCTTGGTATGAGTAGAATGTGTAACTATACTTTGCTGCATTTTTTTTTTTTTTGGACTGGTGTATTTGGGTTCGGCTAGGTCGTTCAGATTTGCCATTAACACCCGCTTTTAGGAGTCGTTAAAATTATGCACTATTTGTTAAATTCTGCGCGTACCAGCACACATTCACGTTTGTGCTCACAATGTTAAGTATAGCACGCAAGCAGTACAGTATGCTCGCAAAGGGTTCGCGCAGGTTCACCCGCGGTAGACGATTACGCGTGTTTTACCCCTCACGTTAATGCGTTTTTGCGCCGGCGCAAACGTTTGCGCGAAGATTGTAATTTAGCCCGTAGTATATTGTATAAAAAAACACTTATTCTTACAACAGTCCACAAGTCAGTCTCTGGTTTTGCATAACCGCATCAATGTCTTCTAACATGCAGCTCTATCTTATCCATAGGTAAAATGACGATTGAGATAATTTATTAAGCACAGCATCTTTACATTTGTAAATTGATTTTCATGTTCTCTACACACTTGAAGACTTTCTCTGATATGTCATCTATGATACATTATTGATTGAATGTGCATTTAGTATTCAGCTCACATCTCTGAATTACAGATTCAAATTGATATGACACAGAAATATTGTAAGGATTGCAGCGAACATCACATGTGGCTCTGGGTGCGACGCAACGACTGCAAATGTAAATGGAAAAATTGCTGAACAATAGAGTGAGTATGTAATTAAAAAAATAAATTTGCAAATTAGTTTTTTTTTAGATGAATAACATCCCCCACAGAACCTAAACTTGACTCAAGTGTTTCAATACTATAACTGAACAAGTCTGCAATGAAAAATTAATTATTAAACAAGTGCCTTGAGAAGACATCAGCGGCCTTGTCACTAAAGCGCAAGATTGATGACACATCATGTTTCAAAAATGGGACCCCATAGCTCTTGCATTGAAACCCTGGAAGGGCAATACCAAAGCTAGTCACAGCATAAGTCAATTTTTAATTTAATTTTGTATTAAATGTAAGATAGGATAAATTTATCCAGGCCTCACAGACTCTATCTTAATAAAAGAGTTGGCACTCTTTCAAACATAAAGAATGGTCACGGTTTCTCAAGGACATCAGAAACCCTGAAGCGTAAGACGCCAGTAAATACGAGGGAAAAAGAAAAGTGATATATTCGCATAAGAACTACACAGCAGATAATCTTTAACACATGCAGACAGCAAACAAACATGCCAAGCTGTAACAACTGGAAAAGTATATATGTAATATAAATACACTCTCAGGATTCATCGCATTTTGTATGCTGCCGTCATAACTTGATCCAATAGCGCCCTTCTAAAAAATGAATGTTTGGGTTGACTGCAGCATTTCTGAGTTTGTATGTTCATTCTGAGGCATGACCACCTCCCCAGTTATGCACACTTCCCTGTCACATATGCCACATTGCATGGCCCTGCTAATCCTTGCACTGCAGAGAGCTTCAGGAGGATGTATGTCCCAAATTAATCTCATAAGACTAGACTTTAGGTTAGGAAGGACAGAACCTGCTGTATGGGGGTACCATGATGTGTCAGTAGGCATATGCAATAAATGATCAGATATTGTACCCAAATCTCTATCATTCATTCCCACATCAGGTGTTGCCACACCATTCTCCAGGGGACATCCTGGAAGACTCATGCCTGAGTTGGTACCACAGCAACCTGTACCCTGGTTATACGTCTTCTGCTTTGTGTACTCCTGATTTAGTCCTGAGTTGCCTGCTCCATACAGAGCAGCTGTCTGGGAAATCCAGTCCAGGATACTTTGCCTTAGGTGTATCCATCCAGCCTGGGAGAAGCTAAACTGAACTTCCTTGATAAGGGAGACACACTCTATACACAGTGCTTCGGCATTGTAAACTGTTCCTATTGTCCTCTGAATTCTGTGGTCTGTCAATCCAGAGATCCTGGTTGTCCAAGTGATCCCCATTGTTCCTAGACCATGCCGTGCCCAGGGTGTTTACCAGAAACTCCAGCTGTACAGTAACAAGTTTTTATAAAGTGCTAACAAGTTCCTTAGAGCTGTAAAGTAGCAGAGGCAGAATAACAAATATACATATAAGTTAAACACACAGGACAGCAGGAGAGAGGCTGTTCTACCATAGACCCTAGCTACCAGTACTGATTTACCTGCACAACCTGCCTTGTTCATCATTCCTGTTTAGTTCCCAGTCAGTTATTTTCCTATGTCTGCCCCCATGCATCTTGAGTTCATTATCTGGTTTAATTACTTCAGGGTCTTCCTGTATTCTGTATATCCATGTCTCCCTGTATACCGCAGTGCGTTCCTTTGTTGCCAGTGTCTCCTTGTCTTGTCACTGTAGCTCTCCTTCCCATGTACATTGCTCTACCTGCCTTTGCAATCATCCTCAATAAACCTCTGTTTAACTTCTGTACATGTTCTGGCCCTCACACCCAATACGTCATCGCGACAGGTGTTTTTTTAAAAGAAAATAAATAAATATATAAGGCTATAACAAAATCAAGTGCCCTGAATTCAGTAAGTTGTGTAAATGAACTCAAATTCAACCTTGTGAAAAATGCATGTTCAGGTTGGGTTTAGCCAGAGTCTTTATTTTTAAAACATATATATTGCCCGAATCCAGAGGATGAAGGGAGAAGCTCTGCTAGAGTTATGCTAATTTGAAATAGCAATAAAGCAGATTAGCTCAAAGTGATATACAATAGCATGCACAGCCTGCCAAATACTTCTACTTGTGTCTCCGATAAAAAAAGCTGAATCGACAAGTGGTATTCATTAAAAGTTGAGTTTGTAGCGAGCGCCTGTAGATTTACTATTTTTAGTCTGAGATGGTTAAATATTTTTCTCATGTCTTCTTTATTCTATTATTTCGGCCCAAAACTCAAAATGTTTGTAGAATTCTTACTTGTTCCACTGCTTAAAGGAACACTATTATAAAATAGACGTCCCATTTTTTTGGCCATTAAATAATTGAGCAGAGGCCTTCACCCAATTATTTTTTCCTTTTCTCTTTTTAATCCGTTTGTTAGTTTTTTACCTCACCTTTTGTCCCTCACCTGGCGCAGTACATCCTCTTTGGCTCAGGGACTCCCAAACTCAGACGTCCCTGAATATTGCGTAGTGTAGGAACTGCAAATTGGCCAACGCTATGGGATTTACGCACAATACATACACAGGTTCCATAGCGCCTGCATAGAATGATGGTTCGGAGCTGCATGCGCATGCTCAGATCTGATCCACTGGCTGTCACTCTAAGACAAATCATTACTGTGATCGGTCTCAGAAAGTGTGACATTGACATGCTAGTAACCGATCTGGTGAGTGGCAGCCAGGAAAGTAAAAAGTCCCGGCTGCCAGCGATGCTGAAGTGGGGTGGGGAAGCTCCTCCACTTCACCCAGTGTTTACTCCAGATCGGGAGTGCACTTCTCACATCTTGACCACTTAAAATGTGTAAAGTGGTCAGGATGAGTAGATTGTTCCTTTAAATCAATGTATTTTTGCTTATTCTTCTGTGATGCCCATTTTCTAGTTTATCACTGAAAAACAAGGGAGACGTATTTGTCACAGAGTGATTTTTACAGGAAACATTGTGACTGAGTGATGCCTGTATATAGATATCATGCAGAGAGTAGAGAATAAGTAGTGTCTTGAGAGAAATATACATTAGGATTCACTGAACAGAAGGCACAATATGTTGGAAGCATCTTGATGATGCAGTAAATTGATGTGAAGACAAGAGGGGAAAAAACATGTATGGTATATATAGGACAACTGATTTTGAAATAAGCAGTTCTGTGAAAGCTACTCAAATGCAACATATTTTCAGTTATTTTTTATACGCAAGGTTTTATTGCAAAACAACTAGCACATTTCTTGCAGCTATTAAGGTATACTGCTATATATAAAATATAATGTGCTTTAAGACCGTGAGGCAGGTCTATTTTAAGTACAGAGAATACCAGGGTGAATTATGAAGGCTATAGGCACTGAATACATTTCTTACTTAACCTTTTGTAAGTAATGAACCTGCTGCAGTCAGCTTGTACTAGGTTTTATATTATGCTGCACAATAGATTGTTTTTTTCACATTATCAGACGCCTTTGTGTAGTAGGAATGTTTTTACACTCCGCACAGTTGTAGCCGTCCTCTGTTAACCTGCAGTAGGGCTGCAAGCTTTGTAGAAGATGTAGAAACACTCAAAGTGGCCAAAAACTGAAGATAAACTACTGATGAACTTACTGTATCCAAAAACTATGGGCTCTATTCCAGCTGAAGACTGAACGATAAGTATAGCTGCTCTTCTCTCTAACACTAATGGCTCCCCTACTATTCCACCAAGCTGTAAACTTCTCTTATGGTTTGGGTGTCGTGGCTTTATGTACATTAACGCTTACTATGCTTTGCATGCACTGTTAAGCCATATTACTTTGTGTAGCATGCGCTAATGTTGAGACAGCTGGAGAATAACAAGCAATTTCAAGGTCGCTCATTATTTTTGCTTGAAGTCAGTAAATGAAATAAATTAACAATCTGATAAAACCTGGATGAAGAAGACAATGCCTGCTCTTGCATCAAGCAGAAGGACATTTAGAACAAACAATTCCCAGTGTCCTTCCGCTTGCCTTGTGGGACCACATGCAGGGCTCGTACAAGTTTCCACGGACCAGGGAGACATGAGGTGTTGCTACTAGCATTAGTGTCTTCCAAATATTAGGAGCTATGTCGCTAACAGAGCAGCTCGTTACTTAGAGAGCCAGTAATTATTATTATTATTTATTTTTTAAGCACCAACACATTCTGCAGTGCTGTACAAAAGGTGCAATGGGTAAAGACAGGACAATTCTACAATACATAAAGGAGGCAGGTCAGTATTCTGCCAACAGATACATGAGGGCCCTATTCCCGTGGGAACTTACAATCTATATGGGTGAGGGAGAGAGAAATAGGAGGGGAGGACTGTAGTGATGAGATGTTAATGCCGGGAGAGGTGAGGACAGTTATTGTGTCGGCCAGATGTCTTGTTGTTGAGTCAGAAGGTAGGCTTTCCTAAACAGAAGGGTCTTTAGGGAGCGCTTAAATGAAGCCAGATTTGGGGCCAGTCTGATATTGCGAGGAAGCATATTCCATAGTGTCCGCGATGCATGAGAAAAGTCCTGCAGTCTAGCATGTGTAGAGGTAATGATGGAGGATGACAGGCGCAGGTCATTGTTGGATCTTAGGGGGTGATCTGGGGTGTCTTTGGTGACTAGTGAGGAACGGCGTTAGCAAGAGTTTTTTCGGTCAGGGTGAGTAGTTTGAATTTGATTCTGTTGTGGATGGGGAGCCAGTGTAGGGATTCACAGAGAGGAGAGGCAGAGACAGACCGACAGGTGAGATGGATAAGCCGGACTGATGTGTTTAAGATGGACTGCAGGGGGAGAGATGGGAGATAGGAAGGCCAGTCATGAGGTTGTTGCAGTAGTCGAGGTAGGAGATAACGAGTGAATAAGTTGCTTGGTGGTGTTAGCAGTCAGAAATGGATGAATTTTGGCGATATTGCGAAGGTGACTGCAGCAAGATGAGGAGAGTGATTGAATGTAAGGGCTGAAGGAAAGACTGGAGTCAAGAGTCACCCTGAGGCAGCGGACTTCGGCTGAAGGAAGACTAGTGATACCCCAACACGTACAGAAAAGTCAGAAATTGGAGTAGAGTTAGAGGGGGAATTAGAAGGAGCTCGGTCTTAGACATGCTGACCTTCAGGTAGTGAGAGTCTATCCATGCAGAGATCCCAGACAGTCACTGACCTGAGAGAGAACAGAGGGAGAGAGATTGGGAATGGAGAGGTAGATCTGAGTATCACCTATATAGAGGTGATATGTGAAGCCATAGCTGGTGATGAGTTTACCCAGTGAGGAGGTATAGAGAAGAACAGATGACCTAGGGCTGAGCCTTGGGGTACACTGACTGACAGAGGCATTGGAGAGGAAGAATTACCAGCAAGGGATACAGTAAAAGACCTATTGGAGAGGTAAGATTTTAGCCAAGAGATGGTGGTATCATAGAGACCAAGAGACCAAGAGAGAAGAGGGTCTGTAGGAGGAGGGGATGGCCGACTGTATCAAAGTCAGCTGAGAGGTCAAATAGGATCAGTAATAGGGGGATGCAAATAGATAACAGGTCACACTGACGTTTGCCATTTGCGGTTCCATGTTAGTGGGTCAGTAGAAATAACGCCCTATGCATTACAAGGAAATAATCCATTTGTGATATATAGTTTAGCGACTTTTAAAAAAGGTGATGAATGTGCAATTGCTGCATCTCAGTCATCCAAAGAGGCCAAATTAGAGTGCTTTGCCAAACAAGATACAGGAGTTTGCACAGCTTGACAATGACTGCCAAGGACACTTTTGATGAAATGGCAAGAAAATGTGTAGCTTTGATATAAAATGCTATTAAAATGTGATGCAAGCTCTTGCAAAAGCACGCAGAGCTCATGACAGGGTCGCGCTTGGCTCCATGGAGTCCTATATTTTCTAGAAGCCAGTACCAGCTCTGCCTCCCTTTCATTTCGACTTGAGCTGCTAATAAAACAGCTGGGTCACAATAGGTATGGTAACAGGAAGTCACTAATGGATATTGGCTTGTGTTTTTTTTCCTTACCGGCTCTCTTTTACTGGCAACAATGGCATAGGGCCCTTACTAGTGAATATAAAGAGTTAATTTCCAACAAGGGCATTTTAGATTCTCTATATGGAATGCAAATGGTAACCAAATATATTAATTACCCTGCAGGTGTCTTGGATGGAAGGGAGCATAAAATAAAATATATTTATAAAAGAATACTGGCTACATTTTAAATGCTGATTGCTTACACAGCAAAATATAACAGGAGGTACAGTGAGCACAGGTTCACATGGACAAGGGACGGCACATGGAGGAGAATAAGACAGCTAAGGACATTTAATAGAAGAAAAAGAATAAAACCACAGAATAAAGGCTAATACATAAAGAGGATGTGTGACAGAGGACAGAGGCTAGAACGATGCACCGTGACAAATGGGAATTATACGGGAATTACTGTAAAGTGGAGACAGGATGAAGTGAAGTGGAAAATAATAGAGGAGGAGAGGCCACCAATAAGAGGAGAGCAAACTTGAGAAAGGAAAAAAGGTCATGGATCAAAGCCCATACAAATATTCTATTTGAGTTCAGAGTCAGACACACTTTCCCTATATTAGTATAGAAATGAAATAGATATGTATACCGAGCATGCATGATTATATGTCTGTTGAGCTATCATACGACCAAATGTGAAACGAGTAGAGTATTAAGTGCAATTTTAATAATCCACTGGTTGATGCTATCTGTAAAATGGAAAGCGGTTGGAAACAGACTTAATTGGTCATGGATACAGATTAATGTAGATGGTATTAATAAACTCAACTGTTACATATATTGTATTGCTAGCCCAAGTATCATATAATACTAATAAACATCAGGAATAAGCAAATATGGAGTAGAGAAAAAAAAATCACATCTACATTTCTTTTAAATGTTTTCTATGCTTTCTAATTCATGACACACTTCTGGATTGTATGTTTGTATTTCTAGTTTTTTTTATAGCAACAGTTATTTTTTTTTTCGGTTTGTTTCCATAGTTTGGGTGTTTTTCCCATTTTTTTTTTAAATATTTTTTTTTTTCTTGAGAAAGGATTTTACCAGGAAGGACACATTGAGATTTCACTCATTTTCAAGTATGTCCTGGGTGGTGAGTATGTACCGTTAGGTGTCTTGCCACTTACTGGAGAGCTCTAGCCAGGATCGAACCTGTGTCTCCACAGTCTCTCTCCATGCTTATAGAGCAGTGATGGTACCTCTACTCCACCCAGCCGGCACCATTTGTCAATTATTCCAAATTCTTTCTGATTGCCGATTTACTGTACAAGCAGTTATATATTTTATAAGTTTTTTGAATTGCTTAAATACATATTATATCAAGAATCAAGTCTGCATGCATGCACTGCATTGACGTTTTCACGTCCAGACTTTGAGGCCAACGCATGGGGACTCAACTTGAAAACACTGAATGGTCAGTGGCATTAGTAGCTGGATCTACAGTGAGATCCCACTCTGGTGTCAAAAACAAATGTTATTTTGAGAAGATTATACCATATGAAAATCTGTCTGCTTCCACCCAAAATCAATGCTGAGGTTGTCTCCTCTGGTGTATGAGAGATACAGCAATTCCCAACAATTGATTCGGCTTTTGCTGGTCCTCATCCGGAAGGTGTAGCCGATACCTTTTCTATCCACGAAACCGAAACGATCCATGTCATATATATATATATATATATATATAGCCGAGCACTCCAGCTTCCACAATCACAGATGCCCGGTGCCTGCCATTCCGCTCGATGCATGCTTTCCTGAGGAAAGCCCCGAATTGGGGCTGAAACGTTGACTTATATGGAATAAATCCTTTATCTGCTTTATAGTCCTGGAGTGCCACCATTACTTATTTTTGTGTGTGTGTGTGTATATATATATATATATATAACAAAAACATGGAGAGAGCACTCCAGACAAACACATTCAAAAACCTGCAACAACAGCTCCATGCATGGGTACATAATACCAGCTTTTACCTCATGGTGAAAATTTCATAACTCTGAGCTTTGCTGAATAAAATGGTGGAAATTTAGTTTGCAATGAACGGCCGTGAATTGCTTAAGCCTGCCAACAGCGTCAATGTAATCCACCCTCTGGCAGGTCCTACTCGGCAAACCTAATGACTGCCCATCATGGGATAAACTCACTGAGGATCAGGTCCCTTCATGGATCTCCCGCAGATCAATGTTAAATAGAACCTGGAGGAGGAGTACCTGTGGCAGGGAGGGGTGCATACCCAGGAAATACATACAAAAAACATGGGGGGGTAGCACTCAGCCTTAACTAAGCGTTTCAGTGCGGGTGCGTCTCAGAATAAAATACAAAACAAAAACATGGAGAGAGCACTCCAGACAAACACATTCAAAAACCTGCAACAACAGTTTTGTATTTTATTCTGAGACGCACCCGCACTGAAACGCTTAGTTAAGGCTGAGTGCTACCCCCCCATGTTTTTTGTATATATATATATATATAATTTTTTTTAATAGAGACCCCAGCTGTTGCACTGTCATCATTGCCGGGCGCGATTATGTCAGTTTCAGGCCCCCTTCCCCAGCAAGGAATTTAAAAAATAGAGAAGCATCATTGGAAAGTTGACAGTGTGACCTTTCCAGCGATGCCTCTCTTTAACCTCTTACGTGCCGGTCAGCGTTCCAGCACCAATCGGCACCGGATCGTGGACTTCTCAAGGAGGTGGCTGACATTTTGGATGCCATCCAAGCCTCCAGGACCTCCCCCCGCCCACTGCCATTGTCGCCATATGAGCGATGACGGCAGTTAACCCCCTAGCTGCCAAGTGGAGATAGGGTGGGTTCTTTGGACCACTGTGTCTCCAGATCTAGAGGATCATGTTTGCTATCATTGGAAAGGTCTGAGAATGGTCTTTCCAATAATATCAAACATGGCCAGATTTGGTGTAAATAAATAGTAATAAAAAAATAAAATAAATAACAACGTGGGTATTTTTTTTTTTTTTTTTTTTTAAATTGTCTGGGTTGTAAAAAAAAAAAACAGAACTTAAAATCGCGTTTAAACATAATGGTCAAAATGAGCTCAGCACACAGAAGTGAAATGACTGAATGGGGTTAAAAAGCAAAAACATGTAAACATTTGGTATTTGTAAACTCTGGACAACATTTTTAAACTATTTAGCCGGGGTCTTTTTTGGTGGTTGTAGATTTTGTGATCAAAGTTCGAAAAAGTGTGTGTGTGTTAAATTTTTTTCAGCATTTTTCATGTTTTCTTTATAGTAAATTACACTATATGATGAAAAATAATGGTATCTTTAGAAAGTCCATTTAATGGTGAAGAAAACAGTATATAATATGTGTGGGTACAGTAAACAAATAAGAGAAAAATTTGAGCTAAACACAGCTCAGAAACTTAACCCTTTCACCGCTGTGTGCTGAGCTCATTTTTACCTCCTTCGCTCATCATGTTTAAACGCGATTGGAAGCCACATTTTATTAAATGACCCAGACATATTATATATCGTTCTTTCCGGCAGACTCCGCAGATTCATAATATATTTTTTTATATGTATACGTCATGTCCTGCCTGTATATTATGACAAAAAATGCAATAAAAATTTAATTGTTAATCATTTGCAGCGTGTAAACTGTTTTTTTTTACATTTTATCACATGAGCGTTTGCGGTTATGTTTTCTATGGGTGCGCTTGTACAAAAATTATAGATGGGGACTTGCTAAATTTTTTGGGTGGAATTACGGGATTTTTAGCAAACGCACCCCATAGAAAAAAATCATTAGTGCAGCATCATTGTTCACATTATAATTGAAATGTGAACAATATTGCTACATTAATAAAAACAACAAACAAAAAATTTTTTTTTAATATTATTTATTTATTATTTTGTTTTATTTTTGTTTTACTTTGTACCTAGTCATGTTGGGTATCATTCGAAAGGCCATGCTCAGGCCTTTCAAATGACACCCTCCATGACCAGCTGCCACGGTTCTGGAGATATCGGGGTTCAAAGGAACCCCTATCTCCACCACCCCTTGGGAAATCCCCAGGCAGCTAGGGGTTCCCCGGCTATCTGATGTCATCACACTATGTGTGATGCCCCCACTGGAGCTAGGCCACACTTCGGGAGACTCTCCCCTTTTAAGCGGTGCCTGGCTTTTGGCGCTGCTCCTTCCTGATCGGGAAGGAGAGGGATCCGAACGGATCCCCCCTCCCTTCCAGGCTATCTCCCGGCATTGCCCGGGGTCGCCTGGAAATGACGTCATCGCGCATAGTGCAATGACATCATTTACGTCGGGAGGAGTTTGACTTCAGCGTCTGAGGACGCTGAAGTCAGAACGCCGCGGGACCCCAGACAGAGAGGTAAGTATCTCCACCGGGGGTCCCGCACAGCTGATGACTTGTGGGGCACGTCCTCAGCATGTAACGTGCGTCAATGGGGACGTGTCTCACACGTCCTCAGCAGTGAAGAGGTTAAAAACAGCAGTGGGTACTTTCGGACAGACAATGGTAAAACTGCCTCGTCTCTATGTAGTTAAATTACTATAACTAGATGGTGAATACTTTCAGAGGATAAATACCGTTTTTTGAAACCACAAATAGAATACTGGCAATATATTTTTCGCGATGTATCAAAATAACTCTTTGAATTAAATTACTTATTTTAAAAAGTTTTAAATTATTCCTAAATAGATTGTAAGGCAAAAGAAAACTCTGAAGGATGCCCCCCACAAACATGTATGCTAATATCACATTACACACAACAGACAAGTATCGCCTAATTTAGAGTTACATACAGGGTTATCCAAAGAGATTCGAAAAGTAACTGCACGTTCGGTGACTTTTCGTTCTCTTCAATTCGGTTCCTTTTGCCGATCCCATTTCGGTGACCCTGCGGTGTATTCAGCAAGCACCACAGGGTCCCCGAATTGCAGGGAAAAGCTACCGCGAACCTGACGAAAACTAACCGCAAAACCCACCGAATGCACGCTGAAAACAAGCAAAAACATCTGGATTAACCTACGAAAAACCAGAGCAGGAGCCGATCACATGCAGCCGAACAGGAGCCGAATCACACAGAGCCAAAGCAGCTGAGACGCAGAGGAGGCAGTGAATAAATTAGCAAAACCGTTTGTATGAATGTGTGAAAATGAAATGCTGTTTGCAAAGAAACTACTGAGTGAAAATGTCTGAAATTTACACAGGAGGTCCAGGGAATAATAATAAAGAGGGCTGTTACAGAAAAAAGAAGTAAACTTAAGAAAAAAATTAAAAATCGGACTTTTAAAAAAAAAAAAAAAATTAAGAAAAGTGCTTGAAGTATCCTAAAGAATCTATAAATAAAGAGACTTTTTGCAGGCAGAATTTTATAATGAATTGTTTATTAGATATTGAATTAAAACGGGAATATTTTTAACATTGAAGCCTATAGGATTCTCCTGAATAAACTTGCCGAATTAAACCACCGAATGGCAGGGCATTAGGGGAACCTTTCACTGCTGGTTTGTGTTCTCTGAATAGCCGAAGCAGTGCTTCTCTATGGGGATTTCACTGCCCTCGAACAGGCACCGAACAGGCACCGTATGTGCAGGCAATTCGCCAGGATTTGGCGAATTGCCTGCTCTCTGGATAGCCGAATGGCCAGGAAAGGTAACCGTACGCTGATTTTCAGCGTTCGGTTACCTTTCTCAAGCAATTCGAATCTCTTTGGATAACCCTGATAGAATTCTCTTTTAACTGAAATTGCTAAATATAAAACCAAATCCAATTACGTGTGCTTTTTAGAACAGTTTCTCAAAATAATTTGTGAAAATGCCAATATTGCCTACACTTGGTGGAACATTTTTCTGTTGTTTTCAATACAATATTTTAAGGCAGTGTAATGAAATGTCAGTGAGTATTATGTCTGCCCTTACCCAGTCTATGCTAGATGAACAATATTGGAAAATCTGTATTGATTGACTGCTGTGCAAGGCTTTAGCTGCCTTCCTCTGGATCATCCGAGAGACATGGCAGTTCATAAGTCCAACGTATGACTGAATTGTATTCAATAATAACGTTATTTAAATCAGATTTCTACCATTGTCTCATTAAAGTTCCATATGTTAATTCCGTTCATATTTAAAAATATATTTTATTATATTAGTAGGTCTCAGAATTCTAGAGTGATTTTAGAGGATGATCTGATAAAACCAGCACCTTTTAATAATTTAGATTCATTTCTACGCAATTTATTCATGGACTATTAATATGTAAAATCTAAGGCTTACTGTAGTATGAGAGAAGGCAGATCTATTGTCATCTACATTTCACTGCACACAGATATCATGGGTTTAACATTTGAAATGTATGATGTCTAGCAAAAGTACAATTTAAAGTTGTTATTCAGCGTAAGTAGATGACTGTGGACTTGTGTAAAATAACACTGATTATAGCTGTAATTGAAGAAGGCAATTCTATGGAAAAGAAAACTACATATAATTCTCCTTTCCGTATTCCTGGATCCTTTTTACTATTTTATAACAATGAACGGATTTCGATAAGGTATTTTTTGTCTCCATCTGCTATACACTTCCTAGAAGATTTAAGAAACTGTGCCAAGTGCAAGAGACTGTTCCATTTTTATTCTTATACTTTGTGTTTCTTCTTGATGCTCCCACATAAAAATAATAAAATATACAAAAAGAAAAAAAGATATTGTACAATGACATAATAGCCTTGCAATTTGCTCTTTAGTCTTTTAGAGAAAGCAAGACCTTGGCATTGCTAAGTGAAACGTGCTTCCTGAAGAGTTGTCCTTAAAAATCCATTTACTATTAAAATATTGCCCTCCCCCCCCAAACAAAAATGGGACCAGTATTTTTTTTTTCCCAAAAATTTTAAAATTAATTTACAGTAAGAAATACTTTATTTCTTACTGTACATGTCACCATCTGCTGGTCAACCTGAGCTACTACAGTTTGGTCTCTGTGCAGGAACAGCTGGGGAACAGCCCATCAGAGACAATCCCCAGATGATTTTACAAAGTGTTAGCACTGTGAGCAGGATGGTCAAGATGCTAACACCCTAGGGGCACCTTCAGGAGCCCAAATGCAATTGAAATTAATTTGCAACAAATGAATTTCATTTGCTTTTGTCCTTCTCAGCTGGCGATAACTTGATTTCGGACACCTCATGGTATGAAGGGGTTATGTGATCTGGCTGAAGTAGGTGCTTTTTCATCTCTTTCTCTGTATGCCTCTTGTGCCTCTTGTTTTGTTAATTGTATGTATGTCCCACCCATTAAACGGCGCTATGGAATATGTTGGTGCTTTATAAATAAGTGTGATAGAAGTGGCCAAGTTAAGGGATTAAACTGTAATTGAGCTTGGACAAAATCAAAGCATTTGACTCCATGACTGGGGTTCTATCAGAAACCTACTTGAGTTCAACCAGCAGTTAGAGATCATGTTCCCCAAATCACCATGGAAACCAGTCACTCTTTGAGCCTAATAATCCTCAAGCGTCTGTCACTTAAAAAGTTATTCATTAAGCACCAAACCTGTCACCGAATTGCACTGAACAGTGAATTTCACCATTCAGTGCAATTTCGGGGCTGTTTGTCTATTCACTAAACTGTCAATTCTCCAAATACAGGCGAATGGATTTCAAAATACAGTACAGTTCGCCACAGTTTGTCGATCGTCGGCAGCAACGAAATTGACCCATAGAAAAGTAATGGTCCGTCTATTCACAGAGTGCCGAACTGCTCCGGTGATGGCAAAATAACTTGATTTTTGGTGTTTCACTTCAACAGGTTTAAACAGGCTAATCCTATAGGATTCAATGTAATAAAGTAATATCACTTTTAATTTAAGAAAAAAACATTTATTCTTTTCATTTTCAGCAAAAATACTTTTTGTTTTTGAGAACACCTTTTTTTTTTTTTTTTTTTTTGGTGAAAAGCAGGAGAATGACTGGAGAATGAAAAATTCTAGGTCAAAATAGCCAAACCAGAAAAATTCTCCCATTTATCTCTCTTTCTAAATCAACTATTTTGACCTAGAATTTTCCAATCTCCAGTCATTCTCCTGCTTTTCACCTCTCTCTGAATAACCCTGAAAGTTTTTGTTTCCCAATTTTTTTATTCTGTAACAGACTTTTTTTTTTATTAAAAGGGCGTTTTTATTATTTCCAAACATTTTAATGCATTTTTTTATTGGTTTAAACAGCTATAAGGATCAATAGGAAATTCATATTTTTTTTCTTTTTTGCAGTTCGGTGGAATTCGCCAAGGCCTATTTGTTCTCCAAATTTTTCATGAGGCTTCAGCGACTCCATCTTCAGCACACTACGTTAACCATCTAGTGAATTCACAGTACGGTCGGTGAAAAGGAATCGGCGAAGTGAAAAGCACCAACATTTCGCTGACATTTTGGTGCTTAGTGAATGACCTGTTTAGTGTTATTTCATGCCAGTAATGAAAAGAGAAATAAGTGTACCTCGGTGGATAGTGCTTTTCTTCATATTTCACCTTTTTAACAGGATAGTTCTGTAGCAGGTTATGCCATTTCTTCGTTGCTTAAGGCTGGGGTCAGACGAGCGTAGTGTTCACGTCCGTGATTGCGCCTAAAAGTACGTCCGTGATAGCATGACAGAAAGCCCATCGGAGCCTGACACATGAAGTATGTCCGCACTGAACTGCGGACGCACCATGGCCGCGGCAAACGGACGCAAGGCAGGCAAGAACGTACAACCCCTAGAACGGCCGCACAAAGTGCGCTGCGTCCGCAACGTCCGCATAGCTTTGTGTGTGAGTGATGGAACGTGGTCAGACGGACTGCATTAAGGCTAGGGTCAGACTAACGCATTTTTCACGTTGTCCGTGAAAATGTGCGTTCGAAGAATGGACGTATTTTTTCACGGAATACGCAATAGCGGTCATACTATGCGCAGTTTCATCCGTGATTTTGTACGGATCATCAATAAAACACTTCTTGCATCTGGACTTATGTTGGCCGGACATTAGCAGCGTCTGATGTCTCCAATTCACGCACACACGCCGCTAGCGGACGCAGCGCACTCTGTACGTCAGTACTAGTGGTTTAACGTTCTCGAAAAAATGCGTTCATTTTCCACTTGCGTTGCGCAGCCGGACTTTTGTGCGACCGTACTTCGTATATTGGCCGTCATTGCCTGGCATCTGCTGCTAGCACGGCCGTGATTAAGTGCGCCAGAACGCGCGTTCGCACTGCCTCAGTCTGACCCTAGCCTTATACGTCCAGAATTTTTCACGGACAAAATGGTTTTGCTTTTTAATTTATTTTCCCTCCTACATCCGTCAAAATGTACATCAGTGAATAAACGGACTGTGTGGCCACTACTGTGTCTTCCGTACTGACGTACGTCCGTGTGCACAGACGTAGAGTCCGTAGAAATCACGCTCGTCTGACCCTAGCCTAAGAGTATACAAATGAAGCTTCAAGGAAAAACAGCTCATTAATCTGTTTGTTAATCCAGACAATACGGTTGTCCATTGTGTTCTGGGCTCTGCTGGCTCTTCACAAGTGGCCAAAAACACCTTAGGGTAGCCTCCAAATGTCCACACCCTGTTAACCATGGTGTTCGGATTACCAAGCAGAGCAGAGATCAATTATTGTATACATCTCTCCTGACACTGCAGCGCCGTGAAAATATGCAGAGAAGGTCAGAGTATTTGTTGCTGATAACATGGACCCGGATGGAATATTTTTCTAAATTGATTTTGTCATGTGCTTATTGATGTGCTAGAACTCTGCATGAACTGCACAGATTGAAAGCCGGTCCAACACTGGATTTCTATGTAGGAGTTTGGTGTTTATTTTATTCAGTCATAAAAACAAATAACAAACTAAACTCTATGGGAGTTATTCAGAGGGCTGAAATTTCAGTGCTCTCTCGTTCAGCGCACATCGGCGATTTAATTTCACCGACCATGCGATGAATTCAGCATTCACTGCAGAGTCCCTGAAGTGCACCAAACAGGGTCCGCTGACCACAGACGATCCGCCCAAACACAACCACTGACCCAACAGACCGTATAATTTAAAAAGACAAAGAAAAAACAACAATTTTTTAAAAAAGGAGTTTAAAACAACAAACAAACATGAAAATGCATGGAAATAATAAAATAGGTCCTATAAAAAAAATAATAAAGAGGTCTGTTATAGAATTTAAAAAAAAAAACACAAAAAAAATGGAAATCCAAAATTTTGCCTATGAAAAATCCAGAAAAATGCCTAAAAATTAAAAAAAAAAATCATGATCCAAACAAAAATAAAATGCAAATAAAAGGAATAAACGGCTGAATAAATAAGGGCTAAAACCAGTTATTTACTTTTACATTGAAACCTATGGGATTCGCCTATATAAACCCATCAAACCCGTTGCAGTTCGGCATTCTCTGAATAGGTTAACCATTACTGCTCTATTGGTCGATTTCACTGTTGCTGAAAGTCGCCGAATTGCGGCGATCTGAAGTGAACTGCATCGTATTTTGCTGGCAATTCGCCAATATTTGGCGAATTGCCAGCTTTCTGAATAACTGAACTGCCACGAAATTGCACCGTACGGGGAGATTCACTGTTCGGTGCAATTCGGTGGCAAGTTTGGTTGTCTCTGAAAAACCCTTAAAGTTGGGACAATGTGATAAGTGCGTTCGCATAGTCCATCTGTGGTAACCAGTGATTTGGATTATACGATCAGGGTTATTCAGAGAACGGTGAAAAGCAGGAGAATGACTGGAGAATGGAAAATTCTAGGTCAAAATGGCCAAACCAGAAAAATTCTCCCTTTCATCTCACTTTCCAAATCGGCTATTTTGACCTAGAATTTTCCTTTCTCCTTCTCTGAATAACCCTATATATATATAAAATATACACACACAACAACAAACCAAGAGGACAGCATGTCATTACACAAACTACAGCACCACAAAGCTGGGGCAGATGCTCGATCTCCACACTTGGTGATATTCCTGTGAGCATTAAAAGGCATTATATTGCAACTAGAAAGCAAGGACTCACTAAGGTTCCCACCTTTTTGAGAAAAAATGAGCGGCCATGCTTATTTGTATAATGGGGTCTGATGTATAATGGGCACAGGCTGCATTCGATTCTATGATAGTGTGATGGTAAAAACCAGACAATTATGCAAATAAGCATGGCTACTTTCTTTTCAAGACTATAGAACTCTTGCTAGTCACTAAAGTTTGCTTCAGACAGGCAAAGGTTTTTTTTCCTATTGCCAATCCTTGCAAACTTGAAGGTGGGCTTAGGCCCCGTTCACACTGTGCGATTTGAAAGTCGCTCAATTTTCATATTCGCGCCATCGTGCGATAAAGTCGCGCGACATCGCTGTTTTGTGCGATTTTTGCAAAGCACCACCAATACAAATCGCAGATAGCAAATCGCAAAAAAAGGGTCATGTACCAGCGACATGCTTCTGCCACGCGGCAAGATATGAACAGCTCTATTGAAATGCATTGCAGAAGTTACATAGTGCAACGTCGCCGCAAAATCCGCGCGATAAATCGCACAGTGTGAACGGGGCCTTATACAGTATTTCGCTACATGATTTTTTTTTCAAAAAAGGTTTATATGCAATAATTTAGGGGGTTCCTTTAGAACAGTGTTTCCCAACTCTAGTTGGGATATCTGGAAAAGCTGGTGTGTCATTTGGTAAGGAGGACAGGATTGGGAAGCAATGCTTTAGTGCAGTGGTCCTCAAGTACCTCCAACAGGCCAGGTTTGCCAGATATCTGAAACACAGCACAGGTGATATGATTTGCTGCTCAGTTATTGCAGGATTCAGTTTGCATTTCCTCAAGGTGATCTGCAAAATCTAGCCTGTATGGGGTACTTGAAGACCGCGGTTGGGAACCACTGCTTTAGTGAAACCCGCCCTACCTGTGTATCAGGATTTCCCAAACCTGTCCTCCTGACCCTCAACCAGGCCAGGTTTTAAGGATTACCTTGGGGAAATGCAGACTGAATCCTGCAATCACTGAGCAGCGAATTGTATTGCCTGTGCTGTGCTTCAGATATCTGGCAAACCTGACCTGTTAGGGGGCACTTGACAGGTTTGGGAAACACTGCTGTATATTCTATATGGAACACTGCTGATGAATGGTGTATTACCCAAAACTATTCAATAGCAGACATATGTTTTAGAAAATAACAGATATAGTGTAATTTTCTCATATATATATATATATATACACAAACATACATGTTTAAGAGAATGTGATTAACCACTTGGCTGCTAAGGACGCACTCAGCCAGTCCTGCCAAGTGCACCTCCTGTGCTATGGATGCGCTGAGTGCGTCCTAGCACAGGAGGCAGCAATCGGCCGTGATTACGGCCCCCCGGGCACTCCGGGACCCCAGGTGGAAGATAGATGTCATCGCGGGGGCCAGCGATCAAAGTCAGGCACGGTTTGGAAGGGCACAGCCTGCCCTTCCAAACCGTGCCTGGTTTTAACCCCTTAGGTGCCGGATCACGATTCGGCGTCAAAAAGCGCTGAATCGTGATCCTCTCCCGGAGCTGGCCGACATCTTGGATGTCGGCCAAGCTTCTGGGAACTCCCCCTGATGACTGGCGACATCGTGCATAGCGTGATGATGTCAATCCTGGAGTTAACCCCTAGTTGCCACCAGTGGTGGCGATAGGGGGATCCAATGAACCCCCTATCTCCTGATACCTGGCAGCTAGGGGTTAATGTTTGGTATTGTTGGATCGGCCAGAGCATGGCCTTTCCAACGATACAAAACATGACCATGTAAAAGTTAATAAACAAATATAAAAAATAAAAATAATAAAATATTTTAACCCTTTCGCTGCTGAGGCTTTTCCCGCCTCTGTGCTGAGGTCATTTTTACTGGTTTTGCTCATCATGTTTAAACGTGTTTTGAAGGCTTATTTTAGTATATGACCCAGACATATTATATATTGTTCTTTCCGTCAGACTCGGCTGATTCAGAATATGTCATTATTATATGTATACGTCATGACCTGTCTGTATATTATAACAAAAAATGCAATAAAATATGATTTTTCAATAATTTACAATGTGTAAAGTGTTTTTTTTTCACATTTTAACATGCGAGCAATTGCGTTTATATCTTGTATGGGGTGCGCTTGTTAAAAAAATTAGAGATGGGGTCTCGCTACATTTTTTTTGGGGAAAATTACACGATTTTTAACAAACGCACCGCATACAAAAATCGTTAGTGCAGCATCATTGTTCACATTATAATTGAAATGGGAACAATATTGCTGCATTAACAAACCAAAAAAAAGAAAAAAAAAATTTTTATTTTTTTTTACAAACTTTTTCACTTTCGTGTTTGGTATCGTTGGAACGGCCATGCTCTGGCCGATCCAACAATACCAAACTTTAACCCCTAGCTGCCACGGATCGGGAGATAGGGGGTTCATTGGAACCCCCTATCTCCACCATTGGTGGCAGCTAGGGGTTAACTCCAGGACTGGCGTCATCGTGCTATGCACGATGACGCCAGTCCTCAGGGGGAGTTCCCGGAGGCTTGGCCGACATCCAAGATGTCGGCCAGCTCCGGGAAAGGATCACGAACCGGCGCTTTTCAGCGCCGATTCGTGATCCGGCTCCCCAGGGGTTAATGCCAAGTACCATTTGGAAGGGCAGGCTGTGCCCTTCCAAATGGTGCCTGGGTTAACCCCCGCAACACCGCCGATCGGGAGGGAGAGAGGTCCGAAGGACCTCCCCCCTCCTTTTCAGGCGCCTCCTCCGCACATGCGGGGGGGGCGCCTGAATTAGGTGTCATCGCGCTGCCGCGATGACACCTAATTAGCCCGGCGGCGGTTCCGGATGCTGGGCTGACATCGAGGATGTCAGCCCGCACTGGGGGGGCCAGCGATCGGCCGGAACCCGGCCGAACGCTGCCCCAAAGGCTGGACGCGCTCAGCGCGTCCACCGCATGGAACGTGACATGCGGTTGGACGCGCTGAGCGCGTCCGCTGCAGCGAAGTGGTTAAAAAATAAAATATTTTTTTTTTTTGTTAATGCAGCAATATTGTTACCATTTCAATTATAATGTGAACAATGATGCTGCACTAACAATTTTTGGATGGGGTGCGTTTGTTAAAAATCGGGTAATTTTCCCCTAAAAAAAATTCAATGAGTCCCCATTTCAATTTTTTTCTAACAAGCGCACCCCATAGAAAATATAACCGCAAATGCTTGCATATTAAAATGTGAAAAAAAAACACTATACACATTGTAAATTATTAAAAATTCAAATTTGATTGGAATTTTTTGTTATAATATACAGACATGACATAACGTATACATATAATAATGATATATTATGAATCTGTCAAGTCTGCCGGAAAGAACGATATATAATATGTCTGGGTCATATATTAAAATAAGGCTTCAAAACGCGGTTAAACATGATGAGCGAAACCGGTAAAAGTGACCTCCGCACACAGGCGGGAAATGCCTCAGCAGCGAAAGGGTTGAAGTTGCACATCTTTATTTCTATGAGATATTTTTCCAAGAAAAAGCTTTAGATTCCATAGACTACTATGGGAACCTTGGAGGGAAGAATCTTATTTGTTTTCTTTTTGTTCTTTTTTTTTTATTACATCTTATAACTCATAAACTTCTAAGGATGTAAAGACTTTTAGAGATGTCCAGATGTGCACATCTGGAAGACAACTAAAAGATCTATAACTAACGGTTCCATCACTCACTGGTACTTGGGCTATCCCAAAAGGGTGGGATGAACCTGCCGTACACTGCCAAAGCTTGAGGCTACTCCACTGACAAACATATAAAACGCAATGGGGAACTATTTATTATCTGCCAAGCAAATAGAATCTGTATTTTTATAATGCTTTTTATGCAGCCGAGGAGGTGTCTGGCTTTTGCATATTTTTGTACAACTCCCTATGATTTTGGAAAGTAATTGTAGCGTTGGGAGCACAATCTAAAAGATCATTAACACTGAAGAAAAGAGATACAACAACGCAGTAAAATGATTACAATGTTTATTGCAAACTAAACAAAGTAATGCAAGGGTTTATTCGATTCAGTTATCATTTATCTTTTGCTGTTAGTGAATAAATTTAGAAAAAATTGCAAGGAACATAGTATCTACTAACCGTGATACTGGAAGGAAAACATCAAGGAATCGGTGACAGAAACCTACAGTATGTGCTATGACAGCAGATGGAACGAACTTTGAAAAAGGCCAGATTATTTTAAAACCTTTGATCATTTGTTGAAAAAGAAAAAAAAAACATACTTTCCTCTCATGGATATCAAACAGTTGTAAACATAACACAGCTTTATAAAAATATTTTTAAAAAAATCTTTGTTATCCTTTCGCCGCTGAGCCATTTCACCTCTGTTTGCGGAGCTCATTTTGACCGTTTTGAACTCGTGTTTAAATGCGATTTGAAATCATATTTTATTGTAGGACCCAGACAAATTATATATCTTTATTTTTTTCATCAGACTCAGCAGATTCATATTATATCATTATTATATGTATATGTCATGTCATGTCCTGCCAGAATGCAATAACAAAAAATGTGAATTTCCATTCAGATTTCAATCATTTACAGCAGTGGTCCCCAACCCTGGTCCTCAGGGCCCACTAACAGGCCAGATTTTGCAGATCACCATGGGGAAAAGCAGACTGAATCCTGCAATCACTGAGCAGCAAATCATAACACCTGTGCTGTGCTTCAGATATCTGGCAAACCTGGCCTGATAGTGGGCCCTGAGGACCAGGGTTGGGGACCACTGATTTACAGCATATCAAATTAATTTTTTCCACATTTTATCATCCAAGACGTTGTGGCAATATATTCTTTGGGCTACTCTGGTTAAAAAAATATATAAAGAGGAACCTGTTACTGTATTTTTCTAAGAAAATATGCAACTTTAGCTAAAACTGAAAAAATACTAAATTTTTAGTTTGAAGCTGCATCATTGTACACATTATAATTGAGAAGTGAACAATAGTGCTGTATTATAAATATAAATAAAAAAATGATTTTTATTTATTTTATTTTTACACATAACCTGTTTGGTATCACTGGAAAGGCCATGCTCATGCTCTGGGATGCAATGATACCAAAAATGAGTCTCTAGCTGCCACCAATCAAGAGATACGGGGTTTCAAAGGACCACACTATCTCCATCATAGGGATTTCCATAGAGAAATCCCTGGGCAACTAGGGGTTAATTCCCTTACTTACAATATCACACCCATGTGTGCTGGTGGGAGGAGGCCCTGGAAGCTAGGCTGACATCAAAAGCGTCAGCCCACTCTGGGAGAAGTCCGCAATCCGACATTGATTGCCACTGGATCGTGGGCTGGCACCTTTAATGTGACCTTTACAGCAATGCTTCTCTTAATTTTGTAACTTTTACCAATCTGGAGGAAGAGAGAGAGGTTCTAAAGATCCCGACCGGCTCTGCCGGGTGGCGCCTAAAACTGACATCATCGTGCACCGGCAAGGGGTCTAAAGGGACTTCAAGGAAGTCAGAGCACCTTGGGACTCCATGGCGTGTGGGGAATGTCCTCCGCACACAACGGGGAATCCCAGGATGCCCCATACATCATCAGAAGCGAAGGGGTTAAATATATGTGTGGCACAATTATTGGCATCCTTTAAGGCTAGGGTCAGACTAGCGCACTTTAAACGTGCGTTCTGGCGCACTTAATTACGGCCGCACTAGCAGCAAATGACGGGCAATGACGGCCAATATACGAAGTACGGTCGCACAAAAGTCCGGCCGCGCAACGCAAGTGGCAAACGAACGCATTTTGTCGAGAACGTCAAACCGCTAGTATGGTCGTACAGAGTGCGCTGCAGCCGCATAGCGGCGTGTGTGCGTGATTTTGAGATGTCAGACACTGCTAATGTCCGGCCAACATAACGTCCAGATGCAAAAAGTGTTTTATTGATGATCCGTACAAAATCACGAACGCAAATGCGCATCGTATGACCGCTATCGCGTACTCCGTGAAAAAATGCGTCCATTCGTTCGAACGCACTTTTTCACAGACAACGCGAAAATGCGTTCGTCTGACCCTAGCCTTAGTCGGTACTTTGTCCTACCTCCCTCTATTAAGATAACAACTCTGAGTCTTCTTCTATAATGCATGATGAGGCTGGAGAATACATGGTAAGGGATCTGGATCCCAAATATTAAAGAGCCACTACCATGTGAGGTACTTTTCCATTTGACTGTCTCACTGCGTGAACCCCACTCTGGTTATTGCCAAAATGCTTGATTTTGATTTCAGGTGACCATAGACCGTGTATTGTCGAGCAAACTGAAGATGCCTGCATTTTTCACTGGATAAGAAAAGAGAACTTTTTCTTGAAACCCTTCCAAACAACTTGTGGTGACAGGTGAAATTGAATTATAGTTTTGGAGACTTGGAGACCCCAAGACGCACCTAATTTCTGCAATTTTCCTGCTATAATCCTTGGGGATTTTTTATCCACTTGAACCATCCTAATCCTAATAAAGTGCATTGATACAATATAGACATATATCTTCTTCCAAATTAAACATTTCGAGTTGACTGGAACTTCATAGTTATTGCCCTGCTAGTGGGAATGGACATTTCAATGATGTTGCTATTTTCTTATGGCCGTTTTCTGTTGTGTGAACCTCATAACCTTTTGTCGCACATCGCAGTTATATTCCTTGTTATTCTGTCTCACCAATTGTACATTGCTACGGAACTTGTTAGAGTTACAAGTATTTATAAAGCACTAACTGTAAAGTAATATGAAAAAGTGCAGTGACTTGTCAACATTTTAGTCTCACATAGGGACATCAACTGGATGCTGACCCACGTGTGTGCAAAGTATAAGAATACGTCTCTCTATCTATATATATATATATATATATATACAGTATATATACATACACAGGGTTATTCAGAGAAAGGTGAAAACCAGGAGAACCGTCAGGAGAAGAGAACAATCTAGACCAAATAGCCGATTTAGAAAGTGAGATAAATGGGAGAATATTTCTGGTTTGGCTATTTTGACCTAGAATTTTCACTTCTCCAGCCATTCTCCTGAGTTTCACCTTTCTTTGACTAGACCTGATATACAGGGTTATTCAGAGAGCGCTGAAAAGCAGGAGAATGACTGGAGAATATAAAATTCTAGGTCAAAATAGCCAAACCAGAAAAATTCTCCCATTTATCTCACTTTCCAAATCGGCTATTTTGACCTAGAATTTTCCATTCTCCAGTCATTCTCCTGCTTTTCACCTCTCTCTGAATAACCCTGCTAGTGTTTATATCTATATATGACAGAGAAGTGGCTTTTATTACTTTCTCCCTGCCACAATGCCACATATCTGAGCAGTACGTCCATAAAACAGTGAATACCCTTGGAGAGTTATATTCTCGTGTTATATACTATGAAAAATAAAATCCACCAAAATATTGGTAGTCTCAGAATATTGTTCCTTCAGAAAGGCACGCTGTGGCTTAGCACATTTATTTTCTCACTTCTTTTTCTTTTCTTTACACCTTTCTCTCCAATGAACAAAATAAAAATAAAAACATTTTACATCTACGCCATGCATTTATCTACATCTGCTAAGAGTCAAAGTGATTCATTCCAATCCTAAATAGCTGCTCACAAACCTCAAAATTTGAACTTCTGACACCGATGTCACAAAAATGTTTTAAAGAGAAAAAAAATGTTAAAAACTGAGCTCACTCTGCCCGTCTTATAAACACGGCAATATTGTGAAATTGCTAAATTAGAAATTCCATATTCCATGGCCTCTTGTCCTTAAATCAGATAAATGTGCTGGATGGAATTCTACCAAGCTCATGCATAGAGCACCCCTTAACCAATTATACATTTTAACTGTCATATAAACCAATATATTTCCTCCTAATGACTTCACCACCAGAGAACAAGAATATTGCAAAACATAGTAGTTTATTTTCCTGACAGAGAAGGACACATAATAAAACCTCCTACTGATTAAATCCTGACATTGGTATCTATCAACCTACTTCATATTGAAGGACATTGGTCTTTAAATTTTCATGCTGGAATGAATAAACTAAAAAACAAAAAACAGGAAAATTGGAGTGCATTCTAGATCTATTGCACAAAATAGATAAAATCTAAAAAGTATATCATCTGCATAATTTACATTAATCTGTCTTTAAACACACCTTCTAATTAAGCTGGATGTGTAGACAGTCATACAGAGACCTGTTAATGAATTGTAAGGAAAAGAACTGCAAAGGATTCACTCCCTGACATGTGAATATCATATAAACCAGTCTTAACATTTCATTGGATGCTCGATACATTGATAAGGAAACATCCTCACATTTTTTTCCTCATTTCCTGAAAACAATACCTCATGATTTTTGTAATTTTTGTGCGATTTTTCTCTTTTCCTACAGTAACGCTAACACTGAACTTTAGGCTAGGGTCAGACGAACGCATTTTTCGCGTTGTCCGTGAAAAAGTGCGTTCGAACGAATGGACGTATTTTTTCACGGAATACGCGATAGCGGTCATACGATGCGCATTTCCGTCCGTGATTTTGTACGGATCATCAGTAAAACCCTTTTTGCATCTGGACGTTATGTTGGTCGGACATTAGCAGCGTCTGACGTCTCCCAATCACGCAAACACGCCGCTATGCGGACGCAGCGCACTCTGTACGTCAGTAGTAGCGGTTTGACGTTCTAGAAAAAATGCGTTCGTTTGCCACTTGCGTTGCGCGGACAAACTTTCATGCGGCCGTTCTTCGTATATTACCCGGCATTGGACGTCATTTGCTGCTAGCACGGCCGTGATTTCGTGCGGTTAAACGCACGTTAAAAATGCTTTCGTCTGACCTTAGCCTTATAGTTCAACTTTTATTTCTTTAAGAGAAGCAAATGTTAAAATCCTTTCCTGCCAGTGGGCAGTAAAACGGATAGAGGATGTGTTTAACTGTGGCCACACTATATGCTGAGAGGTGCTCATACCGAGGCGCTCGACTCGAGAACCAGCATGGTCCCTGGCCATACATTGGTGGTCTTCAAGACATCGGTTGGTGGGCTGAAGAGCTCTCATTGTAGCTACAGTAAGAGAATCTTGTTTTGATATGAATTCAATACAGAGAACATAGTTAAGGTCCCCTGTAATGACTCCATACAAATTTTAGTCACTCACTGCAGGTTGCAGCACAAGCTCCTGAGAGTATTACATACAGTACAATAATGATCTGTAACTGAGCAAAACATTGAAATCCTACCATTCTCCACACCACCTGCTACCCACTTCAAATATACAGAGGAGTCAAGATATTACATATATATATATATATATATATCTCGAGTATGGCGGTGTGTAGTGATGCCTTTTTTAACATTACACTTAAAAGACAAGCTTTCGAGAGTATACTCTAACATATGAGCAAAATCTGTACTGTATACTGAGCAAAATCATAGAATTGAACACTAGAAAAACAGAGCAGAAAGGCAGGGGGTTAGGGTGGGTTGTGGTAAATACTGAAAAGTGGAATAGTATGGTCAAGAAAGATAAAAACAAACAAAGGAGAGCTCATAAGCCCATAAAACAACAGAGATAAGCATCATGATGTACATCTGATGATCATGTCTAAACAGGAAGAAGTCAATGATAGGACTAAAAAAACAAAACAAACAAAAAACCCCACATAAATCAAGAAAAATGCTTAATGTCACGTGACCTTATGGTAGAGAGTTATAAAGCCCTTGATGTTGTATATAGCATTATTGTGCCGGGCAGTGCTGAGGCCCGTTCAATACCTCAGCAGCTGCTGAATTGCTGCGCTGCAGTTTGCTGCAGCAGTGTCGTTGAACCCTTTGGATGCGAATTTTGAATCCAAAATGGCCGACGATTTCTTAATGAAAAATTCAGATTGTTTTTCGGATCACTCGGACAAAATATGATAAATAAAAGCAGTCAGCACAATTCCGTTTTGTACGCACACACCACAAATGATAGTTTTTAATGAATAAACGTTATGTTTACTTCTGAAACAATATACAAATCGAACTGTAATATATGTCTGTGTGCAGGGGGAAATAAATAAATATTTAGTGCTTTGGTGAACAAAAACCTCAAAGTTAACATTGCTGTACGGAATTATTACTTGCTTCGAGGCGGCGGCAATCTTGCTGTACGGCATTGTTACTTGCTTCATGGCGGCGGCCATCTTTAAAACGTCACACTCAGCTACACGCAGCATCTCCTCGGGTCGCTGCAAGTGCTAGGTTAGCACTGCTGAGCGCTGAGCGGTTGAACGGCGTTCAATGGCAAGTTGCTAACTTAGCACTTGCAGCGGCTGAGGTATTGAACGCGGCTCTGCTGTCACACATATTTATTTATTTATAAAGGATTTTACCAGGAAGGATACATTGAGATTCCTCTCGTTTTCAAGTATGTCCTGGCACAGTTTGCAGAGGGACTTGTTGCAGCCTTTTCCGTACCTGAAGAAGGGAGTTTTACTCTCAAAAGCCAATAAAAGGTATCACTATGTACTGTTGGTGATTTTGGCATCTGGACTAACACGGCTTATCCAATCTGCACTAATATATATATATATATATATATATATTGTAACAGGGCATCATGTAGAGAGCAAGGAAAGGTCCTGTCCGGGGTTTATGTGTCACCCAGATTTCTCTCTTACACCTTCCGGAACCTCTAAGCACCTGGTTTTGCGCTTTGCCTCAGTGGCAATTTAGTGCAGGTGAGGCAAACAGACATCGCTCTGGAACCTGGGGAGCAGACGGTCTCTATCTGCTGGAGCACAAGGTTGGTTATGCTAGTTTGCTGGAGCCTGACAAACACTAGGTTTGCAAAGGTTGTTAGTCAGGGCTATTGTATGTTTAGTTAGTGCCGGGACACGGCTAGGAATTTTCTTTGCTTTTGAACTCTTTATTTTGAGCAATATACAGTGTGGTGTATAACCTGTGGGTTGCTGCAATAAATGTACCCCCGTTTGAAGAAAAGTCAATGGTCTGGTCTCTGAACCTTGCAAGAGTGCTCACCCCAGAGAGCAATTGCACCCGCTACCTGTTTCCCAGCTCACAATATATATAAACATTTCCAGATCTCCACACAGCCTTGTGTGAAGTCTATACACTCTGGTACAGGGACTTGATCCACCGAATACGCAATCCCACGTAGGTCTGGCACTTGGAGATTTGTTCCAAAATTCTTTATTGAGAAAAAATCAACGTTTCAGTCCCGAAGGACTTCTTTCAAGATGGTCTTGAAAGAAGTCCTTCAGGACTGAAGCAGCGATTATTTCTCAATAAAGAATTTTGGAACAAATCTCCAAGTGGCAGACCTACGTGGGATTAAATATATATATATATATTTTTTTTTCTGCCTAAGTATTGTACTTTGTATTAGTTGCCACAATGTGAGACATTACTTTTCAAAGATATTTTTTTACGCCTTTTCATCACGCCTTATTTTCTATCCTGCATATAGAATTTCTTTCAAACACAAACAAAAAATATATATAAAAATGTGATATATGTGTATTATGCCTCAATGAAAATGCATTTCCGATTTAGAAACCTAAATTCCATTTTTACACATTTAGAATGTTTTGCCACCGTTTATCTTATTTTATTGAAGTGATGCAAATCAATGAATTAGAAATAAAAAAAGTGTTAAAACAAATTATAAGGGAATTACTAACTAATCTGTTATCTTGATGAGCTAAAAAAAATATATATTGAAGCGCGTTGCTGCTTTTAGGCTGATGCCAGCCGACTCGCTGAAGTATGCGATGCTCAGCAAATATATTCAATTCGCCAGTATACATTACAATGTTCCACACCTGGATAAGAGTGTAAAAACAACAGGATTCACAATATCACTCTATGTCAAACAGCAACACAAGTATGGAGATTGAATCACTTTCTATCTTTGTGTTTAGCGGCTGTAGGTGTTGTTTTCTGGTTTTCTCTACTTCTTTGTTTGCAGGTTAACTAGATTTTTTTTTTGGCAGAACCTTGCATGGCAGCTAGGATAATTGTAGTTTAAGGTAAGCACAGGAGGGACCTGAACTTTGTGAGATGAAAATAAACCTGCCCAGAAAAGGAAAACTACACACAAAAGCTGCCAGATTAAGTGTATCTATGTAGATCTCTTTTACTGCAAGTTAGAGAGCTGTTTTGAAACAAATGAAAAATCTATCTATAAAGAGGT
The DNA here is from genome assembly GCA_009667805.1 of Leptobrachium leishanense. NCBI lineage: Eukaryota > Metazoa > Chordata > Amphibia > Anura > Megophryidae > Leptobrachium > Leptobrachium leishanense. Next base: position 329,979,971 of record CM019064.1, on the reverse strand, counting down.
CTAAGCACATGAAAGCTATGTGGCTGGGGTTTCAGGACTACTTTGCCAACTATGTAACTAAAAAATTAGATGTGGGTGCCAGTTCTACAAATCTGACACAAGACATACACCAGCGCACTCAATTACAACCGCAATGACAAATATTTATAAAGTGCCATCATATTCTGCAGCACTATACAATGGGAAGGACAAAACAAACATAACATTAAACAACGTTCTAGACTGTGAGTTCCCACGGGAATAGGGTCTCCGTTTCCTCCTGTACTGGCTTGTCAAATGTTGTTCAATGTATTGTAACCCTGTCTATATTGTGCCCATTATACAGCGCTGCGGAATATGCTGGCGCTTCATAAATAATTAATAATAACTAAGATTGACAAACCGAAAACGATAGGAAAAGAGGACCCTTCTCATTATAAGAAATAATGGGATGCATGATGGCTGCGTGGGAGGTAGATCAGGAAATGTGCAATGGGAGGATTATGGAATGAGCTGATAGAGAAGTCTTGAAAGACTGGAGGCATGGGGAGAGTCAATGTTATTAATGAGGGAGTTCCATAGATAGAGGGGCAACCCAGGAAAAGTCCTGAAAGCAAAAGAGAGGAGAGCGGGTACAAGCAGATAATAATAACGGATAACTGGCAGAGCGATGAGACAGGGATGGGACATACCTGCTAAAAAAAAGGAGTATTAGGGGGGAGTACAGTTATGCAGAGCTTTGTAAGCAATGATCAGCTCTAAAAAAACAGGGAGCAAGGGCAGAGATTGACTAAGGGGACAGGTGAGAGAGGTGTGAGATATGAAGTAGAAGAGTCTGGCAGAGGCATTCAGTGGCGTAGTGTGGGGGGGGCTGGGGGGGCCGTGGCCCCGGGCACAGTTTTGTTAGGGGCGCATAAGTTCAAAAGAAATTTGCGCCCCTAAAACTTGAGGCCCGGACTGACCGCCGGGCCCTCGGGTGCCACCCAAGGGCTCGCGGGTTGAGGGGACCCAGATACTGGGCAGCAGGAGTTTCTGCCCGGTCCTGAACAGTGACTCCATCCGTGTTGAAGGGGATGCGGCTGCGTGCAGGCGCAGCCAGTCACGTTGTCCGGCTAATCAGGTGGTACTGAGTCTCTGTACCACCTGACTGGCCGGACCGCGTGACCTGCGCACGCACGCAGCCGCCTCCCCTTCAACACGGACGGACTCACACGCTGTTCAGGACCGGGCAGGCACTCCCGCTGCCCGGCATCTGGGCCCACTCAACCCCTGATGGATCCGGAGCTGGGGCAAGTATCCATGTGAGAGCTGGCTGCCGCTGGGGCAATATCCATGTGAGAGCTGGCTGGGGCAATATCCATGTGAGAGCTGGCTGGGGCAATATTCATGTGTGAGCTGGCTGGGGCAATATTCATGTGTGAGCTGGGGCATTATCCATGTGAGAGCTGCGGCATATCCATGGGAGAGCTGGGGCAATGTCCATGTGTGAGCTGGGGCAATATCCATGTGTGAGCTGGGGCAATATCCATGTGAGAGCTGGGGCAATATCCATGTGAGAGCTGGGGCAATATCCATGTGAGAGCTGGCTGGGGCAATATTCATGTGAGAACTGGGCCAATATCGATAACGTGTCCACAGGTTGGGGGGCGCACAATTGTTGGCTGGCCCGGGCGCTGACAACCCACGCTACGCCACTGGAGGCATTCATTGTAGACTGCAGAGGGATAATCTGGGATCATTTATGGCCAATGAGAAGAGGATTACAGGAAACAAGGTGAGAGATGATAAGAGCATGAATGAGCATTTTAGTATATTTCTTGTATAGAATGGGGTGAATGCGTGCAATGTTTTTAAACTGAAAGTGACAATATTTGTCAAATATCTGTTTGTAAGGACTGATGGAGAGATCAAAGAGGACACTGAGGCAGTGAGCCTGTGAGGCAGAAGTAATGGTGGCACCATAGGCGTGCGCAGCCTATTGCATTAGGGTGTGCACCCAAAAGTTCAAACACATAGATGTATATATACTGTATATGCACGCACCCTTATACAAACATACACAGACACACACTCCTGCATTCAGACAAAATATATCATTACTATAGGGGTCATTCACAGAGCGCCGAAATGTCGCCAACTGTTGTTCCCCGCACTTTGGGGAATCAAATTGTCCCACCCTGCGGTGAATTCACTCTTCACCGCAGGTCCCCCAAAGTGCAGGGAATCAGCCACTCGCAACCAGGACACCGCGATCGGCCGGAGGTGACTGCGAAAGGACAGCGAGGGAGCGCAGGGACCGTTGTGTATCAACCCAGGTGTGGCTCGGGGTTACTGCTTTCAGCATTGAAATTTAACCCCGAGCCACATTCTGGAAAACCGCCAGGGGGCTGAATAAATGCACCGATTCCAACATATAAAAATGTCAAAAATCGGACAGCCAGGGAGGTTAACCTCTTGCTGCCAAGCACCAATATTTAGTCTTCTACCTGTACCTTGCGATGCTTTATTCACTATTCTTACTTTGTGCAGTGCAGGCAGAAGATATTACGGCGTTTCTACGAGCAATACCAGCCTTTTGGGTGCAGGGCAAGGGGGCAACGCCGGGCTGAGACAAGGACACAGGTGCCGAATATTACGCACAGCAGCCTGTTTAAAGACAAATACATGCATTTACACACACAGCCATACAGTACAGTGTATATGAGCGTATCACAGAATCCACAGCAATAAAACCCCCAGCCATGTGCGGTGTATGAGCATACCCCAGAATCCACAGCAATAAAACCTCCAGTAATGTGCGGTGTGTATGAGCATATCCCAGAATCCACAGCAATAAAACCCCCAGTAATGTGCGGTGTGTATGAGTGTATCCCAGAATCCACAGCAATAAAACCCCCAGTAATGTGCGGTGTGTATGAGCGTATCACAGCATCCACAGCAATAAAAAACCCCAGTAAGGTGCGGTGTGTATGAGCGTATCACAGAATCCACAGCAATAAAACCCCCAGCAAAGTGTTGTATGAGCTTATTACAGATCCACAGCAATAAAACCCCCAGCAAAGTGTTGTATGAGCTTATTACAGAATCCACAGCAATAAAACCCCAGTAATGGGCAGTTTATATGAGCATATCACAAAGTCCACAGCAATAAAACCCCAGTAATGTGTGGTGTGTATGAGCGTATCCCAGAATCCACAGCAATAAAACCCCCAGTAATGTGCAGTGTGTATGAGCGTATCCCAGAATCCACAGCAATAAAACCCACAATAATGTGCAGCGGATATGAGCATATCATAGAATCCACAGCAATAAAAACCCCAGCAATGTGCAGTGTGTATGAGCGTATCACAGAATCCACAGCAATAAAACCCCCAGTAAATTGCATTGTATGAGCTTATCACAGAATCCACAGCAATAAAAACCCCAGTATTGTGCAGTGTATATGAGTGTATCAAAGTCCACAGCAATAAAAAACCCCGGTAAAGTGTGGTGTTTAAGAGCATATCACAGAATCCAGAGCAATAAAACCCCAGTAAGGTGCAGTGTGTATGAGCGTATCACAGAATCCACAGCAATAAAAACCCTAGTAATATGCAAAGTCCACAGCAATTAAACCCCCAGCAAAGTGCAGTGTGTATGAGCTTATCATAGAATCCACAGCAATAATACCCCAGTAAGGTGCAGTGTGTATGAGCGTATCACAGAATCCACAGCAATAAAACCCCCAGTAAATTGCATTGTATGAGCTTATCACAGAATCCACAGCAATAAAAACCCCAGTATTGTGCAGTGTATATGAGTGTATCAAAGTCCACAGCAATAAAAAACCCCGGTAAAGTGTGGTGTTTAAGGCTAGGGTCAGACTAACGCATTTTTCACGTTGTCCGTGAAAATGTGCGTTCGAAGAATGGACGTATTTTTTCACGGAATACGCAATAGCGGTCATACGATGCGCAGTTTCATCCGTGATTTTGTACGGATCATCAATAAAACACTTCTTGCATCTGGACGTTATGTTGGCCGGACATTAGCAGCGTCTGACGTCTCCTAATCACACACACACGCCGCTAGCGGACGCAGCGCACTCTGTACGTCAGTACTAGTGGTTTAACGTTCTCGAAAAAATGCGTTCATTTTCCACTTGCGTTGCGCAGCCGGACTTTTGTGCGACCGTACTTCGTATATTGGCCGTCATTGCCCGGCATCTGCTGCTAGCACGGCCGTGATTAAGTGCGCCAGAACGCGCGTTCGCACTGCCTCAGTCTGACCCTAGCCTAAGAGCATATCACAGAATCCAGAGCAATAAAACCCCAGTAAGGTGCAGTGTGTATGAGCGTATCACAGAATCCACAGCAATAAAAACCCTAGTAATATGCAAAGTCCACAGCAATTAAACCCCCAGCAAAGTGCAGTGTGTATGAGCTTATCATAGAATCCACAGCAATAATACCCCAGTAAGGTGCAGTGTGTATGAGCGTATCACAGAATCCACAGCAATAAAAACCCAGTAATAGGCTCATACACACTGCACATTACTGGGGGTTTTATTGCTGTTGATTCTGTGATATGCTCATACACACCGCACATCACAGAATCCACAGCAATAAAACCCCAGTAATATGCAGTGAATATGAGTGTATCAAAGTCCACAGCAATAAAACCCCCAGTAAAATGCGGTGTGTATGAGCTTACCACATAATCCAGAATCCGCAGCAATAAAACCCCAGTAAGGTCCAGTGTGTATGAGCGTATCACAGAATCCACAGCAATAAAACCCCAGTAATGTGCAGTGTATATGAGCGTATCAAAGTCCACAGCAATAAAACCCCCAGTAAAAAGTGCAGTGTGTATGAGCTTACCACAGAATCCACAGCAATAAAACCCCAGTAAGGTGCGGTGTGTATGTGCGTATCACAGAATCCACAGCAATAAAACCCCAGTAATGGGCAGTTTATATGAGCATATTACAAAGTCAACAGCAATAAAACCCCAGTAATGGGCAGTTTATATGAGCATATCACAAAGTCAACAGCAATAAAACCCCAGTAATGTGCAGTGTATATGAGTGTATCACAAAGTCCACAGCAATAAAACCCCAGTAAGGTGCGGTGTGTATGTGCGTATCACAGAATCCACAGCAATAAAACCCCAGTAATGTGCAGTTTATATGAGCGTATCACAAAGTCCACAGCAATAAAACCCCAGTCATGTGTGGTGTGTATAAATATTTTAAATATTCAAAAGTTGCCCCCTCTCCTGCTTACCTTTCTTTTGCAGGGAAGGGGGTTGAATATTGGTGGTCCAGAAGGGGGGGGTCGAGGAGGGGGAACCCGGCTGGCTGCATCCCATGGAGACCCTTCAAACCCCCACAGGCCTGGTGGCAGCCTCTTCTTCCCTGGTGGTCCGGGGGCTGTGGGGTGCTGCATTGCAATCTGTGCTTCGCACACAGACCGCAGAGCACGTCCCACAGTGAGTGACTGGACGCGGCACCGGCGATTGATGATTACCTGTCACCTGACCGCCGGTGCTCTGACACAGTCAGTGAGCGCCAGCGGTCAGGTGACAGGTCATCATCGATCGCCGACGCCTGCGTCCAGTCACTCACTGTGGGACGTGCTCTGCTGTCTTTGCGCAAAGCACAGAGCGCAATGCAGCACCCTACAGCCACCGGACCACCAGGGAAGCAGAGGCTGTCGCCAGGCCTGCGGAAATAAAGGGTCCCGGTGGCTATCCATGGGATGCGGCCGGCGAGGTGTGGCATTAGGGTGTGCCCAGGCACACCCGGCACACCCCGTGCGCACGCCTATGGGTGGCACCATTCACCTGAAGGGAAATAGCTGCAAGAGTGTTAGACCTAGAGGAAGGGAAAACAAGAGGTTCATCCAGCTAGAGACTGCAGACAGACAGGCACACTCTCACTCTAAGTTATACATTGAATATATAAGATGACCAGAGTCTTACTTAGGGATATTGGCAGCAAAGGGTGGAAATTTGTTTTGGTACATCCCACTTTCCCACATGTCACTATTCAATGCCGATCCATGGACATCTTCTAGTGGCACTGCAGCTAGAGGTACATAGAGAAGCATACTCATGTACTTACAAAGACATACAGCATATAAGAATATAGCAGAAAAATACAGATACACACACACATACACCATTTTCATATAAGTGTACACCATATACACACATACATACAGCATATAATCACACATACAGCATATACTATACATATGTACTGCATGTAAATATACAAACACATACTGCACATACACTCATACATGCAATGTTTACAGCATATACAAGCAGACAGTTTATCCTCTCGTACATACTCACACAAACATTGACACTAACCCATTTTAACATACATTTACAAGCTAAACCCTGGCAAATTAATGGACCACAAGTTTCAAATAATTATGGGTGGTTGCTTATCACACTCCCTCCATCTCTTATCTGAGCAAGTGTAGGCTTAGGTCACCCGACCTGCGAGGAGTGAGGTGTATGGTGGCAGAGGTTATTTAATAGCCTACTGTAGTGGGGCCAGGCTACATCAAATGAAGGGATATTGTTTGGTAAGCTGGTAAAGGCTTAATGATCTTAACATGTACAGCTTGGAAAAAAGACGAGACAGAGGAGATATGATAGAAACCTTTAAATACGTAAAGGGAATCCACAAGGTAGAGGAAGGGAGTATATTTAAAAGGAAACAAAATAGCAAAACAAGAGGACATAGTCTTAGATTAGAGGGGCAAAGGTTTAAAAGTAACATCAGGAAGCATTATTTTACTGAGAGGGTGGTGGATACATGGAACAGCGTTCCAGTTGAAGTGGTAGAGGCCAACACAGTAATTGAATTTAAGCAGGCATGGGATAGGCATAAGGCTATCCTAAACAAAAGATAAATCCAGGTAAAGTATCCATGTAATTGGGCAGACTAGATGGACCGAAAGGTTCTTATCTGCCGACATTTTTCTATGTTTCTGTTTAATGTGCTTTCATATAAAGTGGGATCTATACTCATGTGAAATGACAGCTGGAAAAATGCCTTAAAGGACTGAAATGCCACTGCTGGTGCCTCTGAAGCAATAAAAGGACATAATCTGGCCCGTGTATGCATTTTTTAGCGCATGTCATTTTTCTTTTTCAGAATTCAACTCCATTTGAGAAGTGTTCAGTCTGCAAAACATGGAAACATGTTCTCTTATGACCTTGCTCCACTTATACCTATCATAGAACCCCTGGTGGCTGGGAGGTGAGGTCTTGGCACCCTCCCTCCTGACTGTCACCTGGTGCAAACATGCCTACACAGTACATTAGAGTTTGTTTGCGGTGCCTGCAATAAAAAAAATGTATAACATAACCTCTTTGCTCAGTCCAAAGCAACTTCATGATGCTATCACGTAAACATGGGGTAGATTCTCCAAGGCAATGTTTCCAGAGCCATGCTAAATTCCTGCCACTTGGACCATCAGATATTATGTTGCAACAGTGATGGAAAGGGGGATTTGTGAGGGTCCTGAGGACGAGCGACAGCACTAATGACCTGCTCTACGGTGGGTGCCCGCTCAGGTCTCACAAGGTTTTAGCTCGATTGTGCCATTAGAGGGATGAATGCTCCATATGCAAATCAGCCTGCTTTCACCCAGATAGCGTGGCCAGTACTGATTGCCAAGGACGTCATCCCTGCACAAGAGATGCAGCAACCCCCGACGATTGTTTTGGCCTTGTTAGGCCTCGTCTTTTTTCTCACTATTAAGTTGCAACAAGCTGAATTTATAATGAATAATAAAACAAGGTTTGTGAGGGTCCTGAGAACAAGCAACAGCACTAGTGGCCTGCTCTACGGTGTGTTGTCCCGCTTAGGTATCACTTGGTTTTAGCTCGATGGTGCCATTACAGAGATGACTATTCCATATGCAAATTGGTTTGCAATCACCCAGAAAGGGTAGCAAGTACAGAAATTCCAAGAAAGTCATCTCTGCACTAGATGCAGCAACAATAATAGTGTCAGCTCATTTCTGAACCAATGCCAAAAGCTAAAGAATTCAGTCTGTTGTAGGGTTAAATGATGAGGTAATAATACGAGGCTGCATTACAGGACCAGTTTGTCAAACAAAACGTTTGTTATATGCTGCAGGCAGCACTTAGGGTTATTAATAGTTATCAAGTGTTAATTGTTGAGTTTGCTGGCTTTTCTGATGAAAACCTGACCACACACACGCACACACACACAAAGGTCCACTAGCCATTGCCATTATAGTGCATGCATAGAAAGTTTAGGACTGTTAACACGATGATCTTCTTTGATGTTCATTCATGTGGATATTATTTCCGAAAGGTTTAGCATTCCACATCTAAAACCCTTAGCTGCAAAGAAAGATAGACACAACGTCTCAGAATGGAAGATATTAAGATTTCTGGGACTGTGGAGAGAAAGTCATCGAGAGACAGATAGTCATACTGGCGCAGCAGGGTAACACCTGAAAGTAGATTGGTATCAAAGACCTGAGGTTAATAGTCGTCTAGGTATACATATGTGTCAGCCGATAAACGTTTATCACACACTCTAACTATCTCATTTCTAATACCTGTTATCACCAACATTATTCAAAGGTTTCTTTAGTAAAAAGTGTTTTACATTTGCTGCAATATATCTGCATAAGTAAACATTGTGAAACCACTTCGTAAACACTATTTATGTCCTCGCTCTCCCGTATAGTAAATAACTGAGGGAGGATCAGTAAAAGCTATTAGAATGAAAAAAAAGAAGCCTTTACAACACACAATATCTGTCATAGTTTGTGATATGCTGCTAATCTCTTGGGAAGGTGGAGATAGATGAATGTTCCTGAGAAGTGCAAGAGAATCTAAGAAACCTGACTGAGATACTCTGATAAATCTTCGCTACATTCACATTAAGTTTGATGAAGGGTTTTTGTTGTTTTTTTTTTGGCAAAATGGAGATGAGCATTTGGAAAAAAATGCGCAGCGCGTTCTAAGCTGGAGAGTTGAGCACCGAGGATTTATTTCACGAGGATAAAAATATTAAAAAAAAGGAGAGAGAAAAAAAAATAGAAAAATAATAATCTTTGAACCATTTTTTAACTTTTATCTCTTGTATGCATTGCACTCCAGGGTGTTTATATTGAAAACATGTTTGTTTCCATCATCTCTTCTTTGTGACTGACAGCGGTACAGAAATATTCAAGAAACCTGGAAAATATTTCATTATTACTACTGTAATACACCCACAGCAGATCACATTTAGTGGTGAAATAAAACAAAAGGCAGCATAAAATAAACTTTCATTTCAAGCACTTCACCAAGAAAAACTATTGGCTTTTTTTTTTTTTTACTTTATATGGATTTGAAAACAAATATTTATTGCATTACTTTGCTTCTGGTAAACTCATAATTACAGAAGACAATCAGGGTTATTCAGAGAGCGTGAAAAGAAGGAGAATGACTGGAGAATGAAAAATTCTAGGTCAAAATAGCTGATTTGGAAAGTGAGATGAAAGGGAGAATTTTTCTGGTTTGGCTATTTTGACCTAGAATTTTTCATTCTCCTGTCATTCTCCTGCTTTTCACGCTCTCTGAATAACCCTGTATGTTTTGAAGATGAATAATCCATTATAGAATAAAGTTTAATTTTTCTGGAAATATTTTGGTTTATATGAATACAAAAAAACGTTCTTATTGCTATTATTATTGCAATATTTCTACATATCTTTCCTACAACTATCATAGGAATACTGCAAGAAAAAACAAACAACTACAGATTTTTTTGCACATTGTCGAATTCTACACCTCTTGTTGTCTTAAAGTCTGATTTCTCCTCTTTGCAGCGTCGAACATTAAAATAGCATTTTTCTTGAATATTCTTTATCTCCAACAACAAATAAAGTGTTAATGTATTCATTTTCAAATTTCTCAAACATTTAATTGCTGTTGAACTTGTCATGAAACGCCAACGGGGTTATTCAGAGAGCACTGAAATGTCACCGACATTTCGGTGCTCTCTCGTTCCCCGCACTTCGGGGAATCAAATTCCCCATTCACCGGAGGGTCCCTGAAGTGCAGGGAACGGATCCGAAAATCTGGCGAAAACCCTGCCAATAAGGCGACGATATGATCTGAAAAATCCGATCGATCCGAAATGTCGCAGAAAACCTGCCGAATGTACCTGACAATCCACTGCAAACCTGCCGAATGCATCCGAAAAAAAGCGGTGATTCACTGAACACACACTGACCAGCCACCGGAAAAAGCCAACAAGCGACGAACGGGGCAAAAAAAACCAAAACGATTGAAACTCGAAAAATTGCAAACGGTGTTTGCAAAAAAACTACTGGACGAAAATGTTTGGAATTAACATATAAGGTCCTATGAATAATAATAAAAAGGTCTGTTATAAGAAAAAAAAAATTGAAAAGAATCCTGAAAATGCCTAAACAAAATGATAAATAATTAGACTTTTTGCTGCAAACTAAAAGAATAAACCCATTATTATCGTTTGGGAATTAAAAGGGGATTGTTTTAAGCATCCTTAATTTGGGTTATGAGGTTTGACTCTGGCTGGGTGTAGTAGAGGTAACATCACTGCTCTATAACCGGCAAGAGCACCTCTCCAGTAAGTGTCCTTGGGCAAGACACCTGACGGTACATACTCGCCACCCAGGACATACTTGAAAATGAGAGAAATCTCAATGTATCCTTCCTGGTAAAATACTTTCTCAAAAAAAAAAGGAAAGATTTTCTAAGTGGGCATTTTGCCCTTGTATGTAAGTCAATTTACAATAGGTTTGCACTACATAAGTTTATGAGGAAAATCTGCCCATATACTTTTTTTTTGCTGGTTGGGCTATTTGTGTGGGGAGACTGTTTCTGTGGATCGTGCAGGTGCTGAGACCCTGAATCACTGTGCAGTCTGGCGTGTGCATGACTTCGGAGGGGAGGAGATTTTTTTGTTTGAGAAAGGATTTTATCAGGAAGGATACATTGAGATTTCTCTCATTTTCAAGTATGTCCTGGGTGGCGAGTATGTACCGTCAGGTGTCTTGGCCAAGGACACTTACTGGAGAGGTGCTCTTGCCGGTTATAGAGAAGTGATGTTACCTCTAATCCACCCAGCAGATTTACTGCTAGGGCTCCCGCAGCCCACATGTGCACTGAAATCCCAGCTCCATTGGGAGGTTTGGCGCTTGCGCGGGCCGAGCGAGGTTTGGGACCGGAAGTGAGAACACAACTGGAAGTACGTAGCAGGAAGTCACCGGGCAGCCATATTTGTAGTGCAGACTATGTGCCACCGCTAAAAAAGTACTGTTAATAACAAGTGTTTGTAATTAATTAATAATGAAGCCATTTAGTGAATATATAAAAACCTAATGGACATTCCATTCTTATTGGACAATGGACAAGGTTTGTGATGGTGGTGGTATAGCAAAGTAGCGTATATTTTACTGGCACATGTTAAACAGCTCACTTGACATAGTGTAAACGCAGCAGCTCACATGAGTATATTCTCATTTAGAAGACAAAAGGAGAAATTATTTGATTGTTTTACTTTTTAATTGTCAAACTACACCTGTGATCCAGAATTCCAAAATCCTGAAGACTCCGAAATCAGGAATTTTTGGAGTTTTCCTGATTAATTTTTTTTATGCAGGTCCCTGACCTTCAGGACTGATCCTCCTGCAGTCCATTACTCCTTTAAGAACTACAGTGCTGTGAGAAACATGCTGGGAAGTGCAGTGCAGCTCCATAATGTGACATGCTGCACACAGTCTGCAAGAGACATGCTGGCTCTGTACAACATATCCCTCGCAAAGCACTGTGGAATCAATGAAACTCACTGGTGCTGCAGCAGCATTTGCACCTTGGCTCCCTTGCTGCTGCATCCTCCCTCCCTCCCCAGAAGCAGAATTCTAGTCTGATCCCGAAATCCAGAAGAATCTGACATCTGGAATGCAAGAGATCAGCTCTTCATAGACAGCTTTCCAATTTTTCGTGCAACTTAACCAAGTTGTTTGACCAAGGCATCTCATTCCTTTTAAATTGAGATGCACCTGATTGGCTACATGTGCCATAGTTTTGCATGTGTGGATCGTAAGAGTGGCCACAGGAAACGTGCGGAGGAGCAGCGTAGCGTGGGTTGTCAGTGCCTGGGGCGGGGCAAGAATTGTGCGCCCCCTCAACCTGTGGACAAGTTAACACACCATGATTCCCTGACACCAGTAGATTATTGACCTAATTACCCCACAAGCACATGTATTGTATATTAACAAAATACTGATATAATAAAAAAATGAAACACACATGCCCCCACACTACGCCACTGCTACCAGTCACCCTGTCCCAGTATACCCTGTCATAGTTCCACTCTCACACTAAACCAAGTCACTCTCTCCCAGTATCCCCAGTCACCCTCTCCCTCCAAGTACCCCCAGTCACTCTTAGTACCCCCACTTTCTCCAAATACCCTCAGTCACTCTCTCCAAGTACCCCCACATTTTACCAGTACCCCCAGTCTCTCTCTCCAAGTACCCCAGTCACTCTCTCTCTCTCCCAGTACCCCCAGTCACTCACTCTCTCCCAGTACCCCCCGTCACTCACTCTCTCCCAGTACCCCCAGTCACTCTCTTACTCTCTCCAAGTACCCCACTTTCTCCCAGTACCCCCAGTCACACTCTCTCTATCCAATATCCACAGTCACTCTCTCCCAGTATCCCCAGTCATTCTCTCCCTGAACCTCCAGTCACCCTCTCCCTGTACCCCCTCACTGTGTGGTGGTCACGCTGCTTTGGTGTCATACAGTGTTGCCTATCTGCGCGGTGTTGCTGGTGGCCCAGGGGGAGCTGTCCAGGGGGCTTAGTGGAGACCAGATTTTAAATGTGCTGCAGGGCAGGCGCCTCCCTCCCTCCTTCCTGTTCAGCGGCTGCAGGGCTGCCAGCGGTGGGGGGCTGGAACAGGGCTTCAAGGGGGGCTGACAAGCGTGGTACAGGGTGTTCCATTGAATAATGCTGCGCTGCTTCATGTGACTCATGTTAGCATTGAGGAGGAGTAAAGATGAAAAAGCAGGACCTCAAGTGAAAATAAAGTGTTTTATTTGGGAACAGCAAGCCCCATCAAACAAATTTGAGGATTGAGGAGGAGTCAGGACAGGACCAGAATTTTATGTCCTGGTCCTCCCTTCTGGATGCTGAGTGCTATGTCACTGCCGGCGTGGCAAAACTGGCGGACACCTTGCTGATCCCTGCTGAAAAATATTAGTGGTTCAAATTTCTTTTGAAATTTTGCGCCCCCTAAGAAAATTGCGCCCGGGGCGACCGCCCCCGAGGCACCCCCCACGCTACGCCACTGGTGCGGAGGGATCCCACAGTGTAGGAATGGGGTAGATTTTATAACACTCAGATAAAAAGTGGTGAATGGAGGGGTTGGAGTTAAGATGGGTCCCCTAGTTTTTTGCCTATAGTGGTCTTTTAAAAATGAGTCTGTTTTGTCTTAGCACTAATTATGCACATAATGTATCGAGTGTAATGTTTATTATAATGAGAAAAATGTACTATTTAAACTAAAACGTTCCTGCTTTTTTTATGTAACCTTTTTTTCCATGCAATATTATGAAAGAAAGCCAGCACGTCAGATGAAGCAAGAAGTGCAGGAGAAACTGTAAAACTATTTACTATAAACTATAAAACTATATACAGAAAAAGTATAAAAAGAGGCTTTGTCTTCATGCACCCTGCTCCTATAACATATACTGAAGTGAAACTCATCTATGTGAAACTTATTGTTTATTTTCAGGTTGTATTGTTTTTCATTCAACAGATTTCTCCACAAGAACATTATTTTGCATAATAGGAATAAAAGGTGGAAGAGTAAGAAGAAAAGGAAAGCGAAAAAGGTGCTGGAGGAGGAAAAAAGACGCAATAATTGAGACAAATAGTCAGAAAACATAAGAATAAAGGAGATTAAGAGGAATTAAAAGGAGCAGGGGCAGAGGAAGATAAGAAGATGAAGATAAACATGGAATTACGTTGAGATATGTGAAATACATAATATTTTCTAACTGACTGCTTGCTATTTTCAAAAACTAATAATACAGCAGGAATCCAATTCACGATCAGTCAGAGCACAAACAGAAGTCAATCAGGCATGAAATAATAGCTGCCCCCTGTCTACTAAAGAATTAAGACTTTATGAGCAGTGCTATTAATGGCTTCATAACGTGTGCTTTATATTTAAAAATCTCTGCTTCTTTTGTCATTAAAACCTGTAAATTTCTTTCAATCATTCAGGAATGGCATGACATTTAAAATATAAGTAAGAAGTATGACCATCCGGCTGCCACTTTTATAACTTTGTATAACATCTTACTACTGTCAGTTTCCCCATGTAAACTGCAGGTTCATACAACACTTAAATCTTAATTTATCAAACTTTGCTCTCGTGCCAGCTATCACTGAAAGAAATAAAATGACCCCTGTAGTGTTGAATTGATGAGGCCAACTTGTGTTTTCCAGTGATATATTCGTGTGTATTTATCACTGCCACGATCAGCTCGGAGTCCTCCACATCTGAAGTGGTCAAGACCTACACAGTTCCTTCTGCTATTAATGAGGCAGCTGTAGCAGCTCTAATTAATAGCCTTGAGGAAAAACACCGTGATTAGGGCACAGAATGCAGATAAAACCTGTCAACTATTACTCTTATTATAAGCCATTTTATCTTTAATAAAGCAAAAAGAGTCGCCTACCTACAATTACAGCGTAACAACGTGTGTAGAGAACAATGACTTATCCTATTCAATTTGCCGACCTATTGGCGCAGCGAATGAACTAGAACAACTTGATTGTTTTATTTTATTTTTACAGTTGAAACCTAGCGAAAAATAACCCCAAAAATACTCAACTCTTCTATTATTGTGAATAAAGGACCAGCTTGATTATATATTAAGATATCATGAAACATCACTGATTTAGGCTGGGGTCAGACCAGCGCACTTTTAACGTGCGTTCTGGCGCACTTAATTACGGCCGCACTAGCAGCAAATGACGGGCAATGACAGCCAATATACGAAGTACGGTCGCACAAAACTCCGGCCCCGCAACGCAAGTGGAAAATGAACGCATTTTTTCGAGAACGCAGAACCGCTAGTACGGACGTACAGAGTGCGCTGCGTCCGCTAGCGGTGTGTGTGTGTGATTTGGAGACGTCAGACCCTGCTCGTGTCCGGCCAACATAACGTCTAGACACCCAAAGTTTCCTGGTTTGGATCCGTAAAAAATAACGCACGAAAATGCACATCGTATGACCGTTTTCACGAATTCCGTGAAAAAATCCGTCAATGCGTTCGTACGCACTTTTTTACGTTCGCGTGTAAAAATGCTTTCGTTTGATCCTAGCCTAAGACTTCCAACGGTGTCACATAACATTGCAGCTTTTCATGCTATAACAAATATAAAAATAATAAGTCTACTAATACATAGATAGGGAGTCAGGTGGGTGAATTGAACCTGCTTGTCCACATATTGGTACTTGATTTACATCTTTTGGGTGTTTGTTTGTTTGTTTTATGAAAAGACCAGGAACATCAACTGTGATTATTTACAGTTTGCAATAATAAACATTCCATGTCTGCACGCCCGAAAATCAGGATGCATCTGCCTATGTCTGCAATGAGTTTTCTGATCGTTAAAAAGTAAGCAAATCAAACTGACTCATGTTGCTATTGCCATATAACCAATAAACTGGAGCTTGGAAAATACATACAGGTTTAGCATTTTGTTTAATCAATAGACTCTTGCTTGTCCAGCCAAGATCAATGGTGACTTATGTACTGACCTAGCTAACCACATACGTTAAGCATATTAAATTGCTATGGATAAACATTTAACTGTAAAAATGTATTGCTTATAATGCTGCTTATGATTTCATGGTACATATTCCCAACTGTATATGCCCATTGCCACTCGTTGCTCAGATTTTCTTGCCTTTCTGTGTATCTGAATCAGCATAATTGTAAAAAATTTACATTGACAGCTGCCCCACAATATCTACAAAGGGTGAGATTGTTTAAAAAGCAAGGAATTAAGCAAGTAAGTCTTGTGTCTTCCTCACATCATAATAAAAGGACTATGTAGTTACTAATCCAGAGCATGGATCCCTTATTAATTCTGCGTCACCTTGTACTAGATCAGGGTGCCCAGTGTGACTCATAAGTTTCTAGACCCACAAAGTACCTTGCCTATATGCTACTGTTATAAGGACCAGCCTCCCAGGAACAAATTATATCATTATTATAGTATAATTAAATGATATTATTAATATAATTGTATAATTTTATTATAATAAATTATAGTATCAGTCCATAGGACGCCTTGGAGTCAAGCATATCCACATTCTGTAAGAACTCACATGAACACTGGGAACTATTTTTCCCCAGCATTCTACTGCATATTTTCAGAGAATGCAGCAGATCACACCACCCAGTGCACCATGGGATCAAAAGGCGAATAAGGGATTTCTTAAGCAATTCTTTTTTATATGCTAAAAGATTTAGCAAAAGAAAAATCAGACATCATTCGAGCATTACGAGCTACCAGGAAACAGTTAACAATTCTCCAGTTGATGCAATGTCAATGGCTCCTATACAGTTCAAAGCAGCATAGGAGCCCTTACCTTACAGTAAGGAGTTGCTAATGCACAGTTGGAATTGTGAATTGAACCAATATCGAAAGGACCTGCTAAGCATAAGAGCCTCTGTTGTTAATGTAATGACTAATACATAGGGCCAAAAATGTGGCATGATATGGTTATGAAGGTAAAATTTGTAGATAAATCGCACCCTCGTTGTTACCATGGTTGAGTATACATGATGTTCAAAAGCTCCTGCAGGAGCTCAACATCGAGTAAACTCGATTTACTGCAAATCAAATTCTTTTGCATATGGGCTCCAGAATGTGCCCTAAATTTTCAGCAACTTGGACATGTCATCCAAGGTAATGAAGCTGTTTGAACAGCTTGAATTTCTGTTTCTCTGAAAGATGAAGCTCCAGCTGTATTATTATTATACATGTAGTAGCACTTTTTGCCCAGCAGAGGAAGAACTCTGCCTGTGAAATATGCTTACTGTCTCTAAAATGTATTTTATGACGGGTGCATTCATTTTAACACTGCCTGCAATGGAAAGCTGTTTTCCATAAATCCACTGGGATATGGCAATGGTTTCATGGAAAACAACCTGGTAGTAAAGGGGGTTAAAAAGAAACAACATTTATTTGGAAAACCTAAGAAAACTATTTTATATGTAGGAATGGGGAATGAAATGCATAATACAACTGTGGCAATCCCGTCAAAGACTCACCCACATTATCCACTTTTCAATGTATTCCTAGCTTGATATATAGCGCACTGTTTACTGTCACAATGCAATTTACTGGAGTTTTGGAGGACTACAGTAAGACTCCAAGATGCAATACCAGTGGGGCACAAAAATGATATCTTCAAAAGTGCACTTCTGCTTTTTAAATGATGTTTTTCCCAAGTCATGCTTTTCAAATGGGTATTGTGATCGCACTCATCAGAAAAGCAATTCCAACATTTTCGGAATGTAGCACACAGATGTATTATAGTGCACCGCTACAGCAGGCTTCTAAAAAGCAATCATTGCAAGGCCCACTTAATTACTTTGGCCTTGATAAGGGAATTCACTCCTTTTGATTTTAACCCCTAAATTCCACATCGCGGTGGCAAAGTGTTAGATGAGACATGGTACAAAAAAAGGGTCCTGTTGACTTTAAGTCACGAAACCCGGGAAGACGTGTTTTCCGCTACTGATTTTTTTTCCCCCAGCCGTAATTTTTTATTCTATCTGCATACACAAGTTTTATCTGTTTTCTAACTGGATGTGAAAGATCATTCAAGCGACCGAAGAGCAAAATGGAGTCATAACTTAGAACAATATTTTATGATCTAAAGTTTATTTTCTTTTTTTTTTTTTATTTACTGCACAAGAGTTAATTCCGACTTACGAATCTTCTCTTTAATGGACTGCCTTTCTACCTCAACACTGGTGCAGTTTATCCATTTATTTTCTTCTCCATCAAAAGTAAAAGACAAACGTTGTGTGGACAGATAGCTAGGTCAACTGGCACTGCATGGGAAAATCCACTTTCCTCAATGCCATAAACGTCAAGGTGAGAACCCACTGTAATATGGCACATCTGAATTTCACATTTTTTTTGTAGTTTGGTTGAACAATTGAATTAATAAGTGGGAAGACTGAAAGTTTCTTTTTCCCAAAAGGTCATGAAACCAAAAAAACAAAAGTTAAAGAACCAGAAACAATTGAAAACTTTTTTGTATTGCTCTGTTCTTCTAAGAAGAGAAGGAAGTACGATTTATAGAAAAGAGAATAATAATTCCATGTTCTGATGTTCGTCTGATGGAAAGGTCATAGCGATCAAAATGTTTGAACAGCACCTGCAACAATTGTAAAAATGTTCTTTTGTACTTTCCCATTCAGGTATAGAGGCATGATGGGATTTGAAGTTTGAAGTCAATCAGTGCCGGCTGGGTGGAGCAGAGGTAACATCACTGCTCTGCACGGAGAGAGCCTGTAGAGCATGGGCTTGATCCCAGCGAGCAACCTCTGCAGTAAGTGTCCTTGGGCAAGACACCTAACGGTACATACTCGCCACCCAGGACATACTTGAAAACGAGAGAAATCTCAATGTATCCTTCCTGGTAAAATCATCTCTCAAAAAAAAAAATCACAATACAACATTTAATTTCAGCTGTAGTTCCTTAATAGCACTACAGGGCCATTCATACATTGATCAGGTATATGCATTGCATAGAATAAGTTTGTATAAACATTGCACGTCACAAATGAGACATACAGACAAGCTACATTGGCACAAAAAGGGACAGGCAGCGCTGCCCATTAAATAAAATGTAGCATTTACATTCCTTTATACATGTGCTCTGCCAGGTAAACTGTTAGCTTATGCTCTAAAGCAGCAGTTCCCAACCCTGGTCCTCATGTCCCGGAAACACAGATTTTAAGAATTATCTTGTGGAAATGCAGACTGAATCCTGCAATCACTGAGCAGCAAATCATATCACCTGTGCTCCTGTGCTTTGCTTCACA
Source organism: Leptobrachium leishanense (assembly GCA_009667805.1). Taxonomy (NCBI): domain Eukaryota; kingdom Metazoa; phylum Chordata; class Amphibia; order Anura; family Megophryidae; genus Leptobrachium; species Leptobrachium leishanense. The sequence goes on along the minus strand of CM019064.1, from coordinate 329,960,830 downwards.
TATCCTGCAAACCTGA